>CM053510.1:88989671-89230790 GCA_028627145.1 Eidolon dupreanum | reverse complement strand
AGGGAGACTACAGCAGATTGGCTGGAAGAAAACTGTATTTGCATCCACTAAAAGCTTTTTGAGACCTGGGAGCCTTAGGGGAATAGAGACAGATGGGGTCATAGATTTCTTCCAGAAATGGTCTCATTTTCTTTGTAATCCTTGGATAATTAATGAATTGGGGTCAAGAAAATGGCTGGTCATTTCCCACTGAACTGGTGGTGGAGGGGAAGGGGGCAAGGGATGAATGTCTGTTTCTAATTAACAAAAGGAGGATCCCTGTGGCCCTTCCTTACCCTGGGTTCTAGAGAGAATTCTCATTGTCCTAATCGGTGGAAGAGACAAAGAGGATCAGGGAGGTGGATCAGAGCTGATCTCCGACATCTTGCTGGGCTGTCTACTATTAGGAATGAAGCCCTATGGGTGGCTGGTAAAACGCTGGTCTGAAAAGATACAGCGTGGTTAAAGGGGTGTTTCAGCCACATGGTACTCAGACACCAAAATGCTCAACTCTTGAGGAGAAAGAGCCAACTTCCTTCCTCCCTTGGTCCCACACTGAGGCTCCTTGAGTCTCAGTTTTCTACCTGTGCTACTCAATGACATGCCCACCCACAGAAATAGCCATTGCTCCCAGTGTAACGATTTCTTCCCAGCTCTTTTTCTGAGCATCTACATTGTGTGGCGGTGCTGGTGATGACTCAGCCAACCTCATACAGAAGGATGCAAGGTTATTTCCAATTCTTTACTATTGTAAATAATGTTGTAATGAAGATCTCTGTGCCTAAAACACTTGTATCATCTGCTATCTTTCCTTAGGTTAGATTCTCAGAAATGGTAGCCTACCTCCAAGGGTCCCCCTCGCCCCGCCCAATGATCCACACCTCTTATTATTCATGTCCTTATGTACTAGCCTTAATGGGCAATAAGATATGACAGAGGAGACAGTGTGTGGCTTTCAAGGCTAAGTCATAAAAGGCATTGCAGCTTTTGTGTTGGTTTCTTGAATCTCTTGACCTGGAGAAGCCAGCTGCCATGAAATGAGGACACTCAAACAGCCTGTGAAGACATCCACCTAAATGAGGAACTTAGACCTCCTGCTCACAGCTACATCAGCTTGTCAGCCATGTTAGTGAGCCAATTTGGAAAGGGGAATGGGGCTCAGTCAAGCCTTCTCTGACTACAGCCGTATGAGAAGCCCTGAGCCAGAACCATACAGCTAGCCTATGTTCTCAAATTGCTGACCTACAAGAGATGATAAATGATTTTGCTGTTTTAAGCCAATATGTTTTGGGTGATTTGTTTCAGTCGTAGATAACTAATATACTGGATCAAAGACAAGAGCACTCTGAAGACTTATGATGGAGAATGTCATTTTTTCTTTCTTTTTCATATCTCCAGATTGTCAGTGTGTACTTTGACATGTAAGTGGCCTGCATGATCTAAGGTGACCTCCTAATAGGGGTTCCTATCAGCTCTGGGATATGGAATATATTTGGAAAGCCCCATGGGTGACCAACAGCTCTTTCCATGCTATTATTACACAAAGATTGGATTTTAAAAATATATTGATTATTAATTTATAAAGCATAACAAATAGTTAAATATAGGAAATATTTAAAGATGAGTATAACATTTTTCTTCACCACAACCTCTCCCAACGTTCAAACTACCATGTTAACTTTTAAAAATTTTTATTTTATTATTAGTTTCAAGTATACAGTACATTGATTAGCCATTTACATAGTTTATAAAATGATCTCCTTAATTGCTTTCTCTCCTCTGGCTCTCCACCTAGCCATTACATTAATGCTAACTGCATTCCCTATGCCGTGCTCCCCATCCTCGTGACCATCTATCAACTTCTAATTTGTACTTCTTTAACCCTTCACCCCTTTCACTCAGCCCCACAACCCCCTCTCTTCTGGCCATCACCAGATTGTCCTCTATATTTGTAAGTCTGTTTTTAATTAGTTTTTTCTTTTTGTTCCTTAGATTCCACATATAAGTGAAATCATATATTTCTCTTCCTCTGTCTGACTTTCTTCACTTAGCATTATAACCTCTAGGTCCATCTCTGTCATTGAAAATGGTAGGATTTCACTTTTTTAATGGCTGAGTAATATTCCATTGTATATATGAACCATCACTTCTTTATCCAATCATCTGTTGATGGGCATTTAGATTGCTTCCATATCTTGACTATTGTAAATTGTGCTGCCATGAACATAGGGGTGGATAGATCTTTACAAATTATTGTTTTGGTTTTCTTTGGATAAATACCCAGAAGTGTAATTGTTGGGTCAAAAGTCATATCCATTTTTAATTTTTTGAGAAACCTCCAAACTGTTTTTCATAGTGGCTGTATCATTTGCAATCCCACCAACAGTGTATGAGGGTTCCTTTTTTCCACATACAAAGGCTGGTTTTTGATTTGTGGCTGTGAGCACTTCCAGAGAGAGGTGTTCACAGCTTGTTTCTGGTACCCAGCTAAACCATCCAATAGCCTAAGCAGGGCTGAGCAGAGTAAGCCCCGCCCCTTGTAAGTTAACTGCTCATTTCTTTCTATGAATTCTCAGGCTTTTTAAGGAGTATAAGCAAAAACATCTGACTCGTTAAGGAATATTTTATCAGAAGTCATACAACCGGGATAAAGATTATGGTGAAGAAGTTGGTTTCTATTTCTCTGGCTCACGTACTCAAAAGATCCCCCACATGATGCACAGACCTAAGGACCCTGCATGGACACTTGGAGAAATATCTAAGGCCCCTTCATTTAATCATCAATATGTTCAGTAAATATATTTTTAGCATCCCAGACACTGTTGAGAACATGCAAAGGAGTGTAAATCATGGTCTTTGTGCTTGAGGTTGTTCACAAATGGAGTAAAAAGTCCATAGATGTTGTAGTTTGTATTAGGTTCAAATCCCAGCTATACCATCTACAAGCTGTGTGATGCTGGACAGGTTTCTGGACTTCTCTGAACCTTAGTTTTCTCTTTTAAAATGAGAGGCTAATTGTATCTATTTACAATGTTTTGAGGATTAAATGAGAAGTGCATATGAAACAATGCTAGGACTAGAGCGTAGCATGTGTTTAACAGCTGCTGCGTTTATTGTTAGTAGAAAAAGGTCCCACGTTGCCTCCAATCAGCCTACATCACAAAATAAGACACATCCATATTTGAATACCAACTGTATGCCGTGGATCATATGCCTTTACCACACTAAGCATCACCTTCTTGATCTGTAGAATAGGTCTAATCAGTGTACCTGGCTGGATTGTTGTACAGTTTAAATAGGGCAATGTGTGCATATGGATGTTCAGCACACAGAGGACCCACAATATATGAAAGCTATTTCTATTAGTAAGGAGGGTGATCAAAGAAGCAAATAATTGCAGTACAGTATGATAAATGATATAGCAAAGCTCTTAGTCTGATATGGGTTGCGAGGCTTGGGTGTGGATTTCTGAGGAACCAGCCTGCAATCTGTTTGTGTAGTGAGGACCTTAAAGAACAAGTCCTTGTTTGATTTTGGAGCAGGGACTCTGGCTGCAGAGGCAGGATCCTGTGCAGTGGGCAAGTCGTCTTGGAACTTCTAGGAGTGATAGGGCTGCTATTAAGAATCTGTCAGACCAGGGTCCAAAAAATTTGGCTCCACCATGGACTTAACCAAGTAAAATTAATCAATGCAGTCACCTCTTTGAGCCTCAGTGTCTTCTGTAAAATAGGGTTTATAATGACAGATAGTATGCACTGAGTGCCAGCTGTATGCTAAGCCTCATTTTAAGTACTTTACATTTATTAACTCACTTAGTCTTCATAACAGTGCAATGAAGTAGGTGCTATTATCATATTCCCATTTTATGGACGGGGAAGGCATGGAACGGAGAAGTATAGCTCACCAGTAAATGGCTGAGCCAGGTTTTAAAACTAAGCCATCTGAGTCCTTAGCTAGCACTCTGTATTTTTAACTCTGCAGCTTTATATTCATGTGATGGGGTCTGGGGAGAGGATAAAGTCAGACAACGCAGGTAAACTGCCAAACTCAGAGTCTACAATGTAGGATGTGCTCAGTAAAGGGAAATACTGGGTATTTTTTGCTAAGATTCCTTCTCGTCCAAGGAAAACATTTTTTAATTCATAAAAATTTTAGAAACGTCATTATGAACACATAGTCCTTTATGTTGGCCGTCAGATACAAAGAGCAGGTGGCCAGGACACAAAAGGGACTGATGAACGTTTGAAGCTCCCCAAGAGAATGGTGGGTTCTCAAAGAACCTGTGATCTCTAGCTCACTGTGTGGGTCTCCACCCCCATGCTACAGGCTGGACATGGCTCTACAGGGATTTTGAGCAGCTGATTATAGGTCCACCAGGCTAATGAGGCCAAGGGCATGGCCCGGGTCTCCCAGAGGGCCACTGAACTGAGGCAGTGACCACAGCCCTCACCCTGTCAGCTATCTTATCAATAATTGGCCCTGCTTTAGGATGTCAGAGAATGTCAGAGGGGCCCTCACTGCACAGTGTAGCTGAAAGAGACTGAGCTTTGGCACCATATCCTCAGGCAAGCCTCTCTGAGCTTCAGTTTCCTTATCTGTAAAGTGGGAGGATAAGGGTAGTATATCAGTTATCTGTTGCTGTGTAATAAACCACCCCAAAGTGTTAGTGGCTTAAGATAACATACATTATTTAGCTCACTTCTTTGGGGGCTGGCTTTGCTGTGGTTTTGCTCTGCATCTATGGTCAGCTCGAAGATCGGCTCATGGCTGGGTGGGCTAGGATGTCCTCACTCACATGTCTGGTGTTTGGCAGCTGATGGCTAGGGTGGTGAGGTGCTATTGAGCCATGGGACTCTCATTGTCTGGCAGGTTAGCTTCTTCCTAGGCTTCTTCACATGGTGGCTGGGATCCAAGTACAGCAAAAGATCAAGTTACACACATTTTAAAAATCTTTACAACTGTCATGTTTGCTGATGTCCCATTTGCCAAGGCCGGTCATGTGGCCAAGGCCAGAGTCAGAATAGAGAACAACTCCACAGGGCATGGCTAGATGGAGGAAAACAATTTGTGGCCATTTTAACAATCTACCTCAGTGTCCCTAGTAGAGATATTGGGAAGAACAAAGGAACAATGATAGTGTTCTTAGTAATCAAGATACTAAAAATCATTTATTGGCATATATCAGGGGCTCAAAACACAGTGAATAAACAATCCTTACTTTCCAGGTAAGGGAACTGTGGTTCAGAGAGGTTGGTAACTTATCTACAGTCACACAGTTAATTGTGGAACAGCTGGATTCCAAACAAAGGCTCTCTGATTCCAAAGCTCAAGTTCATCATTGATGTCCCTTCTGCTGCTTTCCCAGCACATGTGATTCAGTTCAAACATTAATAGGGACTAATAAGAGCTTGTCCCTGATTATAAACCTGTCCCATCATGAAGATCTAGCTTATTTGAAAGAAGCCACTGACTGTTGCTTGACGTCTATAGTACTAGATTGAGTGTAGTCAAGCCTAACACAAAGTAGAAACTGAAAAACATTTGTCTGAATAAAAGATATTGCCACCTATTTCCATAAGAATTTATGTATGCCCACAGACACGAGGGAGAGCTGCTTAGCTTCCTCATCGCAAATAGTTCCTTCCTGCCACTAACATTTTGGGTGGCAAAAGTCTCTGTATTTCAGAGCATATATTCTCTGAGCTCAGCTTTCCTTTGGGAAAAGCCTCTCAGAAAAG
The DNA here is from genome assembly GCA_028627145.1 of Eidolon dupreanum. Classification (NCBI taxonomy): domain Eukaryota; kingdom Metazoa; phylum Chordata; class Mammalia; order Chiroptera; family Pteropodidae; genus Eidolon; species Eidolon dupreanum. Next base: position 89,225,073 of record CM053510.1, on the reverse strand, counting down.
GGGGTGATGCTTCCTTGGGGAGAAAACAGATGATCTTATTCCTAACCCTTCTGCTGGGAAAGACAATAGTGGATGGGGCTATGATCAAAACCTATAAAAGAATAGGGAACAAATTCCAAACCACGTATCCCCGAGGGCCCAGGCCTGGTGTGATTTATCTTGGCATGTTCAGGGATCCTTGATTCTACAGGAGAGCAGGATGTCTTTGAGGTTCCAAGTGCAGCCCTGACACTGGAGAGTGGGACCATGGGGCTTCGTTCAATTGTGTGTTTTTTTGTTTGTTTGTTTGTTTTTTTACTTTTGTTTATATTCGAATGTTTCCATAATTTAAAAAAAAACCCCAAAGAACAAAAACACCAATAACAGCAATTCAGGCACAGGGGGTGGAGAGGGGAGAGTGTAGTCTCTGAAGTCAGAAACACTATGTTGATTCTTGATTCCAGAAGACATAGCTATATAATCTCCCAAGTTCTTTCTCCTCCCAAAGGCTCAGTTTCTGCTCCTGTGAAATGAGCATGATAACAAGTCCTATCTGCTAGGGCTGCTGTGAAGATTAAATGAGATCTTTCCTGTTATAGCCTCTAGCCCCATAAGACTGAATGACTCCATATGTCTGAGCCAGGTTTTCTCAATCTTGCTATAATCGACATTTGGGGTCTAAATACTTCTTTGTTATGGGGTAGGATGGAGGCTGTTCTGTGCATCATAGGATATTTAACAGCATCCTTGGCCTCTACTCACTAGATGCCAGTCACACTCTCACAGTTTTGACAACCAAAAATGTCTCCAGGCATTTCCAAATGTTCCTTGGGTGCAGGGAGCAAATTGCCCCATTGAGAACCACTGATCTAAGCCTTTATTGTTGTTATTAATTAACAATAATTCCCTTTTTGTGTGAGGCTGAGATGTCTGATTTTTTTTACTAAAGTTTATTGATGTAACATTGGTTAATACAATTGTATAATTTTCAGGTATACATTATCATTTGACATCTGTATATTCTATTGTGTGTTTACCACCCAAAGTCCAGTTTCCTTCAGCCACCATATATTTGATCCCCTTTACCCACTTCACCCTCCCTCTGCCCTCTTATATTTGACCCCCTTTACCTCATCTACCTCCCTCCTCCTCCCCCCACCCCCTACCCTCTAGTAACCATTAGTCCATTGTCCATGTCCATGAGTCTCTGTTTGTTTGTCCTACTCATTTGTTGCTTTTAGGTTTATATCCCACATATAAGTGATATCACGTGATTTTCAACTTTTTCTGTCTGGCTTATTTCGCTTAGTATGATTATTTCGAGGTCCATCCATGTTGTTGCAAATGGCAGTATTTCATGTCTTCTTATGGCTGAGTAATATTTCATTGTATATATGTACCACAGCTTCTTTAGCTAATCATCCATCACAGGACACTTTGGTTGCTTGCATGTCATGGCCACCGTTAATAATGCTGCTATGAACATCGGGATGCAAATATCTCTTTGTATATGGGTTTTCAAGTCTTTGGGGTAAATACCCAGTAGAGAAATTGCTGGATCATATGGTAGATCAATTCTTAGTTTTTTGAAAAACCTTCATACTGTTTTCCATAGTAGCTGTACCAATTTCAGTTCCACCAGCAGTATATGAGGGTTCCTTTTTGAGACGTCTGATTTTTGAGGGGAGCACTGCCTAGGTTGGGCTTTGGAAGCTGTAACATGTGCCATACAAGCAAATGCAAGGTTTATTAACTCAGTAACAAGATTTATGTGGATGAGTGAATACTTTGTATGCCAAGATTCATGTTTAAATTTTGAAAAATTTTCACAAGAGCTTTGTCTGGAAATTCTTCCAGCTGGGGTGCTGTTGAGCTCATCAAAAGTGACATTGGGCTTGGGGTCTTAATGTAATACCTTAAATTCATAGAATTTCTTCTCCCCTTTCAAAAAGACAATTGTTTGATTTTAAACCATTGAATGTACTTTGCAAAAAAATTACAAAATATAGAAGAGGATATCACTGAGAGATCATTTCTATTATAATGTGTGTGTATGTGTGTGTGTTTTATAAAAATGGGACATACTCTTTTCTGACCTGCCTTTTTCATCTAACAGCATCTGGAATATCTTTACAAATATTCTCCCACAACTTCTTTTATTTTTCTTGCTTAAAAAACTTTGGTGATTCCTCGCGGCCTGGAAATAGTCAGGCTTCACAAGGGGAAAAGGCTAAGGCCACACTCCGTAGTTTGTGTTGAACTACAGTCTTTTACAGATATCACCTAGACACGTGGAGGCTGAAGACCACAGGCCTCATGAAGGGAGAGGATAGAGTTTGGGTCTGGGAAGTCATTTCTGCCTTCAGGATGAGGTGCAGACATTTTTGTCTGCGGTCCATTCTCTCCAGTGCTTGGCCTCAGGGTATCCTTCTGATTCCCTCATTGATAGAATTCCTTCCAATCACTGCACTGGAATGCATCTCCTCTTGTTGTTTCCATCAGGGCTGTTTCCATAGCAAACAGTGGTGTGATAAATGTCCTTACACATATACAGTTGGTTCTGTGTTTGCAAAATTGTGGACTCTGTATTTGTTAATTCACCTCCTCAGAAAAATTTATTTGTAACCCCCAAAGCAATACTCACGGTGCTTTGGGAGTCATTTGTGGGCATGTGCATGTGAAGAGTGGTGAAAAATTTGTCACCCAATGTACACATAGCCAGCTGAGGTGGAACAAGTCAAGGCTGTGCCTTCTTGTCTCAGCTCTCATACAGCAAACAAGTGTCCTTTCACAGTATATTTAGTGCCACATTTTTAGTATTTGCATGCTTTTTTGGTATGGTTTTACTGTTAAAATGGCCCCTAAGTGTAGTGCTGCAGTGCTGACTAGTGTTCCTAAACACCAGAAGGCTGCACTGAGCCTTATGGAGAAAATGTATTAGGTAAGCTTCATTCAGACAGGAGTTATAGTGCTATTGTCCATGAGTTCGATGTTATATAAAAAATGCATATATTAAATAAGGTGTCTTTAAATGGAAATATACATAAAACAAGGTTATATACTGATTAGTTGGTGAACATGTGGCAATGATTTAGAATTTGCGACTTGTTTTCGTGGTAACTTCACAGAATATAAATAGAGCAAATAATCAGAATTGACTGTATCTTTGCATGTGACCATGATTATTGCCATAGGATACATTTCTGAGACTGAAACTACTGAACCCAAATAGTATACCTCTTCTAAGGTCTTCGGGGTTTGTATCAATTAGCTCTTGCCCTATAAGAAATCTCAGTTTCCAACTCTGTAAAATGGGGATTTAAAAAAGCCATATTATTTTTCATCAGCTTAGTTTGAAGATTCATTGAGTTATTGCCTGATAAGTTGGTAACACTGGGCCTGGTGATCTCTAAGTGCTCCATTATAGTATTTATTTGTATTAAGGATTCGTGGTAGGTGCTCTCACAAACATAATCTCAGATTAGCATCATTTCTTCCCACTGAAAAGATGAGGAAACTGAGGCCCAGAGAGGTGACATGACTTGCTCAAAATCTCAGAGCCAGGAAGTGGCAGGGCCAGTTATCACATCAACACTTCTATCATCAGCTCAATCTATCATGGTAATCATGCATGGACTCAGCCTCCAATATGTTCTGGGCCTTGAGCCAAGTGTGTAACCTGTACTTTTTCATGGATGCTCCCACAATACCATAAGGTGGTATCAGACAAGACTAAGTAGGGAGCAGGGACTTTCATTCCCACTGGGTGGTTATGAGGCCCTTCCCTCATTGGTGTCAGTAGAGAGCACAGATTTCCATCCTCACACAATGGAAATAATGTACTCTTCTCTCCCCTCTAGTGTGGCATCAGAGGAGGAATAATGAAGAGTTGAGAGTTTCACTATTGTCTGGGAATACCTTCCTGTGTGTCAGAGGAAGACACATGAGGACAGTAATGATTGACACCTAAAGCGAAAATTATAAAACTGTCTGATATGGTTCTAAATGTATGGAGAGGAAATCTTTAAGACAATTTTATTACAAATGAAAGAGGATAGATGGACATAAAGGAAGATAAGGGCTCTACACTACCTTTGAACTGGTAAAATAAGGACAGTAGTAGACTCCGAACGTATCTACAGATATGGAGATATAGATATAGACTTATCTATATCTATAATGTAATACTTAGGGCAACCACTAAAAAGCTATACAAAGAGATAGACTGAAAAACGCTATAGATAAATAAAAATGGAATTTTTAAAATGTTCAAGTAACCCACAGGAAAGCAGAAAAAGAAAACCAGAAATGAAAAACAGAGAGAACAAGCACAAAGCACAAAACAAAATAGCAGACTTAAGCTCCAACATATTAACAGTTACCTTAAATGTAAGAGGTCAAAATATATCAATTAAAAGCAGATTGGCAGAGTGAATTAAAAATCATGAATCAACTATATGTTATCTATAGGAAACTCTCTTCAAATATGCCCATACAGGCAGGATAAAAGTAAAAGGATGGAAAAAGGACATATGCAAACATTAAAAGAATGCAGGTGTGCCTATGTTAGTACTAGATAAAGTATACTTCAGAGCAAAGAAAATTAACAGAGAAGGACATTCTATAATGATAAAAAGTCAATCCATCAAGAAGACCTAACAATTCTAAATGTGTATACACTAAACAACAGAGCTGTAGAATATGTGAAGCAAAACTGATAAAACTGAAAAGAGAAATAGACAAATCCATCATTATAGTTTAAAATTTCAGTACTCCTCTCTCAGTGACTGAAAATCAGCAAGAACACCATCAACAAATAGGATATGATCGACATTTGAAGAACACTGTTGACCAATAGAATACACACATGTACCTATAGAGCATAATACCAAGATAGATTGTATCCTGAACCATAACACAACTTTTAACAAATTTGAAATAATTATAATTGTATGGAGTGTTTTCTGACCACAACAGAGTCAAATTAGAAATCAATAACAGGAAAATAATAGGATAATCTTCAAATACTTAGAAAGCAAACAACACATAAATAAATAATTCATGAGTCAAAGAGGAAATCTCAAAGGAAATTTTAAAGTACATAAACTGAATGAAAGTGATAATACAACACAATAAAATTGGTGACACGCAGCTAAAGCAGTGCTGTGAAGGAAATTTATAGCACTAAAATGCACATATTATAAAAAAAAGAAAAGTCTCATAGCAATAATCTAAGTTTCCACTTCAAGAACCTAAAACAAGAGCAAAATAAACTCAAAGCACACAGAAGAAAGGAAATAATCAGGGTTAGAGCACAAATCATTGAAACTAAAAACAGGGAAACAATAGAGAAAAATCCATGAAGTGAAGAGCAGGTTTTTTTGTTTTTTTTTTTGTTTGTTTGTTTGTTTTTTAGATCAATAAGATGAACAAATCTCTCAGACTGACCAAGAAAAAAAAAGAAGACACCATTCACCAATATCAGGAATGAAACCAGGTGCTTACTACAGACCCACAGACATCCGAAGATAAGAAAATTCTACAAATAACTCTACACACATACATTTGGCAACTGAAATGAAATGGACCAATTCCTTATAAAACACAAACTATTGTAATTCACCCATATGGAATAGATCATTTGAATAGCAATGTAACTATTAAGGAAATTGATTTTCTAATTTATCAGCTCCCAAAAAAGAAATCTCTAAGTCTGAGTGGTTTCACTGGAGAAGCCTATCAAACACTTAAAGAATTAAATATAATCCACATAATCTCTTCTAGAAAATAGAAGAAGAGGAAACATGTCCCAACTTATTACATTAAGCTAGGGTTACTTTGATATCAAAACCAGACAAAGACAGTAAAAAAGGAAATCTACAGACCAATATCCCTCATTAGTTTAGAAACACAAATGCTTAATAATACATTAGCAAATAGAATTCATTAATATGTAAACAGAATTATATACCATGACCAACTAGAATTTATTCCAATGATACAAAGGTGACTCAATATTAAAAAATCAATCAATGTAATCCACCATGTTCATAAGCTAAAGAAGAAAAATCACATGGTCATATCATTTGAGGTAGAAAAAGTATTTGACAATATTCAATCCCTTTTCATGGTAAAAACTCTTAGAAAAATAGGAATAAAGGGTAACTTTTATGACTTGGTAAAGAATATCTACAAGAAATCTGTAGCTAACTTTATTCTAAATGATGAAAGACTAAATGCTTTCCTTTTAAGATCAGGAAGAAAGTAAGGATGTTTGCTCTCACTACTTATTCAACACAATGCTGGGGGTTTTAGTCAGTACATTTAGGCAGGAAAGGGGACTAAAATGCATACCGACAAGAAAGAAAGAAATAAAACTGTCCATATTTATAGATGACATGATTTTCTAGATAGAAAATCCCAGGGAATCTACAAAACACCTCACAGAATAAGTGAGTTCATCAAGGTTACAGGATACAAGTTAAACACACACCAAAAAATCAGTTATATTTCAGTATATTAGCAATGAACTCATGGACCCCCAAATTTAAAAAATGCAATGCTACTTATAATTGCTAAAAAAGTTAATTAGGAGTAAATCTCACAAAATGTGTACAGGACTTATATACAAAAACTATATAACACAATGAAAGAAATCAAAGAGGAGCTAAACAAATAGATGTGTGAAATTTATGGTTTGGAAGACAGCATAGTAAAGCTATCAATTCTCCCCAAATAGATATATAGGTTTAACACCATTTCTATAAAATTGTAGAAAGATTTTGTTTTTGTTTTTGTTTTGCTGATAGAGACAAAAGTATTCTAAAATTTGTATGGAAAGGAAAAGAAGCTAGAACATTTTTTAAAAAGAAGAATAAAGTGGGAAGCAGTGTACCCAACTTCAAGATTTATTATATATAGTAATCATGACTGTGTGGTAATGGCAGAAGATTGATCAATGCAACAGAGTAGAGAACCAATAAATTGGCCCACATAAATATGCCCAAGTGATTTTTGACAAAGGTGTAAAATTAATTCAATGGAGGAAAGATAGCCTTTCAACAAACATACCTCAGTTGTTCTGCAGGCAAAAAAATGAACCTCAACCTAAGTCTCAAATTTTATACAAAAGTTAATTCAGTATGGATCATGGACCTAGATACAAAATGTAAAAATATAAAACTTTTAGTAAAAGCATAGGAGAGACCCTTTGAGATATACGCAAAGCATTCTTAGATTTAATACCAAAGTCTGATCCATAAAAGGAAAATTGATGACTTGGACATAATCAAAATAAAAAACATTTTCTTTGTGAAAAACTTTATTAAGAAGATGAAAAAACTACAGACTGGGAGAAAATATTTGCAAGCCACAAATCCAACAAAGGACTAGTATAAAGAATATATAAAGAACTTTGAAAACTCAACAGTGTCAAAACAAACAGTCCAAATAAAAAATGAGCAGAAAATGTAAAGAGACATATAGATGGCAAATAAGCACATGAAAAGGTTTTTCAACACTGTTAGATGCAAATTAAAGCCACAATGAAGTATCACTATGTACCTATCAGAATGGCTAAAATAAAAAATAGTGACACCACTATATGCTGGTGAAGATGCAGAGAAACTGGACGACTGATAGCTTGCTGGTGGGGATTGGAGGATATAAATGATAGTCACTCTGGAGGAGTTTGGCAGTTCCTTAAAATACTAAATACAAAACTATCATATGACCCAGGAATTGTACTCTTGGGTAGAGAAATGAAGAAACATGTTCACACAAAAACTTGGATGTGAATGTTTATAATGTTTCTAACAGCTTCTTCATAATAAACTGCTCCAAACAGAAATCAATACAGATGCCTTTCAATGGGTGAATGGTTAAACAAACTGTGGTATATCTGTACCTTGGAATACTACTCAGCAATAATAAGGAAAAACTATTCATACATGCCGCAACCTGGATACATTTCTAGAGATTTATATTGAATGAGAATGCCAATCCTGAAAGGTTGCATATTACATGATTTCATTTATCATCCTTGAAATGACAAAATTGTAGAAATTGAGAACAGATCAGTGATTGCCAAGGATAAAGAAAGGAGTGGGGCAGAAGGGAAGTAGGTGTGGCTTTACAAGGGCAATGTGAAAAGTCCTTGTGATGGAAATATTCTGTATCTTGATTGTATCGATGTCAATATTCAGGCTCTATTGTGCTGTAGTTTTGCAAGATGTTACCACCAGAGGAAACTGGGTAAAGCATACATGTGATCTCTTTGTACTATTTCTTACACCTGCATGTGAATCTATAACTATCTCAAAATATAAAATTTAACTTAAAAAAGATATCCTTCTGCAGCCAGCCAATCATTTCTAGCTTTTATTTTGCAGACAGCAACAAAGCAGTGAAAATCAAGATTTAACAATGTAGGGTGAATTTTAATATTCTGTGTTTTATCCTCTTCTGTTGCTCAATTAGGGGTCTTGCCTACTGAGATTACTCTAAGGAGCTTCCAGTCTCTCATTTATTTAATAATATTACTAGTATTTGTTAATGCTTTCATAGGGTATTTCACTCAGCTTCTAGGTTGCCCTAGCAACCTAAGATTAATGTCCTCCATTTGCTACTCAGAGAAACTAGAAAAATGATTTGCTCAGGAGGAGCCTCAGAGTGTAGGTCCTCCAATTCTTCCTTCTTCATATATGAGTGATTTGGAATCATTCTTATTTTCCTGATCATTAACTTCCTCTTTATCTAGCATTATCTTAGGCCACCCCAGAAACCACCACATTTTGAAAACAGAAAAAGACTCTCAGATCCAGCATTTTACCTAGCTCTCCGTTTAGGGACAGCTTAACAGAGCCTAGGTTTTCTCAGAGCCCACAAAGGGGTTGCTATGGATTCAAGAACAGCGAGATGATGGGGGATTTTCTCCCAGAAAAGGGCTATGCAATTTTCCTACTGCTTCTGGGGGTAGTAGCTCTCAGCTGACCACATTCGGGACAGGCGTGGGGTGGAGGTGGTTGAGATGGCATTGCTTCTGGCTTTAGATGCTTCCTGTGTAAGAATTGCCTCTCTCAAACCAGGGATAAGACAAGGAAACAAAACAGGTAGATGGAAGGCAAAAGCCTTGGGATCTTTCTTTCTCAGCATATTCCGTGGCTGCTCTATAGTGGTGTCATTGTGGAGAATTGGTGTCATGGAAAATTTTACTTCTAATATCATCACTTAAAGAACTGGGAGAAGGGAATCAACATATTTTAAACTATAATACCTACTTTGTGCAGGGCACTATGCTGGATGCTTTGCCATAATCTTATTGAATCTAAACTCTTGAATCTTCAGAACCACTCCCTGAAGTAAGCATTTGGATTAACCCATTATATAGTTGTTGGGGAGTAGGGCTCTGAGAAGGGAAGCTCATGGAATCATTCAGGGAGAGAATGCTACTACAGTATCCCTATTTTGCTGTTAGAGAAACTGAGGCTTAGAGAGGATAATTTGCTGTGATTGTTGTTTTGGTTCAGGTGGACAAGGATTTACATAACACACATTTCTGAGGCTGATTCTTAAAATGAAAATAATTCCTCTGTGAATTGCAAAGATGCCTGGTTTGGGGAAGTAAATAGCCTACCTTCTGCAGGTCTGCTTTGTAAATTTGGTTTCTCTGGCCCAGGTTTCCCAAACCTTGGTATTTCAGAGCTTGGTATTTCAGAAAGGGACTCTGGCGATTATTAACAGGACAACTTAACGCTAATTCAGATTTATAGAGGTGAAGGGAACCGCCCCAGGACACAGTCTGATAGCAGCAGAGCTGGGTCTCAATCCCAGTCCTCTGACTTACAGGCCTGGGCCATCCAGTTATTTAGAAAATGGGCGAGGGACTTTGGCCAGGAAAAGGAGGGGCGGGACCATGTATCCTTCATTTCCTCACCTGTGAAATGGGGTCAACGAGCCCTCAAGTTTGTGGTGGGGAATACGTAGGTGTGGCCCAGCCCAGGAGAAGCCACCCTGCACCAGGAATGTGACAACGGAAAGTGAAGATAGGGCCAGAGCGACCGGGGTCCCCAGAAGTGGTGGTTGGAAGGTATCATGGGAGCAGAGGCGGAGTTTCGGGAGCCAAGGCGGGGATTCGAGAATTAGGGGCGGGGCTTGGAATTTTAAGCGTTTAGATGAGCAGTGGGCGGGGCTTGCGATGCGGCGAATAGGGTTGCTGGTCCGTGGGCGTGGCTTTTAGAAGTTGGGGTGCCGATAGGCCAGTTCTGAAGCAGTGGGAGGGGAGCCGGGCTTAGAGAGCCAGGAGGCTGGCTAAGGGGTTGGATAGGCAGTGGGCGGGGCTCACGGGAACTGATGTTCTGGTTATAAGGAAATCTTTGAAGAGCCTGGGATGCGGCCCTGCAGAGTCAAGCAGGTCAGTGGGCGGAGCTCAAAGAACGCTTGTAGGCGTGGCCCTCCGGCCACTGCCGTGAATAGTGGGCGGTACGTATGCCTGGGCACCGCCTTCACCGCGGCCTACCTGCATCCCTCCGCGCAACCAGAGGGGGCGCTAGGGAAGAGTGAGGCGTGGAACAGAGGGTGGGAAGCGGGCTTCCCCTGCCGGAAGTGGGCGTGGCGTGCCGCAGCTGGAGCTCTGGTTGGGTGCGGCGCGGCGCGGGGGCGGGGCTTGCGTGCGGCGGCGGGGGCGGTGGTGCCTGCCCGCGCCCCACCCCCGCGCGGCCCTCAGTGCCAGGCGGGAGGCGACAGCGGTTGGAGGTTTCGCCGGGCTTTGCATTGGGGACTTCGGCGGCGGCGGCGCCTCAGGCAGCTGAGCCTTGGTGAGCAGCGCGCGCCCGACGGGCCTTCTCGGGAGCGAGCCGAGCGGGCGGACCTGTCCGCTCAGCATGTGCAGGCGCCGGCTGACAGGAGCCGGCGGGCGTGGGGCAGGGAGGGGTGGAGGGGAGTGGGCTGAGGTGCGCGCGCGGCATCGCGGGTCCTTGGGCAGGGGGCCCACCCTGCCCGTGTGCAGGGAGTTGGGGCAGGGGCTACTGCCCAAGGCTCGGGGCCTGTGGGGAAGGGAGTTGGGGCAGAACTGCTGGCCCGAGGAGGGTGTACCCAGGTCCCTGTGGGGAGGAAGCTGCCTAGGGGAGGCTTTTAGGTGTCCGGAACCCTCCTGCCTGGGTGAGGAGCCCGGGCCAAGTGGGGACAGGGCTGCCTGAGGGAGGTTGTTAGGGGTCAGGGACCCATCTGGTTGGGTGGGTTCCTAGGTGGGAAGGGGCTGCTCGAGGCTAGGGCGTAGAACCCGGGGCGCTAGGGCTGGGGGCGGGGTATGAGCGGCCCTAAGGAATGAGTGGGTGGGAGGTGGGCAGGGGTCGGGTTCACGTGGGGCCGAGGCAAGCTGGGCCCTGCGTGGGAGGTTTGAGGGTAGCGCTCTCGGCTGGGGGGTTGCCTGGCTTTGGGTGTGAGGCCAGCTGTGGGCCCTGAGGATCTGGGTTGGGGGTCGGGAAGGGCGGGGCAGGGCCAGAGCTGGAGTAACGTGGGTGGGGGAGCTTTGGGAAGAGGATGAGCCCAGCGGTGGGAGCCGAGGGCTGGGACTGGCGGGGTATTGGGAGAGGAAGAATGAAGCTGGAATGCTGCAGGGTCAGGGCCCTGGAGCGTCAGAGTGAACTGAGTGATTCAGAGATGTGCTCCCCTAATAACGGAGCAGCTGACGGGGGGCGCAGTAAAAGGGAGTGAGGTGCAGGTGGGGCTCCGCTGCGCCTAAATGACTGAGGATGAGGTCAGTTGTTGAGGATGGAAATGCAGGAACCGAGCTCTCCCGCCTGTCCACACAGGCGCGCACACACAAGCTTTCAGTCTCTCAAATGATTTGAATGTGTTGGGGGAAGTGGCAGGCTGCGAGAGAGCCAAGAAGAAAGGGGCTTCCTTCTTGGAGAGAGGCGCTGGCCCTGCCGTCCTTTTTTGGGAGTGTTCAAAGGGTTTTGATCGCTGGAAAAGGAAACGTAGGCTTTACTGCATAGTGGTTTAGAATCACATCCTATATTTGGCCGTAATGTAGGCTGCTCTTGTTTTGTGGTGTCTGAAGTCCTTGCTCTACATGTTGCAAACGTGGGATTCCGTGTGAGAAGCAAATTGCAAGTTGTTCTTTTCCCCCTGGATAGCGAGATACAAAGGCCTTTCTTACCTATAAGACATTTTAAAAGAACTGAATTTAGTGGTGTTTTTAAACTGATAGTAGGTGGCGAATGTGTTTACTTTTGGAAATAGTTATCCCTATATAGTAGGCTCTTTTGCCACAGTCTTCTTGCTTGGAATTACATTATACTCTTACGGCTCTTAGTCACTCTATATAATAATGCATTTCATTGTCCTTATCCGGCAAAACTCTCTCCTGACACCAGGGCCTGCTAGAATAGACAGAAACATGATTAAGTAGAAGCAGTTGCTTTGCACCGTCTGTTCAGTTGTGCAGACAGATAGATATCCGTTTATGTTGATTTCCGAATTCCTTGTAAAAATGCATAAATGGGAAAATTCAATTTTGGACTCGATTTTGTATGTTTCAGAAAACTAATTTAAGGAAACGAATTTTTTTCGGATTGGAGGGTACATTTCAGAGTTGCCGTGTTTGGATATGAAGCCCAATAGTAACTTTTGGGTCTGAGAGGTAACATAAATGGGAAGAAAAAAGTCAAATAAAACTGGAATTGTGTTGTATGTTAGGTCTTGAAGTGCTATGTTTTGTGGTAGGCGATAGTCATGTGTAATAAAGATTGAACCAAGATTATTATAAAGGTTGGGTACACACCTTTAGACATATCCGGAATGTGCCTTGTCTGTATTTGTTTTTGATTATTTGTTAGAGGTACAGTAAAGCCTGATGAATTTTAATAGACACATATCAACGAACTATCACTGCACACAGTATTGAATTTTTCATGATCATTTGTTACTTTGCCTGCAGATTGTGCTAATCAGCCTTTATGTCTATTTATATATAGTTTAGGATTAGGTTTAGGGTTGAGAAATAGCACTTTTTATTTAAAGTGTTGAGGTTTTTTCTATTTAATTTTTATGCTTAATGCATCTGTCAGTTTGGGGATCCCTTCCAACTATGAGGAAGAAAGTTGCTCTAATGTCTGTGAAATGGATTGTTTAAAAGGATATATTATCTGTTCTTAGTTATGCAATGGGGAATATGTGGAGATTTAGTTCTTTATGATGACAAATTATTTCTTAGTACTTTGATTTCCCATAGAACATATTATTTATTGGGCTGTTTTATCTTTGACTTCTTTTTCGGAGGTGAAACAGTAATAAATTTGGGTGCCACTGTCATATCAGGGTACAAATTCATGTTTGTTTTCCGTTTGATGAGTTCTCTGTGTTATTCTGAGTTATTAACTCTTTTCTGATACTTGTATGTCTTTTTAAACTTAAGATGCATTTTCTGTATTAAAACATGGAAATCCTCATGAATATTTCAGTATGACCTAGTACCTAGAATGTTAAGTAATAGAATCTCTCTGGGTTTTCATTGCCCTAGTTTAGATCTTTTAAAGTGAGTGAACAAGATTCTGTACTCCTTTATGAGACCTTATTTTGTATTTCAGTAGTGTATATGGAATGCTTTTTTTTGTTTTATAACCATTTTATTGAGATATAATTCACATACTACCATACAGTTCATCCATTTAAAGTGTACAATTCAGTGGTTTTTAGTATATTCTTAGAGTTGCAGAGTCATCACCACAATTTTAGAATATTTCATCTGCCCAAAAAGAAACCCCATACCCATTAGCAGCCCTCCCTTTCCCCATTCTCCTTCTTCTGCCTTTGGCAACCACTAATCTACTTTTTGTCTCTGAATTTGCTTATTTTGGACAGTTCATATAAATAGAATCATACAACATGGGGTCTTTTGTGTCTGTCCTTTAATAAGCATAATGTTTTCAAGGTTTATCTGTGTTGTAGCATGTATCAGTACTTTGTTCTTTTTTTATGATCAAATAATATTCCGTTGTATGAATATACCATGTTTTGTTTATACATTCATCAGCTGATGGACATTGGGTGTTTCTCTTTTCTGGCCATTATGAATAATGCTGCTATGAACATTTGTGTACAAGTTTCTCTGTGAACATATGTTTTCATTTCTCTTGGGACCTGCTGGGACATGTAGGTAACTCTTTAATTGTTAGAGGAACCACCAGACTGTTTTCCAAATCAGCTACACCATTTTACAATCTCATCAACAGTATATAATGTTTTAATTTTTTCACATCCTTCCCAACATTTGTTATTCTCTTTTTTATTTTGGCCATCTTAGCGGGCATTAAGTGGTATCTCATTGTGGTGACTAATGATGTCCAGTATCTTATGTGATTAGTAGACAATTGTATATTTCCTTTGGAGATTTATCTATTCAGATACTTTAATTTTGGTGAAGTCTGATTTATGTACGATGGAGTCAATTGATAATAATGGAGGTAGAAATTATTTAGACCTTAAATCATATTCTCAACAGTGTTTTGGTTATGTAACTTAAAAGACAAAGGTTAGGGAAAGATTTGAATTAGTCCTAGATGAAAAGGGTTCATCAGGGAACAATGTCATTCTGCTGTTTAAATCCATAGTGGTCTCCCACCCCATTGTCTATGGTTAAAGTTCAGACTTCTGAATGTGATGTAGCCTGCCTTATTTCAGTGGGGATGTTTTCATCCCCACTGCCATTCCCTGAAACATTCCAACCTTCAGGTCTACTTGTAATGCACTTATTATCCCACCCATTTCCATTTGCCAAATCATACTTGTCTTTTGGGAACCTCCATGAAACCTTCCTCGTTCTTGAAGGCAGACGTTGTCTCTGCCCTCATGCATCCTACATTCATCACTACTGTCTGCTCCAAGGATCTAGCCCTGAACTTGAGATTATGGTCTGAAAGGCACTTTCCTGTAGAAGAGGGGAATGTGAGAGGGAAATTGACATGGAAGGCAGACCAGATTCTCTATTCTCTTGCTCACAGCTTGGTCTCTAGTGCCTAATGGATATTTACTGAATGAATGATTATTGAAGTTAACTGGAAAGATCCCAAGGTCAGTGGGTTTCTCTTGATTAATATTCACAACTTTGTTGCCTGTGATGGAATAACATGAAGTACAGGGGTAATTCCTCTCTGCCTTTCTGGCATCCAAGTTAAGCTCTTACCAAAAAATTACTCAGATTGTAAAACTCAGTGTTTGAAACATTTTCCTGAGGGCAGAACATTCTCATCCAGGTTCTTTTCCCCTCATGAACAGTATGGCTGGCTCACAGCCTTCACAGTAGGGCAGATGGCCAGGGAGCACTTTTACTTTGGTACTATTTAGCCACATGAAATGCAACGGGCCAGCCCTGATGGTATTGAGTTGTCAGTACTGGAATTACCCCTGTGCAGGCTTGTTAAAGGGTATAAACTGATTGTAAGGGTGCATAATTTCTTCCTTTTCATTCTTTTGTTCATATTCTCTTGCTTTTCTTTGAGCATCTGACCCAAGTAGTAGTCTTTAGTTCTTTCTTGTATTCTTATATTCACTTTGACTACATTAATTTAAAGTACTTAGTATCTTCCTGAGACTTAGGAGAAACTAGTTGGCCATTTGGGGTACATTTTCTACATTGAGTCCATTGAAGTGGTTGGATTGAAGCAAGGTAGTAAAGAGAAGAAAAATACCTTATATAGTTTTTGCTCTAAGAAAGTTTTGTATTTGGAGAAACCTGATGCAATGAAGGGTGCAGGCCTTTAGAACCGGATAGAGCTGGGTTTCATTCTTGGCTCCACTTCTTAGTAACTGATTTTTCCAGTTACTTCACATCCCTGAGCCTCAGTTTTCTCTTCTGTTGTATGAGATGTTAATGACTACCTTCTTGGGTTATTGTCAAGATTAAATGAGAAAAAGTATATATAGTGCTTAATAATGAGTAGCACTGAATAAATTTGTGTTCCCTTGCTCTTCACTATTAAATGTCTGTTAATGAATGGAACTGTGGAGAATCAAATAGAGTAAGCTTAATATATTTTATTTCTGATGTTAAGCTATAAATATATGGATTCCCACTCCCACCTCAGCATTTTAGACTTTGAATCAAGTTGAATCACTGAAGAGGAAAAAACATGTCTAATTTTAGCATAGAAAGGTGGTAAAAATGAGGTAGTATTTTGCCATTTTGTCTGAATTAGAAATGTCTGTTCAGACAAACTTCTCTTATTCAGGCCTTATGCTTGAACATTCCGTGTTCAGTCTGTCTGTCTGTCAGTTTTAAAGACAAAGGTTTAGTTCCTGGCAAATGATTTATCTTTTTAAGATTTGAAAGGAGATTGCACTGCAGTGTGTGAGATACTCATCTGGTGATAATGTGAATGGCAGGCAGCATTGTGATAAAGTGTAACATTCTTTATGGGAAAAAAGCCATAGTAGTTTCATGGGATGTTAAATTAGTTCTGTCATTTGAATCTTACATTAATAACAAAAATGGTTCTTCCTGTTTGCCACAGTAAAAATAAATTAAATCAAATTAATGTATAGGTCAAAGTGAGAGAAACTAGAATATAAATAGGAGTAGGAGGCTTATATTTTGTAAGACTGAAGGAAGTAATTTCACAATACTATACATTTATTTTTTTCTCCTTTGGTCATGCAGTTATCTACATTTTTTTAAAAAAATTTATGAATAATGGACCATATATTTACCACCAGTATGTCAACCATTTTTAGGGGAATTTGGGAGATTATTTCTCAGGTCCAGAGGTCCTCATTCTTGACTGCCTGTGAGGATCAGCTGCAGACCTTTATAAATGCAGCTGCCTGGGCTTGAGCTCTCTGGTGACTCTGAATCACAGCCTGAGTGGGAAGTACCTAGCTGGTCTATTCCTCATCTTACACTAGGAGCTCATAGGAGCTTGAGAGACTTGCCTAAGATCAGGAACTTGTCCCTTCTTCCCTCCCCCAGTCCTCCACCACCTCTTTCCTTGAGTAGTGTGAATTTATTTTTATAGTTGGTAGTGTAGATTTATAGTATAGAGTTAAAAAAATATTTTTACAGTGTGAACCTGATGTTGGCTTTCCCTTTTTAGTCCTTGACCCAGTGCAGCAGTTCTCTCTTAACCTTCCACCAGAGTCTTTTGCCAGATTATAAACTGAGCCTATCTACAGTTTATCTCTTCAGTTCATCATCACAATTGGTAGGTGGTACCAATGTTTATTTATTTATTTATTTATCTCATGTATTAAGATTGTACATGTATTAATCTATTAAGCTTGGTCCAGATTTTCTGAAAGTTTTTTAGATGCATTTTTGGAAAACTGCAAAATACATGGAATCTCTTGGATAAGCCTGTGGTACACTTGATTACTCGTTTTAATGTAAAGTTCCTTGAAGTATTTTATTGATCCCTTTCATTTTCTCAATCTTATAATCTGATCATTAGTAGCAGTGATTATAAGGATTTACCTCAAATGTTTCAAAGACCAATCATTGATACTGCAAAAGTGCCCTTGCATTGTGTCTTACCAGAATAATTGGCACCATTAGGCCATCTGTATATGCAAATACTAAGTTTAACAGGAACAACACACATCCAGTACAGAACTACATAGATTGTAACAGGCATAACGAAAACCCTTTGGGATTAGCAGAAGTTATCATTGATTCACAGTGCCGTCATTCTTTCTCTAAGGAATCAAGACAGACTGGGAATGTGGGCACATTGTAGGTTGGTGTAAGAGCCTTTTTACCCCATTGTGGAAACAGATATGTGTCCACATGTTTTAACAACTGCTGAGGTCTTCATCTTGGATGAAAAAGCCATAGTTTTTCAGTTTCATGGAAGGCCATAAACACACTTGGTAAAGGAAGTGTTGGGAGAGTGAAGCCTTCAGCAGGTGTATTTTTCACTCTTGACATTGTAGGGGTTCTTGACAAACTTTATAAACATCCTCTCCTTAGGACAAATGTTTAATCACCATTATTTGCTTACTTCACATGAAAGATACTTAAATTCCTTTTCATAATGGTCAAGCATTCTTTTCTAGTTAAAGATTCTAATTCCTTTCATTCTTAGGAACTTAAAGAATTGAGGCTGATTTAGTAATATAAAAACTCAAATGCTGCCTGAGTGGTGACTGAAAAACACATATAAACTTGAGCTATCATCTCTATTAAGCAGAAGAATTTATTAGGAGACTAGTCACTTTACAAGCTAAATGGTGAATTAATTTGTGGTTGGTAGTGTCTTTACCTTAATATTGTCATCCTAGTTTTTTTTGGCAAGCAAGAGAGAGGTCGGAACCAACGAGTGCTAGCCTCAGCTCTTTAGGGACGATATTTAATAAAATGTGTGTTGGCTATTTGAGTCACTGTTGCTGTACAGTGCTATTATAGGAAAAGATAAATTGTAAGGTACGTGTGTGTGTTTTACCCTAAGACTTCCAGTTTGATCATGTAGTATTGAGATATCTTACATATATCTTGCATGCTGTGGGCTGAGTTACATTGTTAAGTGGAACAAATAAAGCATCTTGCCTGCGAAGGGTAGTTGTGGACCATGTGGCTCTCTAAAAGTGAATGGTTGAGAGCCCAGATGCAGTTTCTGTTTTGGAGGCAGTGTGTACATTCAGTCTTCACCCCAGGACTGGTTTGTGTTCCACTGTCTTAGTTATTTAGAACTCAGATGGCATTTTTTGGTATAGATTCAGTATTACAAGTGATGGGTAAATTCTCAGCCTAGACTGAAGAAATCTGTTTAATTCACAGCACAGCTTTTGAAACTGTTAATGGTGATAATGGGATTCTGGATCTTGGGAGCTGGGAGTCATGTGAAACAGAAGTAAAGAACTATGCCCCACTTCTCAGGTGCCTGTCTGCAGGCTGTGAGGCATCCTGAGGCCTCATGCCACAACAACCCTCCAAGTTCTTCATCTTTCTTCTCTCTTAATTTGAAGCTTCTACACCCTGGGTTAATTCAATCACCTTTAAATTGTAGTAGCAAAGCAAATGGTTCAAATTTATTTCCACTAATGTGTTCCTGGATGGCCACAATTATTACTAAACTTTTATTGTTATTCAGTGTTAGGGCAGCTATTGGCCTTATTTATATTATTTTATTTCACTCATGTCCCTTAACCCTTATAGAAATACAATCTTCGTATTTTTAAAAAGGAGGTTCCTTATTAAACAGATTGTCTCTCTGAAATTTGCCTCTTTAAAGGGTTTGGGTAATGTAGTTTCCAAAGACCTCTTCTCATTCAAACAACTTATGAAGCTAAGTGGAATAAGGATTAGGTTGGGACCTGAATTTTCTGGTGCAGTTTAAAAAGTTGCCTTCACAAAGTGTTAATTGCAGGCTTAATGTTTTGATTTACTTATAAAATGTGCAGTAGTTTAAAAAATACATTTATTACAAGGTCCCCCTAACCCTCAAGTGTTTAATTCTTGGTGCTGATTCTTTGTGGGTACTGAGCTCTGTGGGGGGTGAGAGGACAGGGTATTTGAGATTCGGTATTTCTGGAAATTAAGGGTGAGGCCCTGCCCATGCGTGTGCAGAATAGCACTGGGATGACTCAGAATAGGTGTAATTGGGGAAGAGTAGTGTGAGATAGAGGGGCAGGATGGCCCAAGTTGTGGAAAGTCATCATAATAGAATGTACATTTATATATTTAAGTAAAATGTAAATATAGTTTGGATATGGAGTTATAAAGGTAGATGCAAATGTAATTTGTAGGTGTCACTAGTGTTAATGATTTCTATGCTAATGCTAATTACATTTTAGGTTATATGAGTAGAAATTTAAATATATAAGTATGGAATTATTATTTTCCAATTTGTGAAAGTGAACACCAGAACCACTATATTGCATGTTCACTGAAAGGAAGAGAATGTCTTGCACTTTTTTGTGCCTCCAGCACATTGCCTGGCACACAGTAGATGCTCAGTAAATGTTAGTTGAATAATTGAATTTCCGTTTTACCTGATACACTTGTGAAATTGTCAGTCTTCCCATTTTCCTAGAAGATGAAAGGAATAAAGAAGAAGTTTTCTATGGCTTAGGACTGCTGATTTTAAACATTTGCTTATTAAATTATCTTATGATAAGATAACCTCATAATTTTCATTATAAATAAGTGTTAGCAAAGTGTGTGTGTGTGCACGTGTATATATATGTATTTATTTTATTGAAATGTTTTATTTGCAAAGCAAATTTTGGAGTTCTGATTATTTAAAGCATGAATTATGATGAAAAACAGGATAATATTTCATTTTGATGCTTTATTGCAAATTTACTTAACTGTCTTCTTGAATCAATTGAAAATATTGATAGCATGGGGTTCTTAAGGCTTTGTTTTGTAGTCCAGTTAGCAGCTTGACTTTAGAAAAAAAGTTGATGAAGTCACATACTAGTGGAAGCATGTTTTCATCTTGAGAGTTTTTTTTTTTTTAAATAAATGTGAGAAGAACCATAATTTGTATCAAGAAGAGGATTTAAAGTTAGAGTAGCCATTGAACAGCTGAGTTTCCCCTTACTATTTCTCTTCTTGAGGTTTTCATCCTTTAATGCACTCACTGACTGGAAAGTGTTATTGTCTCTTGATAATTTGGCCTGAAAGCTCCAGGCCCAGCCCCAGAGGAATCACTAGGCAGGTCTCAGGGCGCTTGAGTGGCTCCTGGAGCTCCAAGGAATCAGTGTGGTTGGATTCATTTTGACTTGAGAATTTGACAAGAACTGAGTAACTTAAAATAGAGCAAATTGTGAACCATCTCAAATGTTGAATTGTCTTATCATTTAGGAGTTTATTTGTGCTATGTTAAAATTTCAAAGGTGATAGTCTTTGGTTTATATCATATTAGTGATTGATGTTGTCATAAGTGATCACAAAAGGAATTGTTTTTGTAATTGTGTGTGTGCGTGTGTGTGTGTGTGTGTGTGTGTGTGTGTGTGTGTGTGTGTGTGTATTTCTGGTAGTTCAGTGTTTTAGAGGTTACAAAAAGTGTTTATTTGGTTGTAACTACATTTTCCCCAATGAGTTCTATTGTTACAGTTTCTTGAACTCTGTTACAGATACTGATATTATGTATTTTTTTCCCCCCTTTAGAAAAGCGGTGTGCTGATAAGGAAATAGTTTGCAATTTTACCAAAAAGAATCAGACAAAACGATTTGTCCTAAGTTGCAGTAAGAGTTTAAGAGGTATACTTTCCTATTTCTATAGGATGTCTGAAAATTCTGGAAACGGGGAGATTTTTATTTTAAAGTGTTAGTTGCATTTTCAGATAACATGCTTAATATGCTTACCTTCAAGCTCCGGGCACTTTTCTTGGCAAACTCCCTTTATTTTAAAGCCACAGATCCAGTTATTAATCTGAAAAGTACAATAAGTAATTTAAATATTTTTCCTTTGTCTTTACTCTTTCAAACATCCTACTTGTAAAGAGAAGGCTCTTTTGGCGCTAATACAGAGAGCTGGTTCTTTGCCTTGGTTGTTGATCCTCTCCTTGTGTACTTCATCATCTTAACATTTGTCCCAGACTCACATTAATGTTCGTGGGAATATTTGGTTGTGGTACGTCTCCTCCAGTAGACTGTAAGTTCTATGAGAGCAAGGGTCAGGTCAGCTTGCTCACCATTGCATCTGCAGTGTCAAACACGATGCCGGGTGCATGGTCAAAGCTCAATAAATAATTTAATGTTGAATAAATGAGTAATGAATAACTGGGATTAAAGACCTATTCAGCATTCACAGATGAGTGTGTTATATGTATAACCCTGTAGGTGCTAGTAACTAATTTGATTCTCAGTGAATTTTGTTTTGTTAGGGGGATGTAGACTGGATCCTAGTGATAAAAGCATTTCCTATAGACTTACAAGCTTTAGATTATAATAGGACTCTAGAAATCACTTATATTTTAGTTCTCCTTTTTTATAGAAGAAACCAACAACCGTAGGATCAAAATATTTAGTAGGTAGACTACTGTTAGGATAAACTTGTGTCTGATATCCAAGCCGGAGTTTTTCTTACTGTACTTACTGTTCCTTTGAAACATCATCAAAAGCATGTTTATTTAATCACTGCTTGTCCACAGTATAGGATATTAAAAAAGAAAGACTGAAATTCTTCAGTTGAAGGTGATTACTTTGTTTTCTGACATTGCTAGTTTTGCGTGTGACTAGCTTTCATGAGCATCTTCATAAAAATGCCTTAAAAAAAAAAAAAAAGATCTGAGAGTCCAGTAATTTCATTTCCCAGTATAAGAATATTGCCAAAGAATTATTAAGATTTTATTCCAAGAGAAACTCCATCTGACTAAGTAGTGCAAACAGACTAAGCAAGTTTGGACAGTCATACACAGTGTGCTTTTTACCAGCTGTTGATAAGAAAAGTAGGTCATCAATATAGAAAGAGTATTTTGAAACACATTCATTGTTAATTCTTAAGTGAAATTGCTGTGTCAGCCATGTCTGTAAAAAAAAGTTCTGCAGTCGGGATGAGAACTCTTGGGATTAATTTGGCTCTTTGAAGGGAGAGGCAGAATTCAGCCTCTGAGTCTAGTCTCCTGTGGTGCACTTTAGGGAGATGACTGCAACCTCACATTATGATTTTATATAGTTATACAGTGTTCTCTGTACAGTTAGTGTCTGCCTGTGTCTTCGTGATGGAGGTTTCTTCATTCTTTTTCAAAGCTCGAGGGAAGGGTAGAGGTGTTTGTGTTTATAAAGATGCTGTTGATAAGCAGAAAATTGGGAGAGATAAGGGATTGTAAACACATCATCCTTACCCATTATCTCAGGTAAAAAAAAAAATCTGTTCTTATTTTGATAGTGTAATAAAAATATGCATTTCTGTCATTGAAGAGAAAAAGATGACCCCTAAAACCTTATAATCTCACATTTTAGTAACTGTAGATTTTATGTAAAGTCATTCTTATTTATTATATTTTAAGTGAGTTACAGGCCTCATTTGGGCATCTTTTAGTTGATAAGGGGTCTCTTTTTAATACCAGTGTGAAAGTTAATTTGAGGATTTTTTTGTATTTAGGATCTTTATGTTATTTTTTCATATGTTCATTTCATTTTTTAAAAAAATTTCAGCTTTATTGAGGTATAATTGACTTAAATTGTAAGATATTTAAAGTGTACATGATGGTTATTTGCTTTATGTATATAGCTCATTTCATTTTTTGTCAGACTTCATTTTTAGCATTCATTTTCTTAGCTTCACATTCTACTCTAAATCATTAATTAGTACTTATGCTGATTGACATCAGGTGGTCCCCAACATCTCTTTGTAACAATTCCTAAAATAAGTGCAAAATTGTAAAATGTAAAAATAGGAGTTCTTAGAAAGCTTTAAAAAGTATAAACCTCTTTATTATATCTCACCTTTTAGAAATTGTCCTTGATATATATAATTTCAGTGTTTTATGCCTGTCTTTTCATTCCATTGTCTTGAACAATTGAGCACATAGTCCTCTGGCTTACGCCTAAGGATTTTCATTCAGAAGTAATGATATGCTTCCTTTGGCATACCTGATACTCTCTGCCATTTGTCTCAGTATATTTGAATGCTTACAGCCGATTTCTGTATTTTGAATTTTTCGTGTTTACTCATATGGTCTGAGCAAAATGCAATTTCACATTTAAAAATTGCACAAAGTTGTCGAGGCAGCGCACCCCCATGAAAGAGCTCTGAGTGGCACTTTTGGCTGTTGTGGGAAAGCCAAATTGTATGTATGATGGGGAGTTTATCATTGAAAAACCATGAAAATTCAAGGGGTAGACATTTGAACTGCCCTGTACTTTGTGGTTCAAGGTCATTGTGTCTCTCTCAGAAGTCCTTTATCTTTGGGCGAGTCACATAATGTCTCTGGGCTGAAAATGAAGGTCCTGGACTAGATGAGCGTTGGAACCCTTTCCTCTCCAGGCTTCTGTAAGGACTGAGGCTGAATGCTTTTTGGTAGGTCTTACTTATATTTTCTTGTCTTTTGGTTCTTAGAAACATTTTAAAACAAAATATTGGGTTATTGAATTTAAATAAAGTTGTGTTTGTAATGGGTATGCCTCATTCTTGGCATCTTACCTATTACCTGCATGATAATGAGATGATACTATTTGGAAGGCTATAATGAGTGCGAATTTTCCTCCTTTCTTCTTCTTCTTTTTTTTTTTTTTAACTTGTCTCTCTCTGACACACCCCTTTATTCTTACCATTCTTAATGTCATGATAAAGTGAACCAACATCAAGGCTGTTCCATACTTGGAGTCAGTTGTCTTAAATGGTCAACAGTTTTTCTAGAGAAAACATTTTCCAACACCTTAATGTTATCAGTGGAGTGCAAATCTCTTTCAACCACAGCTGCTGTGTTAAGGGGTATGTTGTATTTCTGACTTTCTGCTGTGCTTTATAGCAAATGTTGCATGTGGTCTTTTCCTTTTTAAAACAACTTAGATTAAAGTAGATAAATTAGGCATTTTCTTTTCTTGAAATGTTTCATATATGAATCTGTTAATGAAGGAATTGGATGCAGTGAAAATGATTTGTTAGGTGAACTCTTCAAGTGTCACTGGTAGGTTTTGTAAGAAAATTCAAAGAAGCTCAGCCATCTCATATCCAGAAATGAATTCTTATACTTAATCACAATACCTCCCATATTTGGGTGTCTGCTTTTTAATGAATATGTATTCTATGTAGGCTTACATATTACATTTCTAGCTTGTTAAAAGGAATTTTTAACTGTTGGCATTGCCATATAAATAGCTGATTTTAGGATATTTTTTTTCCTCATTTTTATTCTACTTGCCATTTTCTATTAAATAATGCATCTGATCTCTTTCACATTAAAAAAAAGTACCTGCTATAAAAGTAGCAACTTAGAGGGAACATGTTCTTTCTCTGCTGAGATATTCAGGAGTGTTCCTGGGTTCTGGTTAGGGCGCATTCTCAGCCTAGTGAGCAGTTGAGTAATTGATGCTTGGGATTGGTCTCAGAAAATATGCCGAGCAGGATTTTGCTACTAGTAGGGATTTTCCTGTATGTGTTCCTAGCAGGATGTGTTTCCTTTCGTATGAAGCATAGAAGTACATCTGCTGGAATCTTTAAACAGATAACTTCTCAATAAACAGGAAAATGTCCAAATTGTCATTTTTTTTTATGAGATTGGTGGAAATAGAATGGAGAAAATGTAGTAACATTTACTCAGGTGTTTTGAGTGTATTTTATTTGGTGTCATTACAGTATAAACACTCTCTTGTCTACATTTTTTTCTCCTAACACCTAACATATTTCTTGTGTATGGCCTGTGAAATAAATTTTCTATTAACTTGAATTGGTGGCAGTATCATAAGAAGCATGCCTTTACACTGTCCTAGTGGTTGAGGATTATCAATTGAATGTATTTTATTATGAGAATGATTTTTAGCAAACTTTCCTTCGATATTTATAAAATATAAGTCTTTAAACCACAGAGGTAGACCTTATTTTTACAGCGTGTTCTTGGTCAAGATGTTCACCCAACATATAAAGAAAATTTTAATAGTTTTTGGTTTCCTTAAGTGAGCTGTTAAGTATTGTGAATATGGGTAGTCAGCTTTAGATTTTCTCAAAGTGAAAAACAGGAGTATATTATCTATTGATTAGAAATTTATGTGAGAATGTAAGCTGGTATAGCCACTAAGGAAAATAGTATGGAAGTTCCTCAAAAAATTAAAATGAGAACTACTATATGATCTAGCAATTCTACCTCTGGGTATTTATTTATCCAAAGGAAACAAAACCGCTATCTTGAAATGATATCTGCACCCCCATGTTCTTGCAGCATTGTTTATAATAGCCAAGAAATGGAAACAACCTAAGTGCTCATCAGATGAAAGGATATAGAGAATATGATATGTGTATGTGTGTGTGGGAGGAGGAACTTCTGACTTCAACCCTAAAAGGGGGGGAGCACTTCAAACAAAATTAAATAACAGCTTTATTGAGATATAGTTCACATACCATATAATTTACACATTTAAAGTATACAGTTCATTGTTTTTTAGTATATTTACAAATACATACGGCTATTACCATAGTCAATTTTAGTTCACTTTTGTTACTTCAGAAAGGAACCCTGTACTCTTTAGCTATAACCTCGTATCTCCCTACACTGCCCCCCACCCCAGCAATCACTAACTTACTTTCTGTGTCTATAGATTTGCCTTTTCTGGGTTTTCCTATGACTGGAATAGTAATATGTAGACTTTTGTGATTGGTTTCTTTCCCTTAGAGTAATATTTTCAAGGTTCATTCAAGTCGTAGCAGATATTATTACTTTATTCCTTTTTATTGCCAAATAGTATTCCATTATATGACTGTATCACATTTTGTTTTTCTATTCATCCACTTGATATTCAACATATGAGTTGTTTCCTTTGGCTTTTGTGAATATGCTATTATGAACATTCATGTATAAGTATTTGTTCGAGTACCTGCTTTTAGTTCTTTTTCAGTTCTTCCAAGAGTTGAATTTCTGGGTCATATGGTAACTGTTTAATCATTTCAGGAACTTCCAGACTGCTTTCCAAAGAAGCTGTACCATTTTACATTCCCACTAGCAGTGTACAGGGTTCTGATTTCTTTGTGTCCTCGTCAACACTTAATGTTCTCTGACTTTTTAATTCTAGCTATCCTAGTATATGTGAAATGGTATTTCATTGTGGTTTTGATTTACATTTCCCTAATGACTTAATGATGTTCAGCATCTTTTCATGTGCTTATAGGACATTTGTATATCTTCTTTGGAAAAATTCAAGTTCTTTGCCCATTTTAAAATTGGATTACCTGTCTTTTTATTATTGAGTTGTAGGAATTCTTTATGTATTGTAGATGGAGGTGCCTTATTAGGTATAGGATTTGCAAAAGTTTTCTCCCGTTCTGTGGGTAGTCTTTTCACCTTCTTGATGGTGTCCTTTGAAGTATAAAAGTTTTAAATTTTGATAAAGTCAGTTTATCTGTTTATTTTGTTGCTTGTGCTTTTGGTGTCTTATCTAAGAATTCTTTGCTAGATCCAAAGTCATGAAGATTTTTCTTTTTTTTTTTTTACTTCTAAGAGTTTTATAGTCTTAGCTCTTAATAACTTGATAATCTTGATAATGTAGCTATTGTCTTTGGCACATTTTGAGTTAATTATTTTATATGATGTGAGGTCAGGGAAAACTTTATTTTGCACGTGGCTATCCAGTGGTCCCACGCCATTTATTGAAACGACTATTCTTTCTCCATTGAATAGTTTTGGTGCCCTTGTTGAAAATCACTTAACTAAAGATGTATGAATTTATTTCTGGACTTTCAGTTCTGTTTCATTGATCTATGTGTCTTGATTCCAATTGCTTTGTAGTAAGTTTTGTAATCAGGAAGTATGAATCTTCTTGATTTTTTCTCCTTTTTCAAGGTTGTTTTGGCTACTTTTGGGTCCCTTGCAATTCCATATGAATTTTTGAATGAGTTTGTTAGTTTTCACAAAGAAATTAGCTAGGATTCTGATAGGGATTACATTGAATCTATAGCTCAGTTTGGGAGAGTATTGCCATCTTAATGCTAAGTCTTCTGATCCATGAATGCAAAATATGTCTTTACAATTAATTGTGTCTTTAATTTCTTTCAGCAGTGTTTTGTAGATTTTAATACAGGCATACCTCAGAAATATTGCGGGTTCAGTTCCAGACCACCACAATAAAGCGAATAGTAATCTTTTTGCTGGTGGAGGGTCTTCCCTTCAATTTGTAAAAAAAAAAAAAATGAAACAAAAAAATCTGTGAAACATTATAAAGCGAAGCACTATAAAATGAGGTATGCCACTATACAAGTCTTTCACTATCTTAGTTAGGTTTATTCATAAATATTTTATTCTTTTTGGTAATACTGTGAATGGAATTGTTTTCAGATTATTTGTTATGAGTGCACTGAAATACAGTTGATACTTATATATTGATCTGCAACCTTGCCAAACTGTATTAATTCTAATAGTTTTTTAGTGCATTTCTTAGGATTTTCTATATGTAAGATAATGTCACCTGCATTCAGAGATGGTTTTCCTTCTTCCTTTCTAATCTGAATGCCTTTTTTTTTCATTTTTTTCTGGTCTAATTTCCCTGGCAGGAACCTGTAATACATTGCTGAATAGAAGTGACTAAAGTAGACACCTTGTCTGGCTCTTAATTTTAGGGAGAAAGCATCTTTTGCAGTTGGATATTGTGTTACTTGTGGGTTGTTTTTTTAAAAATCAGTTTGAGGAAGTTTCTTTCTGTTCTTAGTTTGTTGAGTGTTTTTATTGTGAAAGAATGTTGGATTTTGTCAAATGCTTTTTGTGTGTGAGATGATCCTGTGATTTTTGTTTTTTATCCAATTGATATGTTACATTGATTTTCAGATGTTGAACCAAACTTGCATTCCTGGGAAAAGTCCCTCTTGGTTGTGGTGTATAATCCATTTCATACGTTGCTGGATTTGGTCTGCTAGTATTTTGTTGACAGTTTTCTGCATCTATAGTCAAAAGATTTTTTGTCTAGTTTTCTTGTCATGTCTTTGTCTGATTTTGGTATCAGAGTAACACTGGGCTGATAAAATTAATTTGGAAGTGTTCTCTCCTTTTCTATTCTTTGGAAGAATTTATGAAGAATTGATTTTCTTTAAATGCTTGATAGACTTCGGCAGTAAAGCCTTCTGGGTGTGGGCTTTGTCAAGGTTGTTTTAATTTTTATTATAGGTGTCATTCACTTCATTTTAGAAATCAGGAAACTGAGGCTCAGAAAAGTAAAATAAGTTTCCAATAAATGGCAGAGCTGGGATTTGAATCAGGATTATTTTACGTCAAGTTCTAGGGTAATAACAATAGCTGACATTTATTGTGTAATTAGATGTGTCTTTAACCATACAAGGTACTTTAATATATTGCTCTCCTGCTACATTCCCATCACCAAGTGCTCATTTAATGATCACTTTAGCTTTATATGTATTGTTCCCATTTTCAGATAGAGAATCTGACACTTAAGGAGATTCATTGACTTGACCTACTGAACCATGGTAAACCTGCGCATCTCACTCACAAGGCTCTCTGACTCTGGACCTTGCTCTCAACTGCTTTTCTCTATTGTGGGCAGCAAAAGCAGCTGTGCTACATGGAGGCAGCTGAACCCAGGTTAAGTTCGACCTTGGATGTGAATGAGTTCACACTGCCTTTTCAAGCTCCACTTGGACATGCCTGGCTCAGTCAACATAGTGCTGTGGAAGCACCAGCGTCTCTCACTCTCTTTGCTGTGTAGCTGCACTCTACTCCTTGGCTGTAGAAAAAGAAACAGTGTAGTGTTCTGACTCCATGTAGTTAGGATGAAAATAAATTGTCACTATGTGTAATAATAGCAATGACTTTGAAAGATATTTTAGTATGTAAGTCAGCCAGCAGATTTGTGTAATATCTTTCAATGAACACATCTGAAGAACTTTACATATTAATATTTATATTGCTGGTGAGATTAGATGGTGTCTAGCCTATTTGAGTAAAAGGAAAAATTGTCTTTATTTTTCAAGGTACAAAATGTCCATTCACATTTAAGAGTGAGCCACCAAAAGCTGACCTGATGCCTGTGTGTAGGTGGAGGGGCTGGTAGGATAGCAGACTTCATAGAGGATGGTGTGGTCTCATCTCCTGCCAGCTGGGGCTGGTAGTGTCTAGTCCTGGCAGCCAGTGTTCTGGAAGCTCTGGACTAGAGGCTCCACTATACAGAACAGGTTGTCAGTGTGGCACCTGTTTATACCTGTGCTCACTTGTGCTGGGTGTCATCCTGCCCAGGGCTTGCAGTCTGGCTTCTGCTGGGGTGGGGTGCAGGGCAGTCCCCTGATTGTGCAGCACTTGGAAGAGGTGCTCTGGATATTTAGCTGCTTTTGATCTAGACTTTCAGTCAATTTTCTCTGCAGTCCCTTCTTCCACATACCTGTCTTTAGAGACAATTTTTCTTCTGAGTGCTCTGGAGTTTCCATTGGGCATTGGCATCCTTTTGTGAGCTTCTTTTCCTGAGACACTGAGCTGAGTGGAGAACATTCACACGTCAGTCAGGTACATGTACATGATAGCTTTCCATATTCCAAGATTTTATTGTCATGTTTGCTTTCTGGCTCTTTTCTAGTGTCCTTTCTCTTGTCTTTTGATGTTTATATCTGCTTTTATTCTTTGTCATTTTATTAGGATTTTAGGAAGGAATGGAGATAAATGCCATTTGTATTTCTTTTGTAAATTACCTTCTCCTGTCCTTTGTGTAATTTTTTGTTGGGATTTTCATGTTCTGAATTTGTAAAAACTTTATGAAGGATATTCACTCTGACATATGGCGCAATTCTTTTTTCTTCTGTGTAACTTACTTTGAAACACTTAATATAAGGTACTGGTGGGAATTCGAGCTTTTGATATACAGGTGGTTATATAAGGAAATGGATCCCGAGACCAGCTGGGTATACATTGGCTTTTGTCTGGATGTGCTTTTCAGGTGGTTTTCACCACTTCACGGAAGCTATCTTATCTACTCGTACTTGAGAATTATTCATACTGTTTCACAAATGAAGAATCCTGGCCGAGTGGAAGCAAATCATTTGCCATCTCCTGTACTAAGTACTCTATATGTATGGTCCTGGTAGCTGGAAAAACCTGGCAACAGCTGGATTGAGGAACATGTGTACTCAACTGCCTGCCAAGGGTCTGTTGCCTCAGCCCAGCCACATGCCCCAGGCTGGGAGAGAGGCCACTTTTGTACATTCCTTGGAAGGGTAGAAAGAGGCTCTGGCAAAAAATAAATTCTCTCTGCATTGAGCAGTGGACCCAGAGCCATGAGGAAGGAAATTAGAGGGAAGGAATTAGCAACAGCCCACCATGTGTCCCATTTGGCACAAGTGGGCAGGTGTTAGCCCTTCTCTGTCCATGGAGATCGGAAAGACTGGTTTTTAACTGAGTTGTCAACATTTGACCATGTACCATTTCCATTTATGTTTTCTCTCAGCCCCTTCTATTCTAGCCAATATGAACAGTGTCCAGCATTAGCAGGTAGAAAAATTACACTGAATGCAGTGTTTAGGATCAACCAGGTGGGGCCTGGTGATCCTAAAATAGGAAGCTTTCAGTGTATGCATCTATAGGACAACTTAGTGGAATTGGAATCTGAAATAACCCATGAGGAAGCACAGGAATACCAGCTCAGTGTCACTTCCCCTCCCCCAGGTAAATGATCAACTCTGACGTGAAAACCCATCCTGGTTTCATTTCCCCTCCCTGAGGTTTTCATTTCCTCTGTCCAGTTGCTACTGCCACAATCATTCCAGGCTTTTCCAGGACTGGTTTACTGTCACAGCAGTTAGCCCTTGCTTTTAGCTTCTTCTTGTCTAATATGTCTAGTATGTTACTGTCAGTCTTCTTGTCATCCTAAACATCACTTTTATCACATTGCTTTCCATTTAGATCCTTGCTGCTCTTTTCCTACACCTGGCTTTTACCCTATTGGCTGCCTTAGGCTCCTGGTAGCACTCAGCACCAGGAGTTTGATTCTTAGCTGCTCTGATAATTATGCCTGTGTTGGAAGGCTCTTGAAGTCAAGGGTGGTTGCTTATATGTCTTAAATTCTCTACTACACATAGACTTGTGGAAGTACTCGTGAGCAGGCACAGTTTTCAGACAGCAGAGTGCTGATGTCTGAGGAAAATGTTTAAAACAGAAAAATCACCTTGGTATACTGAGGAAAAAGCCACAGTATCAACTTTTTTTTTTTTTTTTTTTGCACGTTGGGGCGTTTCTTGAGCTTCAAATCTACTGCAGAACTTTGGAGTCTTCTTATCTCCAAGAGAGAAGGATTGGAGTTAATTATGTTTCAGTTCTCACTCAATCCTGAAAGCTAATTTTCCTTCATTCTTTGCCTTGATCTTTCTCCTGAAATTAAAACTCATGAGCAGTTTCTGGATCTTGAATTAGGAATTTTTCATTTCTTTGTAATTTTTTCCCTGACGCATTTTTTCAGTTTTCTGTGGGTGTGTGCTGCTAAAGGAAATTTGGATTTGCCATTTGGCTACTTTTTTAGTAGAACAGACAAAATGCCATACTATTCTGTTTTTTTCTACTTGGAGCTTTACATTTGTAAAAGTTAGAACTTTCAGTTAGTTGCATGATTTTAACATAATTTTTGCTCCTCTACAGACACGATGAGGCGAGTGGTACGGCAGAGCAAGTTTCGGCATGTATTTGGACAAGCGGTGAAAAATGACCAGTGTTATGATGACATTCGGGTTTCTCGAGTGACCTGGGATAGTTCCTTTTGCGCTGTCAATCCCAGATTTGTTGCCATAATCATAGAAGCAAGTGGGGGAGGAGCCTTTCTTGTGCTCCCTTTGCACAAGGTAAGTAATCTGACTTTCTGTTAAACACCCTCTGGTAATCTCTGTTTATTCCATAATAGATAGACAGTTCACTAATTGTGTGATTGCTGAGACCATTAGACTCTGATATAATTGAGGTTACATTCTGTACATGTTCCTAACCATAACAGTTTTTCCCTAATGGAGAATCATTAAACAGAATGATGAACCGTTCTGGGTGTGCCCTCTGTGGATGAAAAAGATTATTATAATGACGCTGTGAACATGGGAAGGCACAGGAATTTTATGATTTGCTTAATAATCATCCAGTTTTCAAGAAAATTTTTCCAAAATGCAATTTTAAAGACACATTTTTAAATGAGCACTGAGACTTTTGGTTTTTTGAATAGTAAATGGGATGAGAGCTCAAGAAAATGTCCCGAAACAATGCAGATTTAAAATCTAGGCAATAGTAAGTTTCAGCATAGCATCTAAACAGTGTTATTAAGTGGCAGAAATAAAGATCTTTACTGAAAGTGGTTTCATGTGACCTTCCATTTCAGTGGGCTTCCTAGTCCTCTCTTCTCCTGTCTTTCTCAGTCTGAGAACCCTCTTCAATATGGGGTGAAAGATAGGAGATTTGTGATTTTCTGACTATTCTTGAATATTGTAGATGAAAATCTTGCTTCAACAGGAAATCCCAGAATCACAAATATTTAGGGGGAGGGGTTGCTGTGAAGAGAGAGATAGTCTGTAAAGAGTCATTTTTCAGTTAGCTTTTAGGAGGCAAATAAGTTTGTTGAGTCCTGAGCTCTAATAATAAGAGCTTAGTGCCTGTGAGGATGCAGATGTTGGGTCACATTATAGCTGTTTCCACTGTACTGAGAATAGTGGGTCTCCATGAGTCTGAGCCATGTATCTCGAGGGTTCATCTCATCATAATGAACCATGTCATTCTGAAAGTGGTTACCATAAAGTGACTTCTATCAAAGTATTGTTTCCCATTATATTTTTGGTGATTTTTCCTTGAGAAAACTTCAATTCTCTTGTACTTTTCTTCCTCTCAGATGCTCATGGCTAACTTGTTTTACTTTAACGTCTGATTTTCACTTTGGTGACTGGATCGATGTGATATACAATAGGGCCATCTCATTTCAGAAATAAGAGATGGATGCCTTTGGAGAACAAATTCGATATGTGTTTTCAAATGTAGCTTCCTACGGGCAAGGTCGTTGCTCATATTTATAGGAGAATCTTTTCATTAAATTGAAATTTAATTTTCTACTTGGATACTTTTATCTCTCTGGAGAAAATTGCTGTTTAATGGCAAATAATACATTACACTATTATAACTGTACTTAAACCTGATTTTAGAATGGGAGTTTAAATGTAAGGCCTGTTGCATTTGATCTCCACAACTTTTTACTTAATTAGTTCACTAAGAACAAGGAGCAGTTGGAAACTTGACTTTTTAGTGGTGGGTTTTATGGCAGCCAGCTGAGAAGTCATTTCTGCTTATCAACCAAGGAAAGGCACTGGAGCACCATGATCTGTTTCTGAGTTAAGAGTTTTTATTCTGTCTTTATATAGACTGAGGGATAAATTTAAGACTTTTTTTTTTTTTACTTCAAAGAAATGGAACAAACCAACCAAGAAGCCTGAAATAAACTTTTAAATGGCTAATCTTCCCCCGAGTTCAGACAGTTTCATATCCCCAAAAAGCTTTGTGAGTCCATCTTTGCTTTTACAAACCATGAGAAATTTCGAGTATCATTTATACAATTTAAGGGAGACCTGCATATAGTTCTTAAGCTAACTGGGGGCATTAAGGTTTGGTTTTCATTTGCATTAAGTGGCCTACACTTAATAAAGAGATGTTAGTATTTTTTTTCTTTAATCAACCATATAGGAATTAGGATAGAATAAATTGTTTTAAAAATAATCATGTTTAGATGCAGTGTTGATTTTTGGAGGAGCCTAAAGGGTCTTTCTAAGACTATAATGTGGTCTTTGTAGCTCTTTAAATATTAATTTGTTTTGGAGAAGGTGACATTGGTGTAAATTAAGCCCAGTGATAACCGTCGGAAATAGGGTCAGTACTTGGGGTTATCAACTTTTATAATCTATGGGTTTACATATATGATGTTGGATTTTTATGTATGAAAGTATATGTAGTTAGCCCTTAAGGTCAGCGTGGTGTAGAGGAAAAAACACAGGTCTGGAAATCCAGAAGCCTGAGGTTCAGTCCTAGCTTAGTCACTGACTTATAGTGGATCATGGATACGTCACTCTGTCCTTCTCTTCTATTTCTCTATATGTGACATGAGGGGCTATATATAAAAGTGATTTTCTGCCTTGGAAATTTGAGATCATCTTAGAAGTGCCTCTCATGGCCTGTGGTTCTCAATTATAAAGTGATTTCTAATACAGATGGTTTGGTACCAAAATTCAGCAAAGGAACACTGTTCCATTTTTTTTCCCTCCTTAGTGCCAGTGCACAACTTTGGAAAGTAGATGCCTTTTTATTTGTGGCTGCTTTTCTGCCAAGGTCAAGGCTGAGCCCAGCAAAGAAGAGTGGTCTTGTGGCCCTGTAGACAGTTCTGTGGCTGGGGAGCTCTTAAAGTCTTGATCATGGTGGCAGGGTCTAGCCCACGAGCTTGAAATGTCAGGTGAAACTCCCCTTTCTTTTCTTCCTAAGACCCTGTCCCTTGACTAGTTATTACCTAAACTGGACATCAGTAGCTGCTAGAAAATAGAACTGTGTTCCACATTGTCAGGAAACGTACATTTCTGTCTGCTTTATGGGGCTGAATGCCCTCTTGATATCTATCTACCTTATAATTTTGATAAATAATATTTGAATAAGAATCATAAATTTTACATTTTTATGGATGTTAAGACAATACAGGGTCACTTTTTTTTTGAGTATTTAAATATAATCATTTGGTTTAATCGTCTATAAAGGGAGTCTCTCCTGGGTGCCAGCACCTCTACCCTCCCAGGAGCACTTGCATCTAGTTTTCATTGTGATCAGTTCTCAGTCTCCCCCAGATTACTGGTACTGAGGTTTTTGTCTTCTCTTTAGAAATGCAGCCTTGAAGAAGAAATATTGTGGGGAAACATTAATCCTAATACAGGACTCTGTCCCGAACATCAGTATTTTCAACTTTAAAATAGTTTTATAATGAGGTGCTACTTTTGTTTAAAAGTGAAGAAAAAACAAATTTCCACATATAATATGAAGTGATGCTTGAAATCAGTATTGTAGGAAATGATGCTCTAGGTGTGTATTGGGCTTCAGTATGTGTTGATAGCAGTCTGGGATCACTCTAAACATGAACTTTAGGAGATAGGTATGGTTTTTAATAACTATCTCAGAGACTACTGGTGATGTTTCTTCACCTTTTATTCCTTTTTTTTTTTCTTCTTAAATTATAAACAGGCAGGTTGGTTTTGGTGATGCTTTGGGGGCGCTCTGTACATATTAATTTTAAATATGCATGTATTAATCTTAAGATGTATTGTGACACTTTCAGAAAGGCTCACATTTAAAAACATGGCCTTTCATGAATTTCTCTTCAAAATTAGTTAGTGTTAGAAGTAAGTAGGGCTTATTATTACAGCTCATGAGGCTTGTGGTTAGATTTTGGGAGAATCATGGTCTCTGTCATCTGGGACTTAAAAAAATGGAGAGAGTAGTAGGGATAGATACACAGCAAGAGGTAGACTTAGGAAATGAAAGTATGTTTAACTGTATGGTTTATAAGGTTTTTGTTAAGAGGGTTTTATTAGAGAAAAGGGATTTTAAGAAGTCACTGCTAGAGGAATATGGAAAGTACTCAGCTCTGAGGTGGGGTGATTTAGATTAGCACACATGATTCAGAATTTCTTTTGCAATGCTTCCATCAAGCTGTGGCATGCCATCTATCATGACTTTTCAAGGTGTGGCTTAGTTCATTTTCTTATTCTTTGGTCTTTCAGAGGATGAATAATAGCAGTCTTGCAGAACAGAAGTTGGCTTTGTGGTTTTGGCTATAGAGATTTTTTTTACCTCACAACTGCATAAGCTGCCTTGTCTCAGCCCCTGTGCACTCTACCACGTGGGCATGAACAAGCCTCTCCTGTGTGAAGTAGCCACACTCGTGATATGGGACTGAGACATTCTCAGCCCTGTAATGAACCATGTGGCATATTTAAACACACTATAGTTTGTTGTTAGGCGCTATGCCTTCTAGATGTAAAAGAGAAAAATTAATTCATTACATACAGTAGCTGCTTAGGGCATTAGGACTTACTCTCTCATAGAACCTGGATTGACAAGGGCTGCTTGAGATAGTTTTTCTGTCTGAGGAAGAATTCTTGATTCATTTCAGTGAGTATTCTCAGTGTCTTGTGTAAGTGTTCAATACCCAACTCACATGTTACTTCTAATTTGCTGAGACAGTAGGAATCAGTCATTCTTTGGGTTCTTTTAAATGCTTGTCCATGCCACTAGTACCATAGGCTACACTATTATATTATTATAATAATTTTTTTTTATCACTTAACATAAGGAGATGGCGGTTAAAATTGTATGCTCTTGATCTCCTGGCATTCACTTGGATAGAGGATGCAAACTAGATGGCTGTTTGAATGGTAGCTGTTGATAACAGATTCTCTAAAATCTGGCTTTACTCTGTTGTGGTAGCAGCCTCCAAGATGGCCTCCATTGTTTCTTATCTCCTGGTAGTCTTGCTGTTGTGTGGTTCCCTCCCACATTAAGTAGAGCTGACTTTATAACCAGTAGGATATGGTACAGTTGTTAGAGTGTGACTTTGAGGCTAGGTCATAAAAGCATATTGGCTTCCATTTTATCTCTTTTGGAGCCACCATGTTGGGAGGTGCACAAGCAGCTCAGTGGGAAGGTCCATAGGACTGTTTTCAATAGCCAGTGTCAACCACTAACCAAACATGTGAGTGATCAGCCATCTTGAAAGTGGATCCTGCAGCCCTGCCTGCTGTCTGGACTCATGAGAATCTGGAGCCAGAACCACTCAGATAAGCTGCTTTTGCACTTCTGACCCTCAGAAACTGTGTGAGATAATAAAAATGTGTTGTTTTAAGTAGCTAAGTTTTAGGATTAAACAGCAATTGATAACTAATACATGTATTTATAGAATGTGGTGCTTGATTCATAATCTTAAGTCACACAATAGGTAAATAAATGAGTACGTAACAGTGACCTAAAAGACCATCTGATAGTTTTAAGCACTTTCTACTGCTCCTTAAAAGAAAATCTATGTAGATATATAAATACATTTAGAAGCTGAAGGAAACTGGACTTTAGGTGGTAAACACACAATAGAATATACAGATGTCAAATTATAATGAACACCTGAAAATTATATACTTGTATTAACCAATGTTACTCCAATAAACTTAATTTTAAAAAATACATTTAGAGACATAACATTCTTAAATAAATCTTAAATGAGTATTTGAGGGATTCTGTACAGTAGCAAGAGAAAGTTATGTTGTATGGCAAGACTTGATGATACTTAAGTTCCATGATACTGTCACATAACCTAAAAAAATATGTTGTAAAGTCATAGTCACTATTTTATGTGTAACTTCAAATTACATTATTGGTTTTTGAGAGAAAGTCTGGAATGTGAACATTGATGGTGGGACTAATGGTAATTTTTATTTTCTTTATAATTACCTGTACTTCTTCCAAAATGTTTTAATTGAACTAATTACATGAAAAGAGTATTTTCAAAAAGTATCATCAGTAATATCACAGTGCATATATAAAGAGCTAAATATTATTTAAGCATTAGTGAAATCTAAAACTGTACTTTAAAAAATCTCATTCATTCATTTATTCATTTATTCACATACGCATTCCTTAGACATTTGAGCACTTGCTTTGTGCAGTGACCTGTGTTGGGTTCTTGCTCTTACCAAGCTTTGATAACAGTTGACCGTGATCATTCCAATGGGGAGCTTTGTGTATGCATAAAGTACTCTGACACAGCCATGAGAAATGACTGCCAGCTGAGGCTCAGAAGGCAAGGAAGATGGCATGAAACAGAAGAGGAGCCCAGCCAGTTCACTGAACTGATGAGTTAGAAAGGTGCTCTATTCCAGGATGGCAAAGAATGGGGTGGGAGCTATATTCCTCCTTCAGATTCCTGGGTCTCTGGGAATTTAGATGGATTTTTCTGGTATTGGAAAAATGGGATGTTTGATTGGAAGGGGGGATTATGGGGACCTGAGGGGTAGCTTTTTGATAGAAAATCACATTTCTTGACTCCTTTATTTGTTTTCTCTTCCATTGTAAATAGTGCAGAATTGGTGTTTTCTGTGACCATTATATGCAGAAGAACCAGAATAAGCACTGTTCTACGTTTTTGAATTATTGCTATAACTGGAATGACATAGTATGTTTCCTTTGTATCATTTTCAGGAATAAGCAGTGACTTCATGTCATATTCTTAAAAACAAGACACTAAAATGACATCCGAATTTGCTTGGGAGGTCCCTTAGGTAAACAGTGTCTCAGTTTTTGCACATGATAGGACTGCTGTCCATACCTCTGTTCTACAGTTGCAGAAATTGAAACTCAGATCGAGTCTCCAGAACTGTGGATCTTTTATGGAGTAGATCCTAGGTTTCTGAGTCTTTATTTAATTTGTACATGTATATTTTCGATTAACATTTTCCCTGCACTGAGTGTGAAAAAAAATTTTCTTTTTTGTTATAGAAACTGCAATCTAATTGACACTTAATCCTTTGCATTCTTTTTTTCTGGGATTAGAAGGCTTAATAACAAAAACACTAGTTTGTCAGCTTGGAGATTGTCTTACGGTTTGGAAAGTACTTGGTGTATACCATGCCTTGTTCGGCAGTTGCGACAATAATGAAATTGCAGCAGTTCACATTTTTGAGAGCTTCCTTTAAGTGCCAGGAGCCATGCTGATAAGGGCCCTCTTTCATGGACTTGTTCAAAAGGAATGGCAGTCTCCTGATGGTGCTTTTAACCAACACCTGCTGGATTTGCATTGGCTGTATTCTCCCCCTTACTGTACACTGCCGACAGGCAATTTCCATTCCCACAAATAGTGGCGCTCTATTTGGACAGGGTAGCAATGCCAGTAGCCCTTTGTACAGATGTGGACATTTGGCACATGATATGGCTTTGGTGTTATTGGCAGGCAATTTTATTCAGTACCAGTGTACTGAGTGTCCTAGAATGCCCATTCACTGCCTCTTGATATAGATGTTGTCTGATGCCCTGAGCACCTTAAACTGTCAAGTGTATGGGCCGTGGAGGGCTAGGAGGCAAGGGTGTGTGTGTTGAGGGGGGGCGAGTGGAAGATACAGGGGGTGGGCGCCAGGTGCAGAACAATGACTTCCAAATTATGTCACGAGCTGCCAGCCACACGAGGGCCTCATTACCACATGAAGTGCCACAGAAGGGCCTTTTCATTTTCTCCCAGTGACTCTGTTTTCCATAGTCTTACTGTGGAGGGAGGGGAGGAGGGACACCCTACTCAACCCCAGTTAACAATGGAGCACAAAGTCCTGGCAGAAGGAACCTCACAATGTACCCTGGGGCTATTTTTGATTACAGTGAGTGGCTGTGACTCAGAGTGTGCCCTGGCAGATGACAGGCTTCCACCCTCCCCTCCTCTCCCTCCTCCCCTGGAGATGAGCAGGCAGCCTGTCTTTTGTGCATTTCCTTGGCTGGCTCCCCAACTGCTGCAGTTCACTGATATGTCCACAGCAGCCGGCCTGCAGGCTTGACAGGGCTCTGACAGTGGTTTTTACCATATATGGCCATCAGAGCTCTGGGGTTGTCAGCTGGCCAGGATAATTTCCTTCCTTTGCTTTGATTGGCTGCATGGGTGGCTCAGAGAATGGTGGGATCCGGGAGTGTGTGGTGAAGGGAAGCCACTGAGTCAAGTGCAAAGAACCTTTAACTGTTTCCTGGTTTTCTAGAGCATGAGACCATGCTGAGCAGATAAGTGCTGAGGGCAGAAGCCCTGAGCATATGAACATCATAGTTCAAGTCTGGGAAAGTGGCAAAGAAAAGGTTCCCTAATACAGACTACTCTGAAATAGACTCAAGTTCTTACGGGCAAATTTTTTGCAGTCTCTGTTTGTCCAGGAGCTACCTTATAAACATAGGTAGCAAATTTTCTGTTCCTACCAAGTTGACTATCTGTGCTAGTTAGGGTTGGGACCTGAGTTGAGTCCAGGGAAGGCTGAGCTGGGAGGGGAAATGATGCAGCACGTGTTGGGTCCCTCAGAGGAGAGGTGACTTGGATTTCTTTCTGGCTGAGCTTTAAGTCATGAGTAAATGATACAGGCTACTGAATTGGGTCTCTACTCCAGCCCTGCTTGTTTACAACTGCTACAAGATGTGAACTACCTCAGCCATGGAGCCCAACCATTTACCTAAAATAATTGTGATTTTTTTCCTGTTTTTCATCCCCACTTCAAGGAGAGAGGGCTTTTGTTCTGAGGGATGTCGGTAAACCATGGGGATTGGAAGGGGTAGACCTGGAGCTCTTCATCATTCACAGAGGGTCCCAGCAAGAAAATCTCCAATGCCATTTGCTCAGAGTGCAGGGGGCAGGGTGAGGCAACCAGTTACCATCCTTTCTGATTTGACATTGAATGCTTTGTTTTAATTTCCTGTATTTTCACTTAAATCAGTAGTTCTTTTGCTTTTCAGCTTTTGTTTCCAAGCAGTTTTATTTTGACTTGGTTCTGCTTCATCTTAGGTCCATGGGTTTTGTTTATTCTCAGACCAGAGTATACGGAATTAACTTGTCTGCAGTGATGAGGTTTTCACTTCATAAATTTTTTTGTTAAGTCAGGAAGTTAGGAAATATAGCTTCTCTGGTTGCTATTGCATATTTGGGTGTGGTTGAATATGATGTTAAACTCTTCCACTTTTTTGCTTTTTGATAATAAAATATCCATAGTTTTAGAGGAACTTCCCTCAGATTCTTAATGGGCTTTTAAAGGGGTCTCTTCGCTACAGAAGCCATTTGTAAAGAGGACCTGTGATGGCAAATGATTTGCTTGGTATTTTCATTGTGCTCATAAAGGCTCTTATTTTTCACTCACAGTGTGGTGAGGTCTCTGCAGAACCACACTGCCACTCCCTGGCAGCTTTAGTACTTAGCTTACCTTACAGAACTGTGTAACTAGATCTGTATGTTTCATTCTAGGAGCACCTCCTCTTACCTTCGAGGTTGGTGTTTCTGGTTTCCTTAAAGTAAAACCTCAGAATGTTTTATTCCTGGGTCATGAGCTGTCACTTTTAGTGACCAGCCTGTCAATGAGTCGTATATTTTGTGCATTAATCTTTCTAGTCTGCTGCAGAAAGCCATTCTTCCTCCTCCTCTGTCCCAGGATCACAATCACAGTAGCTTCTCCCTGTGAGGCAACAGAACCTTAAGAGATTTCAACAGAACACGTATCCACATAAATAATACTGTTAGAAGTAAAAGGAAGTTGGAAAAAAAGGAAAACCCACTTCAATAGACATCCTTTTTTGACTCCTTTGAACTCTGTACAGTGTGAATGGAGCCCTTATGACTGGGCTGGAAACTTTTCCTTTGCTTCTGAGCACATGTTTAACTTAACCGTTCTCCTTGCTGAGAGTTCAAGACTTCTCACTGTATTACACCAAGGCCAGTAATGAGTTATTATCAATACCTTTGAAAGATGTTTTAATTTAGAGGCAGTATGATAAAGTTTTTAAAATTTGGACACATAAAGTGATTTTGATTAGCATTTTTTCCTAAAATGAGAACCTTTATGAATATAAAGTAGGGATGAATAGTTTGGAAAATCTTTATACTTTGCTTGTCCTTGAGTCAGGATGGGGTGTGCACTGTTTAGGCCTTTAACATCAGAGGGTGGTGTAACCAGTCTGAATAATAAGCCCAGATTATAATAATGAATTATAAAATGGCTAGATGACAAGATGACTGTAGATTAGAAGTTGGAAAAGTACTGGGAAGCTGCCTGTGCTGGACTAGATAAGGGAGACAGTAAAGAAAGCAGTCAGAACCCAGCAAGGGAAAGGCTTGGGAATATATGATGGAACTCCAGAATGTAAAGTAGAAAGAAATGGTTTGTGGAATATCTTGAGCATCTTAAATGGAAATATTCGATTTGACTGATTAATGTGTGTCACTTTTTATCACCATGCAAGTTATTAGCTTTATGGAAACATGTTAGTTATGAGAAAGAGTAAGCCTGCTGAATAGTGTTGTGTGGCTTTTACAACATGTTACAAGGAACCAGTAATTATTAGATTGATCCTCCTTCGCACCAGTTTGGTTAACATCTTCAACCTCATACTGAGCAAGCTACTGTGTAGATTGAATACAATTATCTTGTGAGGGGTCACTCTTACATTAAGAAGTAATCATTCCGAATGATCTTTTATATAATGCATAGGTCTTATTAGAAGCATCCCAGTGTTGAATTTTGAGAGTTTGGATGTGTAAAAATGCCTACGGGTACGTTAGTTCCTTTAAAAGGAGATTTGTGAGATTTCTGTACCTGTTTGTTAGTGTATATTTAGAATGTTTTGATTGCATATAGGATGAGTGTACTTCTTAAGTATGGATTCTTTTTTGAAATGAGGTGTGAGAATTAAG
This sequence comes from Eidolon dupreanum, assembly GCA_028627145.1. Classification (NCBI taxonomy): domain Eukaryota; kingdom Metazoa; phylum Chordata; class Mammalia; order Chiroptera; family Pteropodidae; genus Eidolon; species Eidolon dupreanum. Next base: position 89,182,055 of record CM053510.1, on the reverse strand, counting down.
ACACATTGTTACATGTAAATGGAAGCAATGGTGGTTTTCCATTGAAATTGATGGCAAATAATCCTTACAACTAGAAATGTCATTTCATGACAGTTAACATTGAATTTTGTATGTAAGAGGAATGATTTTGCAGTTATTTAAAATTATGAGCATTACTTCTCAGAGCAGTTAAAGTTATGTATTTACCGATGCTGAAATTTTGATTTTCATCCCACCCTCCACCCCAGTGCCTATTGGAAAAGTGCTACCTAACTCTGTTGGTTTAGTTGAACATGTCAAAGCCATCAGTGTCAGCTCTGGCCAGCCACATGGAAATTGTGCTGTCACACCTCACTGTTGTGCCAACTGTACACACACTTTGGAGGTTGAATTTTCCCTGGGGCTCGTGTTGCTTGGCTCCCAGTGGGGCACTGGATGTTTTAGATAAAGTCTATAAGCTAGCGCCCTGACCTATTTCACCACTGTCCCACAAATTTTGAGCTGGGCTCTGGGCCAGAGCCTTTGAAGACCTTGGTGTCGGTCATTTTCACCACTTGAGTTGACTTGCTGGTAATTCCCACCATTTGGAGTTTTAGCTAGAGAGGTACAAAGCTCTCCTATAGCATGTAATTGGGACTAGTAAGTAATGAATAAATAAAATTTAAAGAGTAGGGAGTCTAAATGGCTGACTGAGTATTCTGAGCTCAACTTTCAGTTCCATGCTAGAAGAGTTACAATATTCTAGATGATGCAAAAGTGATACAGCCCTAATGAAACATTAGGCTGATTTCTTAGTAAATGAAATTATTCTATATATAAGCCTTGGAAAATTGATGGGTAGTTTTTAAAATAAATCACCATTTAGTGGAAAAAAAGGTACTTAAAAGCTGGCATTAAATTCTTGTACATCTTCCAGCCTTAGCATTCATTTAAATTTGCCACTGAGAGGTACAGGTAAGTAAGCTGCGTTGTCAACATGACTTCAGTGACGGTCTTTCTGAATGGTCCCTCAGTCTAGTGAATTAGATATGGATTCCTTGATTTATTCACAGGATGTGTCATGGGTATGAATGAGAAATGCATTCTCATTAAATCCTAGTACAAAATGTCTTTCAGAAATGATGTGTCCTCAACTTTACCATATAAGGCTATTATTTTATAGTTTCCTTCAGTTTCCATGTACTTGAGCTCTCAGTAGTTTATTATTGCCCAGCTCTGCCCTTTTAATAATAATATATACACTCATTTGGTGAACTATAAGGTGCTTTTCTTTTGATTCAATTATGTTATGGGTAAGAAGGAGATTGGGAGGTATAAGCCCATGAAAGCAAGATAGCTGATACTTGATTGTGTGTTGTGAACGTCCTGTATGTAAAATGATCAGTGTAGATTTAAAATGCAAATTTTCTTAAACTTTCTTCTCCTTTTTGTTCCTTTATCACTATCAGACATTTAGTCAATAACCTTTTGGTTGTGCTGAGATATGATGCTGCTTTCCCTGTTTTATTTGTTGTTAGGATTATCACAACCAAAGAAAGCAGCTGTTTGCAGTATATCATTTTTTATTAACTCTGTTTCTGATGACCAGCTGCCAATAAGTTTAGCATTACTTTCATGCCTTTTCCATAGCCCCATGGCAGAGTAGAAATTTTCTTCCCTATAGAAATCTAATATGGATGGTTAGTGATATTTTAGATCTGCTTCTTTACTTTCTTTTGTACCTCAGTTTCTTTATTTAGAAAACAGGGATAATAAAGTTCTTATTATCATAAATGTACTTGTGAGAATGAAGATATAAAGGTTTTGAAACAGTTCCTAACATAAGCACTCTAAAAGTGTTAGTTGCTGTTATTATTTTTGATAGAGTGGAAGGAAATACGTGGCAGTTGCCCTTTAAGTGACATTCAAATTCCTATGAAAACATTGGACTCTTTAGTGCTTTTATGCTGTAGACTTGTCAGGGCTAAGTTGGAAATGGCAGAAATAATTTATTACTATTATCAAATATTTTTCTTGACTGAAGAATACTAGTGAATAGCTATTAACTTTTAGCCAGGGTTGCTTAATTTTAACCTAAAAAAAAAAGTCATGTAGTAAGCTTCTCTATGTCTAATTAAGAATATCTAATATTAGTACTTTCAGATTCCCCTCAAAACTGCCTTATGTCTGAGCAAAAGCTCTTAGCCCAGACTGAAAAATGAATTATTTGGTATCCTTGGAAGTTCAGAGTTCAGTGACTGTACTTTGCCATCAAGGATGCCAGGTGTAGATTTGCTGGGGAGAGCGTAAGAATGCAAAGACCCTGGGATAAAATAAAACAATTCAGATAGAAAAATTTTTTCCTTGAGGGTAAAGTTTTTTTTAATGTAAAGTTAGTAACAGTACATTGGCATGTTTCTCAACTTTATTATATTAACCATTTTTTAAAAATAGGAAACAAATCAAAAAATAATAGGACACTCGTGTACTCACCCACAAGATTAAACAGATGTTAATATTTTGCCATGTTTGTTTCATAGCTCTGTTTTCTGAATAACAATAAAACATAACAGATGTAGCTAAAATACCATTCCCCTTTTTTTTCCTCTCCCATCCCCAGAGGTAATCATTTCCTCAAAGTTGGTATGTATCATATTTTTGTGCTTTTAATTCATGTGTATCTATAATATAGACTGTTATTTTGTGTTAAGCTTTTATGTGATATTTATTCCCATACCAAAGGACAGTTAAATTGCTTCTGCTTTTTTCACTGTTCCCAGCAATGCTGCAGTTAATACCCTTCTTGTGTAAAATATGGGGCTTTTCTCTCACAGACCACCTAGAAGTGGAACTCCTGAGGGGTGGGCATCTTCACCTTCAGCTGTTTGGAGATTTCTCTCAGTTTGTAGCAGGATAGTCTCTCCTATGAAAAGTTTTTATGAGTTCCTCTTTCTGGACATCCTTGTCAGCACTTCTATTTAGACTTCTAAATTGTTGCCAATTTTAATAGGCATAAAATGTTACCTTATTGTTTTGATTTGCAGTTCCCTGAGTAGAGTGAGATTAAGTATCTTTTCATCCATTGGTTTTTCAGGTTTTCTTGCCTGTAAATTCCCTGCTGATATCATTTGCCCATCATTCTGCTATGTCCTTTGTTGACTTTGTCAGATCTTTATATTGCATATATATCTCCTCTCAGTCTGCAGCTTGTCTTTTCACTTCGCTTATGTTTTTTTTAGAACAACTCATGCTGCAGAATTTGTTTTCCTTTTTTTTTTTGCCTTATGAAGGGAATTTGCATAAATATTTATGAGTCGTATAGGCTGAAGTTTCTCTTATACCATACTTTATATCGAAGTAGTACATTTCTTACATAAAGTTTAGTGGTGCTCCTCTTTTTTCTATTCTCTTGGAACATTTGAGATAATCTCTTCTTTGAATGTTTGGTAAAGTTCACCTGTAAAATAATCTGGGTCTAGTGACAGATTTATGGGGGGGAGATATATGTGAAGTTATATTATTGGTTCTTTGATGGTAATAGTTCTATTCAGGTTTTCTGTTTATTAAAAAAGTTTTGATAAATTAGATTTTTTCCTAGGAGATTACTTATTTTATCTGGTATTTTCACATTTATTATCAAATGTTATTCCTAGTATTTTCATGTCATGTTAATTTCTACCATATTTGTATTATGTCCCTTTTTTCTGGTATTTATGCCTTCTCTCTTCCTGATTTGTCCAATTTAGTTTATGACATTTCTTTCTCATTAATTTCTTATCTTAAAATTTTATGTTCTTCAGGTATACTCTGTGTATTTTCTAGCTTCTCAAGTTAGATGGTTAACTAACATTTTCAGTTTTCTCTCATATTTGCATTTAAGGCTACAAAATTTTCTCTAAGATCTGGTTTAGCTATATGCCACAGATTTTGACATGTCATTGAAAAGGATTCCCAGGCTCAATTCTGATGTGTGTGTAGGCTTCTCTACACCAATAAACAATTCTCAGACACCACAGTGTCCAAGAATTCAACTCAGTTCTGACACTGTCTGCCCAGAGATAGCACCAGATTCCACAGGGTAAGGGTTCAGTCTTACAAGACTGCCCTTCGTCCACCAACTCATACTTTAGGTGCCAGTCACAAGCCCAGGTTACCTGTGCTTCTGATTCACAAATTGAATGTTCCACTTGGGCCTCCTCCTTAGGTTCGATTGATTTGCTAGACTGGCTCACAGAACTCAGGAAAACTCCTTTACACAGTAGATTACTGATTTATTACAAAAGATATTAAAGGATACGAATCAACAGCCAGATGAAGAGATACATAGGATGAGGTCCTGAACAAAAGGGTTTCAGTCCTTGTGGAGCTTGGGGCCTGGCCTGGTGGCATGTGGAAGTGTTTTCCAACAAGAGACCAACTCACTGTCCTTGGGTTTTTATGGAGGCTTCACTACACAGTCCTGATTGACTCGGTCATTGGCCATTGGCACTCTAGTTCCTCTCCAGAGGTTTGGGGGCAGGACTGAAAGTTCCAAACCTCTAATCACATGATTGGTTCTCCTGGCAATCAGCTCCTGTTCTTGGGTGGGGTCCAAAAAGTCACCTCATTAACATAGCAAAAACACTTTTTATCACTCTCCATAGTTAGTGCATTTCAGGGATTTCGAGAGCTGTGAATCAGCTATGGGTGAAGATTGAATATCTTACAAAGCACAATATCACAGCCATGTATTTATTGATCAGTTAAAACATTTTCCTATTGGCTATTATGATTTCCTGTGAATTATTTAGTAAATTAAAAAATATTTATATACATTAGAGAGTTTTCATTTATGTTTTTCTAGTTTTAATTGTATTGTATTATACTCGGAAAAGCTTTATAGAAGCAGTCTCCAGGGACCGGTGCTCCTATGAGAATCTAATGCCTGATGATGTGAGGTGGAGCTGAGGCGATGATGCTGGGGAGCAGCTGCAAATACAGATGAAGCTTTGCTCCCTAGCCCGCCTCTCACCTCCTGCTGTGTGGTGTGTTTCCTAAGAGGCCACTGACCAGTACTGGTCCCCGGCCCTGGGTGGTGGTGGGGTAGAACCCTTCTCTATGGGATACTGATTCTTTGGTATTTTTTTGAGATTTGCTTTGTGTTGTCCTAATTGGTCATTAAAAAATGTTTAATGTTTGCTTGAAAAAAATGTATATTTTAAATGTTGGCTACTAGGTTGTGTGTATATTGATCATTATTTAGGTTTATTAGATCAAACTTGTTAACTTTTGTTAAAGTCTTCTGTATTCTGATATTTGTCTGTCTACTTGATCTCTTAAATATTTATTAAAATCTCTTTAAGATCGTAGCTTTACCATTTTCTCCTGATTGTTCTTGTTCTAACCAAAAGTAACCTCAGGGTGATCTGATCATAAATGCCTAACTGGGCAGGTCATGGTGGGTAGTTAATGCCTCAAACTTGTAACTTCCCTAGTAAAAAGATATCTTCGCCTTACACAAGCTCTATCATTTTTGCACATCTAGGTTATACACCTCTGAAATGCCTCTTCAGAGCATAAACCACCCCCAAGAGAGTACATAATCTTGTTAACTATTCTGTAATACAGTCATAGAGATCTCCCTGCCTTAATTTGTTCCAGATTCATATAATCTTTCTTATGTTCCTTCCTTATTTCCAGATATATGAAAAGAACTGCGAAACTGCCATTCTCCAGAGCATTTGAGATCTTGTTTCCCAGCATGTTGTCAGTTTGGCTCAGATAAGCTCTTATAAATATTCTCTACAGGTTTGGATATTTCTTACGTCCAAACCTATTTAGTTAGATGAGTTAAAGTTTATAGTGATTATAGCTTCCCCATGAATTGTTTCTTTAGATGTTAAAATGTCGTGACAGTAATCTTTAATAATGCATTTCATCTTAAAGTTTGTTCTAGTATAGCTACCTAGATATAGGATATATATTTTTATATCCTCTCCTTTAGTTGCCTTTGGTGTCATTATTTTTAAAATGTGCCTTGTAGCTGGTTTTAATCTAATTTGAGACACCCTGTCTTTTAGCTAGTAAATTTAAACCATTTGTATTTACCACAATTCATGATTTATAGTTGGTTTTATTCCTACCATCTTATTTTGTGCTTTATGGTTTTCATGCTTTTTTTGGCCTTTTAAAAATTTCCTCTTTCAGTTTTATTGAATGAATTTTTTTTTTTTTAAATTTCAACTTCCCTGCCACTCCACATACTTTTTGAAAATTATATATAGTTGACCCTTGAACAACTCAGGGATTAGGGGCCCTGACCTCCCTTGCAGTAAAAAAATTGGCCCTCTGCATACTAGGATTCCCAACTACAGACTGAAAATAAACTTTGACTTGAATAACACAGGTGTGAACTGCACAGGTCCACTTATATGCGGATTTAAAAATCTCTTATCTTTTAGTGTTTACCCTTAATTTTAACATGCTTTCATTACTTAAATTCTAAAACTAGCCAATTTTTCAGCCTTTCTTTAGAGAAAGGCTCTGGAACCTCTGAACTCTGATCATATCTTTTTATATCTTACATATTATTATTGTCTGATATTTTAGTCTGTACTCCAATTAGTCATTATTACTACTGTTATATAAAATGCCTGTTTACATTTACCACATTTGCCAGTTATTTTGCTCACTGTTGTTTTGGTAACCCAGTTCTTCTAGTTTACTTCTATTTTCTGAAATAAGCCCTTGAACTTAATTCTTTGAAATTAATTTTAAAATTCTTTGAGATAAGTCTAAGAACTTAATTTTTGAATAAGAGTCTCTAAATCGTAAATTCTCTGTCTCTTTTTGTTTAAAATGTCTTTTGTTTTTGTTTGTGGTCATTTTTGATGATAGTTTATCTGGATATAGAATGCATGGGTGGTTGTTTTTCTTAGCATTTCTAAGGTATGTCTTTGTTTCTGTAATTGCTTTTGTGAAGTCTGCCCATGGTTAATCTACTTATTCTCTCTGTAGGTAATCTGCCTTTTCTCTATGGCTACTTTTGAGACTATCTTTGTTTTAAATGTTCTGAATTGCATTAGGATATGAATAGATGTGGATTTATTTTCACGTATTCTACTTCAGACTTGTACCACTTGATTCTGAAGACTTATGCCTTTGATTGGAAAATTCTCAGCCAATATCTCTTGTTTTTGCTTCTCTTCTGTTCTCTTTATTCTCTCCTGGAATGGCTATTTAAATGTATGTCAGCCCTCATCCTGGCCTTCCTGTCTCAGAATGTTTTACATTGTGAAATACCACACATTCTAAAGAGTAATTAAATCTATAGTTTAAATAATAACTACATAATTTTATATAATATTATACATTATTATATAATTTAATAGTAATATTATAAAATGGACACCTATGAGCCCACCTCCAGCAGCTTGAGCAGTAGAACAGTCCCTGGAATAGTAGCTCCAGGCATGGAGTACTCACATGGTTTTTGAGGGGATGCAATAAGGGAATTAGGTAAAACTGGCTTAAGTATTTAGTAGCAGTTCCTTCTTTAAGTAAAGATATGATCAGGGATGGGATAGAGTGGGTTCTTACAGCTGTTAAATTTGGGAGTAACATTTATTGAGCACTTCAGGTGCTGGGATAGTACCAAGTACTTTACCGTGATTGTTTCAGTTAATCCTTACAGCATTTCTTAAAGAATGAACTCTAATATTCTCATTTCACAGATGAGGAACAGAGTTTGAGAGAGGAAGTAATTTTGCCAGGAGCCTAGAGCTAGAAAATGGCAGAGCCACAACTCTAGCCCAGACAATCCGGTTCTCAACCACTGGTGCTTTGCTCCCTGTTAGATGACCCATGTGGCTTCTCCTATAGCACCTGGATTCTGTATAATGCTGTCTTCATTCATTGGTATTTTCTTCTGTGAATTCCTTTTTTGATGATGCAGTTCAGGAGAGCTAAACTGGATTAATTAGTTTTGCCAGAGAAAGGATAGGGGTGGAGCATGTGAAAAAACTCAGGCCTTTTGGTCTGTAGACAGGGCCATCTTCATATCTCAAAGGAAACCTTTCCAAAGACTGTGACCCCTGCAGGCCTGATTGAATGCCCTCCTGTGTTCCTGCCACCCCTGTACCTGTCCTGGTGGAGCAGATCTCATGCTACACCGTAATTGGTAGTTTAAATAAATGTCTTCTGTCCTCTCACTGGACTCCATGCTCAGCCAGAACAGGACTGCCCTGTTCAGTTCTGTACTGCCAACACTTGGCACATTGGCCTATAAAAGTTAACAACTGACATATATTTGTAATTCTTAATGGTGGAGTAAATATATTATGTTAGGAGAACTAATAATAAATGATAGTAGTTTTTATTTAGTATTTACTACATTCTAGGTACTATAATTAGAATAATTACATCCCTTGTACAGGTGATTGTAATACTGAGTTAAAATTTACCCAAAAAATGTTCTCTCATTTAATCCTTACAGTCATCCTGGGACATAGGAATTTTTGTTACTCATTTTACAGATGATAAGCTGAAGCTCAAAGAGATTACATGATTTGCCATGCTGTTTAAGTAGCATAGCCTACATTTGAACCATATCTGTCTGACTCTGGCTATGGTCTGTGCACTTTAGCACACTGCTTCTCTGGAGATTTCCACAGCCAAGTCAAAGTGGAGAAATCATAGAATTTATTGGTCTTGGAAAATTGCCAAGAAGCCTGCCCTAGTGCTGTGATGGCTTGCTGTAACAGGAGAGCAACAACAACAAATGGGTTGTGTTGCATTGCAGTGATTTCTTTTTGTTTACCTGCTGTTAGAGCATGCAGAACCTCAACATGAATTGACATTAACCTTCTTAAAAAAGGAAGTAGCTTTTGTACACCTGTTCTTAATAACAGCAGCATTTGTCTTGGTTAACAAAATTGATCTAAGCCAGATTGGCTTGTTAGATTCAAATGTGTAGCATGAGCAAATTGTGATGGCTACTTATGACCAACATTAGAAATTACATTCTTAATGAGATGTGGAACTGGATAATGGATGAGATCTAAGTTGGCATTAATTAGACTGGCTGGCTGGCATTTCTGTTGATTGAAGACAGCAGAGAGACTGAGACATTTAAATTCAGTATGTCCTTTAACCCCTAAGCAATAGCTAAAGCATTTCTTTTTATTACCTTAACTTTGCTTACAGTGCCGTTCATTTCCAAAACTGTTAATTTGTATTTTTAAGGATATTAGCTTATTATATAAAAAGTTATATTTTATATTTTGAATAATATCAAGTTTTTGTTTTGTTTTGTTTGTTTTTGTGGTAGAAACACACCTATAATTTATAATTTGGCTATCATAGAATTGCATTTTGGTAAAAGACTTTTCTATTCTCTTTTGCTATGTCTATTAATGCAGTTGATTAAACAAAATCTTTGCCGTTTTAAAAATTTGGATTCTTAATTTGGCGGAGTGTCCTCAGTAGCAACTGTTTCAAGAAATGAAAGTTGACAGTTCTTACTACTTGACATTGGCTGATATGAATGTCATCATATGCAGACCATTGAAAGTTTTGGGTGGAGGTGATAAAGGGAAAATGGATCTAAGAGAACACACAAACTCTGTGGTGTTATTACATATAAGTTTGTTTATCTCTTCTTTCAGACTGGTCGAATTGACAAATCCTACCCTACAGTATGTGGCCACACAGGACCAGTGCTCGACATAGACTGGTGCCCACATAACGATCAGGTCATTGCCAGCGGTTCAGAGGACTGCACGGTTATGGTAAGCTCCCAGGGTGTGATATCACTCAGGCCAATGAGACTCATTGCTGCATTCAAAAAGTGTGTGTGTGTGTGTGTGTGCGTGCGTGCGTGTGTGTGTGTGTAGGGAGGTTTGAAAAGCAGAAAATCATAGCAGTTTGTCCTTGGGATTATGCAGGATTTAGTGACATTAAAGTTTAACTGCAGATAAGCTTTTTATAAGCCCTTATTTCAAGAGGTTGTACTATGATGTTCTTTTTTTTTTCTTTTGTGTGAGTGTGTGTTTGTATGTGTTTATTGACAGTTGACACATTGGCTCCATAGAAGGACGTTAGAGAAACTGAAATGACTTTTCACTGAATGCCAGAGGACCACATGACCCCCCTCCAAAAAGGAGAGAAAAAACTGTAGCATGAATTATATATTACAATGAAATAAGTTGCCAAAGGTTATACAGATAAAATGGGGTTGGAATAGATATTGAGAGATATTAGAGTTTTTACAAGTGCTTCTTTCCAAGCTAATGTCAGAAGGTGTGTTCTGTCTGGTTGACCCTCTTTAAGAAAGTTCTTTTTATGTAGCTATACAAACATTTTGGAAGATTTTTAAAGTAAGTTCTTTATATTCCCTCATTTGGATTCCAAAGGTAGGTTATTTATGAAACCAGGCTTTGGGGAACTTTTTAATGTAAAGTTGTTCTTGATTATGTTCCTCTTAGCCTTAAAATGTAATTATTGGTTTGGATCATTTTTTAATCCTAGTGCAAAATATGTTGAAAAAGTTAGGCGTAAACACAGATGGGGAGTACTGCAGTACTGAAATATGTATTAAAATAAGCGAAGGTAGTCACTAAGTTGCAAGCTCTTTACATGCATCAAGTGGAGAGCTTGGAGAACCACACAACTTTCATTTCTTCTTTCATTTTCTGTGGATTGAACCGGACTCAGGAACATTGTTTGGAAGCCTTTGTTTATTAAAATTATTTTACATAAACACAAAATAATTCCTGAACTGTGTCATTTAAACATTTACTCATTTTTCCTCATGGACTTTTGGCTGAGGATAACTCCTCCTGTGATCTCATAATTTTGGCAGCCAAAGCATATTAAAGAAATATGCTGCCATTAAAAGGAATTGTTCCATTTAATGTGCCTTGCTAAATTGATCATTTTAATGGCTGCAGACATATTTTTCTAAGGGAAAGGAACAGTATTTTGACCTTATGCCAAAATCTTAAACTGAGAATCTTAACCTCTCTTGAAGAAGCAGGTTTGATCTCTCTTTCTTTGTCTCCAGCATTATTGGTCTGTTACTCCTTTAAGAAAACTTTATATTATAAAACATACTAAACTAAAGTGAATTTAGGTAAGTGAGTTAAGTGATTTATTACAAAATGAACAACCTGTAATCATCATTCAGGTCAAGACATAGAATTTTCTCGGCCTGTCAAACTTCCATGTGCCCCATCCCAATCACAACCCCCTCCTTCCCTAAAAGTAATCACTATCCCAACTTTTCTAATACTTCCTTGCCTTTTTTATGGTTTCAGTCACTCCAGTGTACATCTGTAGACACTGTAACTTAACCTTGTATGTTTTAAAAACTTGATCATGTTTTTTAAGTGCTTCTTAATATTCCTCCATCTTTTTCTTGTCCTACACAGTTTATCTGTTGAAGGAGCCTTTCTTTTGACTTGTATCTTTCAACAGTCTAGATTTTGCTGATTGCACCCTCATGGTGCAATTAAACATGCTCTCTGTCCTCTGAATTCTCCGCAGATTGGCAGCTGTATCCTGAAGTGTGATCAGATTCAAGTTCAATCCCTTTGGCAAGACTTTATACCTAGCTAGTGTTATGTTCTTTCGTCAGGTGACACATGATATCAAGATGTCTGGTTTTTGTTTTTGATTTGTGCAGTTATTGACACTCAACACCTAGATCCATCAATTCATTAGAAGTCACAAAATGATGCTATTATTTTGTTTCCAATTTTTGGCTGGTAAAAATTTTAAAGTAAAGCTTCCTTTTACCTAGTTAGTTATCAAATAGTACAATTCATATAGGAAAGCAAGGTAAATGTTTAATTTCCTTTTACATACCCAGTTTTCAAGATAATGAATTGGTACTCTGTCTTCCTCAGAAGGTGATCAGTTCGTCCCCCTGCCCCTTTTATCTTGAACTCATGGATTGAAACGTGTTTCACAGGTTTCAATCCATCACAATTTTTATTTCAAAGCTCAGGTCATCCAGTCTCTCAAGGTTCTCGAGTCCTTTTGACATGACCCTAGTTGTTTTGATAGCTTCCTTGCTATTTGGTATGTTAAGGCCAGCTATTAACCCACACCTCAAATCAGCCACTTCTCTCAGAGGCTCTGGTTTATTTTAATGGAAAATGGCATTTCTAGATCACAATCTGGGTGCTAGGGATGGGATGCTTGTTACCAGGGTGATCATTATTTTTAAGACTTTGCTATTGTAATAATTGCATGTGATGTCAGGTGGGTACTAGACTTATTGGAGCAATTATTTAAAGATACAATACCTTATGACAAATCTTAATATTTCTAATTCAAATTCAGGACTATAGAATTTTTACTTAACCTCTTTAATAATACATCTCTATCTCCTTTCTTCCACACTAAGAATCCTATTCTCAAGGACTTAAGAGGATGAATTAGAATATCCTGATCTATCTCATTTGCTTTTTCATAGTATACATACAGTAATCTCAGAGTAAAAATAGTAGTATCACAGCTAATTATGATTACAGAAAACAGTTTTTTAAAAAACTGTTCTTCCTCCTTTTAAAAATAATGTACTCTATATTTTCAAAATCACATAGCCATTACATTTAACAGCCTGAACTCTTAGTTCTGCAGGTAACCACATTTAGTGCTGTCCATCAGTCCTTATGGTAATCTCTCTCTAGTCATTTGGGTCATCCGAAGCTCCTTCTCTGGTAGGTTCTAGAGCCAGTACTCTAGAATCCAACCAGAGAGGGCTCCCTTCTGGGACAGGCTCCCATATTGAGAGAAATTCCAAGGAATGAAATCAAATAGGAAAGGCTCACGGGAACAATATTCTCTAAGTTCTCCTGTATTGATAATGACCTTTATACTTGAAGGTTTATTTTTCTGCATATAAAATTCTTGGCTCACAGATTTTCCTCGAGCATCAAAATATATTATTTCATTTTCTTTTGGCATAAAGTGTTGAAAAAAAAAATCAGATAATAATCTAATTTTCCCTTATAAACCATGTTCTTGTTGCCTAGATGTTCACAAGATTTTTTCTTAAAATATAGTAATTTTACTAGAATTTTATTTATTATTCTGAATTGATATTCCTAGGTTCAGCGTGTGTCTGCTTTTCCAATATATAGTTCCTAGTCCCCTCTCCTGTACCCCTCCCCCTACCCCCAGAAAGTTTTCTCAAATTATAGCCTTTAGGATTTGTTCTGTCCCTTGCTTTGATTTCTTCTTCAGGGACTCCTGTTATCCATATGCTTTTATCTTCTTTACCTATCATCCGTATTTGTCAATTTCTCCCCCGCAGACCTTTTTTCTTGTTCAGTTCTTTTAGACTAAAAATTTTCTGCTTTTTACCTTTGTATTTCTTTGGGGGCATTATCTATTGTGTTTCTTTGATGTTAGGTTCTTTCTTCGTTTGTCTTCACCTCTAAAGTGTTTTCTTATTTCAAACATTTTATTGATTTATGCCATCTTACTTTTGAGTTTTTCAAGTTCTGATTTATAAAGTTTCCTATCTTCTATGGTTTCCTTAATGTCTTTTAGTTTGTTTTGAAGTAGCATGTGATAATTTTTCTCTCTTTCTTGAGCATGTCTTTTTAGCATTCTTTCATTGTCTGTGGAGATATTATTCTCTGCCTTATTCTCTTTTTTTCTTATAGTAATTTTGGAACTTTGATTTTTTTTTCTTATTTTTATGTGAACTTAGTTTTCCCTGAACTTTTAGAAGGTGGCTTGGTTCACATAGCTGTTCTAACTTCACAGAGCTCCACCTTCTGTCATTTTCAGGTAGTGTTCATAAGCATGGAGACTTGCTTTCTGAGATTTCCTGGTCTGCTTTTATTTGGCCTTTCTCATTCCTTTGTCCCTCTTGTTTCTGTCCTGCTCAGATTTGATTTCATTCCTTGAAATTTGTCCTCAGTGTGGGGCCTGTCTTGGAAGGGAGCCCTCTCTAGCTGGTTTCTAGACTACAGGAGTCCAGACTGCTCCAGCTTCTTCAGGCCTTTTTATTTTAGGCCCTCACAGTCATCTGTTGGAGAGGGCAAAACCACTCCCAGTATCCACTATTGGTCTTGTATTGGCCCACTGTTCTCAGGTCTGTGAGGTACCCCATTGCTGCTTCATGATTTTTTTTTCCACAGAGGCTGATAACATGCGGATTACCTGGCTGTTTGTTGGTGTTCTTCCATTCACTTTCATTTGAGTGTTTGGTTTTGTTATCTGCTTGCTCTGTGTTTTTACGGAGAGACTTGGGAAGATGCCAAAACTATGCTGCCACTGATACCACCACCTTCCCTGAATCATCTACTGTTGCCTCTTTATTGGTATTGCCAGAGTGAACATTTTGTAAATTAAACATTACTATGGGATAAATCTTCCTCCTAGTTTATTTCTTAAGCCCTTAAGTATGGCACTGATAATTTAATCATTTAATGTTCTCTAAATCATTTATTATTATTATTGGGGTAATTACAAGAAGGTTTTATAGCTTAGCAGGTGAAATTAAATTTTAAATAAATATTTGATCTTCTACTCCACCTTCTTCTTAATATCTAATTTTCCACTTTGTTACCCTGAAGATAAAAGGACACCGTACAGTTGATTGAATAGTTTCAAACAACACCATTTTTATTTAAACAGAAAAGTTCTTTTTAGTTTCCCAAGCCTTGGCTTTTGGCAGTAACCCATAAGCTACAAATAGATAGTATATCAAGGCCTAGTTCTAGTAGAGAAAGGATATGAAGAAAAGCCCGAGACTGGGAGTTCTAAGGATACGCAGGTTACAAAAATGCTTTCAGCCTCAGGTGCCTTATATGTAAAATAATAATGCCAATTGACAGGATCAAGGGAAGGTATTTTTTGCAGTGAGTTTGGACGTGTACCAGTAGTGGATTTATAGCAATAAGAATATCTTTAGCAAATATTCAGTAGAAAAAGTTCAGTAGAACCAGTTTGTCAAATGAACTGTAAAAGGATTTAATTTTAAAAACTGCTTTTTGTATTTGTCTAATTCCATTGAGTCCTAAGCAGTTAAGCATTGATTTGTTAATTTTGCGAGCATTGATTTCATGACAGTGATGTCACTTTGGTTGCAGTTTTAGGAGAAAGAATGCCAGCCTTATGGAATAGTCCTCTATTTTTTAGAGATGACTGCTTTAAGCAGCCTGAAAGTAAATATATTGGCATAGTTTAATGTACTGTAGTGTACCTCGAAGGTACTACTTTTAATGTACTACTGCTTGAAGCAATGTTTTATACCAGCGAGTTGCAATTGTATAAACCCTCCTCCTAGAAACTATGCTCTGCTTCCAGGTTTTCTATATTTTTGGTATAGTAAATTTTTTTCTCTAACAATATCTTCCTATAGAGAGTTTAAGAAGTTGTGGCTACTAGTATTTTACTTGAGAAAATTTTAGCTCCAAGAAAAGAATAGTGCTTTAAATAATACAGAGCAGCCAAGGTAAGTTTTGTGAATGATGTTAATTCAACATTGTCCATTATAGTCAGGTTAGTAATCAAGCATAAATTAAAAAAATAGCTAATTCAGGGGTTATATAGTGTTTCTCCAGAGTCTGGGCAAGGAAAAGATCTTGCAGGCACAGTAAGAGTCTTACTTGTCTCCAGCTAGGTGTTCTAAACATTCCCGAATGACTGAGTTTAATGGACACTTTTCCCTTCTCCCAAATCAGTCCTACACTCACTCCTGTAGAAATCAACAAAAATAAACTCCCCATTACACACTTTTGCTTCTGTTATAAATTTTCCTTATACAGTTTTTGCCTTAAAATAAAAATGGTTGTGATGTTGTAGTTGGTGATGCAAGTACATTCCTCAGGATTCTTGTCCCTCTCAGTCCTTCAGCAGGGTTTCATGTTGTTTCTATTTCGTACAGATTGCATCTGGGCCATTTGCCAGTGGGTATTATGGCCTTGGCAATCAGAATCCAGCTCTCGGTTCTTGATTTTCCCAAAACTAATGTTGTTCTCAGTGTCATGGCTCATTTAGGAATGCCCTGACTTTCTGCATCACACCCCTTGGGCTATTGGATCAGCAGTGGTCCCTAACCTTTTTGGCACCAGGGATGGGTGCTCCTATAAGAATCTAATGCCTGATGATCTGAGGTGGAGCTGAAGTGGTGATACTGGTGCTGGGGAGTGGCTGCAAATACAGGTGAAGCTTCATCCGCTTGCTGGCTTGCTCACCTGCTGTTCACCTCCTGCTGTGTGGCCTGGTTCCTAACAGGCCACAGACCACTACTAGTCAGCAGCCCAGGGGTTGAGGACTCCTGCTGTAGGGGATTGTGCTGCTCTGTAGGGGCTACAGAATCTATAAGCCTCTTCCTGCCTCTTTCCTTCATTTTCCCTTTGGAATTGGTTTCCTTGGTATTTTAAAAAAATATGGCTTTTGAGGGGAATGGCCCTTTTTATGACTATAACTCTAGTGCCTTAGCCCAGTAGCAAGTTCATGATGGGTGATTACAATAGGGAAGCAGTGTCTGGAAACACTTTGTATATGTTTTTAATTTGCACTGTGTTCGAGAAATGAAACCATCAAACAAATTGCACTTTAAAATTATTACTTGAGAGAAACCCAAGTTTCTTAAAATTTTCCTTTTTACTTGTTGGAAATGTTCTCTTGAGCTGTCCTTTTTCCATATTCAGAATTTCATATTTGAAAAGGATGCCAATGATACAATAGTTCCTGAACATGGGCTTTAAAGTTGTTTTTTTCCAGAGTCATGATGGGTTTTCACTGATTAATTTACTTTTTCATCTGGAAGCCCTTGGGACTGATTGCATTTTTTCCTTTTCTTTCAAAACAAAACAAAACATTGCCATAGTAATGTATTGTCCAACTAGAAAATTTCAGGAACACACAGTATTATTTTAAAAAAAAAATCAAGTGGAGGGGACATAGCTTGTAGTCCCTGCAGGACTCACATGCCCACTCTAGGCATAGCAGAGGATGTTTGGTACCTGTTTTCCTCTCTGCTCACTGCACGTGTGTTTGTAAAAGCCAATTGGTGTTAGAATACTAGTCTGTAGATGTGGCGCAAAGAAAGGCTAACGGACCTGTCTAGAGATAAAACAGTTCTTACCTGTGCTAATTGGCTTTAGTGTGAACTCTTGTGGTATCTTGGACATAAATTAGATATTTGAGTACAGTGCTGAATTAATTTGAATATAAGACTCTAAGAATTATGATTTTCAGATGTAAATACCTGGGGGTCATAGTGGTCATAGTAACAGCAAGAAAAATAATCATGAACTATATATAGTAGGTATTATTTTTTTGCCAAGCGTCATTTTTAAGCCTTTACGTGCATGATTATATTGAATCATTATAACAGCACAGTCAGGAGTATGTCCTGTTTTAGGAAACACAGGTCTAGGGAATGACAGTTTTGTCAAAGGTCACCCTATTTTCAGTATTTAATTCAGTATTTCAGTGCTTGGGTGTACAAAGTGTTTTAGCTCATTTAACCTCTCCAGGAATCCCTGAGGAAGCAGACCTGATGCATTTCCCAGTATCAAATGAGGATATTTAAGCTCCCAGAAGTGAACTCCCTTCTTAATGCTAACATGGCCAGTTAGCATCCCAGCTCTGACAGGAGTCCATACCTTCTGACATCTAGGCCAGCGTCCTTTCCGACACAACAGGCTGCATCCCAGGTTATACACAAGAATACTAAACATGTACCAAGTGGCACTTCTGCTCTTTGTTGTCCTGGTGCTGCAGGCAAGACCTCTTCAGTTCAAACTGGTAGGCCATTGCCTGGAAGCAACAGACAGCCCTAAAAAGAGCAGAGAGCCACATAATGGCAGGGTTGTAACTAGTTGTCCGTCGCCTTGTCCTTTCATTTAGTCATTTTCTCCTCCCACTGTAAATCCTTATGCTTGTATTATCTTTTTCACTCTGGCCTTTTCCCTGTCAGTTGCACAGCAGCCTCTTGGGGGCATCCACTTTTTAGAAAAGTTCTTTTTATTTTGAAACTTGATACTTGATTTCCTTCCTTCCTCATCCCTTTCCATCTTTCCTTCTTCCTCCTGTCACCTAACTCCTTTTCATCCTTAAAGGTCATCTTCCTTGGAGCCTTCCCAGACATACCAAGTTTGGGCAGCAAGAAGGTAACATCATGACACTTGTATTTTTGTTCATCACTCGGCTTATACTAATATAGTGTTGCTTACATACACAGTGTGGTTTCATTGTGTATAATACAAGTAATAACAATAGCTAACACTTATCCAGAGCCTGCCTTATGCTAGGTATTATTCTAAATGTTTTAGACTCATTACCATATTAGTCCTCAAAACAACCCAGTGAAGACAGGTTCATTATTATTTCCATTTTATAGGTGAGGAAACTTAAGGCCCAGACAGGTTAGGTGAATGTCTCCAAGGTCATACAGCTGATATGTGGCTGAATCAGGAATTGAAAAGCCGGTTCTAGTTCAGGAGCCCATGTTCTTAACTACTGCACTGTACCATCTCTGCATTTTGGGGGTACTCATTATATTCTAGGCACTGTTCTAAGGGCCTTACTAATTCATTTAATCCTCACAGCAGCCCTAGGAAGTAGAGTACTGATGTTGCCTCTGTGCACAGTGATGCTGAATTGTTTGCCCAGAACTATCACCGTAAGCGGCCTGGGTAGGATTTGAACTAGGGTCTGTTTGGCTCCAGAGCCCATGCTCCAAACGTCTACATCACACCCCTTGTCTTTGCTTAGTTTAGTTTTTGTTCTCATAGAAGTCTCTGCTTTCTGTTACGCAGTAAACTCCTCAAGAAGATGGCCTGCGTTCCATCGCCCTTCCTCCCCTTGCCTGGTAATGGGCCTGCCTTATAGTATAGCTACTCAAGAAATGTGTTGCATGAATGAGTAACCAAGATAGTAAAATGAGTTAAGTACCTGTATTAAATGCATAAACCTAATTGAAGGAACCATTGAATCTGCCAAAAGTGACATAAAGAAGGAACAGCATTTCCTTATTTTAAAAATTATATTGTTTTGCTACATCATTAAGATTTCCTCACAATCCAAGGAGAAGATGAAGGAATAGAGAAAGGGAAAGATGAAGTCCCATCATAAGCACTGCCTCCTTCCTCATATTTAAGACTGGAAATGCTGATTACAAACAAAGCCTCCCATCACTCCATGCTTCATTAGGGACTTAGAAAACGTGCTGTTTCTTTAATCGTGGTCAGTCAGGCGGCAGTTTTGCAGTCCCTGGTTATGGTGCCATCTGGAGATGACAGGTGGCATTACCACTCCTTCAGTTCTAAGCATGGATCAGGATTATCTTGCAAAATACATTTCCTGTTGAGTCACTAGTCTCATTTCATGATTGTTTCTCTGCCAACTTCATGGTTTGATTAAATCAGTAGTCATTTTCTGTTCATTCTGTTCAAAATTTCAGCTTTCCTTTATGTTCAGATATCCAAATTCAATCTGGAGCTGTTTTATTTATTATAAATCTTTGAATAAAAATAGGCATACCAGGATGAAAGCATATATAGTGCTGGGCAGGTGGGGGTGGGGACAGAAGCCCACACTCTCAAGGGAGAGTCTGTGGTCTGGGTGACAGTTAGAAAGAGGCAAGGTAGGTTTTCTGTTTGCCTTCTATGTTTGCATTTGCCTTGTTTAAAATTTGCTGATGAGGGTTCAGGGGAAATTAGGTGACACCCTAAACTTGGGCTTTCAAAACCTATGTTTATTTTGCTATGATTTTCTTAAAGGGTTATATTTAGCTGGGCAGAATTTAGATGTAAAAATGAAGTCACTTAACTCATGACTTTTTCCCACTCTTGAGGATGGCACACTTTTTGTTTTAATTTTTTGCAGGACAACAGAACTGAACTGAACCTTAACACACATCTAATCCAGATCTCTGCCTTCCTCTAAGCAACTGAAAACAGTTGTTTGTCTCCTTCTTAAAAATTCCCAGCAAAGGAAAATTCTGTTTCTCACTTTTTCCACTGTTGAACATGACTTTTCACTGGCAAATTTTAATTTTTCATGAACTGGTTCCTTAAAAGTCTTTTTTGGTGGTAAATTACATATCTTCATATGTAAGAAGGTAATTTCTTTAAATTTGAGCCTTTTTGCAAACTTAAATATTACTTAATATCTGGTTCTACACGGTTCTTGGTGCTGTTCAACTTAGCCGTGACTCAGCCCCTTCCTTCTTAGAAGATGTTTCTTTGTCTTTTAAAACCTATGCCTTCCATTGTTAAACATGAAGTTTCTTGTTCCTATATTCTGATGCTTTTCCTGTCCCCTTTCCCCCTGCTGTGTAGCATGTCTCCAATCAGGATATGGTGAATCTTCTGAGTCTTCACCACTCAAGAGGATTTTTTAACAGCTTTATTGAGATACAACTCCTATATGGTTTACCCATTTAAAGTGTACAATTCATTGGTTTTTAGTTTATTCACAGATAATGTATAATCATCACCATAGACAATTTTAGAATATATTCATCACTTCAAGAACAAACCCCATATTCTTGAGCTATTACCAGTCCTCCAACCTCCCATCCCTAAGCAGCCTCTAATATACTTTCTGTCTCTCTGTACTTTCCAATTCTGGACATTTCATATACTCATAATCCTACCATACATGGTCTTTTATGACTGGCTTCTTTTACTTAGCGTAATATTTTAAGTTTTGTCTATGTTGTAGCGTATATCAGTACTTTGTTCATTTTTACCAACAAATAATATTCCATTGTACAAGTATACCACATTTTGTTTATCCATTTATCAGTTGCTGGACATTTAGGTTGTTTCCATCTTTTGGCTATTACAAAAAATGCTACTATGAACATTCATGTACAAGTTTTTGTGTGAACATATTCATTTATCTTGGGTAGATACCAAGGAGAGGTGTTGCTGGGACACATGGCAATAACTATGTTTAATTGTTTGAGGAACTTTAGGCTGTTTTCCAAAGCGGCTGCAACATTTACATTCCCACCAGCAGTGTATGAGGGCTCTGATTTCTCCACATCCTCACCGATACTTGTTGTCATCTTGTCTTTTTGACTCCATCCTCCCAGTGGGTGTGATGTTTTATTGTGGTTTTGATTTGCATTTCCCTAATGACTAATAATGTTGAACATCTTTTCATATGCCCTTTCAATATTTGTATATCTTCCTCAAAGAAATGTCTATTTGGATTCCTTACCCATTTTAAAAATTGGGTTATTTTCCTGTTATTGAGTTATAGGAGTTCTTTATATATTTTAGATAAAGGACTCATCAGATATATGACTTACATACCATTTTTTTCCCATTCTGTGGGTTATCTTTCACTTTCTTGATAGTGTCCTTTGAAACACAAAAGTTTTGATGAGGTCCACTTTATTTTTCTGCTTTTGTAAGATTTGCTTTGTCTGGTACATGTTACAAAACTATCAGGTACATTTTAATTTTCCAAATGTAAAATTATAGAAAATGGTTTAAAAACTGCACCATCGTCCAAGAACCCTTGCGGGGTGGAGTTTGCTGTGCCCTCACGACTTAGGGAATCTCACCCCAGTGCTGCTTTTCATAGCTGCTGAATCATTTAGTATTTTTCTTTTAATTTTTTTTTTTTTTTGCATGCTTCTGACTGGAGAGTTTTGAACTTCATAGGCAATTTAAAATAGAGTCTTAACTGATATTAAATAAAAGTAGAAAGGTAATGTTTTATAGGCCTTCTGGGTATTCCAATTTTTAATATCCTGTTTTATTTTAAAAACAACTGTACACAGTCATTTTATAATATTCTGCATTTCATTCAAAGACCATGGTGCATTCTTTTTATGCGGAGCAAGTCTTCAAACTGGATGGTCACAGTAACTGTGATAATGAAAGGTGATCACTTTTGTATGGATCGTCTTTCTTCCTTTTCTAACAGGTGTGGCAGATCCCAGAAAATGGACTCACCCTTTCCCTGACCGAACCTGTGGTGATTTTAGAAGGCCACTCAAAGAGAGTTGGCATTGTGGCCTGGCACCCGACAGCCCGCAACGTGCTTCTTAGTGCAGGTAGGAACTAAAGCAGACCTCTCCTTTCCCCTCGCCATCACTTCTCACAACCTTTTCTTGTGGAGGAGAGCAGGAGATGTGTTTGATTGTGTGCTATCCAGTTTTAAAGCAGACCATTAGGAATCCATGGTAAGGTGTTGAGATGCAGTAGTTCCCTAACCCATGTGCACATGTGTGTGTGGGGGGCTACTTTGACATTCTGATGGAAGCTATAGCCTTCCTGCTTAGAAAAATGGATAGATACATACTTATTTGCCTGTAATTTCAGCAGATTCATGATTTCTGCTGGGGCCACAGTTTTAGTTATTCCTGAGGTAGTAGAAGGAGCACGGGTAGGAGCCAGGAGCCTTGGGTTCCAGCTCTAGTGTTGCTGCCAACAGTAAGTAGGGTGATACCGTTAGGCGAATGCCCTTCTTTGTAAAAACTACTTTCATTTTTCTCCTTCATACAGTTAGTACATGTATGTTATGTAGAATACATACGAACAAAAGGAAGAAAAAAAATCACTTATAATCCTACCACCCAGAGGAATAATTTCTCATTATTATCATTTTGGTGTTTCTTTTTAGAAGATATTTCTGTGCACATATGTAAATGATTTTACACATGAAAAGATGGGTTCAGACACTTTACATATGACCTGCTTTCTGTACTTAGCGGCACACCATGGTCTTTTTCATGTGCCATTAAATGTTCTTCCTGTGATATTTTTAATAACTCCATTAATAGTCCATTATCTGGATACTTAAGTATTTTAAATCAATTTTGTATTTATGGGCTTTTGAGGCTGTTTCTGATTTTTCACTGTTAAACAGCACTGCAGTGAACCTTCGTGACTAAGACAGTGTTCTTATTGGTTTCCCACTTGAGTAGTTGCCAAGTTCTATCTTTCAGAAATATGTTTCTTCTCTAAAATTTGAGATTTTATCTTTTATAGAAGCAGTACAGAAGGCACAAGGGACCTTTGTGGAGTGACAGAAATGTTCTATATCTTAATCGTGATGGTAGCTATATGAATATATACTTCAAATAGGTGCATTGTGTTGTATGGATATTATACCATGATAAAATTGGTTTATAAAAAAAAATACTAATGTTAGTGGTAGAATTTTAAAGATCTTTCCCTTCATTAGTAAAAAAGAGGGGAGCAGTTCCATTTTTAACTGAGAATAAAGGATATTTATGATACAGTGAGTTAAGTAAAAAATTTAATGACAGGTACCTATTGAAAACAAGGACTACTTGGACTACTTTTCAAAAAGGACACTATGTAGGATTCTTTTTTTTAAATTACAGTTTCCTATATTTGGGAGCCCTTCTAGTGTTCTACTCAGACTCAGTCTGATAAGGCAGGAAGACAAGTCCAAAGCTGGAAAACCATCATGGAAAATTTCCTGCTCCTCTTCTTACTGAGGCCAAACATTAGGCTATCGTCAGCAGACTGATCCCCATGCTCCCCTTTACAAGCAAAGGAAAATGGTTGATTGCAGCATTCTGCATATTTTAAGACTATATGATCCATCCACAGAGGCTGAAGTGACCTATTTGCCTCTGATAAACAAGACAGAGGAAGGGCCAAGTCTGTACCTCAGAATTCGGCTCCAACTTTTCATATTGTTGTGCAGTATTTTCACCTATTTCCTACGTCTCACCCTTAGGTAACTTAGGTTTCCTGGGTATTAATGGTTAATTTTTCCAAAGCACTTACAGAATTGGTTTATTGGCAAGAATTCACCTTTAGGATGTCCCTCTCTTATTTTGCTTCATTCTTGAACTAGTGTCCTGGAAGCAACAAATGATGCTTCTTTTTAATGGGGCCTCAGGGTCTTGGGGCAGACTATTGAAAGAAGGATGGAGTAGATGAACTGAAGGGTTGTGGCTTAGTCAACAGTATGACCTCTTCGGGGGTCAGTTTTGGAATCATCACGTGCTTACTTGATTATAATTTGAGCTTCTCAAAGTAGGCCAATCTTGGCCTATTTTTTCTCTCCTTTTAAAGATAATGATCTGTTGTGAGCAAATGGTTAGGCCAGTCCTTGCATTTCTCCTCCACCTATTGTAATTTGCTGTGCTTTAATCCAAGACTGTGTTGTACAGCATCATTGATTTGAATAACCTGCTATTCACTTTCTTGTTGAGTGTCTTAAACAGTTATTTAAGCTCTTTATTTTTAGTTTCTCTGGGAAAGAAGTGAAGTGTATTCATTCTGACGCTTGTTTTACTAGAAAAAGAAACCAGCAGTTACTTGGGGTCTACCAGCCCAGTTAACTCAAAAAAACATAGCATTCTTTTTCTTGTAGTTCTTTGTTTTGTTTTGGTTGTTGTTTGTTTCATATATGAACCCAAACTTAACAAGCTGTTATTTTTCCTTTAACACTGATGACTTTTATACAAATATCTGTTTTCTTTGTCACTTCAGTTTTTGAAGTCCAGTAATTAGGGCCTCTTATCATTAGCACCTTCCTTTCAATGCATGTATATATCCTCCCTGTATTGGTAGTTTTCACAAATGTCTTGTAAAGGTGTTTCTAATCTCTGGGGGGGGGGGCGTGGTTGTGCTTGTTCTTAGGCTGTGATAATGCCATCATCATCTGGAACGTGGGGACTGGGGAAGCACTGATAAACTTGGATGACATGCATTCAGACATGATTTACAATGTAAGCTGGAACCGGAATGGCAGTCTGATCTGCACAGCTTCCAAAGACAAGAAAGTGAGAGTAATTGATCCTAGGAAACAAGAGATTGTTGCTGTAAGTATTCTTCAGACAAAAAACAAACAAACAGTGTTTGTAGTACTTCAGTCAATGTGAACTTTCTAAGGCAGGCTGCAGAGGCTATCATACTGGCCATTGGAACCTTGCATTGTACAAATGCCTATGAATCAGAAAAGGCTTGTACAAGCTTCTGACTGTCTCCCAATCACGCTTCTTTTCAGAGTTGTACATTTCCAGCTTTTACTCAAGTCTTATCTCTTACTTGGTGACCATTTTTCATGAAGAAACAAAGTTTTTATCAGTTCACTAGAGTCCTAATGCAGTTAATGGCATTCTTGGCTTAGTACTGAATATTGATTAATTCATGACTACCTGTTCTAAAAACAACCATTAAAGTGCCTCAGAAAGATGCAGCATCTCATCAACTCAGTGTCTTAGGTTTCTGCCACCCAAACTAGGCCTCAACAAAAGCACATACCACGACAAAAGATGACCATTTGGGGCTTCAGTCAGGGTTGAAACTGCAGGTGTTGAATCCAAGAATGCAGCACTTCAGCTCCAACCTGACGTCCTAAATTGCCCTTCTGTAAGATGTGCTGGTTCTTGGGCAGTATTGCTTCTCCAGACTCGGATGACAATCGTAGCTACTGCTCAGTGAGCACCGGGGACTCTCCTGGCTTTATGCAAAGTACTTTCTCCACCAGAATCTTCTAAAGGCAGGTACTAGTGCACTCTCATTAAACAAATGAGGTTAAGGAAGGGGCTGACTAGCTAGGCTCTCTGTCCCATGAAATTGGTAAGAACTTTGAGTATATCCAGCCTTAAGGTTATTATCCTCTTGAGAAACATTTGGCAGAGTCCTCTCATGTGTTTTATTTTTGCAGTGCGTGGACTTGGGTTGACAGCAGGGCATGGTGAAAGGAGTGAGGCTTTCGAGGCAAGTCCTGACACTTGCTAACTACCTGAGGGACCTTGACCAAATCACTTAGAGTCTCTTGGTTTCCTCATCTGGGGCGGGGAGGTGGTTATTACGCGCACACACACACACACACCAGTTAACATGAATGGCATGTGGGGTGTGGTTGAGTTTGGTGTATGGGCCCCCATTCTCTCACCCCACCTTCCTTCTTGTAGTTTGTGTATAATGTGCCTCTTTGCTCTTTCTCCCCCAGGAGAAGGAGAAAGCGCATGAAGGGGCACGACCCATGAGAGCCATCTTTCTAGCTGATGGCAATGTCTTCACCACTGGTTTCAGTCGCATGAGCGAGCGGCAGCTGGCTCTCTGGAATCCGGTATGCCCCTTCCCAGCCTTTCCACTGGCTTACACTTGAGCTTTCTCTCTTTTCTGAGCAGATCTTCGGGTTGGTATGTCGATGATGGGGTTCTTAGTGTAGATTTCTGAACTTTCACCTCTTAAGTTGGATGTAAGTTCTCATTCTCACTGGAGACTTATTGCTAAATGTATTTCAAAAATGCATTCTTGATACTCCCAAGGAGTTTATGTTGACTGTATTTTTAAAAAAGAATGCATGAGGAATCCAGTATTTTAGACTTGGGAAATTAGTTCTAAACTTAGTTATATTTTATAATATGACCAAATGTCTAAATCAAAATAATCATGCTTGGAAAAAAGTTCATAATAGCATAAGTGGAAAAAAAACTAAAGTATGCATGTGTATGATCCCAATCTGCGTGTGAACCTGTGTTAGAAGGAAATAGACCAAAATGGTCACTGTTTCTGCCATCCACTGGGATTATATGGGGTTATGGTATATGGGACAGTTTTTATGTTCTTCCTTATATCTTTTAACTTTTCAAAGAACATATTTATTTTATAATAAGAAAAAAATGTGCTTTAAAAAAGTCACAAAGGAGAAGTCACTCTTGTCTTTGCCATAGAATCACAGTGGTATGTTCATTAATCATGTTGTCAAATTGACACTTTTCAGTGGGTTGGATCCCATTAGCATCCCTGTTGCTATTTACATATGTGAATATTACAAGTGCATTGTTCAAATTTTCATTTTAGGGAAATGGCTAATTTAATTAGGGAGAAAAGAATGCATATAATGAGGTCACAAAAATTCATCTTAAAAATGTGTGTATGTGTTTTTTGTTTTTGTTTTGTTTCGTTTTGTTTTTCAGAAAAATATGCAGGAACCAATTGCTCTTCATGAAATGGACACTAGCAATGGGGTGTTGCTGCCTTTCTATGACCCCGACACCAGTATCATTTACCTATGTGGAAAGGTAAACAATTTTTATTTTTGATACTAAATTTAATCCCATCAGAGAAAAAGTTTATCTTTTAGAGATTTAGTAGATAGGCAATGTATTGTGTCATTTTAATTAATTTGTCTGGTGTGTGTGTATGTGTCTTAAGCTGAAATGAGGACAGATAATTATGGTGAGACTCGACTGTTGTATAGTAAGTAATAACATACCATGTTTAGTACTTTCGACTAAAGCAGGGATTGGGCAAGGGTATTGGGACAAATGCTGACAGGGAAATCTGCGCTTGGGGCACCCAACTGAGAAAAGAGTACATGGCAGGTGTTTTGTAGTCACCTAGTGGTGCTGGTTGGTTGGTGATTTTAGGTTTCTTTGCGTTAGTATTAGGAATGAGTAACCACTTTGCCACATATACGTGCTGAAATCTACTGGATAGCTCTAGACTGGCATTTTGGTACTTATTACCACATGCTGTAGACTCATAAAGAGAATGGTGCTTTTGTGGATATGAGCTTTTGAGGACCCCAGTGACTCTGTAGAGGGTTCTTGCTCCTGGAGTTCAATGTTAGGGCCCTGGGCTTGAAGACATGTGGCCCAGCTTAAGTTTTAGGAGGTAACAGTTGTTATATGAAGACTCACACTGAAATCAGAAAACCTTCCTCCTGCCTAATAATCTCAGCCTAAGTAAACTGTTGTGACATTATTATTATTATTATTATTATTATTATTATTACTATTTCATTTTAGTAGGTGGTATTCAGTACTATTCTTTTGTAGGTTCATTTTTCCTTAGAAATTTTTGTATTTTTAAATACAATGCATTAATAAAAATGGAGTGATGTAGCTCCTCAGACCTGTTAGGATGCCCCTTGCTGGGTAAAGCTGGGAATGTTTTATTTCTTATCATAGTTGACTAAGCATCCTGTAGAGCTGCTTTGCATTTTTATAGGTCACTTACTTAGAAACTGTGATCTTGTTGTTTCCTTGAAAGTCATTTTACTTCAGATGTTAACAGCTGCCGTAGAACGCATCAAAACAAACAAAAGGAACTGTTACCCAGAGGTTATTGACACTAGGTGGAAAATTATTTTTAGTATGCAGAGATCAAATAGTATATATTTAGCTTGTTTTCCATTGCTTTAGATATTTATTTACGTCATTGAAACAAATGGAAATCTTGAGAACTGAGAGGATTGTTAGGGTGTGATACTGCCTTTTATTGTCTGTCTGTCTGTCTGTCTCTCCGTCTTTCTCCCCCTTCCTCCCTCCCTTTCTCTCAAGCAGGATTGCCATTATTGTTCAGTTAGGGATTAGCATATACTTCAGATCTCCAAAAAAATCTGATCATTCTAAGCAAAATTATTATAGATTTTTATGCATTGCAATGAAATAACAAACCTTATGAAGGTAAAGGATACTCACTAAAACTAATGTTTCTTAATTAGAAAAGTCTTGCTTTATATTGTTATCTGATTGTGTGGTGTTAGTGCCCTCAGGTCTCTGAACAACACTGCTCTATGCCAGTGATTAAATTACTGATAAAAATCAGTAATTGCCCTCTCAGCGGTCTCCTGGTCTTTTGTTTCGTTTTGTTTGTCTTTTGAAGTTGAATTGCAATGCAGTTGTTTGGCAGCGGTGTTAACATTTTTTGCCCTGACTGACTTGGTGTCTAGGCTCTGTGGAGTTAACATTTGAGCCTTCAGTAAGAGGCAGAGGAGACTGTTTAAAGGGCATGCTAAGTGTTTGATAAGTGAGGGCTTACTCTGCCAGGAAGAGAAACCGCCATATGCTTTAGGCAAGCCTCTTAGGAAGAAAAGGTCAGCCCTTGTAGTGGAGTCCAAGTTAATGCTGGATTTATAGGGAAGAGAGGACACTCTCTTAAATCAGATGTTTCAGTTAACATTAAACACAAACTTGCCTTTGTTTTCTTATAGGGTGATAGCAGTATCCGCTATTTTGAGATCACGGATGAATCCCCATATGTCCACTACCTCAACACATTTAGCAGCAAGGAGCCTCAGAGAGGGATGGGTTACATGCCCAAGAGGGGACTCGATGTTAACAAATGTGAGATTGCCAGGTAAAGAATCGGCATCATAAAGTATTGAAATTGTTTATACTGTCCATGTTCTATAAGAACAACACAACTACACGTAATTCTGTGATGCTTTCTACCCTTGTGTGTGGTGTCTGCCCATACTTACAGACATAGAGTTTTAGAGCAAAATCATTTACTACAACCATGCCTCTCCATTCTTCAGATTTATAACTTGAAGTGCAGCAGTTGTGTGGCTTAGCCAAGGTATATTGTTCACTTATTTGAATAGCGAAACCTTCATCTCTTGTCTTCATACTGAGGCTGTGGCCAGTGTGCCCTGGGAGGCAAAAAGGGGAGAGCTTGTTCCTCGCAAGGAAATAAGGGATGGTTTTCCTGCCCTGCAGGAGGTCAGACTGGGTTTTAAGCTGAATTGTGCAGACCACTGGATCCTTAAGTAGAGAAGCCAAAGATCTACAGAGGGTGTTGGGTTTGCTTGATTTTTAAAAAAATTTATATTCAATAATGCTAGTGGATTTCCTAAGGGACAGGCTTTTATACTAGCCACCAGAAGATGGTGAGACTCACTGATGACTGCTCATTTTAAACAACAGAATGAGTAGCATCATATTAATTAGGTATAAGGTCCTACGTTGTGTAATACTATGTTTCTATGGACGTTTTGTCTAAGTATGCTATTCTGGTCACACAAATAATTGACACATCTTTAAAAGTAAAGAGAAGAGAAGTTTTTAAACCCTTTTTTATATTAATCACTATGGGTTTGTTTGTTTGTATGTTTATTATTCAACTCTGTAGCTGGAGCAATGAAGGAAAGCTTTAACAGATAATTCAAAATTATGGTTTAAATCAAACCAATTAAATGTGGTTCGAAATATATTGAATCCAGATTTTTAAGATTACATCTCATGTTTGGGAACACATTTATTGTCGCCTAAAAGTTTAAACGACTATAAGCACAGTTGTTCAGTGCTTAAAAATAAACTATCATTTTTTGAGCATTCATTATGTGTTGGGCACTGTGTATAATATGCTGTGTGAATTCCTTCTTTTACCTTTCATTACAACCCTGTGAGTAGGTGCTGTTTTTACCCCCACATTATGGATGAGGAACTTGTTTAGGTCACACACTCAGGCATTGTAGCATTTAATTGAGCTGGAAGTCAAATCCGGGTTGTCTTTTTCTCTACTATACTGACCATAGAAGTTTCATGCTTTATGTTCCTACTCTTTCGGATAATTTGAAATTTTTGATTATTATGTATAATATGGTTTGCTTAGACACCAGCATTTTAATTCCTAGGATTGTTTTCTTTTTAAAAATTTTACTTACAAATGTTTGACCACCTCAGGTTGTCAGAATACCTGGCGTTCTAGTCATAGATGCTATCGAATATATAGATGTTTGTTTTCTCCTGTTTGTTGACCTGGTAATTTTTTACAAATGAATCATTGTCTCTAGTGGTATCATTTCCACAGCAGTTTATCTGCCCCCAGGTAATTGGAATCTGTCACTATAATGCATAGACCTTTTCCTCGTTCTTATCTCCAGTCCTTTATTTCCTAGCATAGCTACTCTTGGCTTCCATTTTCTAATCCGTAAACTAGGAATGCTAAGGTTTACCTATTCCCCAGGGTGGGGCAGCGGAGGTGATGGGCAGAGCATTTTATGTCCCATACAGTATTGTAGAAAAGTGGTTGTCATTAAGCCTGCTTGTTACTTGCCCTCCTGTTCTACTTAATGCAACCTTGCCTTTATTTCCCCTTTGAAGATTCTTCAAACTTCATGAGAGAAAGTGTGAGCCTATTATCATGACTGTTCCCAGGAAGGTAAGTGCCCAGTTTTCTAGGCAATCCATATTTAAAAAATTTTTTTTTAATTACCAGAGCTTTCTTCTTTCTTACCTAACAATTTCCCCAAAATGTCTTTTCTAGTCGGACCTTTTCCAAGATGACCTGTATCCTGACACAGCAGGGCCCGAAGCAGCACTGGAGGCAGAAGAATGGTTTGAGGGGAAAAACGCAGACCCAATCCTTATCTCTTTGAAGCACGGATACATTCCAGGCAAAAACAGGGATCTCAAGGTAGTCAAAAAGAACATTCTGGATAGCAAGCCCACTGCAAACAAAAAGTGCGACCTGATCAACATTCCCAAGAAAGCTGCAGACACGACCAGTGTGGTAAGGACTGCAGGTGGTTAAGGGTTGTGCTTGTCCGGCTTGAGCCTGGTCCTCTTAAAAGCTTCTTCCAGTCCTGGGCACTGATGAATGCTGTCCCAGCTGTGGACAGATGGGACTTTCAGTAAATGATAACACATACTGGTTAGAAGAACATCCTCAGTCATGGCATTTGGTTTGTGTCCACATTCGTCTCCTTTAGCTTTCTTTTTTATAACTACTGGAATAGAAATTGTTCTACTACCATCTCTGAAAGTAAACAGGAGCCCTTTCTTTGGGTTTTTCTTAACTGTCTTTCCCCAAACTGTACACCCATCTCTGATTTGGAGAAAAATGAAACATGAGGGCATGGGGTCACAGATGCCAAGAAGAGAAGGTCCTGGGAAGGGTGGAATGGTGAGTGGATTCAGATGTTGCTAAGTATTCGAGTGACAAAAGGATCTAGCAATGAGTGGGACTTAACAGCTAAGAGGATCTTGGGCATCTCAGCAAGAACCATTTGAGTGGAGTGGCAGAAACTGAAGCCTGACATTGAAGATCTGTATGGACACTGGAGAGTACTGCTGCTGGGAGAGCAGATTCAAGCCAGGGAGGGGGGACAGGTGGGATGTTGGTGGGCTGTTCCAAGGATCTAGAGGAGAGGGCAGTGAATTGTCGGTGGGAGGTAAGCAGAACAAAGAGGCAAAGTGCCTTGAGGAACTGGCCTTTTGGCCACAACCAAGAAAGCCTTTTGAATGCTGCACCGTGGATTTCGGTGACTAAGGTTTCCAAAGGAATCAGCTCCATGTAGGAGAGGTTCAGGCCTCCTTAGAAGCGTTAGCAGACAGGGCAAGGGATTTAGCTCCCACGAAGGCACCAGGAAGGTCACCCCTCACCCTGGTCATATAGAGGACAAGCTCCAGGTAGAGTTGTGTGATTGGGTAGTTGGGACATAGGGTTGACCTTGAAGGGTCTTGTCCTCAGTTTAATTGTGTCCTGAGAGCCTGTTCCTGCCAGTGCACCAGAAGCAGCACTGCAAAACTGTTGTTTTGCTGGGGGTGTCAGATGGCCCAACCAGCATTAATTACTTTAAGGTCCAACCTGGCAGCTATGGCTTGCCACTTCCAAAATGGAACATTCCATTTTATGCCTTATAAATTCTCCACTGCGTTGAAGTTTGTTTACTGCTTCTTAGTCACCCTCTTCCTCTCCCTCCTTTTTTGTTTCTTTAGCAAAATGAAGCCAAGTTGGATGAAATTTTAAAAGAGATCAAATCTATAAAAGACACAATCTGCAATCAAGATGAGCGTATTTCCAAGTTAGAACAGCAGATGGCGAAGATAGCTGCCTGAAGGTCCACCCCCCACCCCCAAAATGGGAGCAAGAACTTGTGCTCAGTAGCTGGTTTTGGTGTGGTCCCAGGGAGGGCGAGAGGGAGGCACTGCCATTTGGAGACATTCATTTCAGATTTGTCAACCAGCGATAGGTCACATTCCAGTAAGAACTCAATTCGTCTCCCAAATTTGCAGAAACAAAATGTGATTTAAAAGCTGAGCGTTTTATCAGAAAGCTTTTTTGATGTTTTAAGTGTTATATGTGACTTGTTGAACTTTTAAAAGACAAAAGTGCTACTTTTAAAATCCTAGATATTCTGAATTTTAGAAAACCAACCAATTCTGATTCAGTGTCGTGCCCAAGTACCTTTTTTTTTCTTTTTAAACAAATAGGGACCAATGCCACATTGCTTTTTATATTTCTTTTTTTAATATTGCCAAAACCAAAAGTAGCTTTTTTTCTTTGTATTTTGCTACTTTGCAGTATTTGTGTGTGGTTTTTTCCTTAATTTGAAAGGGACAGCACTGTGTATGTTTATAAACTAAATGAAGATAAGATATTATTTTGTATAAACATTCATCTGAGAACAATCAGAGCAGTAGCCACATTGTGCTGGCTCATTTTGCAGCACAAACCTGGTCATCTTAATGACTGTACACAAGGAAGACTTGAAAAATCACGTGGATTCGTATTACCACCCCTCTCATTTCATTGAGTCTTCTGATCAAAAAGGCTAATATATCATTTCCTTTATTTCCTTTTTTTTTCCTAGAAATTGGGTGGTTGTACCAGAATGGAATTTTGCTTCTTGGTTATCCTGTGCTTCAGATGATTATAAGCTAAACTAGCATGTGTTTCTGCAGTTTTGTACACACGTAGACTTTGTTGCATTCATCACTTTAAACATCATGGTTCAGGTTTCAGTCAATACTTGACAAGGGTGCCCAGGACAAGAAGACACACATACCGTGGAGTGTTCCTTCTTGCCTGTTTCAGCAGCTTGCTTAGCTCTCGAGTATAGTGGGAGACTAAAAACTAGGGAACTTGGAGGGGAGTGCTAGCTCCGCACGATCCTCTGCTTTTCTCTGTGTTCCCATGCTGTCCTCATGTTGTGCTGGAGGAGGAAGTGGTTCTCCCTGCACCACCAGAACTCCTTCCCTTTTCCTCAGTATGCAGCCACCTCTCTCAGGGCTCCCCCAGCCATTCCTCTCTGCCTTTCAGCCCTAACCACATTCAGCTAAGATGGGGATGGACGGAGCTGTTGAGTACTGAGACTGAGAATGGTCTAGAATGAAGCAAAACCAGGAGCACAGACCTCTGCTGTAGCTTTAATGTGTACAAACATATCCCTTTGCACCCTGCATACAAACTAATCTGCTCCGCCCCTCTAGCTCACACTAAGGCTCTGTCAAAGCACAGAGGCTCCCCACACTCGGGTGGGCGGGGCAGAGACTGAGCTCTGCTCACCTGTTCCATTCCGAGGTTAGCTACAACTTCTTTCCATTTTCATTTCCTCATATTGCATGTTTGAGAAACAAGATTTAAGGAGCTTCTATTTTAGAAGAGCTGAGTGTATGATTGAATGTGAAACGTATAGTGCCATTGGGACCACGACAGGAACTCGTTTACACATGCTTGTGCTGGTGTGGGGGCAGGACTGGCTGGAAGCATCTGAATACAGGGAACCAGAATGGAGGCAGAGTGTGGACAGTGGGCTGGAATGCACAGCCGAGCTGGGGGTGATGTCCATGTGAAAAGGTACCCGTTCTTCACTGATCTTAGGGTCACTCTCTCCATAATTTAAGGGCATCTGAACGTTTGGTGTGGTTTTGTGTGTGTGTATATGTGTGTATTTTTAATATTGAGTGGATAATGAGATGTAAAGAAAACGGTAATTACAGTGACTTATATTCAAACCTGTACATGTTTCTTTATCAACGTAATCTGCTGAGGACCTTCATTTTTAAGATTCGGAAATGTTTTAAGGTTCTGATGTCTAATTAAGTAAACGAAATTGTTGATGGTGGTGAAACACCATAGGGAATGTGGATCAAAGAGAAGAGGGCAAGGAAGAGTTATCCTGTTCTTAGTGTGTAGCTTATGACTTATTTAATGAACGGATGCCCAGCCAGGCTCAGAGTCGGCACCTGAAGCGTTGTGGATTATTTTTCCTGTTTTGTCATTTTTTTTTTTAAAGCCGTGCTATCCCAGAGGAGAACCAGTGAATTACTCCTAGATCGGCTCTTATAGAGCGGCCATAGTATTCTGTCAAAACACTTGCTTCCATTTTCAAAGATAAAAAATTCATTGATTACAAAACAGTGTCCGTGTTTATTTCACACCTCAGTGGTCTTTGAGGCAGCCCACATCTCCGCCTGCCACAGCTTCTCTGACTCAGTGGAAGCAGCCAGGTGACTTTTTCCTCTCTGAAGGTAAGTACTGAGGAAGTGCGGGTGGGTCGGTCAGCTCCAGCAAAGGGGGAGATACAGTGAGGTCTAGTAGAGTGCAGACAGGCCAGGTTCCAGCAGGCCTGGATGTTTGAATCCTGCCAGCAGCTTTCACTGAGGCTGTTACCTGGGTAGATTTCCTAATCTCAGTGAATCCTGTTTCTTATCTTGAAAGAGGGTTGAGAATTCCACAATAGTGCAGATGAGAGAAATACCTCTGTCTAGCTACTCAAGGAGCCCTTGCTGTATTGCCACCATTGTTACTGCAATGAGCAGATTCCCTGAGAGGGCCTTTGAAAGCATTTTTTTCTTCTGTAGAGGTAAAATTGTCTTGGCTGTGATTTTTATTCCACCAGAAGGTTGTCAGGGTCATTGGAATTTCATGGCCCTTTTTCGGCTTCCCTTTTTGCACTAAAACATTGTTTCGTGATATTTCAGTGATTGTAGCAAAGAATTTCCCACTGTTTGGTTTTTCTGAATGTTTGTGAATATGATAAATACTTGGCACAAAGCTACCCTTCCTCAAATACCTTCTCCTAAAGTTGCTGTAGTCTGTGAGAAGAACAGTGGCCAGATCCGTGGTCAGCTCGTGGTTGCAGGAAATAGAAGTTGGCAGATGCTGTCTGCAACCCCTTGGTGCCCAGGGTCAGGGGGAAGATGCGTGGTGTGGGATGTTTACAGCTGACTGGTCTGCTACTTGGCGCCTTGCTTCTTTGCCAGAAGACCTAAAAATCACCAAGTTGGTCCCAGACGGCATTCAAGCCCCATTGAGGAAGAACTTCTGTTTTTTTCTAAAGGTGACTTCCCTTGCTGTACTTGGTTTGGTGTCCAGAAAAACTTTGTTGGCTCTTAAGAATCTGTTAACTCTAAGTGGCCCTTTCTCTTTCTGCTAGCACATAGAATGTTTTAAAGCCATGATTGGGTCACTATGTGAGTTACCGTCACAGACACACCTTTCCTCATTCAGATAGGTTGCCCAGGCTGGACAGTGCCCCTGTTACTTTTTTTTTTTTTTTTTAATTAAAAAAAAGTCCTTTCCTCCACTGCTAGAAGGAGTGAATGCAAATTGGTATAACCTTTCTCAAGGGCAGTATGACAGGGTATATCAGAAGTCTTAAGTGTTTTTACCTTGTCACCCAGGCTTTTCAGCTCTGGGAATTTTGTCCCAAGGAAACTAGTGGGAGATATATTCAGGGTTAGTTTACTTGTCACATCCATATGTTATAACAATGTGTAGTTATTTAAAGTCATTTAATAGTATTTCAGGGTGTTGGATTTTTGCCACCAAATATATTCCAAGTGTCCCACAGTGAACGTGTAATTAATATCAGAAAGTAAAATTTGTGTTTAAAAAAGAATTCTCACCAATTC
Organism: Eidolon dupreanum; assembly: GCA_028627145.1. Lineage (NCBI taxonomy): Eukaryota > Metazoa > Chordata > Mammalia > Chiroptera > Pteropodidae > Eidolon > Eidolon dupreanum. Next base: position 89,145,757 of record CM053510.1, on the reverse strand, counting down.
TCACTGCCCTGAATTCACTTTGTGGTAAATGACATTAGTTGGCTTATAAAAGTACTTTTTAAAAAGATGGGGGAAGTGTTTGAAGTCCATTAGACCAAATACCAACATAGAAGACCAGAATTTCTAGTCAGAAGGTTAGGCTCAGCTCCATGACCTTTGAATAAAGATAGATATAATGAAATAATCAGAACAGATTATTTTTGGCACACCCTTTTAAGAGTATATGCATATTCAATGTGTATTTATGTGTAGAATATCATAAATGTTAGCAGTTGTGGGTAGTCTTTATTTGGCTTTTTCTGAATTTCCTATAAATGTCATTATTCCCAGAAAGAAATTATTAAAACTAATGTATGAATGATAAATTAGCAACACATTAAACAGGTGTCATAAATCAGTGGTGGGAAGGAAATGGTGTAGCGACAGTAAGTAGCTCTGTTGAGGCAGTGACTCAAAGCCTCCCAGTGACACCAATGTGCATTCTTAATAGTGAAAGGAGAATTTTTTTTTCAAATTCAGAGGAAAAATCCTTTTTACCTAGACCACAGGCTGGGGAAAACCTTTTAAATCTCAAAGCAATGGAATAAATCACAGAGGAAAAGACAGATTGGCTACATAGAAATCAAATTACATAAGACTTGAGTATGTCAAAACAAATTACATAAGACTTTAATATGTCAAAAAATGAAGGCCATACAAACTTAGAAATATGCTTTCAACCAATATGGGACAATACATCAGTCCCAGCTGCCACCTCTAATTGAAATAGAGAGATCACCTTCCTGGCCAGGTGCGTCATATTTTAAGTCTGAAAGAGCTGATACAGATAGCAGCATTCTTCGTTCCTGCCCACCCCCCCCGGAACTTGGTCCACCAGCAAAGGGTTTATCACAAACTTAGAGGTGGAAAGACTTCTCTAGGAGACACTAGTCATAATGTGCTTTGTGAACATTCCCCAATTGCAAGGTTTTTGAAAAGGTGGAATGGAGGAGTGGGGAGTAAGAAATTGCTTCAGACCCAAAGGTACTGAAGGTAGCTGATAAGTTTGTTAGATTGTTTCACGTATGGAGGAAGGTGATTTTAGAGAGGCTGGTCGGATATTTGAAATTAAATGTTATTTATGGCAGAGGAATGAAACTAGGAAAGAAAACTGATTTTAAGAGCCTGAGTTAGTAAATGGGGGTGGTGGGGTTGGGGTGGAGGGAGTGTTTGGGTGAAGACTTCATGGTAAGGGACCTTGGAAAGCAATGCCAATCCATTGCTCAAGGAGCCTGGGGTCAGAAAAAAAGAATTTAACTCCATTTTAGTATTCAGCTCAGAGGCCAGAAGGCAGTTGAAAAGCAGTAGATGAGCCCCTTCCATTACCAGAAGGAATTCATGCACTCTTGAGTTTGGGGACTGATCACTAAGTTCTTAGGTTTTTATGCAGGGTTTTTTTGTTGCTGTTGTTTTTTAATGGAGGTTTAGTCACCTTTCAAAGACTAAGTGAAATTTTTGGAAAAAGATATAGCGGGTTTGGAGCAGCACAGGGAAGAAATGATTCAGATAAGATCCCAGCAGGCAGTTATGGGCATAAGGAAAGCTTCGAGTTGAAAGAGACAATCATTAGTGTTTGGAAGGGGAAGAGCAAGGGGCTCACCTGGTACCAGGTGCTGTGTGTGTGTGTGTGGGCTTCAAATAAAAATAAGGCACCTTCACCACCAACCTATGGATTACAGTGTAAAGGGATCACGCACACACACTGCCCAAGGGCCCTGAGGTGTTGCAGAAACTGTGAGGGCAGGTTGCCAGGTTTGTTAAGGCCTACCTTCACCAGGTGCCACCAGGTCCTAGCAGCAGGGCTCGCCTTCATTATAGGCCTGCTGTCTCACCATTTCTAATATCTCCCCACTAGACACGGTTTTATTTATCTTGGCATTCACTAGGTAAATATTTTTACAGTGAGAGTGTAAAGGTCCTAGAGAAAATTGTAGTGGAGCAGATGGCCAAGTGGTCCAGCAAGGAAAGGTGTTTGCGCTTAGTGCCCTGAGGGTCGAGAAGTCAACCATTAGGATTTCAGCAACAGAATCCAAGCTTTGGGGCTATAGTGACAAGCCTGAGAACTGAGAAGTTGCCCCATAAATAACAGGAAACTGTTGCAGGTTCATTTCCTGCTAAGATGCTCTTTGGGTTGTAAAAGGTAGACAGAGCTCCTCATGGTTAACAAATGCCTAGGCTGCTTACTGCTATCCTCAGCTGCAGTTCTAAAATGACAAATGAGTTCTCACTCTGGCCAGTTTCTACCAGAGGCAGTGGGGCAAAATGTCATGAAAGGTGGCAGATTCCTACAGGGGATCTTTCCTTAGAGACCAAACCATTGCTTGAACTGTTTCTTCTTTAACCTACCTGTTCCTTTTTTTGCTTCCAGAGTGACATTTTCTGGAACAATCTGTCAGGATCTCAGAGATACAGTCCACACTCTTCAGCTACCTCTGTGGGAGTCCCCTTGGTCCTTGCCTCCCCGCTATCTTCATATCTTGCATGCAGCATATCAGCTTATTAACTACTGATGTTGGCTCCAACTTCAAAATGCATCCACATTCTAGCAACTTCTCACTCCTCCATGGTTACCCCACTTGTTTGTGTCCTCCTCATCTCTGATGTAGACTGAGCCCCTACATCACGATTCTCCAGAGAGACAACAAATAGGATGAGCAGAAATATATATAGAGAAAGAGATTCATTATAAGGAATTGGCTCACACAATTATGGAGGCCAACAAGTGCAATGATCTCCAGTCATCAAGTTGGAGGTGCAGGAGAGCCAATGTTTCAGCTCAAGTCTGAAGGCAGAAAAGCAATGCTCGAAGGTAGTCAGGCAAGGAGTTCCCTCTCAGCCTTTCTGTTCTAGTCTGGCCTTCAACTGATTGGATGAGGCCCACCCACACTGAAGGGCAATCTGCTTTCCTCAGTCTACCAATTCAAATGTTAATCTTTTCCAGAAACACCTTCACAGACACACCCAGAGTAACATTTGACCAGATATCTGAGCACCTGGTGCCCAAAGTGACACAAAATTAACCACAGCTTCCAAACCAAGCTTCCTGTTATCCCCTGCTTTAGTCTTCTTAATACAGCAGCCAGAGTAACCTTTTAAGATATTGAGGCACAGGCAAACTAAGGCCCATAGGCCAAAACCAGCCCACTAGAAGTTTCTGTGTAGCCCACAAGCTAAGTGTAGTTTTTAGATTTTTAAATGGGAGGAAGAAAGAGAATGACAGGTAAAATTTACATGAAATTCAAATTTTAGTGTCCATAAATTAATTGGAATACAGCCACACCCATTTGTTTAAGCATCATCTATGGCTGCTTTTCTACTTTAGCAGAGTTGAGTAGTTGCAGCAGAGACCCTGTGGCCACAAAGTAAAATGTTTACTGTCTGGCCCTTTAAGAAAAATCTTACTGACTCTTATATTTAGGCTTAAAACCCTCCATGGCTTCTTATCCCACTCACGGTAAAAGCAAAATTCTCATGACTGGCAGAGGCGATATGTTCCTGCAGCCTCCTCAGCCTCCTCTTCTGATTCCCCACTGCGTTCATGAATCCTCCTGTCTCTGAGCCTTCGTATGTGCTGTTCTCTGGGCCACCCATCCTTTCTCCACTTCCTGAATTGGCACAGCTCAACACTTTACCCTTCCTCCTCTGCCATCTTCCCCGTACACCTTATTATCACCAGATCTATTGACTGGAGTTTTTGACTGTCTCCTTCAAATCGAATGTAAAGTCCACAAGAACAGGCACTTATTCACTGTTATACCCCAGGATCTGGCACTCTGTGTCAATAAATTAAAAATAGACATCTGAGGTGGGGCACCTATTGGATTGTCTGTGTGACACTACTTTGCTTCCAGAATACAGTTCTCCCCTAACCACATTTGACCCCAGACTGGGCCATTAAGCCCCTTGGAGTCACCTCCAGTGTGTCAAATCTGAATTTGAGTTGGGGAAGCCAAGGAGCTAGCAGTCCAGAGCAGGTGCGTAGTGATAAAGGACTTCTGGGTCCCTTTCACTCCCTAAGTCCATGCCTATGGTCCAGCTGCATTTCTGAGTTTAAATTCCATGAGATACCCCAGGGATCCTAATGTCCCTTATGCTGATTTGAGCTGAGTTGACTCCTTCCTCATTCAGGTTTGTCTCCTTCATCAGAGCTCCTTGAAGCCTAAAATCTGGGGCTCTTTGTCCCTGTACTGCCGGGGCCACGCCCAGGCTCGGTGCTCAGGGTGGCTGTCGGAGGCACAGATTCCTCCAGCTGCTACCATTCTTGGAAGAGCACTGAGTCTGGAGCTCATTACTAGATTTGATTGCCTTCTGGCCTTCCAAGTCTGAGACCAGCCCCTGCGCTGGCCACCTCCAGTGCCCAAGCTGACCCCAGTCCTGGGAGCCCTTGCTCTCTTCCCCTCTGAAGAAATGGCTTCACTCTGCAGGCTCCCATCCCATAAGCCTGCTCCTGGGGCTTCCCGGATTGGCAGCCAGAACTGGGCTGAACAGGAACTCCCTGAAGTTCAGTTCTCATTCGAGAAGGGGAATTGCTTCCCAGTTGAGGAGGCCCCAGAGTAATCATTTCCCCTTTAAATGATTCAGATAGGCAAAAATCTCAGCCTGTGAGCTGTCCCTTGAATCAAAGAGGATGTTTGGCGGGTGAGGAGGCAAATGTGACCCCATTGCCCCCCAGCTCTGTTCTCTATTTTATGAGACTTTTACTTTCATTTGAACAAAAGATCCCATGGATAGTGGGCAAATTAAAAAACCACTGCCCTGGAGAAATGGACTGCACAACTAGTTTGTCTAGGAGGAAACCTGGGCTTTCTGGTCTGGCTGCTGTGGGCCCTTCCTTGAGCCTCAGCTTCCTAGGATAATGGCCACTTAGGAAGGCAGGTGTGATTCTGTGACAGACATCACCCCCGTTTTCCTGCAGTTTTCTCCATTTTCAGGGAAATGGACATAGGGTCCTACAGGAAGTGGACATCACGTGTGGGAGGGGCCACAGTGAGTTTCTAGCTGATTTCAAATAGAGGATCAGATCTCAACCATACCCGGTCTGTCAGATATAGTCCTTACCCAACCATGTATTTCTAGGATTCCACAAGTGTTTAAATTTTTCTTCATTTTCCTTGACCGAGGACATAGCTGACCAGCGTAGGCCTGCCAAATATCAGCTGGAAGCTAAACTTTGCTAGCTTTGGCCACCTAATGCTTCCTTTCTTTGTCTCTATGGTATTACGTTTTCTTTAGAGCTATTCTTGTCACTGGTGTGAATAATTCCTCACCCCACTCCGCATCCACATAAAACAAAAGAGCAAAAATGCAAAAAAACAAAAACAAACAAAAAAAAACCCAAACAAACCAGGCCACCACACAAGCACAGCTGGATAGGCAGTGGTGATGCCGCGGGACTCAGTGTGCACTGTGATGCTGGTGTGAACACCACTCGGCAGCTACAAGAACTGTCATCCATCAGCTAACATAAGACTTCAGTTAGTGCTTGGAGGGTCATTTAGGACTGTCCAAGAACAGGCACACCTTGGAGATACTGCAGGTTCCATTCCAGACCACCGTGATAAAGCAAGTCACATGAATGTTTTGGTTTCCCAGTGCGTATAATAGCTTTGTTTCCACTATCCTGTAGTCTAGTAAGTGCACAATAGTCTTATGTCTAAAAAACAATGTACATTAAAAATACTGCTAAAAAATGCTAACCATCAATCTGAGGCTTCAGCAAATTATAATCTTTTCACTGGTCGAGGGTCTTGCCTCAATGTCAATGGCTGCTGACCGATCAGGGAGGTGGTTGCTAAAGGTTGGAGTGGCTGTGGCAAGTTCGCAAAATAAGAAACCAATGAAGTTGGGTGTATCAATTCTTTTCACAAGATAGTTCTCCAAGATCACTGATCACAGATCACCATAACAAATATAAGAATAATGAAAAACTTTGAAATATTTCCAGAGTGACTAAAATGTGACAGAGACACGAAATGAGCCAACGGCTGTTGAAATAATGGACTTCCTCTACAAAGGGTTGCCACAAACCTTCAATTTGTTTTTTTTTTTTTTAAAACAACGCAATATCTGTGAAGCACAATAAAGCAAAACATAATAAAGCAGAGTATGTCTATATAAAGATACCACCCACTGGGTCTCCAGTTTTCATTTTGAAACAACCGGTGTGCAAGGCAGGGTGTGAGTCTCTCTTTGTACTTGTTCTGAGCCCCACCTGTCAAAGCACAGGCCAGACCCTGGGACATGCCCTTTCCTCTACTTTCTTGCGAGCTCTGTGCGTTCCTAGGCCTCCCAGCCTTTGCCCATGCTCTGCTCTCTGCCTGGGCTGCCCACCCCGCCCAAACTACTTGTCATCTCAAGTGCCACTTCTCCTAGGAAGAGTCTCCCAATGCCCCCTCCTCTACCCAGTGTCGGTTAGGTGCTCCTCCCTGGCTCACCACAGGGTGAAATTACCTCATTGTCATGATCTGTTTACTTGCCAGCTTCCCCACCAGATGAAGAGCTACTGGAGGGCTGGAGTCTGAAATTGCTTGCCATTGGATCCTGGCACATCAGTCTTGGGTGCCCGATTTGGCTAAATGAACAAATCAAGAACGAGTAAGAAAATAAGCAGGTCTTGTTCTTGTGGAACTGGCAACTAAGCTCATCAGAGAGGTTCATGGTTGCAGCCAAAAGGACCACCAATGCACCCAGACAGAGCATTGGGATCTCAAAAGAATGACTATATCATATCTGCAAAGCTCAAGAAGGTCTGTGTTTTGTGTTTTCTCCCCCTACTCTGTTTCTGGGAAAGAAGTGAGAATCATTCTTCTTTGCACCTGGTCACTGCCTTCCTGGGCGGGGTCCCCTCTCACCTACACTCTTCATCATTCATGGAGTAATGCTGTGGCCGTTCTCAACCACCACTCCCCAGAAAGTTTCCACATGGTTCTTGGTGTTTTCATGGTTACCGGAATCCAAGGGTGACGTCAGGCTGAGCAGGCCCCCGTCTCCCACTACCACCCAGTTCTGATCAACAGTGTCTCCAAAGCTGCCACAAACAAGGAGATACGCGCTGTCACGTGGCCCTGTCTTAGTAACCACATTCTCGCTTCCTTCTTTCGCACACGGCTGTTGGAGGTTGGCAGAGTCTCGGACCACTGCAAGGGGTGCCACAGCAGTGCCTGGTAGAGTGGGCTGGGTCTTTGTCGCCAAAACAGAGAAGCCACTTCTCCTGGGCCCACAGGGCAGCTGTCCCATGCTTTGCTGAGCACGGTAAGTGCTGGTTTGCAAAACCACAGGGAGTGGCTGAGGGAGCCCAAGGGACCAGCAGTCCTGCCTGACAGCTAAGGACAGGCCCGAGGGGCAGGCTGCAGGCATGACCAGGGCTGCAGCCCCTGGGGAGGGCAAACAGAAGCTCCGGGGCTCAGGATCAAGGTCTGTCTGGAGTCTGCGGCCTTATGCTGCTGTCTCTTCCGGATCCTGCTCCCCCTTCACTTTCATCCTGTCCTCCCCAGCAGGTTTGCTAGCAGCTGCTGGCTTAGGAGCGATCTGAATTTAAAAAATTGGAGAAATCAGGAGCATTTCTCTAGAGATCATCCTACCCCTTCTTTTATGTGTGGGGATACCAAGGCCCAAAGAGGTGAAAGGATTTGCTTGGAGCAGAGCTGGGGTATGGTCTGGGCGATTTCTTAGGAGGGGGTGCAGGATTTGTCTTGAAGCCGTGTAGGTTATGGGTCCATAAAAATATCATTTCCAAAGCTGTGTTCTTTACACATTTTTTTTTATAAAATTGAGGAAATTATTAAAATATTAGAATTCAAATACTGTTGCTAGCAAAAGAGAAAATAATAATTAGAAAACTTTTATTAATTTATATGTGAGGTGCTTTAGAGGCAAAAAGGAGAATGGGGGGCTGGTAGCTAAAGCTGTGACACTGGCGCGCGCGCGCGCACACACACACACACACACACACACACACACACACACACACACACACATACCCAGGGCTCTGTTGCTTGAAATTCTCCTTTCCTCCCTCCTCCTGGACCCTCTTGTTTTCTCCCTTCTTCCATTTGACTTTGAATTCCCTGGGTTAGGCCTCTGTGGCCCCTAGGACAGGGGTCTCTGGATGTGGCTCCCTGGCCCCAGGCCCCAGAGTGGCTTTCTCTGGGGGCTGGCTGGGCTGACCACACCCTAAATATCAGATACTTCCCTCACCAAGCTTGGCTAGCAGCCAGGGTATAGTGAAACCCAAACAGGGGAAGGGGCTGGGCTGTTGGGCTGCTGGGATTGAGTGCCATCTGGGAACCTTGGCCAGGTGGAGCAGGGCCTTCAGGGGGGTGGGAATCATCTGTGAACCCTGCGCCCCCTTTTTACATACGAAAAAACCAAGGCTCAGATGGGAGAAGCAGCTACTTTGGGTTGTGGGGCCCGAATGAGCTAATAATTCATTTATAGCTCTTAGACCAGGGCTGGGCACATCATCTACATTTGATAATGCAATTTACAAGCCAGAGGAAACTGAGTCTGTGCACAGCACCCGGGACTTGCTGTGGAGACAAGTTTCTAGGGCTTCCTGCCCCAGCCCTCTGTGACTGACAATGTCACACGTATGTCAAAACTGTCCTGGGTTGAGGCTTTTTCAGAGACATGGCCTTAAATGCAGAATAATAATGACAACAGCTGGCCTGTATTGAGCACTTACTGTATACTAAACACAAAACCTGAACCAGCTCACTTGCACCCACAGCAGCCCCATGAGCTGTAGGTACTACTGTTTTCCTTGTGTTTCAGCCAGGAACCTGTGGCTCAGAAGGGTGAGTTCAGTTGCCCGAGGTCACACAGCTTGTAAGCCACAGGCTGGGACTGGATCTGGTTTGATACTGCATTTGATCCTAAGTTGGGCCGGGGCCTGTCCTACCCGCTTGGACTTAGTCTGCACTGAGATCTGGGAGCGTGGGACGCCTGGGCTTCTGTCCGACCTACAGTAGATGTGGAGATCTTTTGATTTCTTGGAGTCCCGTGGGCGTCTTTTCTGAGCAGCGTGGGGTGACCACACGAGTGCTGGGATGTGAGCCTTCCTGCAGCCCAGCCCCCTCCCTACCCCAAGCCAGGTGGAGTTGGAAAAAGAAGCAACTTGGTTTTAGGGGGAAAGACAGGAAATGGGCACTATCTGACCTCCATCAGACAAGTAGAAGACAAATAGGACGTGACAGCTCTTTACCTCTCTCTCAGAGGCCTGCACAGCCCCACTTCTGTGGTAAGTGGCTATTTTGCCATCCGAGGTAAAAGGTGGGGCCTGGAAGGTGTGATGTTACTGCTCTGAGCCTTGCTTTCCTAATCAGTATAATGGGAATCGTAAAAGCCAGTGTGGTGTGAAGATGAATGAGGTCCCCCATATGATGAGATAATAAGATAATCTATCTGCTGTGAGGGCTTTAACACATTTCGTTATATTACATTTTTTTTTTTATTATTGTCCCACCTGCCACACACACTGCTTGTCCTCCACTCCTCTCCTCACTACCTGAGTGGCCCCTCGGAGCCATAGAACCTCTGGGAGCCTGGTTTCTTCCAGTCAAATGGTCTGATAGATACTCAGCCATGGCCTGGAGAGAGGCTGCTGTGTTTGTGGCTCCTTCCTCTCAAAGCCCATGGGATGGCAGGCACCAGGCTGGGGTGACTGGCCATCAGTTTTGCCTGGGATTGAGGGGTACGGAGATGAGGGATTTCTAGTGCTAACCCTGGAGATGTCTGGGACAAGCTGGTGGCCCTATATAGGTACAGGCTGGGAGGTATGGGCTTTCCCAGGTGGCTTGCGTTTTATCTCATGTGGGGAGGTCTATGCTTTCTCATAGGACCTCCCCCCAACCCAGCTTCCATAACTGCCCACAGAGAAGATAGGGAGGTCACTACCTCAGTATCCTCCCTGAGTCTGAAGTCTCCCTTTATTCCACATCGCCCCTCAAATAAAATACCCGTGCTGGATGCCAGCCTTGGGAACTTTCTTGCAGCATCTCATTCAATTCTCATGACTGTTCTTTGAAGCAATACCACCCCTTTTCCAGTAAAGAAATAGGCTCAGAGAGGTTGAAGTGACCTGCTCAAGGTCAGACACAGCTAAGTGGTCTCTCCTCTACCGCAGGCTGCCTGTGCATGCAGGGGACTGTGGGGATGGGTGCAAGGGTGAGGGCAGCCAAGGGCGAGAGCCCACCTGGGGAACATGACCCTGGCTTCCTCTACGGTATCTCCTCAGCCTCCAGGCTGCAGAAAGTTGGGCCCTGACTTGCCAGGATGCCTTCCCGACTCAGAACTTGGGGGTTGGGACTTACGCCCCATCCCCACCCCACCACCTCTCTGCTTCTAGGAAGTGGCTAAAGATTTGGCCTTCTAGGAACCGAGAATGCCCAAGTGTGTATGTGTGTGGGGGTTGAGGTTGGGGTGGGGTGCAAATCTTTTCATAATTATGAAATATTTCTCTGAGCTGGTGGCTTCTTCCTAATTCTTCTGCTATATACTCTGGTTTCTCTTCAGGTTGTATAAATCTTTCACCTCTTACTAAATTCCTCTGCCCCCAGGAAAGTGGGCTGAGATTAGGCCATGTACTCTGCCTCATGGGGAATGCCACCACATGTGCAAAAAAACCTCTCCCTTGAAGGTAGGTTAGGAGACAATGTGCATGTGTGTGCATACACACGTGCACATGTGTGTAGGAGACACATTTATTAAGCACCTACTGTGATCCTGGAACTTTTGAATTCATCATCTTATTGCATTCTCTCAATAGCCCCACGAGATAGGTAGCATTTGTTACCCCCATTTTACAGGTGAGAAAACTGAGACTCAAAAAGACAAATATCTGTGTCAAGGTCATGCAACTTGTAAGGGACACAGCTGGGACTCAAACATTTTTTTATCTGACCTCATAGTGTGTGCTCTCAGTCCTGCATGGCACCTGGTACATAAGGGGCTGAACTTTCTAGATTGTGTGGCCTTCAAGGTCATCCTTACTTTTACCCTGCCTTCTCTCTCCTGACGAGTCCCCAAACCCAGCCATAATCACAGCAAGCTCAGCTCTCTTCCAAGCCTTTGCTCCTTCTGCCCCCACAGCTAGATCAGATCTCTCCCCAAAGCCTTCCTGAATCTCCACTGAGTTCAAATCTGATCTCTGCCACTCATCAGCTATGCCTTTGAGCAAATTGCTTCACCTCTCTGAGCCTCATTCTTCCTCAGTAAAATGAAGATAATTGTGAGGGACAAGTGTTTCTGTTGCAAATATTAAAAAGTTTGGTTTAAGAAATTATTTTAAGATAGCATCATATTGGCATTTTAGAAACCAACATAATTCTCACAACATGTGAAGGGGGTTGGATTGAGGCTGGAAGCTGAGGGGTCTATGAGTAAGTTACAGTCACTCAAGGAGTGATGAGCAACTGCCCTCTGCTCCAAATCACATGAAGTGCAGGGGAAGGTACTGAAAATTATCCAGGCTCACTCTGCCCCAGGTGGTACGGCAGGGGCTGCACACTGCTGGAGGGTATCACATCCAGGACCCAGGAATACCTGAATCCTGCCCTGGAACACAGTTGTCACTCATCACAGGATTCTCTAGAGTCAGAGTTTGAATTCCACAAACACCAGTCAGTGCCAGGAGGAGCATAAGGAAAGGGAGAAAGACAAACAAGAAAGCATGAGTGTTCACAATAACAAGAAGAAAGACCAGTGAGATAGCCAAAAGGAGAGGCATTGCCTTTTCTAGTTACCTGGTCTGGAGGCCAAAGGTGATATCAGAATGGATGGTGACCTTACCCACAGGCAAATGAGATGACTGTCAACGGAGGACAGGGCTGTTCTGAAAAGATTTCAGTTTTCTCCTGGACCCAGATAGCACAGTTGATGACTCTGGGCCCTTAGAGGACTTACAGGGTAGGTTTACTGAAAAAACCAGAGTAGCCACCCTTTGCTGGAGCTTGCCATGAGAACAAAGTGCTTTGTAAGCATCACCTCATTTCATCTCCACAAAATCCTATAAGGTAGGTGCTGTCACCCCTATCATGTAAGTGAAGACATAGCCAAAGAGAGCCAGACCAAGCCGAGACATTAAGAAAGGATGAGAAAAACAGAATTTGTGAGATAGGCCAGGGCTGTGTGGGGCGGGAGCCAAGACTGGGGCAAGTAGAACAGAGGGACGTGGTGGGGTCAGAATCAGATTCTAAGAGGCCCCAAGGGTCCAAACAAGCAGCTTTCTCCTGTAGATCTGTAGTCTCCAAATTCTTTTGCTCATGGACCCCATCGGCGGACAATATGTGCATATGGATTTTTCACGAACTGTATACAGGTACTACTATAATCATGATATATATTATAAATGTATACAAAAATAGAAATTAACAAGGGGTGACCTATAAGTTAGTATAACTAGAAACTGTACTATGTTCTATCTACACCCCAATGGATCTTGCTCACAAATAAAAAGTTTTAATCAGAAAGGATAGGGAGGCAAATAATTTCTGTGCACCATATAGAGGGAGTCGAAGGCCCTACTGGATGGATTTATTTATTCATGGTAATAAATAGAAATAGTTGTTCTTTGCTTAGGGCCTACTGTGCTCCAGCCATGTGCTGGGTCATGAGGATGCCTAAAGTCAAGTGTCTGCCCCAGACGAGACATACAGCCAACTGTGGCCATCTAGAATCACAGTCGAGGGTGCTTGGCAGGCCCAGGGGTGAAGCCGTCCTGATGTCCCTCTGTCTGTGTCTTCCTCCAGGTACCATGCCTCTGCAACTCCTCCTGCTGCTGACCCTGCTGGGCCCTAGCAGCAGCCTCCAGCCATGGGAGACCTGGAAGGGTGGAGCCAAGGAGGCCCCAGGCCCCCTGCTTGCCCAGGGCCGGAGACAGGTGGTCACGGATGAAGAACCAGACATGTACTATAATGATGAAGGCACGGACCCTCCAGAAATGCTTGAAACTAGCCCATGGGCTGTGCTCCCGAGCTTCAAGCAGAGGGATTCTTCAGGGCCTGGTACCCCTGAGCCAGCCACTCTGGAGGGAGCCACAGGGCACTCTGCTCGCCTGGATACAGAAGGGGCAGCTATTGGGAATGTGAGCACAGAATTGGCCACACAGGGGATTCCTGTCACATGGAGTACTCTGACCAAAGAACTGGTCACTATGATCCCTCTCATCACGGAGGCTCCATCCACGGAGCTGGCTACCATCAAGGACCCGTCCATGGGGCCACCAGCCATGGAGGCACTGACCACGCAACCAGCAGCCACAGAGGCACTGACCACACAACCAGCAGCCACGGAGCCACCGACCACACAACCAGAAGCCACGGAGCCACTGACCACGCAACCAGCAGCCACGGAGCCACCGACCACGCAACCAGCAGCCATGGAGGCACTGACCACGCAACCCACAGCCACGGAGGCACTGACTATGAAATCCACTGTTATGGAGGCTCCGTCCATGGGACCAGCAGTCACAGAGACTCTGTCCACAGAGCCGGCTGACAAAGCAGTCCCTACCACAGAGCTCACTGCCACAGAGGCCCTGTCCACAGATCCAGCCACCATGAAGGACCCATCCACACAACCTGCTACTACAAGGGACCTAACCACAGCCCTTCTTGTGCACTCTGATCCTCACAGGGGCACCACCGTATCAGCCGGCAATTCCTCTAATGTCTTCATCAACCAATGGAAAAACAGCCAGGGTCTTTCCCCCTGGAGCTCTGTGGCCCCCAGCTCCACCGAGAGTCTAGATTACATCCCAGTGAAGCAGTGCTTGCTGGCCATCCTCATTCTGGCACTGGTGGCCACCATCTTTCTCGTATGTACCGTGGTGCTGGCTGTACGTCTCTCCCGCAAGAACCACATGTACCCTGTGCGCAATTACTCGCCCACGGAGATGGTCTGCATCTCATCCTTACTGCCTGAGGGGAGTGAGGGGCCCACAGCTACAGCCAATGGGAGCCTGCCTACCAAGGGCCAGGGCCTAAAGGTGGGGCCCGGGAAGGACCATGAGGGGGATGACCTCACCCTGCATAGCTTCCTCCCTTAGCTCCCCCTGCCCAAACTCCTAAACAGGACCCCTGGCCTCCTTGCTCCCTCTGTAGCCCACCAGGCCACCACTGAGCACTCAGGCTCTATTCCACTAGTCTGGGCTTCGTCAGAAACCCCTGGAGATGGGGGTCTTTAGGGCAGGGCCCCCAGCTGTTCCAACAGGACCAAGAGCAGCCAAGGTCCCTCCTTCCTCCTGGCCATTGGAATCTTGTTCCCATGTACCCAGGAGGACTCAGGGTTTCCTGCCCCCACTTCACTGTCATTGTCTTCTGGTTGCCATGGTACCATGCGTTTTTGAGGTGGGTATATTCTAGAGGCCATTTCCTGCTACTACCCAACTGCAGGCAGCTTGGGTTTTCTTGGATACCTCTCTGGGGAGCCCAGGGTGAGGTCTCACTGTGAGGGCTGGTTCAGGTGTGGAGAGCCCCAGGTTACACTCTTCTTTGAGACTCTGTGGACTAAAGCTTCTTTCTGGTGACAGAGTAACCCCGATCCTGCCCTCTCTTGCCTTCCTCTGTGTCACTGTTGTAAGGTGGGCTCTGTCTTGTTCACTGAAGTATCCCACTGCCCATCCCAGGGCCCAGTACAGTCCAGGCACTCAATAAATATTTGACGAACAAATGCTGGCTGAATGCTTCAAGGTGGGGCGTCTCCTTCAGGTAGGGAATTGGTCTTTGCTGTTCACATCCAGCCCCTAAGGAACTACCTGCACAGGCTGTTAGGTTGACTTCAGTATTGTCTCTTGGACACTGGACACTGGAGGTATCTTGGTATATCCTTGAGTACCTGGGGAAGGTTTCAGGGTATTTAGGGGGTAAAAGGGAGCTGGCCTCAGGAACCACTTGATTTGACTCCCGCCATGACCAAGTTCTGGCCTACGAAATTGGGTTCCCCAAATCTCAAACAAATACCCCTTTTAAACATCAATGCCAGCCTCCCCGGAAGCCCCCCGTGACCTCTTCATTCCACACAAGGCCTGTCTCCCATTAACACCCAGTGCCCACCCATTCCTCACACAGGTGAGCATGGCTACCAAGCTTTTGGACAACTCACAGGAGTACTGACCAGCTCTCATTTAAAGTTTGGGGCCAGCAGACTTTTTCTTAAAGGGCCAGACAGAAATATTTTAGGTTTTGCAGGCCACGTGGTCTGCAACTTCTCAATTCTGTCATCATAGCAGCATCAATGTGGCAAGTGACAATATGTCATAGATAAATGGGTTTGGCTGAGTTCTATTTTAACGCTATAAACAGGCAGCAGGCTGGATTAGGCTCTACAAGTTTGCTGACCCCTGATTTAAGTATTGGGTGACCAGAGGTCCCAATTTGCCTGAGACTTTCCTAATTTTAGCACTGAAAGTTTTATATCATGGGAAATCCTGCAGGCCCAGCAAACCAGGACAGTGGCAGCCCCATTTAAACAACACTTAGCATGTGCATACATCACCACATTTGAAACCCACTTTGACCCTGAGGGTCTGATCAGAAAGCCAAGGCTTATAGAGGTCAAGTGACTGTCCCATTGACAGTGACAGAGGGGGGATTCAGACTCTTGATCTTCTACCTCCCACTGTCTTGTAGTCATTTTCCTGCAGGGAGGAAGAAGCTGCTGCTTAGGGCGCACACTGCTCTGCCTTCCAGGAGAGGAGGAAAATTCATCTCAGGAGACTTTTCCTCTTCTAGAAAAGTACCTCCAGCAGCCTCATTGAAAGTGAAGGACCCCATCCCTCCAGGACATAACCCGCAAAGAGGGAGTTCAAAGAGAGCATTGAGTCTGGAGGTACTGGCTGCAGCTCAGGAGAAAGGGTTAGGGGGAAGAGGAGAGATTGGAGAAAGGCAGGAGGAAACATGGCCTGCAGTGGGCTGTGAGGGACATAACCTGTGAGAAGGGGAGGAGTGCCTGCCCCTCCCCGAACCTCTACAACCAGTAGGATACACAAGGAAGGTGTATTCGAGGTGCTTTGGTGGTGGCCATGGTGGAAGAGGGGTGTCCCCTGTGGGCTGGGGTGGCCAACCCTGGAGAAGGAGAGCTGACGTGTTGGGAGCAACATGAGTTCATTTCTCCTTCGGGAACGATCAGAAAAATCGGCTGGGGGAGCTCCACATTATGGGGGTGCGGCCCCAGATGCTGAAAGACTTGGGAGAAATCTGAATAGTCTTCCCAGGGCCTCATCAGCCAGCCCTTCTGGCCGGCAGGGAGCAGATCTTCCTTTTTCCTGAGAGCTTCCGGAGGGCCTGACTTTCCATCTACTTCTCCAGGATGCGGGGTTTAAGTTGGTTAGCGTCAATGATGATGGGTGCTTAAAGCTGCCACTAGGGGGCACCAGCCACCAACTCTCAGAGCCATTGGCAACCCTGAGCTTCTGTGTGGTGTTTGAGGATGAAGGAGGAGAGACTGTATACAGGACCCAGTTCCAAACCCCGACGGGTACTGGTAAATGTTTAACAACTGGCTCCTTGGGCAGATTGGTACCTGAGCCATGATCTGTAGTGCTTGTCCATTTCCTTAGTGTAAATACTCCCATGGCTGATTTTGAGCAAGCAACCATTGTAGTAGGTGATACAAAAAAATGTAAATCATCTCAAGAGCACAGATAATAGTAGAATGTAGTAAAAATATTTAGAAAGTGATGGGTTTTGAGTATTGTAGACTTCCGTTTTTAATGTAATATAATTTAACTTATGAAACAACTGGCTCACAAAATTCCGAAGATTTGACGATTGGCTCTCAGAGATGGGTAGGTAGTCTGGCTCCTGCATACCACTGTGGCCCTTCCCCCTACCCGGACCTCCCTTTGCCCTTGAACATCAGCACCTGCATCGCCCCATTCATCCATTTAGCAAATATATCCTGAACATGAACATCTGCAGTATATCCATGAGTCCTCTCAAATTGCGTGGGAAGAAGAAACTAGTTAGTATCTCTCCCATTACACAGAAGAGGAAACTGAGGCCCAGAGAGGTAAAGTCACTTGCTTCAGATCACGCATGAGGATCCATGATTGAAACCCAGGCATAACTCAGTAAGGCCTAACTCTTACCACTATGTCATACTGTCCTTGAGATCACAGCGGGGTTCTAGGGGAACCCCATGTCCCAAACTGTCACTCCCATTGACCAGCTCTGGGGCCTGGAAGTCCCCAGCAGTCACTCTTTGTGGTTCCTGGTTGCCGAAGGAAGACATTGGTACTTGGGAGGATGACAAAGTTGAACTCAGCCCCCTCCTTGCAGAGAGCAGGACACAGCAGAGCTGGGGCTTAGGATCAAGAAAGATGCCTGCGGGCAAGGAGCTGGCATTTATTGGGTACTGACTGCATGCCTGGCCCCAATCCAAACACTTTATCTGCATGACCACACTTAGGCCTCTTAACAGCCTCATGATAGGAGTATAATAATTATCCCTGTTTTGCTGCAGGGGAAGCTGAAGTTCAGAAAGCTGGACTGCTCACTCCAGCAGATTTTGGGGCTAAGGAACTAGACTCTGCTGACTTCAGCTCTAATGACAGGGAAGGAAGGTGGGTAGACAGGAAATGGGGGGGCATACTAACTTTATTCCAGGTCCCTTCTGTCTTATGAGCTGGGGTGGTTCATCCAGTAGCCGATCTGGGTAGAGGTTTCCCAAATGCACTCTTCATATCCCACCCCCATTGCCACTCAGCCAAACCCCATCACTTGATTGACATTCTATGCCAGGCACTGTGCTAGGTCCTGGGATGCCAGGTGAGCAGAAGAGGACTGGTGATTCCCTTTGAGACTCATGAGTCTAGAGGGAGAAAGAGATTAATCAAATGATCATCCAGAGAAATATCAGATATGACAGGGCCCAGAGCCCAGAAGAGAGGTGCTGGGGGTTCTGAGCATGTGCGATGTGGCCAGACCTTAGGGTTGGGGTGGGGAGGAATCAGGAGAATGTTTGAGACTTGAAAGATGCAGAGTTGACTTGGGAGGGAGGACATAGAGAAAAGAATGTTCCAGGCATCAAGAACAGCATGGAGAACAGGGGAGTGCGTTGAAGGAATGGATGAGACTGGGGTGGCTGGAAGGGACCAGAGTGGCTGTAGGGGGGAAGGTGGGCTGTGTGTGGATGAAGGGGGCCTGGGCCAGAGTGTGAGTGGAATCAAGAGAATCGGGAAGGACCACACCTCTGTGTGTGAGGCATCACGTGAATTCCGGATCCAAAAAAGGTTGGCCGTGAGGACATATGTGCTACATGCCACTCTCCCCTTCGCCCCTAGCGGTTAGAGGTGGGCAGAGCTCTGATTGCTGGGCTTTTAGGGACACTCGCTCCACATGTGGTCCCCAGGCACCAGGTGGTGTGCATTCGTGGGCGGGAACTGGGACTCAGTCTCTAGTGTGATCCTGGCACAGAGCAGATGACTGGGACATGTTTGTGGATTATTCCAACAGTTGGGAATGGATAAAGATAAGTAAGGCAGCCTCAGTCTATGATCAATAGAATGTTATTCGGCAATCGAAAAAAATGTTTTTGAAAAAAACATAGAAAAATGCCCACGATGTAATATTAAGTGAACTCTGAGTTTCAGTTTCCTCCTCTGTGAAATGAGATAATAATAGTGTCACTTTGTAAGGGTATTGGGAGGATTAAGAGGTTTCTGGTCCCAAACACCAACAGTGTTGAGGTGGAGAAACCTTGTTTTTCCCACTCAGCAGTGAGAGTGCCACAGAACTGGCACCCCCATGACCAAGGTCAGCAGAACAAGAAAGCTGCCTCTGAGCCTCATAGCTGGATAGCCTCCGTGCTGCTTTTCCCAAGAAAGGGGAGAACAGAATGATCCCACAGCAGATCAGAGCATCAAGGTGGCCCAGACATAGTCCCGTTTCCCAGGCACGTGGACCCTGCCAGGGGAGCTCCATGCAGGTGAACCAAGCACGCCTCCAGCCTCAGCACTAGTTCTGGGCTGCTCCTGCTCTCACGGGGAAGCTCTTTCAGGAGACCCTGTCATCCTGACTCGTGTCTGGTCTCTGCGCCACCAAGACAGACAGGTTTCAAGTGATTTCACCCGGAGTTTCAGCAGCCCCTCAGCAAATCACTGGATACGAGTATGTAGGAGAGTGGGGTCCTCTAATTCCACCAGTTAAAGTTTCTGGACCCCAACTCCTGCCCAGCTGAGACCCCATCTCACCTATTGACAAATGTGTTGTACATGAGTGAAGGAAAACCCCCGTCTCTTACTCTGCTCTGGCCCCATGAGTCTTCTTGCTTTTTCTTCACATGCTCCTGCCTCAGGACCTTTGCACTTGCTGTTGCTGCTGCCTGGTAATCTCTTCCCAGATGTCTGAACAGCTGGCATCTTCTCATCTTTTAGGTCTCAGCTTTAATGTCACCTCCTCAGAGAGGCCCTATCTGCAACCCTGACCCAGTTTTCCTTCAAACAACCCACTTGTTTCCCTTTAAGGCACTGATGATTGCCTGGAGTGATGTCCTTGATATATTATTTTTTGCTGTGCAAGGGTGGGGGCCTCTATGCCCTATGTTCACTCTTTCCTTGTCACTGCACAGTGCCAGGCACCCAGTAGGGGTTCAGGAAACATTTACTGAATGAACAAATGAGCTAGGGAGGCTTTGCAAGAGTGTGAGGACAGAGGCAAGGCAATAGGACTGACAAAATATAAGTGCCAGGGGCAGAGGTCAAGGGAGTCTTAGGTTTAAGGATTGGAGTCAGGCCCACCTGGTTCAAAGCCTGGCTCCACTTCTTACTAGTTGCAGGGTGTTGGCTATCTCTCTAACCTCTGGGGGCAGCTTCCATACCTGTGAAATGGGGAGAAGTGTCTGGGGTGGGAGGATGAAATGAGCATGGACTTGGCTCAGTTAGCAACCATCCTGGGAGGAACAGTCCCTGGCTACGGGGTAGGCGTGGACTATCCGAGGGGCACCATGCAGGCCTCCACGTCCCCCAAGCCTCGAAGCCCCGCCCATGTGGTTCGGGGAGCCAGCCTCAGCCCTGCTAAACTCTCCGTCTTTTGGCCTAAAATTAGCTCACAAATTCCTGGGCTGCCTGGCTGGTGCTTCCAAATCTACAATTCAAACCAGATGTTACCAGCTGTTGGGGCCCATCCCCCCCTAGCCAGCGCCCGCTAGTGCATCCTGACTCAGGGAGGCGGGACTCAGCCAGGGGCGAGCGACCTGCCGCACGCATGCGCGCAAGCCATGTACGCAGGAGCCCAGGCTGGGCAGTGGGGTGAGGGTGAGGGTGAGGGTGGGGGTGGGGGTGGGGGTGGGGGTGGGGGTGGGGGGGTGGGGGTGGGGGGAGGGTAGGGGTGGGGGTGGGGGTGGAGGAGTTGTGAAGAGAACGTCTCAGTCTGTCACAGATGTCCTAAAGCTGAAAATTCACCCCAGCGTCTCTGTCTCCTTTGACCAGCATCTCTAGGAACAAACCTGTCTGCGGGCAGGTGGGGGCTGGGGTGGCTATTTGCTCTACCCCTTAACATCCAGTAACATTATAGAGCGTCTGCTGTATGCCAAGCCTATGTGTTTGCTGCTGTCCAGATGGTACCACAGATTCTCAGTCCCAGGTGTCACTTGTGTTGCTGTTATTATTATTTAGCGCCAGGTGCCGAGGCCCATTGCCTTCTCACAGTAACTCAGGGATGGGGGTGTTATTATTACCCCCATTTTACAGATGAGAAAACCGAGGCCCTGAGTGGTTGAGTAACTTAGCCTAAGGTCACCCAGCTCTGATACCGCAGAACACAAAGGTCCCTGGATGGCAAGTGATCTTGGCATAAGCTGGGGGTGGGGGTTCCCTCCTTGCCTGTTCCTGCATGTGGTCCTTTCCCTCATAGTAGATGGATCTGGATGTCGTGGAATCTCTGTGAAGTCAGCCCTGGGCCCAGGTGCAAAAGTCTGACTCACTGCAGCTTCGAGGAAGGAGTGGTTCATCAGGAGCCCCCAGCGGCCAACCCTCTGGTCACTGCTGAGTCAGAAACTGGTGGTCTGGGCCTTTGTGGAAGATTTATGTGGAGTCCCTTCTTTTCTCTAGGGATGGGATCCAGAGCCATCTCTTGGTCAGGGTCCTCAAGAGGAGGATGTATGTGTGTGTGTGGAGGGGGCATAAAGAGAACAGGGGCTTAATGCACGGAGAGGAGAAGTGGTGAAGGGTTTCACACGTGCAGGGGACCTCAATTGGCTTCCTTCACTTGTAGTGAAAGCTGTACCCCTGCAAATGCCTGCAGAGTCCCCGTACATCTGTGCGTTGGTGCCCTCTGGCTTCATTTCCCCCCATTGTCCCTCCTCTCACTCTGTTCCAGCCATACCAGATGCTTCTCTTTTCCACTCCTTCAAAATGCCAGGTACCCTCTTTCTCAGGACCTTTGCACTGGCTCTTCCCTCTGCCTGGGAATGCTCTGATCATCCTTGAATGTCACCTTTTCCCTGCTTTAGTTTTTTCCATACCATTTGCCACCATCTGTCCCACCATATATATATAACTTATCCTTTTAATTGTCTTCTTTGTCCTACTAGAATGCAAGCTCCATAGGACAGAGGTTTTTATCTGTGTTGTTCTTTTCTGTAGCCCCGGTGCTTAGGAAGTGTCTGGCACATAGTATGTGTTCAGTAAGTACCTGCTGACAGAGAGAGAGAGAGAGAGAGAGAGAGAGAGAGAGAGAGAAAGAGAGAGAGAGAGAGAGGGAAAGAGAGAAAGAGAGAGAGAGAGAGAGAGAGAGAGAGAGAGAGAGAGAGGAAGAGGGGAAGGGGGAAGGGAGAGGGAAAGGAAGAAAGGGAAAGGAAAGGAAGAGAAAAGAAGGAAAGGATAGAAGAAAAGAGAGAGGGAGGAGAGGAGAAGGGAAAGAAGGGACAGAGGGAAAGAGAGAAGATAGAACAGAAGGTCTTAGTGTAGAGTGAGAGGGTAGAGAGCAGGAGAAATGAGAGATGACTATTGAGTGTTTGGGCAACTCAGGGCCCTGAAGTTCAGCTTCGATCTCTCCCCAGTTCTCACTCTTAGCCAGCCCCCTTCTCAAAAATGGGGAGAGGTCTCCCATTTCCAACAGTCTTGCAAAGGAAGTTCAGAAGCTTCACCAGTGCAGAATTCCTTCTTGTTTTGGGGGTGGGGGTGGAGGTGGAGCAGGGGTGGGTGAGCAGTGGGGGCTCCTTGGGAGCGATCTACCCAAGAGGCAGGAGACAGTTGGCAGAGCAGGAGGTTGAGGCCAGGTCGGCAGTGTGGCCATGTGTGTTTACATTCCCACTTTCTGTGATGGCCTCCATGTTGGGCTAATGTTGGGCCCCTTACATGGGGCCCCGGGGAATGTAAATGTTTACAAGGCAGCATGCAGCTGGCCTGGCCACCACCGTCACAGGAAGCCAGAGGAAGCTAGAAATCTACTGGTTCTGCACGCCCCCACACCCCCTAAAAGAAAGAGATGCAAGATTCATTTTTTTTTTTTTTTTTGAGAAAGCTTTTAATGGTGTCGTAACCTACAGAAAGCACACACACAGCCGAAGTGTGCAGCCAGATGTTTTTCATATGTGCCCATGTAACCACCAGCCAGGTCTAGATACTATGCATTTTCACCCCAGAAGTCTCCCTTGTGCCTCTTTCCAGTCAATACCCCCCAAGGGTGACTGCTTTTTTGGACTTATGTCCTCATAGCTTAGTTTTGCTTTTGTTCTAGAATGATGTAAATGGAATCACCCAGTGTGTGTTCCTTTGAGTCTGGTTCTTTCACTCGGGGTGTCTATGAGATTCACTCAATTTGTTGTAGGTCTTACTTGCATCTCTTCCTTTCACTGCTGAGAAGTGTTCCACTAACTGGACATACCGCAGTCTGTTCATCCAGTCTTCTGTGGGTAGACATTTGGGTTGTTTCCAGTTTTTTTTTTTCTCTCCTGTTATGGATAAAGAATCTATGGACATTTTTTGCATTTCTGTGGATTTGTGTTTTTATTTCTCTTGGGTAAAGACCTGGGAGTGAGATTGTTGGGTCATCCGGGAAGTGTCTGGTTAACTTTATAAAAACCGTCAGACTGGGTTCCAAAGTGGCTGTGCTGTTTTTCTCTCCCATCAGTGGTGAGCGAGCACCTGGTTGTATGCTGGGGTAGGCAAATGATTGAAAACAGGTGGAAAACTTACTTAGAATCACAAAATGACTGACAGAGCTTGGAGGAGCCTGTATCAGGAAGGGAAACTGAGAGTTGGGTCCCACAGTGCACAAAGGGCTGAGCCAGGAGCTAATATAAATCTCCCAGTTTCAAAGCTCTAACTACTCTCTGGTGAGAACAGATCAGCACCCAGTCTAATTTCCCTGAAGGAGGCCTTATGCTAAGCCCTTTCCCACCTCAGGGCATTTTCACTTGCTGTTCTCCTGGCCCAGGAAGCTCTTCCTCCTGCTTTTTGAGTGTCTGGTTCCTCTTATTCTACAGGCATCAGTTCAGACACCTCTTTGGAAAGGCCGTTTCTGACCACAATTGCTAACATAGCTGCCTAAGCATCTGCCTTCACCCTTCCAAACTACTTCCTGTCTCCTTATCCTTTTTATCTCCTTGATAGCATTTCGCAGTGCTGGGTTATCTTCCCAATTTGCCAGTTGATTTGTTTCTCATGTATTGCCCCTACTGGAAGGTCCTTGAGTCAGGAAACTGGTCTCTCCTGTTCCCACACAGGAGCTGGTGCAGAGCAAAAATAATGTCATCTGAACCCCACCCCATGCCTTGGTTTCCCCATCTGTAACATGTGCAGTTTGGATGAGAGTCGTTCAGCCAGCAGATGGGCATTTACTGAGCACTACTGTGTTTCAGGTGCTGGTGCTGACAGAAGAGGCCCCAGTTCTGCACTGGTGAAGCGGACCATCTAGAGACACATGTAAATAGGCCATTACAGCCCAGTGTGCTCAGCGCTCTGAGTGGAGAGCCTGGGGCTGCAGGAGCATTGAGGAAGCGACTGATCTCCCTCCCCAGAGGCTGGGGTTCAGGAAGGGCTTCCTGGAGGCAGTGATGACTGAGCCACAAGATGCACAGGGGGTTGGTTAGGCAACGGGGCGTGGAGAGTAGAAGATGGTGCTTCAGTCAGAGGGAACAGCCTGAGCAAAGGTGTGGTGGTGTCTGTCTCGTTTATCACTCTCTCTGTGCCTGGCATGGTGCCTGGCACATATCAGTGCTCAACTGGGGAATGGCTGGGAAATAAGTGAGCATCTCGAGTTTACACATGGAAAACTGAAGCCCCGGGAGGTTTCACAGCACACCTAGAGCTCTGGCCTGCCTGGATGAGGCCCGTTCTGCCTCCTTGGAGCACCCAACGGGAGGCCACTCCATGTGTGTCCCTCTGAATGCCAGGCCTGTGGGGCCGCAGCCCTGAACTCTCCAGCCACATGAAAGGTTTGGGCTATTTTTTCCCAGAACGCAGGCCCCAGTGATCCCAGAAGCTGTGTAATTAGAATGGGTTCTGAGCATATGAGAGGCTGGAGCTGCGGGCTGTGGTGGGCCAGGCAGCCTGCCCCAGGCTCAACTGGGGAGGACCCTGGTAGAGACTCGAAGCAAGTGGGTTTTGCCCTCACCCTCCCTGCCTCTTTGGCTGGCCATGGCTACTCAGTAGGGTGGGGGTCGTGGCTGCTAATTGCATGGTGGGCGCAGGGTGGGGCCTCTGCGTGGCTTCCAGGCTGGGCAGAGAGCCCATTGCTCATGGCCTCTGAAATTACAGGCTACAAACAAGTGTCCCAGCCTGCTCCATGTCACAGGCCTGCCCACACCCCCTTGGAGCCATGGCAGTACAAGCCATGGGGATTACCTGGGCCAGGCGACACAAAAGGCCCTGGAACTGGAGAATGTAGAATGTGAGACCCTCAGGATGGATGAGCTGTGGATGCAGCAAACTCTCAGAGCATTCATTAGGTTGTCGAAACCTGGGAACAGTGGAGGTCGGTCATTCACACATCAACAGTATTTACTGAGTACCTACTTTGTTCTGGGCACTGATCTAGATCCTGGAGTTATGGCAATGCACAAAACAGGCAAAGCTCCTGGTCCCCATGGATTGGCTCATCTTCTCTTACTTGATAATAATCATCTTCAGGAACTGCTCTGAAGGTGCTGGGTTCCCACCTACCTCAGGGCTTTTGCATGTGCTGTTCTCACCACAAGGAATTCTCTTGCATCCTTTTTTCCCTGAATACTTCCTTCTTATACTCATGAGCAACTCTACTATCCCCTCCTCATGGAGGTCCCCATAAGCTTCAGGACCAGACTAGACCTCCAGACTAGCCTCCCACAGTTTCTAAACTTTCCCATCCCACTTCTTAGCCCAGTTTACAGTTCCATAAGCTCTGTGCCTATGTTTGTTCATCACTAACTCCCAGGGCCTGACTGGACTGGATATAAAGTAAATGCTTAAAAAAATAATTGTAGAATGAATGAAATGTAGAAGGTTAGAGTGTTGGAAACTTAGTGCTGGAAGGCTTGTGGCAGACATCTATTCCAACCCGACATTTAGCTGCGTTCCAGAGAGGGGCAGTGATTTGCCCTGCCACCCACAATTGATGTGTAAGCTGGGGCTGGAAGTCAGGGATCCTTTTTCCTCCCATTGGTGACTGACGTTGTTGCTGTACAGTCCTCAGTGAGTTGGGATGTTTGGGTGAAGGAGAGCACGTGTGTCTTTGTGTGCATGTGTCTGTTGACATGGCCTGATAGCCCTTTAATGGGGCGGATGGGGGTAGTACAGGGATCCCACCGTGGGGGATGGAGGGTCACTGGCTTGGCAGTTTCATTTTCAGATAAGACACAGGGCTAGTGAAGAAGAAAGGGCTCTAATTCCCCACATGTTGTTGGATCCTGGTAGGTCATGCTGCTGTGAACCTCAGTTTCTACATCTGTTAAATGGTCTTTGTTTATTCATTCATATCTCCTCAAGCATTTACCACCTGCACAGTGGCAGGCTCTATGGGGAGAGGGACCCAAGTGCTTTGGAGGGTGGATGATTCCAGCTCCCCAGGAAACAAGTAATAATATTCAACCACAGTGTGGGAGACAGAATAATGCCCCTCCCCCAGAGATGTCCACATCCCTGTCTCTGAAACCTGAGAACATGAATAGGTCTGTCACCTGACATCGCAAAAGCCATTTGCAGATGTGAGTAAATTAAGGCTTTTAGATGGGAAGATTATCCTGGATGATCTGGTTGGGCCTGTGTCATCACAAGGGTTCTTTAAAGTGGGAAAGGGATTGGAAGAGAGAACCAGAGAGCTGGCAGCATGACAAGGACTCAGCCCACTGCAGCCAGCTGTGAAGATGGAGGAAGAGCCCTATCAGCAGAGGCATGCAGGTGGCTTCTAGAAGCTTGAAAAGGCAAAGAAACGGATTCCCTCCGCTGAAGATACCAGGATAAAGACAGCCCTACCGACACCTATATTTTAGCCCAGTGAGACCCATTGCTGACTTCTGGCTGCCAGAACTAAATGCGTATTGTTTGAAGCCATTATATGTGTGGTAATTTGTTACAGCAGCAATGAGAAACTCATACACTTGGCCTCCGGCCAGTGCTTTAATGTTGCCCAGCACACTCACGCCTTTTATTGCCTCTGATTTTTCATTGCCTCAGCAGCCTTGTGAACCTTGTCATCTTAAAGATGACCAAACAGAGGGTCTGTGTGGGGCAGGAAATGGTGGAGGCAGGATTTAAACCCCAATCTGTCTGCCTCTGGGTCTGGGGCTCCTTGTAGGGGCTTCTCTGCCCCCAAAGGAAGGTCACAGAATGGGACCTTGCCTTAGGTTGCATGAACCATATTCTGAGACTTTATCTCGGCTCCTGCTGACTTCCCCAACCTTCATTACCTGCTCCTCCCTTTTGTTCACTTCTTGCTCCAGCCAAATTTACGTACTGTGCCTAGTCTGTGGTGGCATTCCCAGCCCCTCTGCTTTATCCGTGCTGGTCCTTCCACCTGGGATGCCTCCCCAGGGTCTCCTCTTGTTCAGACCCTGCTAGTTCACGGCCACATCTTCTAGGTCCACTTCCCTGCCTCTTTCTCTCAGTAGATCTCTCTTTGCCTTGGGTACCCCTCCCTCCTCCCCCCGACCTGGCCTCCCTCCTGCCACAGACCCATTCCTGTTTTCTAAAAAAGTAATGTCCTTCTCTTTGGAAGTCTGCACGCTCTGTGAGTGTTGGGCTGTGTCTGATTTACCTCTGAAACCTGCTTGGCACAGTGCATAGGAGTTTGTTAAGATATTTATAAAATTAACTTGGTGAATGAGTGAATGAATGAATGAATGGACGAGTGCATGAATGAATGAATGCAAAGGGCCGCTGACTCCCTGGATTCCTCAGGTGAGCCAGAGGGCCTGTTCCAGGGCCACACCCGACTTACCTTGGTTCCCTGGTCGAGCCACTTGCACTTACCCTGCCTCACTTTCCTCATCTGCGAAATAGGACCACAGCTCCTGCTATAGTCACTACATTTGGGGAGCTGTGAGGCCACTGATCTTAGAACGTCAAAGCCAGAGGGAGCCCGGAAGGCTCTCCGTCCAGCCCTGCGAATGGGGAAACTGAGGCCTGGAGGAGGGGAGGGCCTGACAGGGCTAGACAGTGAAAGCCAAAACTCCCTCCCCGCGCCAGCCCCGGGCCTCCGTCAGGCCTCTGCTCACGCTCTCCCCTCCACACACCCCAGCTCCCACTCTGCACCCTGAGCCTCCATGGAAAACCTGAGTCACAGCTGGAACCAAGGACGGGGAATTTTCCTCCTCACTTCCAGGGGCCTCTGAACCTCCCTGACCTGTCTTCTTTGGAAGAAGGGAAGGACCCCAGCTCTCTTTTCGGGGGGAACTCTGGGTCAGCCCTGTCTGCCCCAGCCAGCCCTGGGGACTTGCAGTCAGGGAGGAAGTACTCCATCTGGGCTTCCCCGGAGTGTGGAGGGGGTGCCTGCGGGAGGGTGAGGCAGAGGGGATGTGTGTGGCCCAGTGTGGCCCCGCCCCTCCCCCTGTCCCCACCCCAAACCCCTTAATGAAATCAAGCTGGCCCCGCAGCCAGTGAGGGAGGGAGGGGGCGGGAGGAGGGTGGGGCGGCCAGCCCAGGGCGCGCTGGGCACCACACTGACTCTCTCTCTCGCTCCACCTGGCGGGAGCACCAGGCCTGTGTGCATGCAGAGGGACTGGTGAGTCCTGGGGTCCCCTCATCCGTCCAGGAAGCCTGGGGTGTTTTGGAGTTTAGGGACTGGGAATGAGTGGGAGCCCTTTGGAGGATATCTCTAAGTGTGTGTGATTTATGAGGGTGGGCTGCATGCTGTGTACGGGTGTGATCTTTGCTAACCGTGAGGGGGTCCGAATGTGTGTGTGCCTCCTATGTGCCCCGTGAGCTGCTTGCTGGCCGGAGTGCTGTGTGTGTGCCATTGTGGCCTGGTGATAGGGGGATGTGTTGTTCTTGAAAGTGGACACCAGGGTAGTTGCTCCCAGGGTCAGTGGGAGGGTGGTGTGGACTGGGACTGCCTTGTCTTGGGGGGGATTCATGGTGTGACAGAGGGCTGTGTATGTACACGTGTTGTCTGAGAATCAGCCCGTTTTGTGTCTGTGTGTGTTCTCTGTGTATCTGCTGGTGGGTCGCATGAGCTCTCTGGGGTGTCTGGGTGTTGTGTGTCCGTAAATGTATTGTGGATCCACGCCACTGCTGCTGCTGCAGCTGTGTGTGTGTGTGTGTGTGTGTGTGTGTGTGTGTGTGTGTGTAAGTTTTGAACCCTTGAGCCCCATGTCCGTCCCCAGGCCTCCCCTCCGAGGGGCCCTACTCCCTGTCCTCCACTGCCCCAGAGTAGGGGGTGCAGTGCTTCAGCCAGACCCTCCTCCCCCAAACACCACTAATTGAAGCCAGGTTTTTGTGGGTCGCCCTTCCCCCTTTTCTTACCAGTCTCTGGGTGGGGGTGGAGCAGCTGCTCTGGCCCCTCAGACTTCAGTCTTGGGGTACCTCGGCCTTAGGGGTAGATTCGCATCGCCTGCATATTCCTGACCTCAACTGGGGCCATCACATTTTAAAACAATAAACTCTGAGATGGGCTTTAAAGAGAGGCCCTGCTCCAAGCTGGGTAGCCTGGTTGATCATGTGGCACCTACTAATTGACACCTCCTATGTGCCAGGTACTGTTATTCCTTGTCCTGACGATAGTCCAGGGAGGTGGCCCTTAGCTCCATTGTACAGATGTGGAAACTGAGGCCCAGAGAAGTGACATGCCTGGCTCCAGAACACATAGCTGGAAAGTGACATCTGGCGGGGTATTCTAAGTGGCCCTTCAGTTCAGGGCTCCATCCTGACTAGCTGTGGGCCCTAGGCAAGCCATTCCCAGTCTTGACTGAGTTTCCTCTGGGTAAAACAAGAAGTATTGTCCTGACCCCAGCTCCTAATGGCCTGTGAGTTCCTCAGTCTCAGAAAAATTTAGGACCCAGGTAAGAGGAGGTGGGTCAGCTGATGGACAGATGACCATTTCCGGCTGTCCAGCCTAGATGGGAAAGTGAAGCCCACTAGTGAGGCCCAGAGAGGGCAATGGGGCTCGTCGTGCAGTCACGCGGCCATTTCCTGCAAGGCCTTGCTGGCTCCTCACACTTTGCTCCTCACACTTTGGGGTTGAGTTGGGGTCTTGGCTTTTAAGAGCCAGAGAAAGTTTGCGGGGCCTCTTTCTTCATCCTCTGCTCCTTGACCCTAAGGCTTCAGGGGGAGGGAGCCCTTTCCTCTGTCCGGCTCTCAGCTGTGCACAAGCGTATCAGAGTCTTGTGTGCGTGCGTGTGTGTGTGGTTCTGGGTTCCTCAGTAGTCAGAGCCGAGGAGATTTCACCCAACAAGGTAAAAAAGTTAATCTGTTCATGGAGGGTGGGGGAACAATGAGCAAATGTACACGTCAGGTGAGGACGGTCATTTGTGGCCTTTGTGTGAAAATGCTGGCTGACCCTAGGGCTCTGCCAGGGGAGCAATCTGGCCATTACTGAATGTCATTGTTCCTTGGTGAGTGGCTACTCTGTGCCAGGTAGGACTTGTGGT
Source organism: Eidolon dupreanum (assembly GCA_028627145.1). Taxonomy (NCBI): domain Eukaryota; kingdom Metazoa; phylum Chordata; class Mammalia; order Chiroptera; family Pteropodidae; genus Eidolon; species Eidolon dupreanum. Next base: position 89,115,718 of record CM053510.1, on the reverse strand, counting down.
CACCTCCCCACTCTATGCCCCCAATTTACAGATGGAAAGGGTGAGGCCCAGAAAGGCCAGATGGTAGAGCTAGACTGAGATGGAGCCAGGATTCGAATCCAGCCTGACCAGCCTCACCACTCCACTGCCTGCAGAATTCAGTGACGGAACATCATAGTCAGCCCCTGGGGAAAGCCCCCTGGTCTTCAGCCACCACTGGCCTGTAGTTTTGGTCTGTGGTGAGAAGCTTCAGCTGCCAACATGAGAGGTCTATCCTGGGACTTGACTGGAGGAGGAAGGCAGGGTGGGGACTGGTGAGACAAAGACTCTAGGATAAAAACTGTCTGTAGGAACCTTTGCCAGCTAGTGCCAGAAAGACAAGGGGCCGGGAAGGCAAGTTCATGTAGTCTCTTCAGATCTTTGTTTTAGTTGACATGTGATGTCAACCAGGGATCATGAGGCCAGCTCCAGGCATGAGAGAGAGAGAGAGAGAGAGAGAGAGCTCTTGGAGTCACACAGAAGGTTCAAATCCTAGCTCTGACACTTACCATCTGTGTGTCCATGGGCAAATCACTGTCCATCTCTGAACCTTAGTTTCCTCATCTGAAAAATGGAGACAATGATAGCACTGGCTTCTGTAGGATTCTGTAGGATTCTGTAGGATTGCATCCACCAAATGGCTCAGATTAGTGACCTGTGATAAAAGTATGGAATGACCGGCTCATTTAAAATGAACCCCTGAGTAGTGTTGCATTTTTTTGGCCTGGAATTACCTCCCCCCCACACACCTGAGCCAGTTTGTCCAAATTCATATCAGTACAATTAATTTCAGTCAATGACAATTGGGGGGCCCTAGGTCGCTTAGAACAAGCCATTCAATGGCTGAGCATCATTCCTACCTCATCTCCCAAATCCCCAAATCACCATGAGGTTGGTACTGTTGCTTGTTTTATGGATCAGGGCTTGAAGACTGGGCATTCAAGGGGACCTGCAGTCAAGGTGTTGGGAGCCTAACTTCCTCCTCCAGCTCAGAAACTTGCTGTGTGGCTTTGCTTTTGCCCATTCATTGCCTTCTCTGGGACTCCGTCTCCCCATTTCAGTCTCCTGAGAGAGGTCCTCAGACAGGGCATCCTAAGGCTTTTCCATCTTGGAGCTTCTAGCCTCACCCAGTGTCAGGGGCCTGGGCCCTCCACTGGGTCAGGTTGTCCTGGAGGGCACAGAAAGGGGTCCCTGGGTTTATCTGAGTGCCCAGCCCCACTCAGGCTGGCTGGGAGAGTTAGTGTTTTAGAAGCTGGGCTTCTAAATCCATGGACAGTGATTTGCCCATGGACACACAGATGGTAGGTGTCAAAGCTAGGATTTGAACCTTCTATGTGACTCCAAGAGCGCGTCTCTCTCTCTCTCTCTCTCTCTCTCTCTCTCTCTCACACACACACACACACACACACACACACACACATACACATACTCTCTCTCTTTCTCTCTCTCATGCCTGGAGCTGGCCTCATGCCTTTGTAAACCTGGCCCATGGGGAATTTATTATTTAGCCAGGAAGTCTGGGCCACAGAGGGTCTGGGGGTTCATGTTGGGAGCAGCCTTCCAACAGGAGAGGGAGGTGCAGAGTTCATCTGGTTCCCGTTTAGTGGTGGCCGTAGGACTTAGGTTCTAGAGGCTCCAGCTTTGTCTTAGGCACAAGGGGTTTCCCCTGTGGCCTCCAGGTCCTTCTTTGAGCCTTTAGGTGAAGGTTAGCCATGAGGCAAATGCTCCCAGCATGGTCCTGGCATGCAGGCCCTCTGCCGAGCTCAGAGAGTCTATAGGCTTCCAAACCTAAGAACCTTCTGGAGAAGGGAATGGGATCATAGAGAGGCTGACGGCTGCTGGGGAGGGCTCCCCACAGACATAGGGGTCAGCTTATAGTTACTGAGGTTTTCACTTATTTCAACCCTACCATCTTCTCTCACTTGGTGCCAAGATTCAGACCCCAGCTCTTCCTTGGCAAGTCACTAAACCCATTGAGCCTCAGTTTCCACACCTGGAAAATGGGGCTAATAATAGTGCTTCCCCCATCGAGTAGTTCTCAAGAGTCCATGTAAAAAACTTAAAATAGTGTCTGGCATGTGGAAAGCATTAAAAGTTATTAAATTATTAAGTTGTTATTAAATTCAGTCAAGTCAGCCAGAATACATTTATGGCACACTTACTGTATACCAGATATGGTGTAAAACCTGAGGATACTGAGATAAATAAGATTAAGCCCTTGCCTTCCAGGACCTTGGAGAGAAGTGGGGGGAGGGGCAGGTGCGAACTCCATCTTAGAAGGAACAGGGGTCCATTGTATGGTGGGAAGATTCAGGCCTCAGGCCTGGGGGAGAGAAGTGACTTACTAAAACACGTTCTGTTCCGTTCCGTGGTTCCCTGCACCTCCTTTGGGGCTCCCTGAGACCCTTGAGCGGCACCCTGACCTCCCTCCTGCCTCGCTTCCCCACAGGTCCTGGGCAACATGGTTTCTGCAGTGGCTCCCAGTCTCATCGTGTCTCTGCTGCTACTCCTGAGGGCCCTGCCCACGGTCGCCCACTCCGTGCCCCTGCAGGCCGCCCTCATGGAGGACATGGGGGGCAGTGGGGAGGCTGAGGACTCATCGGCCTCCTCTCCAAGCCTCCTGCCACCTGAGACCCCTGCCCTCAGCCCCACGTCGGTGGGGCCCCAGCCCACGCCCCTGGCAGGCCCCAAGCCCCCCACCAACTTCCTGGATGGCATCGTGGACTTCTTCCGCCAGTACGTGATGCTCATCGCTGTGGTGGGCTCCCTGGTGTTTCTGCTCATGTTTATCATATGCGCCGCCCTCATCACCCGCCAGAAGCACAAGGCCTCGGCCTACTACCCGTCGTCCTTCCCCAAGAAGAAGTACGTGGACCAGAATGACCGGGCTGGGGGTCCCCAGGGCTTCAGCGAGGTCCCCGACAAGGATCCTGATGGCCGGCCTGAGGAGGCCCTGGACTCCTCCCAGCAGCTCCAGGCTGACATCCTTGCAGCCACGCAGAACCTCAAGTCTCCCGCCAGGGTGGCCTCTGGCAGTGGAAATGGAGCCAGGGTGACGGAGGGCAAGTCGGAAGAAGAGGAGAAGGGAAGCCAAGAGGTGGACCAGGAGGCAGAGGGCCATGGGGTCTCAGTGGAGAGAGCAGAGGTGCCGGAGGACCCGTGCTCAGCAGTGGTGGAGGGGGCTGTGGTGGCTGGCGAAGGCCCAGGGGAGCCAGAAGCGGCTCCTTCATTATCCCAGGAAGCTGAAGGTCCAGCTGGCCCCCCTGAAAGCCCCTGTGCTTGTGGCAGTATCAGCCCCAGTGTCTAACAGGCCTCCAGGGCTGTGGCCCTGACTGTTGGATACCCAGTGGTCCCTTCCCTGGGCATAGAAAGGCCCCTGGCCCTTAAAGCTCCCTGATGCCCCCTCTTCAACCACCCGCAGCTGCAAATCCCATCATGTCCTGATCCTATAGTGGGCAGAGATACTGGTTTCTGGCCCACCCCAGGAATCTCGCCAAGTTCTAGAACATTTGCCCCTGCAGCCCCAAAGGGCTGCATTTCAAAGCACAGCTCCTCTGGGCAGGCGAGGCTGGGGACGTATCCCCGTCACAGCCACGTCCATTGGGAAACATTTCTCAGGTCCCTCATGACAGTGCCAAAGTTGCCCGCTTTTCCATCGAGGTAGAAAAGAAAAACAGAATAAGTAGGGATTTGGGGAGAGGTTGAATGAGAGGTGCGGAAGCACCTGGGGTTGCTGTGGTTAGAGCTACTGCTGGAAGGGGCCTGGTTAATCAGGACACTTCTGTGAGAGACCCTTGCATGTAGTCACAACAGGTCCTTAAATGAGCATTTCCCAAACTGGGTTCCCTAAGGTACTCCGTCAAAAAAGACTTTGGAGTCCAGTGAGTTGAAGAAACACTCCCTTTTATTCCCCGTGACTCCCTTAGAGCAGCCCAGGACTCAGACAAGTGCTATCGTAAAGGCCCTCCCATTTCTCTTAGCCTTTCTCAAACTCCTTTTGACCATAAAATACTTTTTTTTTTTTAAATAGCTACATAGTGAAATGCTTCAGAGCACACTCTGGAAATGACTGCTCTAAATTTTCCCGAAGGTGCCCCCATTGTCTATCTGGGGTATGGGCTGTAGGTTGTGGGGGCTTGGGCCCCTCTCAAGTGCTGCCTCTCATCCCACTGCTGCTGTGAGGATGAGGCGAATGAATTGAACCTTTTTTGTCAGGCTCTCAAAGCAGCCTAGATGCCATGGTGGGGTGGGGAGCTGTGTGTGAGGGGGTGGGAGAGGGCTTCTGACGCCCAGCTCAGAGCAGGGGACCCTTGACCTCCAGCCCCTTGTTCATACACGTTGTCTGGCAGCCTGTGTCTATAGCATTCTTTAGTCCTTGACCAGGGAGCCTGAGCTCCGTCCTAATTTGGGGAGGTTCTGGGGGGTCCTCTTCCCCATACTTTCGTCTGGGGCCCCTCAACCTCCACACAATTCTCAGGTGCTGAGATATTACAAACCAGCACAATAAACCTTTATTCTGGCCTGAATCTCACTGGTTTTCTGAGGAGGGAATGAGTCCGCTGGGAGATGGGAACAGGCATGTCCCCTGGGCTGTTTCGTGGGGGTGGGGCAACTTTCTGGAGGAGACACATCGGCCAGGCCCTAGGGTCTGAATGGCGGGGGGAGGGGGAGGAATGAATGGGTGTCCAAAGGAACGGGGTGGGAACTCATGCGCCTGAGGCTGAGCACCAGCCCTGGACTTGTGGCCACATAGCCAGGTTCCATGTGTGGCTCCGCTACTTACTGTGGCCACAGGGGAGCCACCCGCTCTTTGTTTCCTTAAGGAGACAGGGCAGTGGAGGGGCTTCCAGTGGAGGCTTCAGTTTCCCATCTCCCTGAAGAGTGGCTGAGGATGAGACGGGTCTCTGGACAATGCTGCACTCACCGCACCCTCACTGGCGCCTGGGGTTGGAGGCAGCCCTGGCCTTTGTCTCCTCACCACCAGGCTCCTCCTCGCCTTTGATAGCAAGTTCCTGTGGCCACTGCTCCCCCTCTGCCTTGGAGCTGCCAGCTGGAATCCAGATGTGGCTGAGCTGGGAGCACGTGCTGGATCTCCGGGGTGATGGGGGCAGGGAGGCCATCCCCCTGCTCCCCCTCTCCTCTGTCGACCCTATATCCATTGGGAGGGGGCCCAGGTTTGGGTTTCATAAAACACAATGGCCTCTGTCTCGCTCAGTGGGGAAGCACCCTCCCTTTCTCTGCCCAGACCAGCTCCTGCCCAAGAACATAGGGAGAATGGAATACAAATACTGAATACCCGGATGCTGTGTGGCTCTGGCCGTCACTTAACCTCTCTGGGTGTGACAGGCTCTCTCCTTGTTCCTGAGCTCCTGTGAGGTCCTAGATTCTGGGGTATGGCTAGCAAATGCATTAAGCTTCCCCATGACAGGCAAAAACCAGGTAAGACAGAAGTGGAAATGGGAGATGTTTCCCAGTCAGCAGCTCCCTGGTCAGTGACGCTCAACTGGGCCTCCAGAGGATGTGGAGTTTGGGCTTTAGCCATAGACTATGTCTCCTGGGACTTGGAGGGCGAGGAGGGGGGATTAAGGAGGTCATCTGAGCCCTAGTGCAGGAGTCAACCTCTTCCTCATCTCTGAGCTTTTACAGCTATTATTCCTTTTGCCTATTATCCTTTAAACCATCTCCTTGCCTTGCTAACTTCCTCTCATCCTTTAGCTTCTGGCCTAAATGTCTCCTCCTCCTGGGAGCCTTCCCTGACAGCTCTCACCTAGCTTCTTTTCCACAATCCCCTGGGCTCAGTCACGATGATTGCTCACAATTAATGAGCACCTATTATGTCCCAGGCACTGCTCTAAGCACTGGACATCATTAACTCACTAAGACTCACAACCCTATAAGATGGATACTGTTATTAGTCCTATGTTGCAGATAAGAAAACTGAGGCCCAGAGAGGTGAAGTTAGCTGCCCGGGTCACGCAGCCAGAATTCCAGCCCCTTGGTCTGATTCTAGAGTCTGAGTTCTCCGCTGGGCTCTACTGCTTTTTTAATGAATGAATGAGTGAATGAATGAATGAAGCCCTTGGAAGAGGGGATAGCAGGGCCCCACTCCTGCTTAGAACCCCTTCAATTCGCTCCCTCATCTTTGATGGAATAACCCAGGAGGGGCCTCTAATGGGCACATATCAGGCCTCTACTCAGGCACCAGTGAAGAGTGAGCCGTGGAGGGAGACAGTGGTTAGGGGTGTGTGTGGCCAGGCTGGGGGGAGAGTAGGGCCTGAGGGTTGAGGTGAGGGGTTCCACTATTCCCAGGGATCCGGGAATCTGCCAGAGCCTAAACAGGCCCCACACTGTCCCAGGGCTTGTAAAACCACACAGCTGCCCTCAGCCTGGGAGTCTGTCCTGGGGCCAGGCCTGCTGTCATCATAAACGAGAAGGGAGGGAGAGAGCGAAACCACCCCAGACATGAACCTCAGCTCAGTGTGGGAATGGGGGTGGGGGTGCTGAAGAGCCCCCTTCCCCATATCCTGCCCTGTTCTCATCAGCCCGATGGGCAGGCCATTTGCTGGCTGGGAGTCTTGCCGAAGGTGAGAGCAGGAGGGGCAGAACTCACACCTCCTGGGCCACTCTGCTCTGGGCACATCGTTTGACCCCCTGGATGGTTAAGGTGGTTTGGGCCCTGGGGTGAGACTGCCTGAGTCAATGCCAGCTCCACCCTGTCCTGGCTGTGTGGCCTCGGGCAAGTCTCCTCACCTCTTTGGGCCATGTGTATAAAGAGGGGATGATCCTACCCCACCTGGCAGGGGTCTCCACCTGCACTTTGGGATTACCTGGAAGCTTTTAAAAATCCTGCCTCTGGGGCCCTCATCAAGACCAATTAAATTAGAGGGTCCTAAGGTGTGGCTGGGGAATTATCACCACCAAGATGCAAAGCTCACGAGGAATGGGGCCTGGGCATATGTCCACTACTGTCTCCCCAGCATCAGTAGCTGGTACATGGTAGATGTTCCTTGTGTGAGCATGTACATGTAAGGCTGAAGGAAGGCACACGTGCCAGCGCGTCCATAACCACATTTAACCCTTTCCACAGTCTTCATAGATATATCCTTACCCCCATTTTACAGATGAGAAAACTGAGGCTCAGAGGGGTGCAGTGACTTGCCTGAGGTCACACCGCTGGGCATACTGGGATTTGAACCCAGAGCCATCTGGCTCCTCAGCCTGGGCTCTTCAGTGCTGAGCCTCCCACCTCATTTTTGAACTTGTGTTTGTTCCCAGGGTCGAGCCTCTTTGCTGAGCGGGGTATGGGCACACGTGTTTTGTGTCCACAGCATTTAATCATGGGTCCTGTTTCCTTGTTTCAACCTTTCCTTGCCCCCTGGGGAGTTGACAGTGATGGCTCAGCACTGTGGGTCTGACCTGTCTTGGTTCTCTTTTATAGAGGCTTAATATCCTCTAGTCTGCTCTGGTTGGGATTACTTAACTCCTTGGGTTCCCAGGTGGGCCAGGAGCAAGTAGCAGGGTCATAAACCCTTTGTTTTCCAACCACAACTATTTAATAAGCAGCTACTATGTGCCAGGTATTGGGGATACAGCATTAGTAAAACAGATCTAAGGCTATATTCTAGTGGAGATGAAAATTCAACAAAGAATTGTCTGAATGCAACCACAATGGTTAATAACAGGAAGAGCCATCTTTTATAAATGGACTATTATGCATGCCTGGTGCTTTACTTTCTGTAGCTTTACCAAGGTATAATGGGCACACTATAAATTCACAAAGTGTACAATTTGATGATTTTGACATATGTGTATACTCATAAAGCCATTGCCACAGTCAAGATAATGGATATATCCATCACTCCCGAAACGTTCTTCATACCCCTTGTAAACAATCCTTCCTGCTTCTCTCCCTCCCCCACCCCCAGTCCCAAGGCAACTATTGATCTCCTTTCTGTCACTGTGATTCATTTTTATTTTCTGGAATTTTATATAAGTGGAAACATACAGTATATACTCTTGTTTGGTCTGGCTTCTTTCACTCAGCATACATATGTTGAGATTTCTTCATGTTATTGTGTATATCAGTATTTTACTCTTTTTATTGCTGACTATTATTTCTTTGTATAGATGTATTACAATTTGTTTATCCGTTTACCTGCTGACAGCCATTTGGTTGATTTCCAGGTTTTAGCTATTACAAATAAACCTGCCATGAACTACTGATGTTATTTTATTTCTTCCTCACAACCTTCTTAATGAGATGGTCATTAAGAAAAGCAGAGACCTGGAGAGGTCAAGTAACTGGTCCAAGGTCATACAACCAGTAATTGGAGTATAGAAACTTAAAACAGTGGGATTGATTGAGCTAAGTGACTTTAGGGACACTCTACAGTTCAGAAGGTCTCAGAACTCCTGATAGAGACCAGCCCCTCATTTTATATGCAGGCATTGAAGGGCCAGACAGGAGCTGGTGAGAGGCCAGGAGTCTGGTGGGCAGTCTGGTGCTATGTCTAACTCTGCTCTGCTTTGTTCTGGCTCTTACCTGCTGTGAAGGAAGGATTGGGCCTGTCTGGAGTGGGACAGGAATTTGCCATTTTTTCAGGAGGTTTTCATTTCGGGATTCCTCAGGCCGCTCAGAAATAGCAGGAAGGATTTGGCACTGGCTCCAGGGCCCGGGAGGTTTCCCCGCAGCTGCTCCCCGCTTCCCAGGCGGGTCTTGGGTTTATGGCAGCAGCTGCAAAGTATAAAATAACCCTGCTCATAAATCCTCTCTTGCCAGGGTCCCTGATGCCAGAGGCCTCTGAGATGCCCAGCACAGGCACCCACCAGCCATTGGGCCCCTGCTGGAACTCCTGGGGCTGCCCTGGAGGCCTGGAAGGTCCAGGTCTAGGGGTGGCCACCTGGGGCCTCTCCCTTAGGATTTGGGGAGCCAGACTCAGCTGCAGTGTTCTGGAGAGGGAAAAGGAGGGACTGAGATTGCAAAGGGGTCGATGACTGGGACAGCAAGGGGAGGGGGAGGTAGTGAAACATGGAAATATGAAACCAGGAGACCCAACCAATTAGGCTCCTCCTCGCTGTATGACTTGGAGCAAATCAGCCTAACCTCTTTGAGCTATGGGTTCCTCCTTTGTAAAGCTGGGACCACAGCCCTTGCCTTGTCCACGCTCGGAATGCTGATAAGTCAATAGAGGCAAGTGCACTTTACAATGTGCAGGGCAGTGTAGCATGGCAGTTAGGGGTGCAGGCTTCAGAGGATGTGAGTTCGAATCCCAGCTCTGCAATTTCCCAGCTCTGTGGCCTTGGGCCAGTCACTTAACCTCTCTAGGCCTCAGTTTTCTCATCTGTGAAATGGTGGTACTTATCTTGGAGGGTTGGCAGAAGCAGAGGTCATTCACTTAAAATGCTTAGAACAGCCCCCACCCCCAGCTGCTCAATGAATGTTAGCTTCCGTTAGCTATAAACTGTGAAGAGCTGTGTGCAGAGAAGAGAAAAGGAAGAAACATCTGTGTCTAAATGTCTGGTGTTCTGTGAGTTGCCTCTTCTTTCCAGGTCTAGGTTTAGAAGCTTCAGAATCATAAGATCGGTGATTCTTAGATGCTTGAAACTTTGGAATCTCAACATCTTTTCTTGGGGGTTAGGGCAGAGGGTGTGGAGGTGTTGGTGAAATGAGAGCAGTGCCAGCAGCCAGGGAAGCCCCGTGAACTTCAGGGAGGGATAAAGGGTGTGGCCAGAGGAGACAGTCTCATGCTGCCCTTTGGGTGGTGAAACCCCCCACCCCATGTGCCCCTCTGCAGGGGTTTGGCGCCCAGTGGGGACCAGGGGTCATGCTGCAGCTGTTCCTTGTCTCCCTCTGGGCTACAGTGACCTCAGCCAGGGCTTAGACACTGTCTGGGCAAGTGTAGCTGGAGATGTGGCTGGTAATATGGGTTGGGGAGCTGAGGGACTTGGGCCCAAGGGGGCAGGTGTCAGGGCTATTTCTGAAGAGGGTGGAAAGGTGAGGGGGACCCAGTGGGATTAGCTGCCATATGACCTAGAATATGTCTTTCCCTCTCTCTGTTCTGTTCTCAGCTATAAAACAAACCAAATTTTTATAGCAGCAACTCTGACAGGAAAATCCTCCAGGTACAGTTGGGGAAGGACATAAGGTGTCTGCATCCCCAAGGACTGGGGTTGAAATCCCACCTCCAGGCCATGTGAACTTGAGTGGCTTTTGTCCCCTCTCAGAGCTTCAGCGCTTCATCTGTCCAACTGGTCCTACCACGTCTCAAGGCTCAGATGAGAAAATGCACCTGGAGCATGTGGCCCAGGATGGAAAAAGAGCTACATTTCTCTTGGCTCTCTTGATTGTTCTTGTCGTTCCTACCATCAGGAAGCTCCAAAGAGGGTGCTGTGGGTGGTTCTGATCTCCAAGCCCTGTGGGTCTGGCCCAGCATGGAGCTGGGTATCCAGTAGGTGCTCAATGAATGCTGAGCAGGAAGTGCTAAGCTCCCTTCAAGGAGCTCTTTGAATGAAGAGCAGAGGGAAAGAGTGACACTGGGGGAGCTGGACATCTCTGCACCTGTCCTGAGAGAGATTGTGATGTGAGGGGCTCCGGGAACCCCCTTCAACCCCCAACTGTTGAGTACCTGCTATGTAGCAGGCATAGCACTAAGCACTTTTTATACATTTGGTCCTCACAAAGCTGAGGGGGGCACGGATATTATCCACTTTCTACAGAGGAAGACACAGAAGCCCAGAGAGGTGAAGTAACTCACCCAAGGTCACACAGCCAGAAAGTACTTGAGCTGGGCTCTGAGCTTCTTGGCACTGTTGGTCTCCACAGTCCCTGCTCCACACTGCCTGCAATCCTATTCATGAATGAATGATCAAGTACATGAATACAGGATAATGGGCTGGAGGAGGGGGCCCAAGACCAATGTGTCCAAACTACCCTGTGGCCCCACAGCTCAGCTGACTCAAGTGTCTTCACAGCTGCCAGGTGCTGCCTGCCTTGTGGTCTGTGAGATGGAAAGGCTGCAAAGAGGGCTTTCACCACAACAGGACCACAGGGTCAGCCTGTTCTTGTTCGCACACAGCGCATGCGCTTAGTCTGCTCTGGTAGCAACTCGGGCTGCTCACCCAGCACAGCATTGCAGCCTCTGGGATCACGACCCAACAGGTTGCCTTTATCCCCATTTTACAGAATATGCTGAAAGGGCTGGCGAGAGGTCACATGGCAGGTGAATAACCAAGTCAGTCTGTAGGACTCCAAAGCCCTTGGCGGTGACCTAGGTGCTGCATGCAGAAGAGGGAGTTCATAGGGTCTGGAGTCTAAGCCACAGACCTGGGGCTCTTGGGGGGCATGAACATGGAGATAGGGGGCCCTGGGCAGGCATTGGCCTTGGGTCTGGAGCCCAGGGGTGGATGTTGAGCACTGCCCCCTCCCTGGCTGTGCTTCCTGAAGCAAATCACTAACCCTCTCTGGGCCTCAATCTCATCTCTGACAAAGGAAAGAAGGAGGCTTGCTCTGAATTTCAGACAGCTGGTGGGCCTCAAACTCTTTGTTCCTGTGAGGCGATATTATCAGCACCTGGGGAAAGAGATGCCAGATGCCATTTTCTTCTAAGTAAAAATAATCACTTGATTCCTGGACAAGAAGGCTTAGGAGAACCTGGCTTCTTTTTCCCACTTTAATCCATCCCAGAGAGATCAAACACTCCCCATTTTGAGAGACCCCTTGATGAAATCTCCCAGCTCCCTTGGTCATCTCTTCAGCATCTGAACAAACCCTTTATCAGGAAGTCCTTTCTTCTAGCTAACCTAAGTCGAACAGGCTGATCCCACAGGCTAGTTTCCCCACAGCCTGGCCTGCTGGCTGGAAGGACTGGGCAAGCCATTGGGGAGCCAGTTGGAAAGACTTTCAAATATTTCTCACGGCCTCTCGTAAGATAAGAACATTTTGTCTTTGTCTAGATCTGATCTTCGCACTGTTTGGTTTTGAGCAGACTGGAGTGAGAGAGAAATGGCCTTTTTAGAAGGTCATATGGCAGCATCTATCAGAGTTGTAAATGTCCTTGCCCTTTGCCCCAGACATTCTTTCTGGAAACTGCCTACAGAAATAGGTGTGTTGACCCTGAGATGGATGTACAAGGATGTTCGGGCCAGCATTGTTTAGAATAAGTGAGCAAAAAAGGAACTCCCAACATGCCCATGAGTGTGGGAGAGTTAAAAGACGTTGGTCCTGTCAAGTGAGAGGGTATTTAGGGAGAATTTGCTTCAGGACAAGGGTCCAGAACATAAATACGGTCAATATTTCCCAATTCGCTTTTCACATAAATGATTTCATGTGCAGAATCTCTATGAAGTTGGTTCGATAAGCCTCATTTAGCTGAGGAAGAAACCATTTTGGCTCAGAGAATTGTTGATGAATGCAGTGCCACAGATGTAAGGTGACTTGTCCAGGGTCACATGGCGGGTGAGTTGGGGAGAGGGCTCAGGTCCGAGCTCTGGCTTTGGAGCTCAACTTCCTTGTGGGTTGTGGTCTACCTTACAAGAGGAAAAAGAGCTCTGAGCTCCAGGGAGCAGCCCTGACATAATTGTCTCACACACAGAAGTCACCTGTTTGAGGGGTGAGCCCAGACTGCAGTTTACCTGGGCTTGGCTGTCTCTGACATGGAGCCAGTTCAGAGTTCCTTTTGGTCTGTTGTGGGGGCCTGAGCAGGCTATGGGAGAGTGCACGAAGGGTGATCAGAGATGGCAGAGCTGGAGAGCCTGTGTCATCACACATTTCTAAGTATATCCCACATATGCAAATCTTTGAAGACACTGGGCGTGCTCCTAGGTCCTGCTGGTGGGTTTGCTAGGTCAAAGGGGACATGTGTAGCACTATCAGAGATGCTGCCAAATGACTCTTTAAAGATACATCACCCATTTCCATTCCTATCTTGGACTAAGAGTGTTCCCATTTCCCCATATCCTTGACAACACAGCTAGTTTTTAGTTTTTTTCCCAATCAGATGGGTAAGATATAGTATTGCATTGTTGTTTTAGTTATAGCTCTCTGATTACTGGTAAGATAGGGGCCTTTCTCTCATTACAGGTGAGATAGAGTTCCTCTCCTATGAATTACCTGTTTCTATACTTAGTTGCCACTTGTGTTGGTTGCGTATTTGTTGATTTTCAACTTTTTTGAGCAACAAAATCTTTTGTTCTAATAAACTCTTACTAAACATGCTAACCTAAGTTGAATGAAAGTCAAGAGGGATAGGATACCTAAGGGCATTTGTTTGCCTCCCTTTGCCCCCTTCAGGGGCTGCTGGGGCTCAGTGGAGCATAGTTTTCAAACAATTGCTATATATAGTCCTATCACTTGACCTACAAATGAGCAATCTGAGACCCCCCAGTCACCCAGAAAGGTAATGGCTGAGGCAGATCACCATCCCAGGTTACCTGACTCTGAGTTCCCATTCAAGAAGGATCTCTAGGTAGATAGATGATTGAAGCATCCATGAATGACTGTTTCATAGCTTCCTGTCTATAGTCTTCACTTTCTTAGTGTGTGTGTGTGTGTGTGTGTGTGTGTGTGTGTGTGTGTCTTATTGCAATGGCTGGAACTGCTAATTCAACATGATTGGTGGTTGTGGTGGAGGTGAAGGTGGTGGGGATGGAAGTGGTCCATGATGGTGGAGGTTGAGGTGGTGATGGTGGAGCCGATGGTGGTAATGGACATCCTTGCCTTATTCCCGATCTTGATGAGAATGCTTCCAAAATTTTCTAGTAGCCATAATGTTTGCTGTCCCTTTTCTGGTAAATGTACTGTTTTAAGTTAAGGAAATTACTTTCTATTCTTAGATTACCAAAATTTTGTATTGCAAATAGGTTTAGAAGTTTATCAAATGCTTCCCCATATCTCCTAAGATGAGATGGTTCTTTTTTTCTCACTGTGGGGAACTGGATAAAAACATTCCTAGGAAATCCAAACAGGCTGGCTTTGTCTCGAGCGTGGACCCTCCCACTCTTTCACATTCCCTTGTCTCTTCTTTCTCCCTAAAATACAGACAGTTTTCAAGGTCTGAGGAACTGTACACTAGAGGAGGGTGAGGCATCAGAATAGAAACGATCTCCTCGTGCTGGGTCAGCGCTTTCCGTCTGCTCGGCTTCTGCTGCTGTTTCCTGTACTAATCCGACGGAGGGTGGGGCAGCTCCCCCCACTTGTTCCAGACATAGCCTGAGACATTCTGAGGTTGCTTTAAAATGCTGGTGGCAGACAGACGGGGGTGGGGGGGTGGAGGGGTGGGATCTTGAAGTCTTGCATTCCTCTCCAGGATGCCCAAGGAGGAGGGGCATGGGAAGGCTGGGCGGGTGTGTGGTGGGGGAGGAATTTTTCTTAGGTGGGGGATTGGTTCGTGCAGTGGGGAGAAGGGCTGGTTGCTAGGCAGAATCGGCAGAGATGAATCATGTTCTGGCGTGAGTTGGTTATTGGCTAAAAGGCGAAGATGTCCAAGTTTGTGGAATTTTTTTGTTTGAGCTGGAAGGGAATATGGATTTGTTGGGTTCAAACCTTCACTTTACAGATGAACTACAAATATAGAGAGGGAGAAAAGTTTGGATCTCTTGTCTCCTAGTTTTTTCAGGGCCCTTACTATGGGTGCAGGCCCATGGCTGGAACAAGCCTTTGCGAGCACTTCTCTTGTATGCAGTTCCAGCATCAGAGATTTAATGGTGAATCCTCAGACACACTCTCCCTAAGCAAGACAAATCCAGAGCATTATGTGCTATGAAGAAAACCAACAGTCTAATGACTTAGTGAATAGGCATGGATTTCTACTTAAGTCAGGTTGGAGGGGGTGGCCTGTATGGGAGATGACATTTGAAGTGAGACCTGAATGGAGAAGGCAGCCACGTGAAACTCTGGGGAAGGGAGTGCTGGGCAGAGGGGCCAGCAAGTGCAAATGCCCTGAGGTAGGAATGAGATTGGTGAGTTTGAGGGACAGCAGGGAGGGCAATGGGACTAGAGTAGGCTGAGTGAAGCAAAAAGTGAGCAAAGCCTGGGTCAGGCAGGGTTTTGGATGCCAGGGAGAGGTTCCATGACAAGCTCTTGCTCTGCATAAAGCAGAGGCATGATCTCCCTCCTGAGTTCTCCTGTCTCGTGGTGCCCGCTAAGGGCCTGTCCTGTGAATGAATCAACATTTATTTAGTAAGCACCTATGATGTGCCCAGTTGTCCTGGGCACTTTGTCCATGTAATCTCATTTAATCCTGCAACAGCCCCTCTCAAACTGTTCATCTAAGGAGGACAAATGATAGAGGCCCATGCTTGCCTAGGTCCACTCAGTGCAGGCATCCCTGACCCAAGCTCTCTCCCTTGAGGTTAACTTGGCCAGAAAAGGATTCGCCTGCACGAGCAGACTGTCCTTTAGTTCAGCTCCCTAGAAAAAAGAGTGGGAAAGGTCAAGAGGAGACTCAGATCCCGCAGCCACCAAAGAAGACTTGCTGGGAAGCAGGACTGCACTACCCTGGGGCCTTTGGGGTTGGAATGGATGAGCACCCGCTCAAAGGGAGATGGTCCTCAGGGGGGCCCTGCTGTTGTGAGAAAGCAAGCAAGATTCTGGGGCTGAAGGGCAAGTGGGGCAGTATGAGAAGCTCCCATAAAACTCCTCTGCCCCAGATAGTAAGCCCAACAGATGCCTGGAATTCCACCATTAATGATTTATTATTCATTGGTGGTAAGCATTGCTCTTGGCCCCTCTTCTTGTAAAATGCAAATCTCCTTTGCAGAAAAAGAGAAAGAAGAAGAAGTCTCAAACCCAACAGTGTGATAAATTTAGAGATTGTAAATGATAGGGGCCCCAACACCAGACAGCTCTGAGGGGTGATCAGATTTAGAGCTCCCCAGAGGGTCAGCAGAGACTTTAGTTGGGGCTATGCCTGCTGCCTGTCTCCTCCCTTTGCCCAATCCTGTATTTTTAAATGCTTTTCCACAAATGTTGATCCCAAGAACACTCCTAAATATTACCTTTGGAATCACCTGAGGAATTTGATCTATAGCAATGATGATGGTGATATTTCTGATGATTATGGTGATGATATTGATGATGATGATGATGTTGATGATAATGACAATGATGTTGATAATGTTGATGCTGACAATGCTGGTGATGGTGGATGTGTCAGTCTGCCAGGGATGCCATAATAAAATACCACAGACGGTGTGGCTTAAACAAGAGAAATTAATTTCCTCATAGTTCCAGAGGCTGTAAAGTCCAAGATCAAGGTTCTGATGGGGTTCAGTTTCTGGTGAGGGCTCTCTTCCTGGCTTGTAGATATGGCCTCATACGACCTTTCCTCTGAGTATGTTTGGAGAGACCTTTCCTTTTAAAGCCCCACCATTATGACTTTATTTAACTTTAATTACCTCCTAAAGACCCTATCTTCAAATACAGTCACGTTGAAGATTAAGGCTTCAACATACGAATTTTAGGGGGACACAATTTAGTCCATAGCAGAGATGGTGGTGATGATGATGATGATGACCACAATGGTGACAACACTGCTGCTGCTGATGTTGGTGATGGTGATAGTTATGGTAGCAATGATTGTTGGTGTGGCGATGTGGCGATGATGGTGGTGCTGATGATGGTGGTGGTGATGATGATGATAATAATAGCCATGACAGTATTGAGAATGATGACGGTGATGATGTTGGTGGTGGTGGTGGTGGTGGTGGTGTCGATGGTGGTGATGATGGTGGTGGTGATGGGGATGGTGGCAATGTTGATGATGATGTCCGTAGTGGTGTTCATGATGGTGATGATAGCTAACATATGCTGAGTACATGCCACATTCCTGGTGCTGTGCTTTTTTTTTTTTTACATTTGATAATTCATTTAATCCTCACATAAATTTTACAACTTAGGAGCTGGTATTCTGTTGATTTTTCAGCAAGGGAAATGAGGCTCAGAGAAGTTACATATCTGCTTAAGGTCACATTTTGAGATCATGGCAGAGCTGGGATCAGAAACCAAGGCCCCAAGTCCCCATCCAAGATTGTTCCCTAATGTCCTGAGGTTCTGCTCAGAAGGGATCAGTAACACAGGGCTGCATGTGATGTCTGGGCAGAGGGGGATCCAGCTCAACCCTTTGGCCCACTGTCTTGAGGCCCCAGGAGCAGGAAGGGAGGCCCCTGGAACCTCTTTTGTACCAGAAGCTCTGGGGCAGCAAGAGTTGTCCTCACCTGGGGTGCCTTTGGAGTTATTCTGAGCTGGGCTTCTCTGAAGCTAAGCCAAGGGTGGGAGTGTTTCATATGACATTTCCAAAGATAGCTGGGTAGGGAGGTGCTGGTGGTATTTGAGGCTGGGCCTGGGCAATAGCTATGTCCTGTGGTTGGCCATACACTGTGGAGTGAGTGAGTTTGCCTGTCAAATTATGTGTGACAAAAGTCATGTCAGTGTGTCTCCTCCATGGGTACAGCAAGAACACAGCTTTGCATAATTTTGGAAGCCTTGCTGCAAGGGCTGTTCCCATGGCAAAGATACCATAAGTTGGAAGCCTGGAGGTTACAGTATTTAAAAATAGTGATAATAGTACTACTCCTACTAGTAGTGACAATAGTAGTAATGGTAACAATAGTTACTACTAGTAATGGTAATAATAGTACTAATGCTAATAGTAATAATGATAATAGCAGTAGAGAGAATAGCGTAGTAGCCTTGGGCAAGAATTCTGCCTCCACTACTTCCTGTCTGTGTGATCTTGGACAGATCACCTTTTCATTTCTTTATCTGTAAAATGGGATAATCAGAGTATTTTAGGATTTCTGTGGAGGTAATTAATATAAAACACCCAGAAACAGTGCCTAGTAGAGTCAAGGCTGAAGTGTAGGCATAATCATGACAACTGCCATAACAACAATAAACTTTTCCTATGTGCAATGTGCTTTTTATGCATTATCTCATTTAACCATCATGTCAACCCAATCAGATAGGCACTATTATTATTCCTGTTTTGCAGATGAATAAATTGAGGCTTGGGGTGGTTGAAGGGTCTTGTTCAGGGTTACACAGTGGTAGCCAGCATTTGAACCCACTCTATCTGACTCCGACTCTCCAAGCTCACCCTCCTTGGTCCTGATGCTGCTTCCCTCTGTAGAGGCAGTCTTATCAGGAAAGGTGGCATTTTGGAAGTTTGGTTGATGTCATCTTGGAGGGTAGAGAAAGCAAGCAAACAGGCCAGAAAGAGCCACTGATGAGGGATGCACTCCATATCCACCTTCTGGTTGGGGCTGGAGCTCACCTGTGGGGTCCCCCCAACTCTATCAAGACTCAGTGGGACCTAGAAAGAAGTCTTCTG
The DNA here is from genome assembly GCA_028627145.1 of Eidolon dupreanum. Classification (NCBI taxonomy): domain Eukaryota; kingdom Metazoa; phylum Chordata; class Mammalia; order Chiroptera; family Pteropodidae; genus Eidolon; species Eidolon dupreanum. Next base: position 89,097,374 of record CM053510.1, on the reverse strand, counting down.
TCCTCTCATGAAGGTGGACACAGAGTCTGCACTTTTTGCCACAAGTTCAAGAGGCCTAAATCATAAAGAGGCGCTCCCTCATTTGCTTGGCTTTTTAAGGAGATGCCATGGTAGAGACAGCTAGTTTTGACAAGACAATGCTTTATGCAATGTTCTAAAACTGTGCATTTTGATGTGGTCCCAAGTGGCCAAAATCCAGGAACAACATCTAAGAAAGGTTAGAGGTATTGTCAGAGCTGTGGTGTGGTGCTTTGAAGTGGGTGGGAGGTGGGCAGAATATCCTAGCCAGAGCATCTCACTTTTCTGAGTGTCTGTTGTTTATCCATCCATCCATCCATCCACCCACCCACCCACCCACCATATATCCATCCATTGACCCCATATGTCTCTACCTACTCCCCATCTATGTATCCATTTATCCATAAACCCACCCATCTAATCATATGTCTATCCATCCATCTACATACCCATCCACTCACACACACCCCCATTCATCTACCCTTCTTTCCATTCACCCACCCATCGACCTACCTAACCATCTATTTATCCACTTGCCTACAAACCCACCCATTCACCCACCCATCAATCCATCCATCCATCTGCCCATCTATCTATCCATCCACCCAACCATCTACCCACTTAATAAGCATTCATGGAGCCCCTAGTAAGTCAAGAACTGTACCAGATGTTGGGTTTGCTAGTTAAGACTTTGCCATGAAAAGAACCTACACAGTCATCAACAGAAGACTAAATTTCAGACCATCATATATAGAATACTGTACAGCTGTTAATAAGAGTGAGACAGGTCTATAGGAACTGAGAGAAGAAATATACTCAAGAGTAAAAAAAAAAAAGATGCAGAAGTCTGGGAAGTGTGCTAGCTACCATTTGTGTAAAAAAGAAAAAAAAGGGTAGACTATTTAAACCTATAATATACTTGGTACGCCTAGAAAATTTCTGGAAGGACATCTAAGAAACAAGTATCAGAGATTGCCTCTGAGGAGGGAGACTGGGGAATTAGTAGGAGTGGCAAGGAAACATATATATCACACAGTTCCATTTCAAGCTGTTTGAATTTTTTAAATAGTGTGTTACCTGTTTAAAATTGAAAAAATAATTTATATTAAAAGAAGACTCAGTCTCTGGGTGATGATATAGAAAGATCAGAAAACAGCAAATTACAATGCCATCTATAATACATATGAGATTAGAGAAGTAGTAAAGACTGTGGGAGCATAGAGGTGCACCTAGCTTAGCCTGGGGAAATCAGAGGCTTCCCAGAGGAGGTGATACCTGAGATGAGGCTCCCAGGTTGAGTGGAGGTTAAGGGAAGATGCCTGGCAAGGGCCTTCCTGACAGGAGGAACAGATGAGCAGAGGCCTGCAGTTAAGTTTCAGTGTAGCTGGAACAAAGTGACCAATGTGGTAGGAGGTTTAGAATTTGTCTGAAAGACAATGGCAAGTCATGGATGAGTTTTAAGCAGTGACAGGGTCAGAGTTTTGCTTAGAAATATCCTTCTGGTAGCCATGTAGGAGATGGATCGCGACAGTGAGACTGGAGGCAGGAAGACTGATGGGGAGGCCGGGTGAGGGATGATGAAGGCCTAGACTAAGGCAAACCCAAGGTGGGCAGAGAGGAAGGGATTCAAGAGCTCTTTAGGTATGTGAAATGATACTTCCGAAGACAGTGAGCATCTACTGAAATAATTTTAGCCAATTGCTTTGCAAAGTGCATAGTACTTCATAGTGGTTCCCACCCATGGATGCACATTGGAGACTCCTGGAGAGCTTTTAAAAAACACCAGTGCCTAGGCCCCACCCCCAGGGCATAGGATTTATCTGGGCGTCGGGATGAAATTGGGTTCCCTGGTGACTATCATGCACAGCCAGGGCGAGGGCCACAGTGCTTGGTGGTGGGTTATCCAAATGAGTGAATTAGGGCTCATCCCAGGTTGGTTCATCTTATTCATGTGATGCTCAGGGTGCAGATGAGCGGCTGATGTGAAGTTAGAATCCTTGGTATGTTCTGCTAGAAGGAAATGAGGTGGGAGAAGCTTGAGCTTTAGAGTCATACAGCCCAAGTGAGCTGGCTTGAATCAGTTGATCCATGGAGCCAGTTTTCTTGTTCGAAACAAACCTCAGTGGGTTGTTATGAGACTTAACAGGATTACAGATATAAGAACCTGGCACAGGGCATGAGTACTTGATGGACTATCGTAACGCACGTCAAGATCTCCATGACAGATTTTACTTGGAGATGCTAAGACCCACTTGGAGACAGAATAAGCCCTAGACTTGAGCTCATTGAAGGGTATCGGATGCCCTCGTGTGGTTAAAACTAGATTTGTCTGGGAAAAGGAGTGTTTAATGTAAATAAAAAAAAACAAACCATTTATTTTAGCTGCACAACCATATATTTTGAGATTTGTGCTATCCTGGTAATATTGTTTTGGCTGTTTATGAGAAGCTTCTGATGTGTAGAGTTCAGCTTCAACTCTCAGAGGATGTTAACCAGGACAAAAATGTCTCATTTAAAAAAAAATTACAAAGAAAAGTGGTGGGGAATTGCAGTGTTACCACATATAATAAAGAAGGGAAAGAGACCAATACAGCCTAGAGAGACTGTGAATTAAATAGTAGAACATGCCACAAAGAAAAATCTGACATGGTTCCACCTGGTGGCTCTAATTTGAGATTATAGAGGTCCTGGTCTGTTGTAGCCACAGGCTGTGGAGGGGATGGCCTTTGAAGTTCTCTGCCCCTCCCAAGAACCCAGAGAATTTTTAAATATATTTTAACATAGGAGGTATATTTAAGAGAAGAGGCAGCCAGCCTATGTCTGAATAACAACAACAAGAAAACCACCATCAGACAAGACAAACACATCTTACTCTGGGAGAGTTGAAAGAGAATCGAGACTTAGCTGGTATTTTTATATTATGTTTTCACCAGAAAATTGAGCCTCCTTTAGTGGGATTTTAGTTGGTGTGTGGCTGTGGGTATACCCTATCCTTCAACCCTGGGGGAGGGGGATAAGGGCACAAAAGGACAGTGATTAGAACATGTTATTCATATGAGCTAGGGATAAATGTTTCCAACTTTAGCTCACTGTACACATACAGTTCAGAATGAACCATGTTAAATGTCAGACTTGTGCAGGACAAAGAACGGAACAAAGAAATTTCTTCCCTGTGGCTTATCTGCCACCACACAAACTGGAATCACCTGCCCAGACCTAAGGCTGAATTCTGTATTTTAAACTCGTTCAATTTCCAAGGTGCTTTACCTCTTTGGTCCATCACTTTAGGCTATTGTCTAAGCTAGCGTTTGCCAGATTTTAGATTTCACAAGTTAGTGAAATTACAAAAGGAATTCTCTGTTCTTTGAGTGGTCTATCTGTTATTTTGCAAAGAGCAACCAAAAGTGATGGCTACCTCTTTTCACCTTCTCCCGTTTCATAAAACATGATACACATGTGGCTTTGTAAAAGTCTCCATGCATAGTCTTTATTCCCGTTTGCTCAGAAAGGTGCATGTGTCATCATGGTCCAGCATCTGGGAACACCAAGGGGCTTTGGCAGCTCTCTGGGGTGAGTGAGGAATCCAAGAGACAAGCCTTAGGAGAGAAAAATATTGTCTTACATTCTTTTATTTACAGTATATATGCAGATCTCTTATGTACAATACTTAGTTCTATCAAAGAATCATAAGACATTCTATTGGCCATCTTCTCCAAAATGAATTCAGGTAAAATAGATCTTCGCGCACTTCACGCACTATCAAAACTTGAGACTTCATTACAGATTTTGTTTGAGACCATATACACAATTCAAAATATACAGAAACTGTGTTAAGGCGATAAAAGTGGGCTGAAAGAAACCACAGGATTCAGAACAATTAAGCTGTGTATTTTGCTTGCATTAGAGCCACAACATGAACAGCAAATGTGCATAACGTAGAGCTCACTGCAGCGTGAGGGGCTTCTGAAATCTAAGGTGACGGCATGGCGAATGGGCAAGCAGCTGATGTGTCTTGCTGGAAGCTTTGCCTAGGGCTCACTTCTTCTCTGTCTCTCCTTTCTTGGGTTCTTGTTTCAGTTTGTAATCAGCCAGGGCGGCCTTGATCGCATCTTCAGCCAGCACTGGAAGTAAGGGAAGGAAAGAGAGCCTAAGTTTCTAGACATTGAGAAACAGTCTTTAAGAGTTGAAGGGCAGTGGTGCTGGGCGCGGCACTGCAGTCACCTAGCCAGGGTGCCGGGGTGAGCAGCGAGCCTGGAAATCAGCCAGCTGTTTCCAGAGCCAGATTCCTCCTATGGTGGCTTTGGAGACATAGTGAGGTTAATACCTGGGATTCTAGCTCCTTAGCCTCTTGGAATCCACTTTCTCTCCTGTAAAAACGGACAATCATGCTTTTCTTGCTGGGACTATGTGAGGACTTACATGATGTGTCTGACACACGGTAGGGACACAACATTGGTTAGTTCTCATCTGCTCACACGAAAGTCTGGAGTAAATGTAGCAAGATGCTGGATAAGCTAGTTGGTATAATGTTGGCCGCATCATTTGTTGATGGGATGGCGTCTGCCACATGACCCTATAATGATTTCAAGTTTGAAAACTTATTTTGGAGTCAATATTAAAAGTGAGGCTATGAGGGAAAATAAAAATTGAGAGCTGGAATGACAGCAGAAAGCAAGCAAACATCAGAGAGCTTTAGCTCAAGGTTTCAGTACCCAAGAAAGCCTAATGAAAAGGCTGGGGTTTTTCTGAAGCCGTGTGAAATGTTTACAAGCTATGGCCTTTATTCATGGGTACTTGAAATTCCAGCTCAAGTGGAAAGAACATGGGTTTAGCAGACTTCTTGAAGAATGCATCAGCGTGTCCCTGTCCCAGTACTCAGCCCTTCTTGGGTGAGTCTTACCCTAGCAAGCGGCCTGGCTCTCTGCTGGGTTTTAACTAATTTGGTCAGAAAATCTCCATCAATATGTCAAGGCTGTTGTTTCTCATTCTCTCCTTTCCTAAGGTTAAGAAAAGATGAAAACAGCTTTAGATTTAAGACAGAGACTGAACTGGAAGGCCAAGTATCAGTCTTTAAGCTTCTAGGCTTTTTCTTATGACAGAGTAGAGGGGAATACTGTACAACTGGGCTTAGTCATCCCATATACACAGATGCAGACCCTAACAGCAACAGCATGTGGACAGAGGTGATGAAATACGCCACGAACAGGATTATGGTGAAAGCTGATTTCTTCTCCTCTGCTGGTCCTAAGCTTTACTACAATGGGGCAGGAACAGTACTGATTCTGGAATCAAAGATTGGGGCTTAGATCCTGGCTCTCCTACTTAGGAGCCATGTGACTGGGGCGCTTTAACCTGAACCTCCATTTCCTTGTTTTAAAGGAGAGGTAATGACACCTCCTGTGGCCTGGAGGATGCTTGAATGCTCAGCATGATGCCTGATGCACGCTGCCTCCTGTATGACTCTCCTGGAGACAGCTATGAGACCCTGGGGCTCGAGCCCTCTGAAGGTTATAAAGACGGACCACATGAACACAAACACAAGTTGATACCATTACAAAATCCCTTCCCACTGACCAGGCTCGTTGGCATCCTGGAGAGCAGAGACTTACTGGAGCAGTGCAGTTTTACAGGGGGAAGGCAGAGTTCCTTGGCAATATCTGTGTTTTTGATCGTCAAGGCTTCCTCCACCTGAGATGCATACAGGAAAGAGAAGCAGTGTTAGCGATACTCTACCTTGATGGATAGACAATAAAAAAGGGAAAGTCAAAGAGGCCCTCAGGATAGGGGGGTGGGAAATGATTTCTGTTAATAACTCCAAACAAAGGGCTGAGGACCGTCTCAGAACCCCCACTGTGTATCAAGGCTGTAGCTGAGATTCTCAGGTGTGAAGTATACACACCTGCAGTGCTTGGCAGGCGTAAGCAAGGCCGGCAAAGACCAGCAAAGATGCTTCCACAGGCTGAGGGGCCTGTGAGAAAGGATCTGCTGGAAGTCAGTAACATGAGTCTTTTTTAAAACATTTTAAAAAATGGGGTTTGGCTGAGAGCCCGAGGGCAAAACATGAGGCAGCCAGTTCCTTAAACACATGGAACAGAATCCCACTGTCTTAAGGAAAGCCAGGTTGCCTCACCTGCCCCCCAATTTCCCAATTCCTCTAACTCCACTGAATTATTATTTAAGTTTTGTTCCTGGACACTCAGATGGGAGGATCTCAAGGTCAAAGAAAGGCTTTCTTCCTCTATTTTCTGATTACAACTCGTAGTCTTCTAAGGGTTGAGACTTGGAAAGGAAGCACAGGTGCCTTGTCTCCTCATCACCCCTTTTCCTGTGGACAGTTCTCAACAAATCAGTTAGAGCCGCTTCCTGTCAGAACAGGTCAGGTCTGTGCTTCCTTGGCCCAGAGGAGTCTGATAAGCCAGAAGGCCCCAAGCCACAGGAAGCAGGTGACATGTGGCCTGGCATACCGCTTTGCTGTAGAGCTGCCCAGCTCCCCAAGCATGCTTCTCTATGACTCAGCTCCCTGAACTTTGTGGTCCCTTGGGGCCACAAAGATGAACACCCTGCAGTGTGACTTTTCTGAGAGGTTTTAATGATGACTAGATTTTAGAAAGTGCAGCTCTTCATTGGCTTTGGGATCTTCTACTTCTGCAGCTGCTGGGTAAAGAGGCTTTGGCAGAGAAAAGGATGGAAAAGATGTTCCAGCCTTTCTTATCACCACTCTCAGAGGGTCTGCAACCAGCCATCTGGATTATTTTGATAATATTTGTTCGCTTTGTCCTTATCCTCACTGTTTTTGATTCTTCAATCCCTCTTTTAGCACAGGCCAGTTTGTTATTTCATGAATCCTTGTAAGCTACCTGCAGTCCTTCCTGAAACACGATAGGAGGAAATAAACAAGAAAAGCCACTACACAATACCCCCTGACATGACTGAGACAGCTAAGAAATTATACAACGTGAGCAACCTTGGAGAAAGCCAAAGATTTCTTTTCAGCTCTATTTTGTTAGATGAAGAGGAGAGGACATTTTTTTCCTAGTTAATGAAAAACAGAACACTACCAAAACCCCCAAACAAAAATGATCAACCGCTCCTAATTAAAAAAACACAAACAAAATTACCCACAATTCCAATGTGGAGAAGAATTTAATTAAAATCTGGGTAAGAGATATTAAAAAGAAATTCTTAGAATGACATTTAGAAAAAAATCATTCCCCCACCCCAGCCTTTTCCTTATTTGAGAGTCAGGTTTGTGGAGAAGGTGATTTAATTCTTTCAGATTTGTGAGCAAACTTACCGTCTTCCCTTTCACCCATTCGGTGGCTAGGGAGCTAGAGGCAATTGCAGAACCACAGCCAAATGTTTTAAACCTGGCATCCACGATCTTCCCCTTTTCATCCACTTGAATCTAGAAAAGAGGAGTTAGATCACCCTGTAGAACCTGGCCCTCACGGAAGTTCACTGGGGCTCTCCCCAAGAGCTTTGGTCTTGCTTTCTACATTAAGTTTTGGCATTGATTACTGAGTTTGCTTTGTTTCAAAGAGTTCAGTGATAAAAAGTTAAATGTAAGAACACCTATACAAAATTATATGGGCCTACCTGGTAAAGATTAGCTGAAAAACATGTCCACTCTCCAGTTTTTGGTTGTTTTTTTTTTTTTTTTTTTTTTTTTTTTTTTGCAACCCTAACCTATTTTTTGGCTATAAAGTTCTCATGGCTGCTGGGTCAATCTGCCTCTTAAAAAAATACTGGGAGAGTCTGCACTAAAGGTCTCTAGTTAATGCTTTTTTCTTGGGTACCAAATTATATTTAGTTTAGTGGTTTCATCCTGCCTTGTTTCTATTTTCTAAGATACACATAAAGACTCTAACAAGCTGCCCACCCACCATGATGCAGCAGATTGTGGATAAAGCTAGTTTACCCAGAATGCCAGTCACTACCTTTCTATTGTCTCCAATTTGGGGGAGGTTTGTTTTATTGCATTTCTTATTTCATTGGGGATTGCTAGTTGAACGGTTGTCAGTAAAATTCACAAAACCTTTTACTTAGCTGAAGTTGGAATTCAAGCTGATTCAGTAAGTAGAAAAGTGAGATCAGTTTACTATATTAGAAAGGGTCTGAATAATACTAGCAGGAGAACTAGGATTCATTTCTAATCATTTGTAACAATAACTCATCCTATCTCATAGGAATCAAAATGGAGATTGAATGAAATGATGTATGTGCAAATGATTTGTAAACCATGAAGCATTGTATAAGCATCAGGATACCAATTATTACCATCAAAGGTGAAAACCATCGTACCTGTAATTTCATTACATCACCACATGCTGGAGCCCCCACTAATCCAGTTCCAACATTTTTAGATGTCTTGTCAAGAGACCCCACGTTTCTAGGATTTTCATAATGATCAACAACCTGAAATGAGAGAGTGAAGAGAAATCATGATCACTCTTTTTCGGCACTGATTTGATGGGAAGCTCCTTGAAGTCAGCAACCTGAACTTCACCTGAGTGGGAAGGCTTGCACTCATGTCAAGGAGAACCATTTGTGATCCAAAGTCTTTTTGTATCTCCTCTCCACTATCTTCAGAGATTTGAGATACTGGAGAAAAATCGGCAAAATCATGTCTTAGTTCCATAGAGTTTTTAACCACATGTAATTACTTGACCTTTACCCAACTAAGTTGCCAGGTTTGGGCTCATACAACATTTTTATTTCCAAATAAAATCCATTCTCAAAGAATAATGATTACTATTAAAACATTAAAAATAACTATGGTCCATAAATTGAAGGTTTTCCCAGAAGCCTCAAGGAGACTATTACAGAAAAACAATGCTATGGAATGTGTCTGGTTCTGTACACGATAAATGTTTCATTCGTTTTAGCGTCCTGAAGTCGCCCTGGTGTAGCAGCGCGCCCTGGTGGCTCGGAGGCTGCCAGCCCGAATTCATTCAGCATGTACGGTCAACAAAACACACCCCTGGGGGGAGGAGGAGAAAAGTCCTTGGCAACGTGTTGAAGCCAGAACAGAAAAAAAAATCTATTCAAACTGGCAAAGAGAAGGCCTTGAGGTTTGTTTACCAGTTAGCTTTAAGTATACCGATCCTCCAGTCCTGCTCCCCCCACCGATCCGACGATAGATGTTGACTCCAAGCCCAAGGACCTACAAGATGATATCTAATCTGGACTTTTTGCCCCATGTTGACTTACCGCAATATTTAGTTGTTTCCCAAGTGCGAGAGTCTCACATCTAAGGGATTTTACGTCCCCGAAAGGCAAGGGCTGCAAACTACATACCAATCCCTACATCTGCCCCTAGTCCCAAAACAAAACGAAAAAAAAAATATTATGACTGCTAGTTACGTGTCTGACTCCACTCGGAGGTTATGAGCTCCTACAAGAATAACAACAGCGGCACCATTGATGGCCTCCATGTGCGAGGCATCACGTCAACGACTCCCAAGCATTATCTCATGTAGGGAGCTGCTGATATACCTATTTTACAAATGGGGAAACGGTTCCGCGAAGGGTAGTGACTTGCCCAAGGTCACTTGGCCAGGGCAGTGGCTTGGCTGAAGCCGGAGTCTGTGTGTGTGTGTGTTAGGTCGTTCCAGGAGTCAGGCTGGCAGGTCATAACAGGACCCTCGTTCCTGGGCTGTTGGGATGTTTAAAGGCTGGGATGCCCGGCATCCCAGCCAGTAGCTGGGCCCACGGGCAGTCATTTTTATTTCATGCGCAGCGAAGGAAAGTTAGTTGAGGCAAAGTCGTGAGAGGGGGCAGCCCCTCCATCCAGGGCGGGCGCCGTCCCTACCCCTGGCCATAGAGGGTGCGCCCCAGGCCGCGCAGAATCCCGTGATCACTCTTTCCGAGGCTAGGTCCTCGCATTCCCGCCCCCTCATCAGTGCAGACCCCGCGTACCCCCTCGCCGGACCTTACTTTCTTGTGATAGAGCCGGGCTGGAGCAGACAGCTCCCGGGCGGGCAGGCGCGGGCTCCGGAGCAACAGAGCCGAAGCCGCCCGCCTCAGATGACCAGCTCCCGCCGCTGCCATCTTGCGGGCTTGCGCCTGCACAGGCCCAACGCGAAATCGAGGGGCGGGGCGCACCCGCGAGTCGGCTTCTAGCTAAGAGCGCAAGCCCTTACATCACCAGGACTTTGCGCCTGCGTCCTTCCACTCTGTGCACGTGTTGGTGCTTTGGCCCCGCCTTGATCACGCCCCCTTGGGGCGGGCGGGGCGCGGAGCGGGAAGGTGTGGGGTCGCTGGAGGGCACGTCTTCGGTGCTGGGTGATGAATCTAAGAGGACTGCAAGCTGGAGTGCGGAACCCAAATTTGCGTTCACAAAGTCCATTGCTAGATTGCGGCGCTGAGGATCACATCTCTTAACCCTAATTTGCAGCTAAGGATGTTTAGGTTCGGAGCGGCTTAGTAATTTGTACAGGGTTCCTCAGTTAGATTCCTTTGGGATTCGAATACGAACATTGCTGAGTTAGAATTCCGCTTCTGCTCCTTCCTGGTTGTGTGACCCTAGGCAAATGACAACTAGCTTTCTCGATCTTCTCATTTGTACTACGTAATTCAAAGACAATTCTTTCATTTATGAACAAATATGTGTTGAGTACCTACCATTTATCAAGGCGTTATATGTTAGGCTTTGGGATCCGACTAAAGAAAAACATACCTCCTGCCTCATTAAGTTTTCTAATGAAGTAGAAAGGCAATAAATACTCCAATAGTTTTCTACCTCAAAAATGGAAGTGTTAATTAAGGAAACGAACATCATGTTCTGATTTTTTAAAAAAATGTTTATGCCAGTATTTTTACATAGAAACAACAGTAAATTGTTACAATTTATATGGCACTACCTGGCCATTGAGTTTCTAATTAAATGCTTTGTAATGTAATTTATTAATATTGGTTTGCAGAATATAATCTTATAAAAAGAGAAAACCCATACATGTATTTAACGCCTACTAGGCACGACATTACATAAAGGGGAGGAATCTCTTTGGGAAATAGGTTTTATTCATGAATTGTGCAATCTATCCCCGAGAACTTGGAGTTTTCACTGCGTTTGAGGCTCAGTTGCTGGGGAGACTTCTACCACGCGCCAGGTTAAACTAGATAGAGGTAAGGAAAGCGTTTATTCTCATAATCATTTTGACCTTCTCAAGATGGCGGCAACCCTTAACTACAGTCATCACGTTCACTCTACGACTTCCTCTAATGGCTTCTCTTTCCTGTCCAAAGACCCAACTTCTGTCCGAGGTTGAGCCGGAATACATGCCGTGTTAGTGGGTTTTTTCCTCACGAGAACTTGTACAAGTGTATAAAATAACATAAGTTGCGTGTCTTTAGAGCTTTTCCCGTCATCCGAGGCTCACATTTTCCTTTTAGTTGGTAAGAGAGTGAGGTTTTCATCAGGCGCGCGCCGTGGGCAGCTTTTACTTCAGCGGGTCTTCGGCGGCCGAGTGAAAACCCGGGAGTCAGTGGAATCTCAAGATGGCGACGGCGGCCGCAACATCGGTTTCAGAACCAGAGACTGAGCCCAAGGCGGCGCCCAAGGCTGAGGGCGAGGAGGATGAGGTTAAGGCAGCTAGGACGAGGAAGAAGGTGTTATCGCGGACTGTGGCCACTGCGACGTACAAGACCATGGGGCCAGGATGGGACCCGCAGGAGGAAGGCGTGAGTGAGAGTGATGGAGATGAGTACGCCATGGCTTCCTCAGCGGAGAGCTCCCCCGGCGAGTATGAGTGGGAATACGACGAAGAGGAGGAGAAGAACCAGTTGGAGATCGAGCGGCTGGAGGAGCAGGTGAGTCCGGGGATAGGGAGTGGGTTCCTCTCAGGTTCCCAGGCCTCGGCCCGCCTCCCGGGTTCAGAGCTGTAATAAAGCCGCCGGGGCCGCAAAACCGCTGTTAATTACCGTAGCTCCTGTCATTTGGGTGATTACTGCTTGCCTGGTGCTTTGCAAGCGTTATCGCATTGAATCCTCGCAGCGAGCGACCCAGTGAGGAAGTAGTGCATTCCTTTTTTTACCGGAGGAAACTGAGGCTCCTCATGGAGTGACTTCCCTTGTTCAGGATTATACTTTTTGTAAGTGGCATTGAATTTTGAGCCGACTCCACAACTCCCACTCCTACTCACACCGTTAAACTATGTCCAGCAGTAGAAATTAGATTCTCTTTGTACGAGTTATTTCACTGTAGAAATGATGACGTTGGTGAACTACGGTGTGGTAGGAAATTATTGACCGTGAGGATGATAATAGAAATAGGGAGAGATTTCAACGTATGGAGGCTAAGGCCCCACTTGTAGATGTTCCACACCTGTGTGTGCTTGGGCAGATTTCTTAATTTCTCTGAGCCTCGACTTCTTTATCTGTAAATTAGGAGCAACAATTCCTGCGTCACATAAGTGTCGTATAACAGTAATTAAAGCTATTTGTAATTCCTGTGTAATCCAGGCTACCAGCGGGAAATAGAGGCACGTTCATTTTAGGATAATTTGAGAAAAGGTTAATAAGAGACTACTGTGTTTATAAAGATGTAGGCAGGGAAATCACGGCTGAAGGTTTAGGACCCCAGGATCCTTAACAGCAGGAGCTGTGTCTACCATTTGGTAGGGGTGAGGGGAGTGGTCTGTTTTCCTGAATAGTTGTGTAGATGGCACCTAGAGAGCAGCCCCAGTTTCCCATCAGGGATTGGGGTAGGGGAAGAAATACCCTGACCTACCTCTCTCTCTTCAAACATCTGCTGGTGCCTTCTGCTGGGCAACTCTGCTGGAAGCAAGAGAGCCAGTGATCCCACCTATGTGGCCCACACAGCAGGGCACAGGACAGGGAGGAGAGGGTGGAGTGGGTTTGGAGGGGCAGACAGATTGAGCACATTCTCATTTTACCCAAGAGGAAACAGGCTGAGAACAAATGAAATGATGTGTTTAAAGTCACTCATAAGAGAGGGGGTTTGAACTTTTCAAGGTTGTGGACCAAGTGCCACATTGGATAGGAAATCGCTTAGTGATGTGAAGTTGTTAATCCATGTTACTCAACCTTGCTAGGTGTAAAATTCCTTATAATGTCCTCTTTAGCAGTGGTATTTTTGTTGTGAAATAGTGATATTCTCCATTGGTGTAGCTTGTCTCACTCATCATCACATCTAAATGTCAAAGGAACCAGTTGGGGTAGGCAGGTGGTTACCATTTCTGCTTTTTATAAATAAGTATGCCGTCGTTCAGTCTTTTATTCATTCAGGAAATGCATTGTGTGCCATGTGTTCTTGTCCTGATGGAGGTCTGATGGAGGCCTGATGGAGGCCTTTGGCCTTTAATGAACCGTTAGCTCACTTGGATCTCACCATTCTGTGAGGTAGGGGAAATAGGATTACCTGTTTTAGTGGAAGGGGAGACTCGGAAGCAGAGAGATCAAGTCCTTGATGTAGGGTACCCAGTTTACTAGAGAGGAAGATGGGTCTGAGGAGAGATTTCCTGGGTACTGGTGTTTTGCAGTTGCCTCCCTGCCTCAAGGCACTAAGGGTGTGATGGAGCTTGGAAAGTGGCCACACAGGATGGAATCTGGCAAGTGATGGTGAATTGAAGAGCTTTTGGCTTTATTCTCTTTGTCCTGGGGTCTATAAATTGACTTCATTTTTCCAAGCTTCTCTCCCAACTCATCCTAATACCATAGCTTCTAGTTCCTGCTGTAACTGTTCTTGTGGTAGAGCATAATGACCAGTAACTTCTAGGCAGGCCTGTGAAAGACTCGGGTGCCGTATTTGCAAATTTCAGTTGTCATCCCTAAGTGTGTTTTACGAAAAGCTTACGAGTTACCGGTGGTATCTGGCCGTCTAACAAAAGCAAAGATTTCCTATTATTTGTGTTTGTGTCCTGAATCTGAAAGTGGCATCTCATGGTGCCTTACAAGTTATTTCAGCCCACTTAGCCTGTGGTGTCCCATTTGGTAAAACAAGAGTTGTAATAGTGCCTCCCTCAGGAGGCCGTTGTGATGCAATGCATGTAAAGCTCCTGGCAGAGTTCGAAACATAGTAGGTGCTATGCCAAAGCCTGCTCTGTTCTCCGTTCCCTGCCTTTCCTATGATTGTAGCAGTGTGTCCTTTCACCAGGCCTCTCTGTTATTTTCCATCTCCATTCCAGGTTGTGCTGTTAGAGTTAGGAAATCAGATAGCAGTCATTTTGTTCACTGACTAAGCTGCCTCTTTGTGTAAAGCATCCTTTGTTAATGATCTGAGATCAGAATAGGCCAGCGTACGTGTTCAGTTGTCAGTGCTGATTTCCAGCATTTCCCGTGCTGAAACATTGGAAATGTTTCTTTTAAATGCTCTCAATATGCATTTAACAGACATTCAGAGCACCTCCCCATATATACTATCTTCATTATTTGGGTCTAAAAATCAGAAATTTAGACCAAGAATCTTCTTAGAGGCAGTTCCTTTACTTCAATGACTTTTATACCTCTTTCTTCTGACCTACACATGATATTCACGTGAGGGGTAGGTACTTGCATGGACATTTCTCACACTAACTAGGAAGGACTCTCACCCTGTCTTTATGCTCAGAAAACACATTCAGACCCAGGTGAGTTATGAGTGGTGGGGTGACAGAGTGAATCTAGAATGTTTTTTAATGAGGAAAGTACATCTTTCACAAACTTAAACTTCTATAACTATTGTTACTTGTGTGACACACTTGACAGTTTTGAAACAGTGTTTTGACAACCTTGAGAACCAGAGGTTTACTCCAGCTCATTCCTGGTACGAGAGAACTGAGACCCAGTGGAGAGTAGAACACTTGTATCCTCACCAAGTCCAGTCCTTTTTCAAACCATCATGTAATCATGGGATGAGTTCAGCTTATCAAATTTTATAAATCGCAAGCAGGAGAACATAGCTGAGAGTCTTAAGAGTTTTTAAAAAATTAATTGTTATTGAATTTTTTTTATCTTTTTGTATGTGAATTGAAATATACAAACAGTTCACATCTGTGAATGATAAAATATGGTAATCAGATGAACACCACTTACCCACCACTTGTCTAAGTTAAAACTTCATTAGTATTGTTGCATGTACCTGTGCTATGGATTCTCTCCTGTTGCATTGTCCTACCTTGAGCTTCCTCCCTTGTCCCTCCTAAAACCCAGGTAACTACTTGAATCTTGTGTGCTTCTTTCTGTTTAAGAACACGTATAGTTTTATCACCAAAGTACGAATCCCTAAGCAATGTATTGTCCACTTTTGTTTGTTTTTGAGCCTTTTGGAAAGTCCTATTATCAGGCTGTACATAATTTTCTGGGACTGCTTTCCACCCAGCAGTGGGTTTCTAAGATTTCTCCATTTTATGCATACAATTGTGTGAGTATCCCACAGTTTATCAGTTCTTCTGGCATTTGGATTGCTATAGCTTCCCCCGCACCCTGCCATTACAAATAAACTACAAGGCACGTTGTCACTGTTGAACTGTGCTACTATAGAACATGTTTCTCTAAGTCCATGTTTTTCACACTAGAGTCATGGTCATGAATTCATTTTAGTGGATACAACAAGTGCTACTTCTGTCATCTATTTTCTACCTGCTTGAGGCCGTTTCTGGGCACTCTCTTTGTTCTACTGGACAGTTTGTCTATCCTGTGTCACTTTGACCATCTAACTCATTATTGCTGAGACTTGCTACCTGGTAAGACAAATACTCCTATGTGTATTTTAATGCAGTAGCTAATACCTAAATTATTTAGAGTACATTATCAGATGGTAGAATGTTAATCGGATGAGGTATAGGTAATCTGCCATCACTGGAGAGGGACATTTATTGCTGAAATGTGGCAGATAGTGGAAGAATAGATACTAGTTTAGTCTCCGTGTAGACGTAAGGTAACCCTATACACCAGCTTGGATGAAAGCTTTTTTAAGAAATTAAACTCTTCATTCTGAGATAATTGTATATTTCCCTGCAGTTATAAGAGATAGTACAGATCCTGTGTACCCATTACTCAGTTTCCCCCAATGGTATCCTTTTGTAAAACTCTAGTACATCACAATCCAGGTATTGATGTTGGCACAGTCAGCACACTGATCACTTCCCTCACAGGCGTCGTGTCCTTCTGTTGTCCTTTTATAGCCACAGTTCCCAGCCTCTGGCAACCACTATCTGTTCTCCATTTCTAGAATTTTTTTCATTTCAGGAATGTTATCTAGTCTACGGCCATCCATGCCTCCTTGAACAAGCCCGATCACGTCTGATCTCAGAAGCTAAGCAGAGTTGGGCCTGGTTAGTACTTGGATAGGACACCACTTAGGAAGACCAGGTGCTATAGGCTTAAAAAAAATAAAAAATAAGGGATCGTAAGATGACAAGGTCCTTGTAATCTGTGAGGTCAACCAAGGGTTGCCTCACCTAAAAAAAAAAAAAAAAAAAAAAGAATGTTATCTAAAATGGACTCATACAGTTTGTAACATTTTGGGATTAGCTTTTTATCACTCAGTGTAATTCCCCTCATAATTCATCTGCATTGTATTAGTAGTTCATTTCTTTTTAATGGCCGAGTAGTATTCCACGGTGTGGGTGTACCATGGTTGGTTTAATCATTCACCCATTGAAGTACATCTGGGTTGTTTCTAGTTTTGGCTGTTAGGAATAAAGCTGTTATGAACATTCATGTAGGGTGTTTGTGTGAACATAGGTTTTATTTCTCTGGGAAAATGCCCAAGGGTGCATTTGCTGGGTGATATGGTAGTTGTATGTTGAATATTATAAGAAACTGCCAGGCTGTTTTCCAGAGTTGCATACCCATTTTATGTTCTCATCATCAATATGAGTGATGCAGTTTTTTTTGCTTCTTCTCCAGTATTTAGTGTTGTTACTCTTTTTTATTTTAGCCATTCTGTTAGATGTGTAACGATATCTCATTGTGGTTTTAATTGGTATTTCCCTGATAGCTAATGATGTTGAATCCTATTTGTGTGCACCTATTTGTAGTCTATGTGTCCTCTTTGGATATATATGTTGGTTCATGTGTTTTGCCCCTTTTCTAATTGGATTCTTTGTTTTTTACTCTTGAGTTTGGAGTTATGTATTTTACATATTAGTCCTTCGTCAGGTATGTGCTTTGTAAATATATATTTTTTTTCAGTCTGTGGCTTGTCTTTGCATCCTTTTAACAGAATCTTTTATAGAGCAAAACGTTTTAATTTCGATAAGGTCCTAGTTGGCTGAGAGTTTTATCATGGATGGTTATTGGATGTTGTGAAGTAGTGCATTTTCTATATCAGTCAATAATTATGATTTTTGTTCTTTAGGCTGTTGATATAGTAGATTATACTGATTGATTTTCCAAGATTGAACTAGCTTTGTATACCTGGAACAAATCCCACTTAGTCATGTATAATTTTTAGTTCTATAAGTTTTCCTCTCCACACTGCTAGTTGTATCCCACTTATTTTGATTTGCTATATTTTCATTTTTAGTTCTATGTATTTTAAATTTTTCTGAGACTTCCTCTTTGACTCAACGATTATTAGAAGTATATTGCTTTCTTTCCATGTATCTAGAGATTGTCCCACCGTTATTGATTTGTGATCAGAAAATGTACTCTCTATGATTTCATTTCTTTTAAATTTGTTGAGCTTTGTTTTATGGCCCAGGATATGGTCTCAGTGAGTTTTTCATGGGCAGTTAAGAAAAAAAATGTGTATTTTGTTCATTGTTGAGTGGAGTGTTTAATATATGTCAGGTCATTGTTGGTTGATGGTGGTGTTGAGTTCCATATCTTTGCTGATCATCTGTCTAGTAGTTTTAGTTTCTGAAATGAGGGATGTCGCAGTCCCCAACATAATTGTAGATGTCTGTTTTCTTTCAGCTCTTGTCAGTTTTTGTTTCATCTGTTTTGAGGTTCTGGTGTTTTGTGCATACACATTTAAGATTGTTTTGTTTTCCTGGTGGGTTGATTCTTTTATTATTATGTAATGTCCCTTTTTATGTCTGATAATTTTCTTTGTTCTGAAGTCTACTTTATGTGTTATAAATGTAGCCATTACTACTGCTTTTTGATTGTTTGCAGGGTATATCTTTTCCTATCCTTTTACTTTCAGCTTACCTACATCTTAGAATTTGATGTGAGTTTCTTATAATCAGCATACAGTTGGTTCATGTTTTTATGTACTCTGCCATTCTCTGCCTTTAAATTAGTATATTTAGATTCTAGACATTTAATGTAATTATCGATATGTTAGGACTAAAGATAATATTTTCTGTTCATGTTTTCTTGTTCTGTTTCTTTTCTTGGCTGCGTTTGGGTTTACTTGAACATTTTTTAGGATTCCATCTTCGTTTATTTATAATAATTTTTAGGGTATTGCTTTGTATAGTTTCTAATGGTTGCTTTGGGTATTTCAGTATATTTGGCTTACATGGTATTCGTGATTACTACTGAGTGGAAATCTCCCTTCCACTTATGCCCCTTTGCCTTCCCTGTTTAATTATCATTGTTTTGGGTACCAGATAGTCTTAAAATTTTTGTTTAAGTTATCGTATACAATTTAGAAAACTCACAAGGAGAAGAATCATCTATTGTACTTACCTACTTTTCTATTCTTTCTGTTCTCGATGCTTCAGGATTTCTTTGATCACTTTCTGTTTGAAGAACTTTTGTTAGCTATTCTTCAGGAATAAGTCTGCTAGTAAGAAATTTCTAGTTTTCCTTTGTCTCAGATGTTTGATAGCTTTTCGAGCAGTTATTTTAATTTATTGTTTTATTAGTTTGAAAAGTTTAAAATGTTAAAATAAACTTTTATGTGCTATCACTTGGCTTCAGCAGACACCAGTCTGATGTCATTTTTGTTTTTGCCAATATGGATCTTCTTCCTCTTCTTCCTCCTCCCTACTCCTCTCCCTCCTTTCTCTCCCTGTCCTCTGCTGTACCCCCATTCCTCATCTTCCTTCTCTCTCTCGTTTAGTAAAAGAAAAGAGCTATTAGCTATCTATGTACCTGATGTGCACTAAAGCATGTTACTAAATTATCGTTAAAATCCTCATGAGAACCTTATAAGCTACCATCTAAGTGGTATGCCCATTTTATAGATGAAGAAATGGAGACTTAGAAAAGTGTGCCTAAGGTCACACTTTGTGTTTGTTTCATTAGAATGTTTCATGTTTTTCAAAGAGAACCCAAGTTCTGATAGGAATTGTAACAGATTTGAGGGACCTTTATGATTATTATCAAAAGCTTCATTTCATTGATTTTTTTCCTTCCTTTTCCTGAGGGTATATGTTGCATTTCTATTTCAGAGGCTCTCCCAGATAGCACATTCATTTTGTTTGTGGTAGACATGTGCATTGTCACCAGTGGTGAAAAAAGCTAAGTTATTTTGAGGATGGCATTTTAAATTTCAACTTCTATTTCTTTTCCTTTTAGTTGTCTATCAATGTCTATGACTACAACTGCCATGTGGACCTGATCCGGCTGCTCCGGCTGGAAGGGGAGCTTGCCAAAGTGAGGATGGCCCGCCAGAAGATGAGTGAGATCTTTCCTTTGACTGAAGGTAACACTTTAGCAGGCTGCTTTTATAAACACAGAATTTGCAAAATATAAAATGCTCAACAGGAGTAGGATTTAATCGTACTTGGAAGTATAAACCTTCTATGTGCTTGGTTTTAAGAAATGGATGTCTGTGAACTGTGCCAGGTTGTATAAGATGGAGGAAAGGTTTGTATGTTGGTGACACAGTAAAATTCCTGCTTTCTGCCCTGCCTTTGGTGAGGGAGGTGGTAATGTAGGATGTGCTGTTGTCTTGTAGAGCTCTGGCTGGAGTGGCTGCATGATGAGATCAGTATGGCCCTGGACGGCCTGGACAGAGAGCACGTGTACGACCTCTTTGAGAAAGCTGTGAAGGATTACATTTGTAAGTTCCCTCTGGGCTTTTCCAAGTGTGTCTGGCAGTGTTATGTAGCATCAGTCTCTGCTGTTGTGGATTGTATTGTGAGATGCTGCTACCCAGAAAAGAGCATTAGTCTAGCAATTAGAAAGATTTGAATTCAGTTATTATCATTGTCTATGATTTTTAATTGAAGATATTTGGTTTTAAAATACAGGCATACCTTGTTTTATTGTGCTTTGTTTTATTGCTCTTCACAGATATTGCAGTTTCTTTTTTTTTTTTCCTACAAATTGAAGCTTTGTGGCAACCCTGCATCCACTAGTCTATCAGTGCTATTTTTCCAATAGCCTCAGATGGTGGTTAACAGTTTTTAGCAAAAAAATATTTTTTAATTAAGGTGTGTCCATTGTTTTTTTAGACATAATGCTGTTGCACACTTCATAGACTAAATATAGACTAAGTGTAACTTTTATATATGCTGGGAAGCCAAAAAGTTCGTGGACTTGCTTTATTGCATTATTTGCTTTATTGTGGTGGTCTGGAGCCCAACCTGCACTGTCGCTGAGGTATGTATAAATAGAAGAAATATTTGTAGTAAGTAAATGAATATACTCACACCCAGCATTTATCTGGCAAGAAGAACTTACAAGTATTTCCAAAAGACTAAAAGTTACCTTTTACACATTAATGAATTTTTAGAAGTTTGGACAGCATGCTTTTTTTTTAATATTAAAAAAATGAACACAAACCATTTTTATTTTCAAATAATTATAGATTTATAGGAAATTGCAAAACTAGCACAGAATACTCACTTCATCCAGTTTCCCCCAAAATCTTAAAACTGAAGTACAAAATCAAAACCAGGAAATTGATCTTAGTACAACATGTGTGTGTAGTTTTGTGAAATTTTATCCCAAATGTACATTTAGGTAGTTGCCAGTGCAGTTGAATTACAGAACCCTCTCTTGCCACAGAGATCTCTCCTTTGTCTGCTGGTGCTTTTGTTTTGCAGTGCAAGTGAAGTGTAGATGCCTAAGTTGCCTTTAAGTCCCTTTAACCCCTCCCCTCCTGATTATATAATTCTCTAAATATTTTCTTTGCATACATTGGGGACCACATCAGGCAATGCTATGGATAAAATGTTTTTTAAAAGCATTAAAAAAAAAAATTCACCCTTTTAAATTAAACATCTTTCTTCCCTGATTTTCCTTACTCTCCACCATGGGCATTTTTCCATTTGTGAGAAGCATCAAGTCTTAGAGAGTAGACTGCCCTGAGGAAGAGAATTTTTCGTGTACTTTTACCAGCCAAGAAGAATTGATTAATTTTTTACTTTTTATAATCTGAAAAATGAAAATAATAGGCATTTCGTGAATATGAAATTATACTGAATGTGTTTTTAAAAGCTGTCCTTGTGCCTCTGCTCTGATTCTACCCATGTAGCCTCTTAGAATCCAAATGCATGATGTTCCCAATTTTTTTGTGGATCTTGTTACCCCCTTTCTTAGCGTCTCAGAGTCATCATGATAACGGCACCAGTTCTCTTTCTCTAAGGATCTTTTGTCCCTTCCCAGACTGTAATGTTTTTGGTCCTTTATAGTTTTGCAGTCATCTCTGCCATCAGGCCTTGACTGTCACTTAATCCTGACGTCAGCGTGCCTTCCCTTTCCACCAGCTGCTTCAGGGCTGCTGTGGGTCAGGAAACCAGATAACCATACTTCTTAGATCGTCTCATAAGTAGTTTTGAATGGGAGCCCAAGGGTCCTTGTGTTATTTTTAGGAGCTTTAGTGGGTGGAAATTGTGTCACTTTTTTGAATATCCAAAAGCCACTTTTGAATGTCTCTTAGTTTTTAACAATATTTTTGCACTTTTGAAAATGACAGGTATAGCCTTTATTTCTCAGCATGTACTCAGTATTGATTTTAGGCTGTCTGAGAGGTGTTCATTGTACCACTAATAAGATATGGATACAGTCCTTTGACTCTTCAGAGTTTTTGAAAACTAGGTTCCTCAGTCTTTGGAGGAACTGTGTGTAGAGGCTTTGTGCCTGTTTTAGAACATAGGATCCAGTGATTCTTCGTTTGCCTCTTGCCTCTCATAGTCATTGTGGACTCAGTACCCTTGGACTTTCTGAGTTTAAAATATTGTTCAAAATATTTGCCCCCTCTAGATTTTTTAAATGTTGGGAGGAGCTATGATGTAATCTATTGAAAATTTCCTTCTCTGAGAGGAGGAGCCATTTCATGGACCATCTGTAGACTTGACTTACCCTCACTAAGGGCGTCAGCTCCAAGAGCTAGCTCATTTCCATTTTTATTTTGCAGGCCATCTGGCAGCTTTATATTGGTGAGCGAAAACAGAATAGCTAACAAACTTTGTCTAAGTTCTTGAAATAAACCTACTTCAATGAAGAAGCAAGCCTCAGGAAAACATAGTAATTCTCAAATTTGCTTATCTTTCTAATATTTTTATTTAACATATTATTTTTGGATCATTGAAAAGTATAGGCAAAGTGAGTACAGTAAGAATTGATGCATTCATAGTTTAATTCATTAGTCTGATCTGAAAGCTATGTGAGTGAGTATATAAAAAGTTTAAAAAGAGTGAAAGAAGGCGACCAGGGCTTTTTTTGTTATTGTTTAAACGTCATTAAAAATAGAGATTTCTAGTAACAGGATTGATGCTTTTAATTTTTTTCTTTTTGATCAGAAGGCTTAAAAATGAATCAAGATTGAAAAGTTGAAAAGTTCTAGGCTTTGAAATCTTTCTGAAGATCTAAGATTTATAACTATTTTTATTGAAATCTATTATTGGGTTTTTTCAGTTTTAATAAGAAAAGTTTATAATCATGATCTTTTTATATATTACCACCTGGCATATACTGTTAATGCAGTAAAATCTCAATGCTTCTGCCAAGTAGGGACACTGTTTATATTTCCTTTTCAAGCTGCAGTATTAGTATAGGTAAGTTGGGGTGCTTGTTGATGATGCGCTTAACCTTTTTGCATGAATGAATGCTTTTTTGGTTGGGTACATTTCTTTTGTTATACATAATTTTTAATATCTGGGTATTTTATATCCTGATCTAATAGAACACATCTCATTTTTAGGTCCAAATATTTGGCTAGAGTATGGCCAGTACTCAGTTGGTGGGATTGGTCAGAAAGGTGGCCTTGAGAAAGTCCGCTCTGTGTTTGAAAGGGCTCTTTCATCTGTCGGTTTACATATGACCAAAGGACTGGCCATCTGGGAGGCTTATCGGGAGTTTGAGAGTGCAATCGTGGAAGCTGCCCGGGTGAGTGCCCCTGTCTCCATGACCAGTGCTTACTTTTGAATAGTCTAGACTGTCTTTGTCAGTGTTCTTGGAAGAACATGGTTAACAAAATGGTCTTCATTAATCTCTTAGTGTGTGGACAGTAAAATAAATGAAATCAACAGTCGTTGTGGAATAGCGAGAATGATTTCTTTGACTATAAATAAAGCAGGTGACCCTACTTTATTTCCTGATGTTTAAACATACTACTGTTTTAGTTCCTGGTCCCAGGATAATGTATAAGAATAACCATGTTACTCCCCCCATCTCCATATTATGTCTAGTAGTAACTGTGAGATTTGATACTATCATAATTGCGTTTTTTTAGACACTCCTCTTCTTTGTGTCACCCCTTCAACTGTGTTTGTGTGTATGCAAAGTTGTTGGTACATAGTGAAGCCCTCTAATAGATCATTATTATTAAAGTAGCCTAGTCCCTTCTTGGATTATGTCCCTGTTGAAAATTGGCGGTGGTGCCTTCAACTAAGCCATCTAGGCTGACTCCTCTGGCTGATATTTGTGGCGTTCTCTAGTACAACATAACCCTGTATGGACCCTGCTCCCATACTCCCCTCAACTTTCTTGTACTTTTTGGCCACTACTTTTATTCATAATGTTCCTTCACCTGGGAGTCAGTTTGCTTTTCTTGCTGCCTCTGAAGAGCCTGCAAGACACATCCCAAATGCCAGCTTCTCCAGGAGTCTTTCGTGGTTTCCTCCCTTCACAACAACAAAACTGAGCCTTGAAAACCAGCTGAAAGCAAGCCACACTTTGATACTTCTGATACTTTGCTTTTTATACTTAATCTTCTTTCTGCCTCATTTGGATATGTATCTTGTATTCCTTCTCACTTTCTCCCCATCATAACTGCTTAGTAGCAGAGATAACATTTGTTTTTTTACCTCTTGCATCATTTGGCACAATACCTCATGCATAAGAGGTCAAAAAAATTTTTTTAGTTTGAAGTAGAAATATATTGAAATGATTTTTGAAGTAGGAAGAACCAAAGTTTGTCATTTACTACGAATTTGCTTCTTTAGCCCATAGCTGGCTTCCTTTCCCCTTTTGACCGGGAACAAACCTTTGATTCACAGCTGGAGAAAGTGCACAGTCTCTTCCGGCGACAGTTGGCGATCCCACTCTACGGTAAGAGAAACTGACACATGACACGTCAACAGCCAGTCCTTCGTGGTTTTCAAAACACTTTGGGGTATGTCATGTAATAAGGCATTTCCAAACATCCCATGAGACAAGTGTGGCTGGAGTTCTTATTTTCACTGGATAATGTCACGGTAGATGAGGCCCTTTGTAAAAACATGTGAATTGTTAATGCGCAAGTGGGTTGTGAGAGTGAGAGGCAGGTCTGGAAGCCGGACTTTCTGACTCCCAGCTTCCTAAGTTACAACACTGTTAGAGAGGGAGAGAGAAGATCTCTGAAAGAAATAGGGAAACTGACCCCCAGTATTTTCTGGGGAAACTTTATTGAATTAGAGTCCATTCTGAGCATTTTCTCTTCAGGAGTAACCTTCCATGACAGAATGAGGATTTTACATGGGCCTATATCATTCTTCTGTGGGGGTGATTTGGTTCAGGACCACCGTCAATCGGAAGTATTTGTATCTGAATTTCTTAGGGGTTTGGTAAGGATTCTCGTTGTTGGGTGAATATATTTTGGCAAGCCAAGCCTTTGAGGTTGTGGAGCTTGAGTGTGAGCAGCTTTGGGAGGATTTTTTTCCAGCATGGAAGAGTTTGACACTGCCATCTTGTTTCCTCCCTAGGCATGGTTATTTTTCCACTTGTGCCCAGGAATTATGTCTCTTTTTACTTAAAGGTTTATTTGGATTTGATTTAATAAATTATAGAGTGGCTCTCCAGTCATATCCTTGGGTGACATACTGAAAAGGCTAGAATGGAGCTGGCTTATAGATTTCATCTCATACGAGCATGAGGCAGCATAGCATAAGGAGTAGAGCATAACTTTAAGCCAGACTGCTAGTTCACAGCCTTACTTTACCATTAACTGTAGACAGTTGATGTAACCCTCTGCTTGCTTGTGCTTCCTCAACTGCAAAATGGGGATCACAGTAGAACCCATCTCATACAGTTGTGAGGATCAAATGAGTTAATGGCGTGAAATGTTAGAATGTAGGCAGGCACTAGGTAAGTGTTGTTAAAGCGTTGCTATTAATTTCATTACTCTGACCGATTAATTGATAGGGCTTCCTGGGACAGTACTTTGAGACAGTGAAAGGCCAAGTCTGAGCTCAGCAGAAGATCTCAGGATTTGATCAGTAAGAACAGTCATGGCCACAATTGTGGGAGGGGTTAGTGGCACCTGAGTCTCATGGTTTAATCTGTGTTCGGATTGATAAAACCCAATAGCAAGACCCACGGGGCTGAATCCATTTTTCAATAGATATGGAGGCAACTTTTGCAGAGTATGAAGAATGGTCAGAAGACCCAATACCAGAGTCGGTAATTCAGAACTATAACAAAGCACTACAGCAGTTGGAGAAATACAAACCCTATGAAGAAGCCCTGGTAAGTGTTGGCTTTTTTTACTGTAAACGTCTGTCTACAAACTTTTCCCTAATCAATAGTTGCAAGTAAAACAATATCTTTGAAACTTGTTTTATTGTGAAATATATAGAGTGTATAAATGTATACCTACAGTTTACATACTAATAATACAGTGAACATCCATGTACCCACCACCCAGGTTAAGAAATAGAACATTGCCAGTACCTTAGAAGTCTCCTATGTGTCCCTCTCCGATTGCCTCCTCTTCCCTCTCCCGAGAGGTAATCACTTTCCTGACTTTTGTGATAATCATTCCCTTGCTTTTCTTTATAGTTTTACAACCTGCAAATGTATCCTAAATATATTGTTTAATTGTGCTTAGTTTTGAACTTGTATATACTGGAATCATGCTGTATATTTTCTTTCATTCAACATGTTTTTGGGTTTTACTCCGATTAATAAGTATAGTTAGTTACAGTCCATTTGCTTTACTATAAAGTTGTTTGTATATAAACAATTTATCTATGTTCTTAGTTGGATTGTTTCTAGTGTTTTGCTAGGAGCAGCAGCATTGCTTTGACCACTGTATGTGTCTCTTGGTAAACATGGAAAAGAGTTTTTCTAAGTATATACCTAGGAATGGAACTCTTTTCCAGGTTATGCTTTACACTCGTATCAGCAGGATGTGAGATTCCTCATAGCTTTTGCTGACCTTGGATACTGACATACTTAAATTTAGCCAGTCTGATGAATCTGAAACTGGTATATTTAATTTGCATTTCCTTGATTGCTAATGAAGTTGAGCATCTTTTCCCATCTGTTGGCCATTCAGATTTCCTTTTTTGGTGAAGTGCATTTTAAAGACTAACTCGTTTTCCTTTTGGTTTATTTTTTTGTTCTAATTGATGTGTGAGGGTCCTGGGTATTAAATGTTCCTTTTGGTTGCATGCATTGCAAAATTTTCCTCCCCCAAGTTTGTGGTTTATCTTCTGACTTTTTAAAATGGCATGTTTTTTGATGACCAGTTCTTAATGTTAATTTAATTAGGTTTCTCATTCTTTCCCTTATGGTTTGTGCTTTTGTTATTCTTAAGAAATCTCTCTGTACTCCAAAGTCATTAATATACTTTGCTCTATTTCCTTCTGAAAGTTTATAGTTTTGTATTTCATGTTTAGGTCTTCATCTGGGTGATTTTTTTGTGTATGGTATGAGGCAAGGTTCAGTTTCATTTTTTCATATTGAGAACCAGTTTCAGCACTGATTTTGATAACTCCATCTTCCCCTCATTGATGTGCCGTCCCACATCTGTCATTGATTAGCTGTCCATTTATATGTGGGACTATTTCTGGCTTCTCTATGCTGCCCCACTGGTTTATGTTACATTGTTGTAATGATGATAATTTTATAAGTTTTGATCTCAGGTAGCACGAGTCCCACTCACCTTATTTTTAAGCTCTTAATGCTTTCATTGAATTTAAAATCAGCTTTTTAAGTTCTATTAAAAAAAAAAAAAACCTCATGAATTTTTTATTGGAATTGCATTGAATCTGTAGATCATTTTGGGGAAAAATTTACACCTTTTAACTATTGAATCTTCCAATCTATGAACGCGGTGTAGGCCTGTGCTATTTAAAATAAGCCTGTCTTTCTGTAACATTTTATAAATTTATGAATTCATCCAGTATCTTGAACACATTTTTTAGATATATTTCTATATAGTTTTCGATACTATTGAAAAGTATCTTTTTAAAGATTTTCTAGTTGTGCCTGGTATATAAAATGTAACTTTTTATATTTTTTTCTATCAAAATTGATAAATTCTTACTAATATTAATAATTTATGGATTTTTTTGGATTTTTTTTGTGTTGACAATAATACGTTTTTTTTACAATATTATTTGTAAATGTCATTTTTTCTTTCTTGGTCTTAGAATACTTTTGACTCATTTACCATACCTCAGACTTACGCCCTTACCTTGTATTTCTTGTCTTTTTGTTTTATCTACAAGGCATCATTGTTAATTTTGTATCATACAGTCCTAGTTTGTTCACATTTACTATATGCATGTCCCCCTTTCTTTGCTCTTCTTTCATGCATCCTCAATCTTTTATCTGGAATCACTTCTTTTGCTTGAAGTCCACCCTTTAGAGTCTACTGCACTGAACATTTGCTGGTAACAGATTTTCCCAGTGTCCATTAGTTTGAAAAAGTTTTACTTTGTTCTCTTCTTGAAGGTTAATTTCTCAGGATATAGAATTCTAGACTGATAAGTTGTGTTCCCTCAGCAATTACATGTATCTTTCTGTCTTCTAGCTTCTGTTGTTGCTCTTGAGAAATCAACTGTCTAACTCTTGCTTCTTTGAACATAGTCCTTATTTTTTCTCTGGCCGATTTTAAGATGTCATTGGTTTGGTTTGATGTCCTGCAATTTAATTATAGTAGGTCCAGGTGTGGACATCTTTATATTTATCATGCTTGTGATTTGTTGGGCTTCTTGGATATGTTTTCTGTCTCTCTCATGGAATAGTGAATAAGAACACAGATCTTGAGAGCCAGGCTGCCTCCAGTTTGAATTTTACCTCTGCTACTTACTATCTTCTCTGACTTCGGGCTAGTACTTAGCCTTCTTGTGTTCCAGTTGCCTTGAATCAAAGAAGGTGATGATAATGATACTTGTCTCATAGGGTTGTTGTGAAGATCAGAGTCTTAAAATATCTTAAGCCATCAAGAGCTTAATTTTCATTTAACTTAACCACCTTCACTAGATTTTTTCCGTAGTATTGTTTTCTTACCAGGTTGATGATTTTCAAGATTTTTTTTAATATTTAATTCAGCAGTTTTAGTTGTTTTCAGTGGCATAGTGTGTCTGGGTAACTGATTTGTCATTATTACTCGAAACTGAGGCTCTAAAACATGATCTTTCTGTGTTCAGAGCATGTGTGCTCTCTTGCTGGCCTGTGTGTGCTCTCGCTCCCTTTTTACCTATAAATGATTTACATATAGTTTTGGTTCATGGACCCTCAGTAATGACATCCTCAGCCAGTTCAATTTTGTTTTAACCATCAGCTGAGTGTGGCTGAAAAGAAAACAAGGTGAATGAGAGGATTTTATCTAAAAAGACTTCTGACTGTAGTCTTACAATCAGCGAACATTCACCATAGGCTCTTCCATCTTCTGCATTTACGTGTACTCTGGCAGGAGCCGATACTTGGAATGGGAAACCTGAAATAGCACAGGGCACCGAATTTGTCCAGTGTGGTGCATTGGCTCCATTCATTAGGCCATGAAAGTGGCTTCTCTTTTGGAAGGATGGCTAGCAGTGGTCATTGGCAAAGGTGTTTCTCTTTCATTCAGTTCCTGATTGATGGGAAATTTAAATTCCCTACAGTCTAGGGATGGGTTTCGAAAAGGGTTTATGGAGTCTTTGTAGCTATTGCCGTGAAGAAGCACTTTGGACTCTCTGTCATTCTGCCCATCAAATTATAGACCCTGATATGCAGAGGTTCTGAGAGTAGGGACTGGTTGGTGATTCTTATCTCGGTGTAGCCAGTCTCACCAAAATTAACTGTGAAGATGTGTTGTGATTCCTGACAGTATCCAGTAGCTCATTTCAACTTCACTGCAATTTTCCTTTGCCCCAGTTGGAAGCAGAAGCCCCCAGGCTGGCCGAATATCAAGCATACATCGATTTTGAGATGAAAATTGGCGATCCTGCTCGCATTCAGTTGATCTTTGAGCGTGCCCTGGTCGAGAACTGCCTTGTCCCAGACTTATGGATCCGTTACAGTCAGTACCTAGTAAGATAACTGTTCATTTTATTTTTACCAATTTGGGACTTATTTAAAGGAAATCAGTAAGAGTGCTTGGAGTTAGGTGCACGCTCCTCTCTGCTTGTTCTCACTTTTCCTTCATCCTTCTTTTCTCTTTGTCAACTCAGGAAGTTTTTCTAGTGTTTTCAGTTGTTTTGAACTGATGACTAACTGTAAAAACAATCATATAGTCTTACTGTTGAGGACTTTATAATATTAATTTTTTAAAACTTATAATGGAAATGTAATCACATAAATTTAGGCAGATTAGTAAAATGAAACCTCATGTACCCATCATATAGCTTCAATAATTACCTAACAGCACTAGTCTAATTTCATCTACATCCTTACCTACTTCATCCATTCCATTTTACTTTGAAGCAAATCCAGAAATCACATTTCAGTATGTATGTATAAAAGATTTGAGTCGGGATCCAAACAAGGTCCATACATTAGGATTGGTTGATGTCTAATAAGGCTATTTTAATCTATGGGTTTCCCTCTCCTCCTTCAATTTCTTTGTTGAAGAAACCAGTCACAAGAGATATTTCTAAGGAAATTTTTTTTTTGTTGGTTGGTTGTGCTGAAAATGTCTTGTCATTGGTGAAGTTAACCGTAAAATTTTATCTCCTAACCCTGGAATTCTTTATCATAGGATCGGCAGCTCAAAGTAAAGGATTTGGTTTTGTCTGTACATAATCGTGCTGTTAGAAACTGCCCCTGGACAGTTGCCCTGTGGAGTCGGTACCTCTTGGCCATGGAAAGACATGGAGTTGATCATCAAACGATTTCTGGTGCGAATGTTTTTGTGGGAAGACTTCTAAGATTTTTGTCCCAAGTCAGACATGTAGAGTTCTGACAGAGTCTTTAAAATCAGCCTCCCAAGGTGTTACTTTGGGATATTGGGTATTGGTGACAAGAAGGGCTCTAATTGGGAAATGAACTGATTGTATTTTTGGTTTCTTAGAACTTTTTAACATGCTAATATTTATTGCGATTTTTCAGGAGTCGTGGTCTTTTCTCCAAACTTACTTGACCTGGAACTCTTACTGCAGAGTGTCTTGTGGAATGTGCTCTTTCTAGAACACAATTTGTGCAGTGCTATAGTAGCTTTTCTCTTGAAGATTTCTTTCAAGTTCATTTCACTTTGTTATTATGTCATTTCTTACTATTTTTGATCACATATTTTATAGTTAGTAGAGGTTTTTATAATCTTAATAACTTTATGTCAGTTTTGTTTTTAGAATTGGCGACAAATCTTGGCTTTTTCTTCAATTCCAGTGACTTTCGAGAAAGCTTTGAGTGCTGGCTTCATTCAGGCCACTGATTATGTGGAGATTTGGCAGGCGTACCTGGATTACCTGAGGAGAAGGGTTGATTTCAGACAAGGTATTTAAGTTCACATGCATCATATCAGAACTGAACTTTTTTTAAACATATCTTTTGTTGAGATGTTCTAATTGCTTAAATACTTCATGATTGGGCAAATGATGTAGACCAGCCATTGGTAACTGTTTTCCCCTAGAAATTTTAGCTATTTAAGTCTTTAACAAATCATGCTTTGGATTGTAAAGGAAGAGATTAATGGTTTTATGTTTGATGCTGGTTTAAGCTGCCAGCTTCTTTGGTTTCATTTCATATTTACCTCTCCTCTCCTTTTTATATATACTAAGTAGTTCTCTAAATAAGACTGCTATGTTTCTTTTAAGTCTTTGAACCTCTGCAGTACCCCCTGCCTTTCTCCTCGCCCCCCTCAAAAAAAAAAATAGCAACCAGAACTCCCCTCCCTTCATCTAACTTATTCTTGCGTGCTCATGCAGATGGCCTTTAACCATTCCATTGGCTGGGGGAGACCACCTCTCCTTTGTTCTCGCTCACAATACCCCGTGCTCACTTTTGTCATCGTATTGCCTATAATGTGCTCTGCTCCAGTGTCTCTTTTCCCCAATGCATGGTGAGGGCAGGGATTGGCAATTTTATTTCTGCGTCCCCAGCATGATGCCATATACATAATAGGCTCCTGGGAGTTTCAGTGTAGGATTAAAAAAAAAACCTCAAATGTGGTATGTGGTTTTATAAAGTCAAACCTCTTGTAATTTCTACCAGATTCCAGTAAAGAGCTGGAAGAATTGAGATCCGCATTCGCTCGCGCTTTGGAATATCTGAAACAGGAGGTAGAAGAACGTAAGCATAGCTCTAACTGCTGCTTTGTCCAGTTATATTTCCTGTTCTCAGTTGATGTGCCTTTTCAGGCAAAGTCTCTCTAAATTACTTTCTAATTTTGACTAACTCTATTCTTAAAGGTTTCAATGAGAGTGGAGATCCAAGCTGCATGATCATGCAGAACTGGGCTAGGATTGAGGTAAATATTTTTGATACATCTGTCAGTTTTATCCACCTTTGTCTAATAGTGTGGCTGAAGTTGAGTCAGAATCCCAGCTGATGGTCTAGGCTTCGTAAGGACTCAACTTTCATATCTTCATGAAAATATTAGCTCTCACATAGAAGGTATGCAGCAAATGTCTGAATGCCAGGCATTCACTCACTTACTTCTCTCCCATCCTCAGTGTTTCATTCATGAGAGCAAACCAGGTCTGTAGCGTTGTCTGCCAGGCACTTTACTAGGTGCTGGGAAAATGAGTTTGACAAGGCCCCTGCACTAGTAAGGCTTTAATTTAGTGTGGAAGACAGACAATTTGACAAATAATTAGAGGATAAAATAAGTTGAATGTTATTACTGGAGCAGAGACCTCAAGGTAAGACAGAATCTGCTCTTGATCAGCTCAGAGAATTATAAAATTCTAATGTTTTATTCTCTGAAGAAGAATCAGGTCAAAGAAACATTTGCTTCTAGGTGGGATTTTTGTGTTGTAATCATTTTAAATTTGAGGCAGCAGAGGCTGAGAAAGGTTAAGCAGTGTGTCCAAGTCACTTAGTAAGTGGTGGAGCTGGCATTTGCTCCTAGATCAGACTTTCTTTACTGCCTCTTAAACACTTATAGTTGAGTTTGATAAAAATAAAAAGCAAATACCTAGCCAGTACTGTCTTAGTGCACATGGGCTCTCACTCTTTGTTCTCAACAAAGGGGCATACTTGAGGCTTGTCACTACAGAAAGACTGAAGTGGCTGTGCTGGGCTCGTTCCCATGGAGGGCAGCCTCAGGAATGTCCAGGGATTCATGTAAATAGTTAGGGGGTGGCTTTTTAGAAATGTCTAAAGTGTGTTTTGGAATAAGTGTTGATATCGTAAGGTGCAGGTCCTTTCCTCACTGAGCTTTTTAATTCATCTTAGGCTCGACTGTGTAATAATATGCAGAAAGCGCGGGAGCTCTGGGATAGCATCATGACCAGAGGAAACGCCAAGTATGCCAACATGTGGCTTGAGTATTACAACCTGGAAAGGTAACAGCCTGGGTGGGGAAGGCAGTGTTTCATCAGGAGTAACGAACAGTCTTCAGTCCTGGCTGACCTCTGCTGGCTTGGGCTTGCTCTTTACAGTGGGTCCCTTCCTTCTTTATCCTGTCTCTTTGATTAGTAGGTGGGGCTAGAGAACCAAACATAATATTTTGTGCCTGGGCTCTTACAGCTATGCATTTCTTTAAAAAAGTTTTTTTTGGTTTTGTTTTTGATTTTTGAACATGAATGTTTTATTTGACTTTTTTTCGAGGTATTTCTTTTTATTTACTTTGATATAAAAGTGTAAAATACTAACAAGCACATAGGAAAAAACCCCAAATTACCTGCAGTTATAGACCCAGGCATAACTACCATTAATTAATGATTTGGGTATATTCTTCAAGACTTTTCTATGCTTAAATTAAAAAAAATGAAAATGCAGTTATAATGTACATGTTATAAACCTCTAAAATTATTTTAAATAAGACATACCTGATAATGTAATATATGAAGAATATGACTGGCTTTTTAAAAAATTAATTTTATATTAGTTTCAGGTGTACAGCACAATGGTTAGGTGTTTATATAATTTACAAAGTGATCTCCCTGATTACTCTGGTACCCACCTGGCACTACACACAGCCATTACAATAATATTGACTATATTCCCTATGCTGCATTCCGCATTCCTGTGACTGTTTTGTAACTAATGATTTGTACTTCTTAACTCCTTCGCCTTTTTGACCTAGTCTCCCAAACCAACAAACGGAATTACCAGTTTGTTCTCTGTATCTGAATCTGGTTTTGTTTTATTTTGTTCCTTGGATTACACATGTAAGTGAAATCATACAGTATTTGTATGACCAGTTTTTTATTCAATATATTTTGAACATAGAAAGTTTCTTATAATCCCATCCCCAGAGATGACTACTTGCTGAAAATTCTTCTAAAACAGTGGTTCTCAAACTTTTTGGTGTTTCAGGACCCCTTTACACTCTTAAAATTTGAGGACCCCAAAAGCTTTTATATATGTGAATTAATATTTATCATATTAGAAAGTAAAAATGGTGTTCCATGAAAAAACTAACTAGTTTAGATTGCGTCCAAACAGTTATTTTCTTTGCAACAACTGTTGTACTTCAGTATGCAGAAGTGCTTTATGTGGATAGTTCTGGAAGCTAATCTCCTCAGAAGCTAGAATTGTGGCAGAGCTCCTGATCCTATGGCACTACCTGTGAGAAGACTGCGCCTCCTTTCGTGTGCTTTCTGCTTTGTGTCCTAGTGGCAGCACCTGTTTGTTTTCTCTCTAGGGCACATGGTGACACCCACCACTGCAGGAAGGCTCTGCACCGGGCTGTCCAATGCACCAGTGACTACCCAGAGCACGTCTGTGAAGTGTTGCTCACCATGGAGAGGACAGAAGGTAGGGATCCTTGCCGTTCTACTCTGGCTTGGATTCTATAAGGACAGAGTGTTTATGGCTATATAGCCGCTCAAGTGGTGCACTGTGACTAGACTGTCACGTGGTACTCTCCAGCAAGAGTAAGTCCTCTCACATCTTCAGATACAAGGGGTATTCTCTGTTGTATAGCTCTAGCACAGGGTTCTCATAATTCTTGGTGGTGGGGGCCATCCTGTGCATTGTAGGGCCTTTAGCAGCATCACTGGCCTTTCTCTACCCATTAGGCTCCAGTAGTAATCCTCCCTGCCCCCAGTCATGACAACCAAAAATGTCTCCAGAGGTTGCTGAATGTTCCCTGGGGGATTATTCCATTTGAGAACTTCTGCTTAAGCAGCATGTCACGCCCATCATAGGGGCACAGACAAGCAGATGGCTGGCTACCTGTGCTTTTGGTTATGTGTGTATCACTTGCCAAATTTCAGAGCCTTAACATTAAGTTTCTAATAGGAAAATATATATATATTTTTTGAATTTATATGTAAGCATTGGTCTGGATTTTGGGTGTAAACCCCTCAGAGCCTGAAATCAAACACCCAGGCAACAACAAATTACAAAATACTCCAACATTTATCATTTGAGGTCCTTTTAGAGTTCTTCAGTCTTAATATAAGCGTCTTGTACCTTTTGCATTAGAATGTTTTCATAATCTTTGCTAGGGAGAGCCCATAATAGATCATGTTCTAGTTTTTAAGTCTCCTTTTTAAAAGAGAAGAGATATTTTAAACACACCTGGAAGTACTATTTAAATTCTAAAACTTTAAGCCTATAAAATCTTCTTAAAATGGGGAGCTGACTCTAGTTCTTTTTGTCTGATGGGAGAGATCTCTTCTGGAGTGTGGATAAATTAAGAAAGTCATATCCTTCAAAAACCTAAAATGTGAAAGTTTGCTTCTCTTTTTATCAAGGTACTTTAGAAGATTGGGATATAGCTGTTCAGAAAACTGAAACTCGATTAGCACGTGTTAATGAACAGAGAATTAAGGTAATTATGCTGTTTATTTGGAGTCTTAGAGAATCTCTGATAACTATTCTGTGTTTGATATATTTCTTGTGAAAACCATTGAAGTCTTCCTAAAAAGTGTCTTTTATACAGAGAACATTACAAAATATTTGAATCAACATTTAAATCTATCCAGTATTACTTTTTTAGATTGGCTTAAAACTTCAGCCCACCAATACTTTTTTTATGTAGTAGGGGAATTTTGGCCCTAAAATATACTAGACAAGATGAAAAAGAAGAAAAGCAGTCTCAGCCCAGGCATTGGAATATGAACACCCCCAAATTAATTAGGGCCCCAGTTTGATAGATTATTTTTTTGGGTGGATAATTACTAGGACTACTGTAAAACATACTGTATACTTGAGAGATAGAAGCCTAAGCTCAAAAAGCCCTGGTAGAGGAAAGTTGTGAGCACTTCCTCTTGTTTTTCAGATCTCATCCTTCCACTTGGGTGATGAATTTCCAGTCCTTGCCCCCTTTCATCTCTCTCCTCATCACAAGGCAGTAGAATTCATGTCATTGCTGCGTCCAGTGATTTGTCATACTCCCAATTTTCCAGGCTGTGGAGAAGGAAGCTGCCCTTGCCCAGCAAGAAGAAGAAAAGGCTGAACACCGGAAGAGGGCCCGGGCCGAGAAGAAAGCATTGAAAAAGAAGAAAAAGACCAGAGGCGCAGACAAACGCAAAGCAGATGAGGATGATGAGAAAGAGTGGGGTGATGACGAAGAAGGTAAAGCTTTCCAGAAATTTTATTTTGGGACACCTTAAACTTCCAGAGAAGTTGCAAAAACAGTACAAAGAACTTTTTTCTTGAACCATTTGAGAATAAATTGCTAGCAGGATGCCCCATTACCCTTGCTGTCCCTGCCTTCCTCCATGCCCTGTGCCAGGTACTGCCCTGCACAGACACTCTTGTCCAGCTACCTAAGCTCCACTCCCTACACTGCCCTGTTTGCCACCACTGCCGCCCGTGTGGTGCCCTCTTTGCCCTGCTCAGGCTCCCATACCCCCAGGTGTCTCTGTTACTGCCCCATGTATGGACATCTCCTTTTTCCCACTCAGGTTCTAGTATCCCATACCACTGCTACAGCCCTACTCTGCATGGACATCTGCCTTGCTTGCCTCAACCTGTGGTTTTGACTTTATAGAATTTTCTAACCAATGTTTCTATCAACTCTGCAACTTCAGGAATGGGCAGGTGTGGGTCAGATTTATTTCAGCGAAGTCAGTCATGGTAAAGAATTGTCTCTAGACGTTAAAAGACTGCGTTTTCCTAGTACAAAGTTGTCAGCCAGAGGGAAATAGTAATGGAGTCATCACTAAGTTGATATTTCTTGCACATTTTTTGGGGGCCTTTGGAAATGACTACCATAGCTCATTGTCCTTCAGAGCTCGCAGTTTAGCAGGGTAAGGTGAATGTGACATGTGACTTCAGTGGTGTGTAATTGGGACAATGGGAGATGTAGGTGTGAATTATGGTGGGAGTCAAAGAATGCACTAGTGGGTCAGCTACCTGCAAGAAAGTTTGTGGGGAAGTGATGCATGCATTTTGGCATCTGGGGAGTGACTGTCAAGTGAAAAAAAAAAAGTGGGAAGCCAGACACAGCCAGTATCAGCAAAGTGTAAGGCACAGGACAGCCTGGTATTTTCTGTGAGCAGCAGATAACTAACTAGGTTTGAGCCCTGGTTCATGTTGGGAGCCAGGTGCAGGGATGATAAGGCTGAAGCAGCAGATGGGCCAGCTGGCTGGGCCCTACTCAGGGATGCTGTTGCATGTAGCATGCAGGGGTTAGACTTCATTGGGAAGCAGCTGAGAATTGATGGAAGGGTCTGGAAGTAGGTGGCCAGTGCCATTTGAGTTTCAGTACTGTCCCCCTGGAGGCAGTGGGGAGAATAGGTTGGAATAGAATGTTGTTATACTCTTTTAAAGGACACAAGACAGTAGTAGAAGTTTTTAGAAACTAGACAGTTTGTAGTGCTTTCCAAAGTGTGGCCTACAATGTGAAGCATACTTCAGACTCACAAGGTGCTTATTTAAATGCAGGGCCCCAAACCCCATCTTGCCCTTGCTAACCCAGGTTTCCTAGGAGAGGGGCCATCTGAACTTTGAGACCCCCTGACCAAAAATTTTACATAATTGAAAGTAGACAGTGAGGACTTACATTATCAGTTCTACTTGGTTTGGTCCACTTACCTGAATGTAATAGGGTCCAGAAAATAATAGGACAAGCTAGGAGGCCAAAAAAACTTGATAGAGGGTGTGGTGTGTGTATTTTGGTGTGTAGAGAGAGGAGTGTTTATCATTTGCAGTTATGGCAGACTACCTATTTGTAGTGGGAAAGGCACGTATGTGGGACAGCTCACTACAGAGAAGACATACTTAATCGTTGCTACTTTTCTTTTGACAACCTGTAGAGCAGCCTTCCAAACGCAGAAGGGTTGAGAACAGTGTTCCTCCAGCTGGAGAGGCACAAGACCTAGAGGCGGAAACGGGACTCTTTGGGAAAAGCACACCCATAGATGTCGATCCTCCCTCAAAGCAGAAAGAGAGGGTGGCTGTCTTGAAAAGGGACGTGCCCAAGGTGCTCCACGACAGCAGCAAGGACAGCATCACTGTCTTTGTCAGCAACCTGCCCTACAGCATGGAGGAGCCGGACGTGAAGCTCCGGCCGCTTTTTGAAGCCTGTGGGGAAGTAGTAGAGATCCGTCCCATCTTCAGCAACCGGGGCGATTTCCGAGGGTATTGCTACGTGGAGTTTAAAGAAGAAAAATCGGCTCTGCAGGCACTGGAATTGGACCGGAAGAATGTAGAAGGGAGGCCAATGTTTGTTTCCCCCTGTGTGGATAAGAGCAAAAATCCTGATTTTAAGGTACGCTTGTGGAAAAAAGAGTGCCTGTTTTGAAGGGTTGTTATAGACAGACTAAATATTTTTTTTGTGCGGCAACTAATATTTAAAATATGCGTGGAATAATCTGTACCCTGTTAAGGACTAAATTTCTACATTATCTGGGGTCCATTCTAAGCTTGGTAATTGAAGTCTGACTCATGGCTTGGTCACTTCGAGCTTGCTTTAGTTGACAGGTGACCATAAAATTAGGAATTGCAATAATGGCTACTTTCCGTTGCATGCTTAGGAATAACAAGGAATTTTGCTAAATGTTTTACACATTGGTTCATTGGATCCTCATCCAAACTGTGAGAATAGCTGCTTTCATTCTTGCCATTTTACAGAAGAGGAAGTGGAAGCTTCGAGGGGATAAGTGACTTGCCTAGGGTGACCCAGGCCCAGTTAACAATGTCCAGCACCAGAGTCGGCTCTTGTGCCTGGCTGGGACTGAATGAAATATGGACTATGTGCTGGGTTGTGCTTTGAGTCGTTGATTTTTTTACCCCTTCCTTTCTTCCTGTAGGTGTTCAGGTACAGCACTGCACTGGAGAAACACAAGCTTTTTATCTCGGGTCTGCCTTTTTCCTGCACTAAAGAAGAACTGGAAGATATCTGTAAGGTTCATGGCACCGTGAGGGACATCAGGCTGGTTACCAACCGGGCCGGCAAACCGAAGGTTAGCATCTGAGCAGATGGCATTTAGCCTTCTGAGGCTTGGACAAACCTAGTTTTTTGTTCAGGGAGTATTTGGTTCTAGAGTGGGTTCCTAGTTTGTCTGCTAAGGAACAAATGATAAGTTAACGGAAGGATAGGTACACTAGGTTGTACTTGCATTTGGAGCCAGATTAACCTGTTTTTAGCTAATTGCACTAAAAGGAATAAAGTGTTTGGGAAAAAAAAAAGCTACCACAGATTAGCAGAGCGGTGGGGCACAGTGAGGAGTCTTAGCCGTGGGGCCTTGAGGTGAGGGGCCGTCCTCTACAATCTCCTCCCTCTTGTCCAGACTCCTCCTTTTCATTGCATCTCCCAGCCGTTTCCTCAAGTCCTTCCACCAGCCTCGCCATTATCATGACCTCCCCTCTGGCCCTTTCTCAGCCTCTTGTTAAATCCTCTTTGTACCACATTTTGAGTAGTGTTGTTTAAATACTAGTATGGGTTACCTCTTCCCCTCACCCTGCCCTTAACCAGGTTAATCGAATGTTAAAGAATATGAAATAAGGGGAGGCTGAAGGCTGCTCCTGTGTCCAGGCCACCTTATCTGTTTGCTGAATTTATACTGGTCTGTTTTTTTTTTTTTTTTTTGGCTGGAGTAAGCACAAGATGTACTGAACCTAAAAAAAGTTATCCGA
Source organism: Eidolon dupreanum (assembly GCA_028627145.1). Classification (NCBI taxonomy): domain Eukaryota; kingdom Metazoa; phylum Chordata; class Mammalia; order Chiroptera; family Pteropodidae; genus Eidolon; species Eidolon dupreanum. The sequence goes on along the minus strand of CM053510.1, from coordinate 89,057,741 downwards.
AGTTATAGTTAGTTTCAGAAAAAGGGAAGAAGAGTAGGGCAGGGAACTAAACCTATAGACAGATAGATGGTGGCGGTGGGGAAGGTCACCTATTAATGGGGTGCCTGCCCTGGCCTCCTGACCTGAAAGAGGAAGATGCATCCACCTCTGCAGTGCCTGACCTGGCTCTGGATCTGGTCTCTTTCAGGGCCTCGCCTATGTGGAGTACGAAAATGAATCCCAGGCGTCGCAGGCTGTCATGAAGATGGACGGCATGACTATTAAAGAGAACGTTATCAAAGTGGCTATCAGTAATCCCCCTCAGAGGAAAGTTCCAGAGAAGCCAGAAGCAAAGAAAGGACCAGGTGGCCCCATGGTGCCGCGGCAGATATATGGAGCGTAAGTGTTTGCATGCTAGCCAATGCTAACTTTGCCTGGGCCAGCACCATGATGAATTTTGTTTCCTGTTAGTACAGTACATTAGGACAGAAAGCTGGGGCCTGCTGTCCACTGTAGTCACCAGAACAGGGTGATACAGAGTATAAGTCTAGAAGTGGAACTTTTCCTGGTGTTTGCCAATTTATACTTGTGCTTTATTTAAGGCCAAATTTTCATCAGGCATTGATTACTTTAAAATCCTCTTTGCCAGGTGAATCCATGTTTAAAACAAAACTTGGCAACTGTATGCTTGCTAGGGTAATGTACAGCTCTGGCTGTCATCACATAAAAGCTATGTCTTTATTTGATAGGGATGACAACGCGAAATTGTGAGGTGATTTGGCGAGGTCTCAAAGATTACAGCCATTTTTATTTACCATATGGGTGACTGCATTACACAGGCTTGGTCTTTGCCAAAATGGGGAAAAGGCCAAGTTAAAGTGATTTTTTACCTACTAGTCAAAGTCAAGGAGACTTAGGCATTGTCTTATCATTCTTATTTTTTACTTTTTACCTTTTAACTTTGAATGATTTAAGACTATCCTGGTTTATTTTCACAAATAAAAGGGTCATAAATTGATGCTTTGAAAGGGTACATTCAGCATTTGCTCTTCCAGGCGGGGGAAGGGAAGGACCCAGCTTTCTCTGCTGCCTCGCGCCCTGCAACGCCCAAGCACTACGGCAGCTCAGGCAGAGAATGGCCCTGCCCCGAAGCCAGCGGTCACCACCTCAGCTGCCACAGAGGCTCCCAAGATGACCAATGCTGATTTTGCCAAGTTGCTTCTGAGAAAGTGAATGGGACTCTAAGAGAAGAGAAATCCCTTACTTCATGCTGGCCAGGAAGCCCACCAGTCATCTAGCCGTACTCTGGGTATGGAAGGGCCTGGGGTAGCGTCTGCACCCACGTAGTGTCCTCTCGGATAGACAAAGGAAAATGGTGTCCAAGAAAGAGGCTTTAAGTGCTCCCTCATATTGAGGGCAACAAGAGGAAAACAGTCACTCCACAGGTTGGGCACAGGGTGTAGTTTCTCAGATTTTTTTTTTGTCTTTTAAGAGTGAGAAACAGAAGTGAAACTTGAGCACATTCTTTTGAGACCCACTTGTCCAAATGTTTTCGGCCAACTCTGTCCCCTTTTTATAAGACGGTTCTCTTACACTCTGCATAGCACATATGCTCGTCACTCTTAATTTTTAAAAGACAAAAATGGCAGATGCTAGTAATTCACCGGAATGGCCTATTTTAGTAAAGGGGTAGGGATAGGGGAAGTCACAAAAAAATTTGATGGATTTTTGTTCAAGGGGGCTGTGCGTTTTTATATTATGTATTTGTAAATGACATGTCAACCCCTTATGTTTCCTAAAAGCAAAATATTTGTGACATTTGTTTTATATAGGAATTCTGTGTGCCATCTGCTGTGGACCATTTTCTTTGCCTAGTGAGTAGTTGACTGTGTTCTTTGTCTAAATATTGAGTTTCAGTCCTTTGGTTTTGTTTAAATACCATGTCAAGTGCAAACTTAAATTTTCCCCTTTTAGCTTTGTCTATTAAACTGAAGTTCTCTTAAAAACTTCTTGTGGAATGGTACTCAGCTGTACATTCACATATGGCTGTATTTTGAAATGAGTATACTTTGCTTTACCTAATAGATGTGTAAATAGAACTTTTCTAAGTCAAATCTTATTGTTGCCTTTAAATCTTTTCAGCTGTGGTGTGTCTTCAGTTTTAAAACTTCAGTTTATCAGTTTGACCCTCTAGCTTTTAAGCTTTTTACCCCTCATTTATCAAATATTTATTGCTTTGAAAGTGACGCTGTCAATTCAGTAGGGAGAACTTCCTTTATAAAGATCCTCTGCAGAAAAATGGGATTCTTTCAAATGTGATGGAAATCAACTCATATTTTTAAGTTTTTGTGCATCAGGCATTACTACTTTTTAACATTTTTTAATGGAAAATTTTAAAAAGAGAATGAGATAAACTCATGTGCCTACCTTTGAATGTCAGCGTTTCTCACATCATAGCCCATTTCCTTCATCTCTACCTCCACCTCCTTCCCTTCTTCCATACTATTTTGAGGGATACCTCAGATATCATAGCACTCTTCAGTAATATTGTAGTATGTGGCCCTAAGGGATAAGGACTTAGAGGCCATAGTTCTAGCATTATTCCTGAAAACATTAATGGTAATTCCTGTATTCTCGTTTCATAAATGTCAATTCCCCCATAAGTTATGATTAGTTAATAACTAAGTCTTTTAATCTGTAGGTTCCCCCTCTACTTTGTCTTTCTCTTTTCGCACAAAAACAAAAATTTTTTTGTTTGGAGTAATCTGAATTAAATTCAAGCAGTGGCTATTTGTCACCTCATATGTAGTCAGAAAAAACCGTGTTTGCTAGAATGGCCACTTTCCTGCTGAAGCCTGTTCTGTGGATGAAGATTTGGGACAGTTGGGGACTGATACTGAAGAGCCATGAATATTTCCTTATCAATCTAGGTTCAGGTGTTTTTACTCTTTGCTTGCTTCACATTTCACTATTTTATTTTCTTGTTGTTGGCCAGTCCCCTGACCTTACTTCATAGTCTCAAATGTTAACATAGGCTTGTAACAGAGCTGAGCCTTTTCAGATTTGAGCAGGACCCAGTTTTGGTTTGGGGTGTTGACTATTCTGTAAGTGGATTTTCAGGAATGACTGGGTTTATGTGTTTTCCCCAGAAAATCATGAACTCAGGGTAAGTAGAAACATGAAAAACTATTTGTTACTTGAGTCTTAGTAAAAAGTCAGTGATCTATTCCTTTCAACCTAGGGAGGCAGTTTACCCAACTGGTTCTTTCTGGTGTTCCTGTTGAAAGTACTGTCTTGGATCTGTTTTACTGCCAGAATAATAATAGGGCTAAGGTTTTGAAAATAATCTCTGCATCCTTCTGATAAATGGATCATCTCTTGAATAAGACAGCAAAGTCTTAGGCATTTATTTAATAAAATACTTTATTAGAGTCAGTTATTTGTTAAAATAATATCCTTCACATATAGCTAAAGTGCCAATTTCTATAGTATAAAGCAAGCACTGCTGTCAGGCCTCCTTGGTGTACTTATAAAACCAAGACAATAGAAGAGTTAAGGTTTAAGAAATACCTTATGGCAGCATACAAGTATGAAAATATTTTCTATAAAGGTTTGAATAACTCACTTGGGGCCATATCATATACATTTACACTCATTTTCCTTAATCTTTCAGAAAACCACTCAGATTATATAATTAGGTTACTGTAAACACTTGCTACATAAGAATAGTGACCTCATTACTATCAGGATCTGAATTCTCAAACCCGAGGCAACACCCTGTATATATTCACCATCATTCAGATACTGACAAAGTGCAGTACAGTGTTAGACATCATGGACTTTGTCCCTGGAAGAGGAACCCAAAGATTTCTGACCATTCTGACTCTTAAGTAGCAGCAGTTATATTGGCATCTGTGCCTTACATGATTGGAAGATTCTTTCTACTTCCACAGAATTACAATTTGACCGTATTACATATAACATTCTATAAGTTGCTAGGAAAAAAAAGGCCACTCCAAGGCAATCTGTTCTGCTTCCCTGAGGGGATGCTGGACAGTACAGTGGCTGTGGGAGGTGTGGGGGTCAGGTCAGTAAGTAGATAAAGCTGAACAACAAAAGGGACATGTCCTAGCTCTGGTCAGAGATTTTCTGTGGTTCAGTGGAAACTGGTACTCTAATTCATTGTCAAAAATGCTTATATTTGGTGTTGATGTGGCATCTGTTTTCTTAGATCTGTTCCTTAACACTGACCTACAGAAGATGTTAAACTCAGAGGATGGTGGGTAAGGGCAGACTTGCCCACTTGGACAGTATTTGATTTGCAGTATGATTCAGTTGTTCGGTGAAAGCCCAGAGAACTTTTAGACTAAAACATCTGGTCTGAGTTGCTGCAAATGAAATGAGAGAAACAGTGATAGAAAAAGAAAACTAGGTTGGCCACTTCCCTATTCTTAAAATAGTCTCGATATGTAAAAATAGCCTTTGGCACCAGAGTTTGCAAACTGTGTGGCTCAAATACTCTTCCTTGAAATAAGCAGGGTATCAAACTAGAAATGTTTCAACATTCATGTCCTGGAAGTTTGCTCTACTACTAAGAATGTTACAACAGTAAATCTCTTTGTAGGGGAACAAAATCCTCTTAAGAAAGCAAGTTTTCAATCATTTCTCAAAACTGGACCAGGTTCTCCCCAGGAGTGCTGACTTCCCAGGTAGTGTCACAGAACTTTGGAGCCCGTTTCAAATAAAGACTTGGAGGAGTTAGTCCTTTGGCTCTGGAGCTTGTCCTACAGCTCCTGGCCTCTTCCTCACCTTAGTGCAAATTCTACTCCAGAAACTGTTCTGGTCACACAAGCACTGGTGCCCCCAAAGCCTGCTGGGACCACCACATGAACAGGGGCCACCAGCACAGAGAGCAGACATCATACAACATTTCCTAGCTCAAAAGAAAATAAATAACTTGGCTGAATTATAAGTTATCTTATAGACAAGGCTTAATAATTTAGTTTTTTTCTTTAAAAAAACATTTGGAGGTAAAGAATGTTTAAGTCCCTTATCTATCTCCTTTTGCTTTGGGAGACGACAAGGTTTCTAGAAATGATCAGTTTCTTTGATTATTTTTTTCTTCTCCTGGGTGTTCGCTGTCACCAAGGGAAGATTTAGAGGGTTAAGGTTTCACAGGTAGTGTCTCCTTGAACCCAGAGTGGTTGGGTTTGGCCTCTGGCAGTGCCACTGGGTATTCTGTTGTGGCGAAGAGCAGAGTGTCCAGAGTGGTCTCTGTACACTTGGCAATGAAACGGATGAATGGCCTCACGTCGCCTTCGTTGGCGACTTCTAGTACATGGTAATACTCAGATCTTTGCTCCTTAAGGATGGTGATGGGTGGGTAGCCTGCCTGCATTAGGATGAGGTTCATCAGCAGGCGTGAGGTCCTTCCATTGCCATCGATGAAAGGGTGGATATAAACGAGTTTATAATGGGCCAGGGCTGCAAACTCAACTGGGTGCAGATTCATGGCGTCCTCGGAATTGAGCCACTGTATGAACTCCTGCATCTGCTTTTCCACATCTTGAGGATGGGGAGGGATGTGGTGGCCCACAAGGACCTGTGTTGTCCGAAACCTGCCAGCTTCCACTGGATCCACATATCCCAGCACCCGCCGGTGGATCTCTAACACGTCGCTGATGGTGACAGACCCGATGCGGGAAACCAGTGTGGTGTTGACATACTTCATTGCTGCATGCATACCAATGACCTCATTCTGCTCCTCCAGGCTTTTCCCTGGCACAGCGTAGCGGGTCTCCAGGATGTGCCTGATTTCTGAGAGGGTCAGGGTGTTGCCCTCGATCGCAACTGTGTGGTAGATGTGATGGTAGTATGTTTCTTCCATGACTCTTCGCAATGCTGAATTGCCCTTGGGGATGGACATAACCTTCTTCACTTTGCTGTCGATGATGCTAAAGTACCTCTGGTCGATCTCCTCTACCAGTGGCAGCGTCCGGTCCCGGTTGACCAGCGCTTTCTCATGGTAGGGCGAGATGGTCAACGCTCTGGTGTACAAGTAATCTGCCTGGATGATGTCCTTGTCTTCTTCCGAGAAGATGCCAAACTCGTTGAGCGCATCCACAAAGTCTGGGTCCATCTTGAGGGCGTGCAAGAAGAGCTTGTGGGCTTTCTCCCGCTTGCCCTGGCGTTTCATTTCCAGGGCTTGGTTCAAAGCTGCTTTAGCTTCCAAGTTAGCAGCTAGAAAAGAGCCAAAGAAGCACTGTCAAGGAGGGTAGGCAGTGGCAAAGGATGTTCAGGTGAGCTGTCAACTGTGCTAGGCTCCCAGGGGAAGCCATGGCCTCAGGGGCTTGTTCCAGCCATGCCGTTTGTGCTCTTCAGTGTACCTAGGACCACTACATTTATGGATGTGTTTGTTCTCCATAGCCCCATGGAGTGGTAGGCTGTTAACTGTCTATTTGTCCTCAGAGCCATTCTCTGTACCCTAGGAGGCATCACTTGATGCCTGCCTTCTGATGGCCATAGTGAGTGGACGTATTTCTTTGTGCCCACAGTTCTCATCTCAGGCCCTTCCTGTATCTTCTTTGGCTCTTGGCTATTCTGGTGATCCATCCTCATGGTGCCTGCCCTGCCCCTGCCCTTGCCCCTGTCCGTGTAGGCCAGGCTGTGAATAGCTCCCCACTGGTATTAGCCTCTGAGGCATTCCCATCGCCAGGCCTTTCTTTAATTCTTTTAACCTATTGCTTCTCAGCTGGACCCTCTTCAACAACCAGTCTTCCATTTGCCAGGCCCCCACTGAGTCAGTGTCAGCAACACGTAATGGACTGGTTTTAGTTCAAGTGTCCCAGGCTGTCTTACTCTCTCTGGTCTTGGCCTGGAGCACTCTCCCCTTGTGCCTGTTCCCTTGGGTCACTCCTCTTTACACTCAGGTCACAGCTTAGGCATCCCCTCCTCCAGGGAGCCTTCCTGTTTGCCTGCAGCCCCTTTTCTCCCTTATCACCACACTAGTGTCTCTCTGTCACCTGTCAGCTTGCTTAGGTTGGGATCTGAGGGCAGATTTCTTCGAAACCCTGTGCCCTGCACACAGGACACTCTAATTTATTGCATTAACAAGTGTGGAGGAGAGTGATGTCAGCATCATGGCAGAGTGTAGACTTCATTGGTCCTCCCCTTAAATTTATGAGTTGGACATCTGTAACTCAACAAAGGATCCCCTGCTTAACACAAACACACCTGAAAGATCCATGCATTGGAACACCCGAAGATGGATGTCCTGGAATGAGTAGGGGAGGTGGGATGGGGTAAGGACAAAGATGAGGCTTGGCATCCACTGGCCACAATGGAGAAGCTGGGCTGCAGCCTTCACAGTACAGCCTGGACTGTAAAAGGGGCAGAACAGTTTCTGTCTAGTAAAAGGTCTCTCTCTTCCCAGCTCCCCATGGAGGCAAGGCCAGGTAAATGTGGCTGGGAAGTCTTAAACAGCACAGCCATACTGACAGCTTTTGCTGGTGGCGGTGGAGGGAGGGGGAAGTGGAGCTGTGTGATCATGGACTTGCTTCTCCTACCGCAAATACCCCGGCAGAGCATAGATTGGGGGCGCGGGGGGGGGGGAAGGGAAATGAAAACAACATATCAAAATTTTTGGGATGCAGCAAAAGCAGAGCTAAGAGGGAAGTTTATAGCATTACAGGCCTACCACAAGAAACCAAATTCGCAATCTAAAAATCACACCTTAAAGAACTAGAAAAAACAAAGCCTGAAGTTGGGTCAAAGGAAGGAAATAAAAATCAGAGTGGAAATAAATGAAACAGAACAAAAAGACAATAGAAAAAATGAATCAAAGAGCTTGTTCTTTGAAAAAATCAAAATTGACCAACTTCTGGCCAGACTTACTGAGGAAAAAAGATGACGCACAATTAGAAAGGAAAGATGAGAAGTGAAAATGGACACCCCAGAAATACAAAGGATTGTACAATAATACTAAGAAAAGCTATAGGCTACCAGACTCAATAACCTAGAAGAAATGGACAAATTCTTAGAAATATGTAGCCTTTCTAAGCTGAATTATAAAGAATTGGAAAACCTTAATAAGACCCATTTCTGTAAGGAAGTTGAAATAGTAATCAAAAACCTCCCGAAAAACAAAAGTCCAGGGCCAGATTGCTTTACTGGTGAATTCTACTAAGCATTCAAAGAAGATTTAATACCAATCCTAAACCTCCTCCAAAAAAATAGAAAAGTAGGGAATACCTGGTAACTCATTTGACAAGGCCAACATTACTCTGATACCAAAACCAGGCAAAGACAACACAAAAGCACAGGCCAATCTCTCTGATGAACATTAGATGCAAAAATCCTAAACTAGCAAATCGAACACAATGCATTAAAAGGATCATACATCAAGATGAAATAAGGTTCATTCCAGGGATGCAAGGATGGTTCAACACTGCAAATCAATGTGATAGACCACGTTAACAAAGATAAAAATCATAATAACAAATGCAGAAAAAGCATTTGACCAGTTACAAAATCCATTTATGATTAAAACACTCAATAAAATAGGTGTAGAAAGAAAGCACTTCAACTTAATAAAAGGCCATATATGACACACTCTCAGCTAATATACTCAATGTCGAAAAATAGGTATCTTTTAAGATCAGAAACAAGACCAGGATACCCACTCTTGTCACTGTTCTTCAACACAGTACTGGAAGTCTTTGCCAGAGCAATTAGATGAAGAAAAGAAAGGGCATCCAAACTGAGAATGAAATAAAACTTACTATTTGCATATGATATGGTTCTATATACAGAAAACCCTAAAGACTCCAACAAACTTAGAAATAACAAAATTCAGTAAAGTTGTAGGAAACAAATCTGTTGTATTCCTATATACTAAGAATGAAACATCACAAAGGAAAATGATGAAAACTATCATTTACAATTGCAACAAAAGGATAAAATACCTAGGGGTAAACTTAACAAAGGAGGTGAAAGATCTCTACACTGAAAATTACAAGACATTGTCGAAAGAAATTGAAGAGGACACAAATGTAAAGATATTCTGAGTTCATGGACTGGAAGAATCAACATAGTTAAAATGCCCATATTTCCTAAAGTGATATACAGATTTAATGCAATCCCTATCAAACTACTAATGGTATCAAACTCCTAATGGTGTGTGTGTGTGTGTAGACAGAGAGAGAGACAGAGAGAGAGAGAGAGAGAGAGAGAGAGAGAGAGAGAGAGAGAGAGAGAGAGAGAGAGAGATTGACTGATTTATATTTTCCTTACTTTGCATGTTGGGGGAGGGAGAAGTTGAGAGTTGGTACTGTGGAATGTGGGGAACAGGAGGAAAAAAGAAGCCAAGGGAGGACATTTACTCTTTTCTTCTTTCCCACCCCTCCCCCCCCAAAAAAATCCTTAAATTTGTATGGAACCACAAAAGACCCCGAATAGCCAGAGCAATCCTGAGGGGGGCGGGGGAAAAGCCAGAGGCATCACACTCCCTGACTTCAGACTATATTATAGAGCTACAGTGATCAAAACAGTATGGTATTAGCAGAGAAATAGACACACAGACCACTGGAACAGAAATGAGGGCCCAGAAATAAACCCACACATATATGGGCTACTAATTTTCAACTAAGGAGCCAAAAACAACAATAAGAAAGGGAAGGCTATTCAATAAATGGCATTGGGAAAACTGGAAAGCCACATGCAAAAGACTGAAACTAGACTGCTGACAAAAATTAACTCAAAATGATTAAAGTCTTGAACATAAGACCTGAAGCAATGAAATACATAGAAGAAAACATAAGCACTAAACTTATGAGTCTTGGTCTCAGAGAAGTTTTTGTGAACTTGACCCCAAAGGCAAGGGAAGTAAAAGCAAAAATAAATGAGATTACATCAAACTAAAAAGCTTTTGCACAGCAAGAAGGACCATCAAAAAACAAAACAAAACAAAAAAAAAAACAACCAACTGAATGGGAGAAGATATTTGAAAATGATACCTCTGATAAGGGGCTGATATCCAAACTATATAAAGAACTCATACAATTCAACAACAACAAGAAATCTGATTAAAAAATAGGCAGAGGACCTGAACTGACACTTTTCTAAGGATGACATACAGACAGCTAACAGATATATGAAAAGGTGCTCACAATCACTCATTATAAGGGAAATGCAAATCAAAACCTCTATGAGATATCACCTCACACCTGTTAGAATGGCTGTTATCAACAAGACAAGATATAATAAGCATTGGAGAGAACATGGAGAAAATGGAACCCTCACATTACTGGAAAGACTGTAAATTGGTGCAGCCACTAGGGAAAACAGTATGTAGGTCCCTAAGAAAATTAAAAATAAAGGTACTACAGGACCCAGCAACCCCTCTTCTGTGTATCTACCAGAAAAATTTTAAAATTTATTTGTAAAGATATATGTATCCCTATGTTAACTATGTTAAGTATTATTTATAATAATAGCCAACACATGTAAACAACCTAAGTGTCCTTTGACGGATGATTGGATAAAGATGGTGTGGTACTTATATACAATGGAATACTACTCAGCCATTGAAAGATGAAATATTGCCATTTGAGACCATGGATGGATCTTGAGAGCATGCTAAGAGAAATAAATCAGATGTTAAAGGGCAAGAATCTTATGTGGGATATAAAGCAAAAAGCAATAAATGAACACATAAAATAAACAAAAAAAAGAAGCACACAGATACAACAGAGTGGTGATTATCAGAGAGGAAGGTAGTTGGGGGGAGGATGAAGAGGGTAAAAGGGGTCAAATATGTGGTGACGGAAGGAAACTAGACTTTGGGTTGTGAGCACACAAGGGTATACAGATATCATAAAGTTGTACACCTAAAATTTATGTTATTAACTAATGATACCCCAATAAAAAAGTGTAAACACAAATTATGAATAAGTAAAATGTAGCATAATCCAAAAATAAAAGCATTGAGGACAGACAGTCATTCTTTCTTACCTGGAGAGGCCTTGTTCTTGACCACCAGCAGTGCTGCGTCCTTGGAGGTGACACTGAGTTCTGTGGATGGGCTGGTGCACTTGGTGATAGCATGCTGTGCCCTGTCCAACTTGCTCCTGAGCAGATAGAAGCCTTTGAGCAAGGCCAAACACTGCTCCTCCATGGCCCCCAGAGGCAGCAGCAGGGCCAGCAGGGACCCCAGCACCATGCTCAGCAGCATCATCCATAGGAAGCGGCCCCAGGCTGAGACCCATTTTGGTTCAGTCACTGCCATCACTGAAGCCATCAACATGAGTGTCATCTGGACTCAGGGGTGGGCCCCTTGCACATATCCAGAGTCATCTGAGAGAGTGCTGGATCTGCAAGGAACCAAGAGTTGTAGGAGATGAAGTAAGGGAAGTAATATTTTTAGGATTCGTTTCTGATTCCAGCTAGGGCTTGGAGATCCCCACACCTCTTAACTATGACCAGGAGGTAGGGGCAAGTAAGGAGTGAATATAAATGGGGAGGAGCCAGCCTGGAAGGATTTGGTGCCACTCCAGAGTGGTGTGACTGAAAAGTAATGCCGCCACTGCCCAACATTTATTAAGCACTTAATTGTGCGCCAGGTCCTATGCTGTGCACTAAAGACCTACGCATACTATCTCCTGCAGTCTTCAACAGGAACTGATGCTATCGTCACTCCACCCTCCAGATAAGGAAACAGGCGCAGAGAGGTGAAGTCCCTTGCCTGAAGTCATCCAGTGAGCAAGTGACAGCCTTAAGACTTGAATTCAGGATCCCATGGCTCTAAAGTCTCCTGCTTCACCACAAATTCTGTGCCCTCTGACACCAAACACTGGGTGTCTGGGGGCACAAATACCAAACACACACACAGGCTAAGGCAGTTTTAAGGCCCGTTCTTTGATAAGCATAAGCACAACTGTTTGGCGTCCTAATTTATTGCCATATGGGTAGCCATCTCTTCTTGCCCTCACTCTGATATTAACCACAATGCTGATCCCCTCTCTGGCCTTCCTTTCCTGGCCTGTCCAGCAGGATGCTGTCTAGAGTCCAGACAGTCCAAGCATCTCAAAAACTCAGTGTGGGCAACAGCGGCTGACCACTTGCCCTCTGTGACAGTGTGCATGTGCTTGGGGTTGGCACTGGGAGTGGAGGGGCCAGGTATGTGAGCCCCATTATGCTATCAGTAGCATTTATTGGGCAACTATGGTGTGCTGACTACTGAGCTGAGTACTAGCCATGCATTATCTCACCTAACCCTCACTGCCCTGAGAAGGCAAGCTACTCCAGCTCCAAGAGAAACAATGCAGAGACAGGATAAGTCAATTCCCGGAAGGCCCACAAACAAGTATCAGGAATCCCCCGTGCGTCTGAGTTCAGAGTGCCTGGGACTTCACGTCTACCTTGTAAGCAGTGTCTGTGCACCTGCTCCGGGCTGCTCCTGGTGCTAGGCCGCCAAGACCCAGAAATGGTTGATTAGGTTTCTGATCGCTCAGGGCAGTGAGTCTAATGGGGGAACCTGACACGTTGATAAAGAAATGGCTTGGTACGCGCTCTATTGGGCGAATGCTTGGCGTGCTTTGAGAGTACGGAAGACGGTGTGCACCCAGGTGATTAGTCCAGGTCGTCTGGGCACGCTTCCCGAAAGACGGGCTCCCCGGCGAGGTTGGAATTCGCGGGTGATGCGCGTGTGTGCCCAGGAGGAAGTGCGTTCTGGAAAGCGCGAATCTCTCACCTCTCATTAAAACAGGAAGAGGGAAACTGAGGCCCACACAGGCGAGAGGACTGGATTAAGGTTTCTCTGGGGAGCTGCCCCTTTCCGAACCCTGCCCTTGGGCTCGCTGCCCTCTCGCACCCTCCCCAGCTCGCTTCTTCCGAGACCCTCGGGTTTGACCCCTCCTCACCGCACACCGTTGCCAGACCCCTGTGGCCGTCTTCCCCGTATTCGCAGGCTCCGCGGCACCGGCTCCCGAGACCTCTTCCGTCACCGACTTCTGGCCCCGCCTTCGGCGACTCGCCATTGGTCGGTCCGCCATCGTCGTCTTGGCGGATTGGCTTTCCGCACTGGTCCGCCCCTCGCATTTCCGGGTTCTTGCGTCGGCGTCGGCTTCCCGGGGTAAGTCTCGCCGTGGGCCACCTCCATTGGCTAGCTCTTGCGTTGGTCTCGTGCCCGCAGCAGCCAATAAAGGACATGAGGGGCGGGACCTGGGCGACTGGCCAGAGTAGCAGGTGCGAAAAAACCCCGGGCGAATGCGGCTTTGTGGCACATAAGGTGTAGGCGGGGGAACTCGGAAACTCGCAGTTCTGGCCTCTTGGAGATGCTACTCTTCTCACAGGTCTCATCAGGGCGCATCTTTCCTGGCCTCAGTTTCCTTAGGTGTAAAATGAAGATGCTGATGGTTTGCATCTCTTTACCATGTTAGTCTGACTTCACAGCGGGGTTCTTATCCTCCAACCTATGCTACCAGGGCTGCATTCTTCTTTCTCTCACCTCCTCTCTCTTCCTCCCTGACTTTTAAAATTTGGATCCTTAAGAGAAGAGCCTGGCTGCTTCTTTTGGCTTTCCAGAGAAAGAGAGAGAATTTTATCTTTATGAGCTGAAGTCTCCATCTTAATTCTCAAATATTGAACAAGACGTCCACAACATGCCCATAAATGATAAGCATTAAAATGTTATGTCAACCGGTGGTCTTTGGTGTCAATTCAATGCCAACAGGAGTCCCCAGTTTGGGCTGTGGTGAAGGGGGAGACTATTTAGTTAAAACAGCTTAATCACAAAACATCATAACTCTGAGACAACAGACTATGAGGCCGCCCAAGAGAGGCATCATCAGTGTGGCAGCTTAGCCCCAGTGTGGCAGCTCTGCTTCTGTCTGGTAAGCCAACTTTGGTGTTAACAGTTCAGCTCCCACCCTGCTGCAGAAGGCCTAGTGTGCTTCAAGACCTGACCTCCTTCATGACACACATTCTTCTTGGAAGCCATTCCCATGTAGTGGTTGTGGGTGTCAACACTGGGTCCACAGAACCCTGGGTTCAAATCCCAGCTCTGCCATTTGCAAACAGTACATTTTTGCAAGTGACTTCACCTTGCTTATCCCGTTTGTGTTTCTGCAAGATGAGGTAATGTGATGACAATACATCCTAATTGGGTTTTGTGTAAGGGCAAAGTGAGATCCTATGTGTATGGCACAGAATAAACACTTGATAAGCATCTGCTGTTGCAATTTTTCCCAGAAAAGACACCAAGTCATTGTTTTTTTATTTGTTATCTGCAGAAGAACCTGTCCGAGCTCCAACTACTGGAGAAAGACCCCATTGCCATTTTGTAGGTCTCAATCTGATTCCAGTTTAGGGGAGCCACTGACCTATATAGCACAAAAGGAAGTGTCCAGGTACAGGCCACCAGAGGTGTGCTGTCATGAAAGAGACCATGAGGGGATATTGTGAGGTGAGGAACCAAACAGCTCTGGCCCTTGCTGGTGGGTTCCCTGTTTATAACTTGTAACTAGTCCTCAATTTCCCCAAATCTAAGCCCTTAGCATGGAGAATGGCACGTGGTAGATGCTTGAGAAATTTTATTGACTTGAATAAGAAATATCTGAACCAAGACCAACGATGGAGGATGGTGATTACTTCTGGAGCTTCTTGTTTCTGTTTTTTGAACAAAGGTCTTGAACACTGTTCTTTCAGAGTCACCCGAATTTTTCTTCTAATGGGCTAAGCAGTAATATAAAAACCTTCTGCAGAGGAGGGCCTAGTGTGAAACCAGCTAATTATGCGGGATGGTTGTAATGGAAAGCAGTAAGACTTCGGGGTCAGACAGGTATGTGTTCAAATGCAGGGCCCACTGCTTACCAGCTGTGTGACTTTGAGTAAGTCACTTATCTCCCTGGACTGGATATGATAGGGTTTGTGGACCTCTGTCCCCTCCCAGGCATAAGGCAATGTAATCATCTACTTTTAAAGACCCTATACCATATCTACTCTTTCTTGAAATGCCAGTGTAAACTCTTTAATGACTTTAGGTCAAGGTAGCAAATCTAGAAGCTCACAAGAACTCTTAGTGAGTAAAACTGCCTGAGAATGAGATAATACGGAGAGGCGAGAGTGTGGAGACTATGAGGCACCTGTTTTGTCCAAAGTGGGTAGGAGTTTCTCAATTCTAGCCTACATTTATTATTCAGGGGTGCAGTCCAAAAGTTGACAGCTTTTCCAATTTTTCAAAAGCAATTTCAGGCCTAGATTTTAAAGTAAAATCGCCAGATTTTTAAACAGTTGGCATGTTTTCCTGCCGGCTACGGAGGGCTGCCAGTTCCCTGCTTAAAGGCTTTTAAAATGGGCAGGAGATGGTGGCAAGGCCACGCAGGAAAACACAGATGACTCTCAGCAAATGATTGCACCACTGTCTGTGGACACCAGGGGGCAGTAATTCACCTGGCATCACTTTCCTCATTCAATTCCCATTGTCAGGAGAGCACACTCAACTTTCTCTACTTTGCATTCCGCTGTGTTAAATGTAGGAAAAATATGATCCCTGAAGCGATATTGAAAAGTTGGCTTTCTCCATCTTAAGTATACTGTATTGGGTAGAAATTGCCTCCCCATGGCCCATGGAGGAGTTTTCTAAAAGTTTACCTTGACACTTGACAAAGAACTGGAAAGTGGCTGCATGGGAAATGTGTCCATAATGCAAAACAAAACAAAACAACACAAACAAAACAAAGCAAAACACTTATGCATCTTTAAGAAACAGCTTTCAAGCATTTCTTACTGGCAGAGTCAGATTTGATTGCTTAGGAAACACAAAACTCGCCAACTAGAGGTTATACTGCACTGGGATGGCTCCAGAATGACTCAACTTCATTTAAAAGAAAATATACCATACCAGTTAGTTCTCTCTCCCTTCACTCCCATGTTCCTCTTCTTTCCCAGCCTGCTTGGATATGTTTTTTTTTTTTTTTCTCCTAACTTAAATCTGCTGCAGAAGAGGCCCCAGCAACCCTTCTCTCTGACTAATGGTTAATCCTCATGACACATACCCAGTGGGGTCAGGCCCAGTTTCTTAGGCACCCCCAAGAGACAGAGTTTTGGGGACCCCGTATGGGTATCCCTGAGCTGATGGCTCATGCTCTGGACTCAAGATACACATGTCATACAGTGTTGAATAGATTTTTACCAATCTGTTAACATCTCAGACATGCAAATAAGTGTTTTCAGAGCAAATTATTTGGGCAAGTGATATTTCTTACTTTCAAAAAATTAAACAAAACTGCTTTTTTTTCTTGTTAAATAACCAACTATTTCTTTAAAGCAAGACAGGATCATTATAGATATAATAGAAGGCACAAAAAAATAATAAGAAGAAAAAATACCCATGTACAACTGTACTAGATATTTTTCTATGCCATCTATTTTTAAATTGTGAAATATTTCAGACATCCAGAAGGCATAGCTAATACAATGGGTACCCATGTGCCTGCCACCCAGTTTAAGAAATATTAAGTACTGTATCATATTACCAACGCACCAATACTCTCGGGCATCCTCTCTCCTTATCACATTCCCTTCACTCCCTCCCAGAGGTAATGGCCACCTTGAAGTTGATGCCTATTATATCCACGCATGGTCTTTTGTTTTACCCATATGTATATATTCCTGAATAATATATAGCAATGTTCTGCATGTTTTCACACATTATATATACTCTATGTATCCTTCTGCATTTTTTTTTTGGTTCAGCATTATATTTTAGAGATTTATATACATATTGATACTCACAGTTCTGGTTCCTTAATTTTACACTGCTGTGTAGTATTCCATTTACAGTTTATTTCTTATTTACCTATTGATGGGCTTTTGGATCATCTGCAATCATTCCCTATTATAAACAGCACCGCAGTGAAATTCCCATCTGATTTCTTGGCACATGTGTAGCAGTTTCTCTAAGTCAGAGTTTGTCAAAGAATCATCTGAGGAGCTTTTAAGAAAACACCCAGAGTTGGGCCCACTCCAGACCAATAAAGTCCTCCAACCTTTTTGATCCTCTTGTATTTTGGCTATAAGTGGAAATAATTGTACCTGTCACATTATTTCATCAGTAGTAGTGGTAACCACCATTTATTAAGCATTTAATGTGTACTAAGTAATTTATATGTATGATTTTATTGGATGTTTATAACCATGCAATGAAGTAGATATCATTAAACCCACTATATGAAAGGTGAAAATGAGGCACAGAGAAGTTAGGTAATTAACCTGAGGTCATACAACAAGCAAGAGGCAGAGCCAGGGTTCACAACCAGTCTTTCTGACTCAAAACATATGATTTTAACCACTATGAGACCCTACGATTTCAGAGCTGAGAAGTTACACTTTAATTCCTCAGTTTGGCAGGTGGGAAAACAGGTGGATGGAGGGCAAGGTCAGAGCCAGGAGAGCAATCCAGGTCTCTAGACTCCCTATTCATCAACACATCATTTTCTTATGTAAAAGTACTTTGGGGAAGGGAATGAGGAGCAAGGAGGGAAAAATCTTAATAAAGCCATCTTTTCTTTTCAAGACAATTTCTGGCTATGCTAGGGGTATCTGGATTTACTCTGTATCACTTATCCATGCTATATATTAAATATCATTCCACTTCCCAATTTAGCAGCTTAACCCAACAACAAACATAGTTCATGAGTGTTGAGAATCCAGGAGCAGCTTAGCCAGATCCATCTGACCCCAGGTCTCTTCTGACATTGCAGTTACGCTGGGTCATGGGGCTGGGGGAGCACTTATCTGAAGCTTTGGCAGGGGCGAGAACCTGTTTCCAAGGTGGTTCACTCATGTGGTTGGCAAGTTGGTGCTGGCTGGTCACGGGATGCTTCAATTCTACTCCATGTGCGTTGCTCCATAGGGCTGCTTGAGTGTTCTCACAACATGGACGTCGGCTTCCCCCAGAGTGAGTGATCCAAGAGCAGAATGTCTTTTCTGACCTTGCTTCAGAAGTCACACACTGTCACCTCTGCTGAACACTATGGGTCACAACATAGACCAACCTTGGTATGGTGTGGGAGGGGACTATCTATATGGTTCACCAGGAGGTGAAAGTCATTGCGGACTGTCTTGGAGGCTGCTACCCTACACTCACTGTGCCTGGCCCTCCTCAGTCTCAACAGTTCTGCTCAACTGCCTGGCAGCACGGACTTCAGACCCCTTTGGCCTTGTGTGGTTGAGAGGCAGGGAGCTTCTGCCAGTATGAGACTTACCTGTGAGAATAGTGGGCTCCCAGTTGCTGCCTGCCTTTCTTCTAGCTGTTTAATGAAGGCTTTCAGGTCATGTTGACATGGAGACTGGCTCAGCTGCTCAAGATGCCATCCTAGATCACAGCCTCTAAAAGATATAACTAACACCCTCTCTTCTACCTGCATGGTGATGGTGACTCACGGTGGTCATTTGGCCAACATGGAGTGCAGACCCGGAGAAGCCACTGTCTGCGTCCTTCCCCCTCTCAGATTTCCCAGCTGTACCTGACTGTAGGTTGTCCCTTACTGCAGTGTCCATCAGCAAGGCAAACAGGGCGTGGGGGCTCTGTGCAGAGAGGCTGCAGTTCACTCTGGGTCCAAATTGCAGTCCCTTTGGCTGCACCCCGAAAGCTCTCAGTGAAGCTTTCTGTTGCCATAGTAACATGGAGAGAAGGAAATTAACATGGGCGCTTGGCTAGTCAAGAAAGCCAAGCTTTTAATAGACATTTCCCCCTTTTAGATAGATAAGAATTCCTAGGAAGGCTTTGGATGGACATCAAAGCGTCTTTTTTCAGATGCTGAGGAAATGCTCTTTAAAAAATTATTGTGGAACCTAATCAGAAAGATGGCAGTGGATTTGGAGTTCTTAGAGAAATTGGAATATAAGTTTAGAGCCAAGGCAACTTTTTTTTTGTTTGTTAGTAATGGCTTTCTTGAGATATAATTTGCATAACGCACAATTCATTCATTTAAAGTGTACACTTCAGTGACTTTTAGTGCATTTACAGAATTGTGAAACCATTACCACAACCAATTGTAGAACATTTTTGTCACCCCCTCTCAAAAAGAAACTCCATACCCTTTAGCAATCATTCCCAATTTCTCCACCACTGTCCTCCCTCAGCCCCTGGCAAATCTATTTTCTGTCTATATAGATTTCTCTGTTCTGGACATTTCCTATAAATGGAATCATACGACATGTGATCCTTTGTGACTGGCTCCTTTCCGTGCTTTTATTCTTTGCTTCCTTAAGGTTCTCCGTAGTTTCTCTAACAAAAGTGTCTCCAGTCTCTCTGAGAACAATTCATTGGCTGGGGGTGCAGCTGTCACATTAGACCGTGGGCTGGAGATGAATGGAAGTGAGCAGGTTCCTCCAATGCCACCAACCCTGACCTTCCCTCTTCCATTTTAGCCTTCTGAGCTGCTCTGAGACAGAACTGGGGAAAGTAGTCCCTTTGGAGCATGCTGGACAGGTGTCATGCCAGCATGAGCAGACTTGCTTTCCACATCGCCCTTTTTCTGAGGCTAGGGTGGGGGAATTATGATCACAACCAGCAAGTGCCTACCAAGTGCCAGGCAGCAGACTAGGAGCAGCCCATGTGTTAAGACTATCTCATTGCTATAGAAATTTTCTTTCTTTCTTTTTCTTTCATGGGATTCACTGAAAAGCCACCCCTTCTATTTCATGAAGATGTTCGCTGAGGCTATAATCTGGGTTAGTTTTCTATTTTTCAGCCATAAAACATGCATGTAGAAATCACCTCACTTTTCAGCCTGTTAGTCTACATATTTTGCTTGGTTGTTTATTTATTTTATTTACATTATTTTATTGTGGTAAAATACACATAACACAAAATTTACCTTCTTAACCATTTTTAAGTATACAGTTCAGTGGTGTTACATACATTCACATTGTTGTACTGCCATCACCACTATCCATCCCCATAACTCTTTTCATTTCCCAAACTGAAACTCTGTACTCATTAAACAGGAACTTTCCATTCTATCCTCCTCAAGCCTGGGAAAATACCCTTCTACTTTCTGTCTCTGTGATTCTGACTACTATAAATGGAATCATACAATATTTGTCTCTTTGTGACAAATTTATTGTACTTAGCATAATGTCCTTGGGGGCCATCCATGTGGTAGCATGTGTCAGAATTTCCTTTCTTTTTAAAGGGTTAATAACATTCCTAGTGTTCCCTTTTAACATGTCCTATGTACAGTTGAGAGGCCAGCCTAATATAATTTTTTAAAAATTTTAAACATTTTATTTTTTTAGAGCAATTTTAGGTTCACAGCAAAGTTGAATGGAAGGTACAGAGATATCCCTTATACCCCCTGCCACACATGCACAGCTTCCCCCATTATCAACATCCTCCACCAGAACAGTACCTTTGTTACAATGAATGAACCTACACTTTCATATCATTATTACCCCAAGTTCATGGTTTACGTTAGGGTTCACTCTTGGTGTTTTACACTAGATGGGTTTGGACAAATGTTTAATGGCATATATCAGCTGTTACAGTATCACACAGAGTATTTTCACTGTCCTCTGTGCTTTGCTTATTTATCCCTCCCAACCCCAAACCCCTGGCAATCAATGATCTTTTAACTGTCTCCATAGTTTTGCCTTTTCCAGAATGTCATGTAGTTGGAATCATACAGTATATAGCTTTTTCAGATTGGCTTCTTTCACTTAATAATATGCATTGAAGGTTCCTTCTTTTCTTTTCATGGCTTGATAGCTCATTTCTTTTTAGCGCTGGATAATATTCCATTGTCTGGAATGTACCACAGTTTATTTATCCATTCACCTACTGAAGGACATCTTGGTTGCTTCCAAGTTTTACCAATTGTGAATAACACTGCTGTAAATATCTGTGTGCAGGTTTTTGTGTAGACATAAGTGTTCAGTTACTTTGGGTAAATACCCAGGAGAGTGATTGCTGGATCCCATGGTAAGAGTATGTTTAGTTTTGTAAGAAACCACCAAACTGTCTTCCAAAGTTTTTATACCATTTTGCATTCCCACTAGCAATGAATGAAAGTTCCTGTTGCTCTATGTCCTCACCAGCATTTACTGTTGTCAGTGTTCTGGATTTTGGCAATTCTAGTAGGTTTGTAGTGGTATCTATTTGTTATTTTAATTTGCATTTCCATGATGACATATTTTATAGAGCCTGATGTAATTTTCCCATTGACAGGTGTCTGGTGGGTTAGTTGAAAAAGTTGCTTGGAGCACAGAAACTAAAAATTTTATATCCTAGACTGATTAGGTTCTTATTGAACCTTACAGCTTACATTTATAAAAGCTTCCCTGTGGCTCCCCCTCATCATTTTCAGCATGTTTTTTTTGTGGGGTGGGGCGGGGAGCGGTGTTGACCATTCACACCCCCGAGTTCTTCCAAATGAAAACTGAGAGTCAACAGAGAGAAACTGCCAGGTGAGAGTTGCTTCTGCCACATCATCTGTAGAAAAGTTAGTTGTTCAACATTTCCCTTTACGTGGATGCGTTTAATTATGCAAGGAGTAGAGTGTTAAATCTCACATGTTAGTACTTATGGCTTTCAGCAGGGAGGGAATTAAGAGGCTCAATCGGAACCGGAATGGAGGGCAAATGATAGTTTCCAGTGTGATTGGAAGAGAAGGAGGCGATCTCAGATATTGCGGAGACAGCCTCTTAACGGTGATGCTCAATATTTCCTGTAGCTCCTGGAGAAGTAGCTGGAAGCCCCAATAATAGTAACAGTAACAGTAATAGTAATAATAACAATAATAGCATTTGTGCAGGGATGATCTCACAAATCTCTTTTGCATGCATTATCCTACTGGATTGTCATAATAATAACCCTATGGCGTGTGTGTGTGTGTGTGTGTGTGTGCACGTGCGCTCACACGTGCGTGTGCGCTATCTCTGTGTATAATGCAGGTACTGTTTCCATTTTAGAGTGGAAGAAACAGAACAAGGAGGTGACATAATCTCCTCAGGGTCCCATGCAATTTGCCTCCTGTCTTCGAGACCTACTTATTGTTTATTTGCTTTTTCTATGATACTAACTCCCAGTGGGTGACAGGGGTGTATACACTTTAGAAATGACAAGAGGCAGTGGTTGGGGTTGGCAAACTATGGCTTGTGGCCCAAATCTGGCCTGCCACCTGTTTTTGTAAATAAAGCTATGCCTGTTTGTTTACATATTGTCTCTGTCTGCTTTAGTTTACAACAGTAGAGTTGGGTAATTGCAGCAGAGACTGTATGGCCCACAAAACCTAAAATATTTACTGTTGGGCTCTTTGTGGAAGTTTGTCGATCTCTGGTAGGGCTTTGAGGCCAGACTGTGCGGTTGGAAACCCACGTCTGCCACTGAGCCATTGTGTGACTCTTGGCAAGTTTCTTAGCTCTCTCTGCCTCAGTGTTCTCATCTGCAAAACAGGAATGATTACGGTGGTAACCACGTGGATTATGGGAAGAGTGAATGAGCTCTTGGCATGCAGTTCATGGGAGATATTATTGCTCTTCTGGACAGCTGACCTCCCTGCATTTGGAAACGAAAATGTTCTGAGCTGCTTTCCTGGCCAAGGTGCTGGCAGGCTTACACATCGGTCACTGACATGGTCACAGACCTTTCAATCGAGACTCGGACGGTATGGCTGGGGAATTAGCTCTCGGTTATCGAGAGTTATTTCCTGTAGTGGGAGCCTGGTCATTTCCACAGGCCCCCAGGTAGGCTGCTGTGTGAATGGGGTGTCCTGGCCCCCTCACTTAAGGAAGGATGTAAAATAGGTTGAACCCTCTTCAACCCTAAAACATTAGCAAGAAGAAATTGCATAATTTCTTGGTGAGATTTTCAGAGAAGGGGTATAAGCCATGTGCAAAGTGAATTTTGGTAGCTGGTGACAGAGAGCCAAGTGTTAGTCTGAAACGAACCACCCGATGTATCACTTTGGCTTAGTCTGGTGGTTAAAATACCAGATCTGAAGACTGACCTGGGTTCATGTCTGAACTCCATCATGTCTCAGCTATGTGACCTCAGGCAAATGACTCCATCTCCCCAAGCCTCAGTTTTTCTAGCTGTAAAATGGGGCTAACAGTAATACCTTTAATCTCTCTGTGCGTCATCTGTTTTCTTATTTACTTAACATTTTTCTTTAAATCAACTTTTAATTAATTAATTAATTTTAAACCAACTTTTAAACATAGAGCTTCACTCTAAGGCAGTAATGTTAGTGTCATCACAAGTGCAGAGTGTTTTTTTCCTAATACATATCATAACTGTTTTCAAAAAATGTTTGTCCCACCAGAAATTAAGCTTTACAAGGACAGTGATTTTCATGTATTTTGTTTGCTGGTATATCCCCAGCCCAGTGCTTGGCCCAAAATAGATACTTAATAAATGTTTATTGAATGAATGAATAAATGAGTGAATGGACAACCTGAAATCATCCTCCATGTTTTGGGAAACATTGAGACAATTTACAGTGGTGTGCTTTGCTCCCGGCCTGTGATAAGCATTTAATAAATGTTTGCCATTATGAATTTTAGCTTGGGCAGAGGAATGTGTTGTCTTCAGGTTGGGAGACCTCCTGCTCCCCCTCACTCCCCCAGCAGCCACCCTCCCACCTCTTTGGTTCCCAGTAAGGGGACCCAAATCCGGTGAGCTGGAGACATCTTTTGGCTACTTCTGTGTGCTTGGTCCAGATGGCTGGACTGAACTGAACCTTGACAGTTGGAAAGAAGCCGTGGGGTCTAGAGAGAGATGTTCATGGTACATGGGGGCTCAGGGTATCAAACAGCCAGATCAGTCCTTAGCCATTATTTGTTATCACCACAGGCATTTTTGTGAAGGAGATGGCAGACATTTGGGCACAGAGCTGCTTCCAGATGTCCGCCATAAATGCTCTGCACTTGCTGTGTTTCCAGGAATATAAAGCCCGCTGTCAATGGACTTGCCCAGAGCCTGTATTTGCTGTGTTTTTATTCTTGTTTAGTTATTACATTAAGTCTCCTGTGATTACAGAGCCGACAGCTGGTAAGGATTTGCATATGGCATGAAATTAAGTTAGTTCATTTTAATGTCTAAACTGAGCAGGGCGTGAATTTGTCTGGTGAAAACACCGTTTCCCTTATCTTCATTTGCACATCTGCTTTCGGCCTTCAATGTCTTGAAGTCTGACTTCTCCTCACTTCACCCAGAGAGGACAGGGGGTTGGCTCCCCACCAAAGAATTTCAGAAGGGATTTTGTTCTTGGGGCTTAGAATCTTCCTTTAGAATTCAGGAGGAATGAAGACTCAAGGGCTTCTGTGAAGAGACTAGTGTTCTAGCCCCCAGCTTTGTCTCTGCTGTGTTGCCTTGGACAAGTCACTTACCCTCTCTTGGCCTCAGCTTCCTCACTTGTCAAATGAGGAATTGGAAGCAGATGAATGTTCATCTATAGGAGTGCCAGCTATAGGAGTAGGACAATTTTTTATTTGTGGAATGAAGTGATAGTGTATAGTGTTTAGCACCCCTGGTCTTTGGGCATTGATATGCCAGCATCCACTGAATCACTGCCAACCAAATAAACTTCCACACACTTTCTAATACTTCTGTAGTTATCCCCATCAGTGATGATAATAATAAATGCTCCAGCTCCCTGCCTCTGACCTAATCACCCCTAATATGGGAACTGCACTGTCCCCAGAGCTCCCTGGAGATTGAATGAAGGCTACTCTCTGTGCAGAGCATTCCCTAATAAACCACTTTTACACAAATTCTTAGAGACTGCTTCCAGATAACCTGATCTAAGGCAGCTTCGAGGGGTGGGGGGATGGGACACTGATGACCTCTGAACTAGATAATGTCACTGATTTATTCATTCGACAAATCTTTGGTGTCTAATATGTGCCAGGTCCAGGGCTGGGTGTACAGCCATGAACATGATATAGATCTGGCCTAGCAAGGGTGATAGGCACTAATGAGTAAAACTCAGAGGATGTCCTATGATGACAACAAACCAGGGTGCTTTATTGAGGGAGAATAAACACAGCGACAGGCTTTATGTTGGATGACTGGGGGAAGGGAAGGCTTCTACAAAGGGGAGACATTTATGCTGGTACCTCAAGGAGGAAAAGGAGTGAGTCAGCCAGGTAGAGAGCAGGGAAAGGAGCTTGTCAGGTGAAGGAATATCATGTGCGCAGGCCCTAAGGAGGAGAAGGGCATGGCATGTTGGAGAACTGAATGAGGGCTGGGTGGAAGTGGAGTGCAGGCAGAGTGAGGGGAGAGAGGCATGAGGTGAGGCAGGGGACAGATCTTGAGGGACTTGTAGATGGTGGTGAAGAATCAGGGTGATGGAAGTCACTGGAGCATTTTAAGCAGGAGCAACATGATTTAATTTCATTTGAAAAGGATAACCCTGAGTCCTGGAAACTTCTGCGCCTCCTTTTCGTTACCCTACCCCACGAGCGATTTCTGCTTAACTCAGAACTCTTTTGGTTGCAAATGACAAAATATCGGCCAAACTAGCTAAAGCTCCAGAGTGTTTTACTGACTCGTGTATCTGGGAAAGATAGGACTGGCAGGATTGACAGGTATGACTGAAGCCAAGGATCAAGTAATGTCCTTGGGGTTCTCTCTCCATTTCTTGGCTTGGCTGCTTTTCATGTGTTGATGTCATTCTTCCAGGTTTCTTTTGAGCAGCAGGAACATGTGGCTCGCAAATCTATGTTTTCATCCTTCCAGCACTGCGACCCCAGGGACAATATATAGTCTTTGATTGGTCCTGCTTGAGTAGCATGTGTATCCCTGAACCAGCCTGGCCCTGGGGACTGGGGTTTCTAATTGACCACACGTGTTGCATGGAAGCTGTGATTGACAGCTCTACTAGAAGCTCATAGAATAGAGGGCAGTTCCCAAGGAGAGAGTGTCCTGGAAAGGCCAAGCCCACAGTGTCTCCTACAGTCCCTCCCAGAGTTCCTCTTAAGCATAAAAGCCTTATGAAAGCTCAGAGGGCTTTTGTGCTTGTTGTAGGGGGAGCAGAGGGGAAAAATCTAAGACTACATCTCATTCCTCAGCAGTCTGAGAAAATTGGGTGGAAGAGGTGACAGTATCAGACAAAGAAGTCTGTTCAGGAGAAGAAAAGGAGTGACACAGCTGCAGAGCTGTAATTCTCGTCACTCAATCTGGCGTGACACCTGGACCTCATTATAGGAGAGAGGTCCTGCCTCTCGGTGGAGAGGAGAAGCCACTAGCAGGGCTTGGGTTTTTTAGTTGAGTGGATACACAGCCCCTCCATGACAGGCGCCTTGCTTGTGGGAGGTGACATCTTTATGACAAGCCATTGGAGAGAGGTAAGGCCAACCTGGAACTGCACAGCCAGCCCCTGCCTCAAAGCAAATCAGTGTAGTGGGCCAGGTTGCTCTGGCCTATGATGGGCCATCATTCTTATTCTAGCCATAGCCATACAGTGCAACCTTCAGCCTGCTCGGGGCTTCTCTGATACTCTCTGGGGAACCTGCTTGCAACCTCCGCATGTGCCACCTGTATGTGCCAGGGAGTCTATCTGGGTAGTCCTTGACCAGTAGGAGGCAGGAGCTGATGGAGCAGTGTGCCCTCTTTTCTTCCCCTAGAAGGACGGTTCTGAGCTGCATTTCATAGGGCTGCTCTAAAGATCTCGTGGGAGTGAGCCGCTCATCAGAGGAGGTGGGGCCAGTTTGATAATGCATCCTTGTGTTGGCTCTTCTGCCTTCTCCATGCACTTCCCCACCCCTCAGTCTTGTCCCTGAGATCACGGTCCAATATCAACTACCCATGCGAAAGACACTGCTTTGGTGAAATCGCTTCCAATTTTCACTACTGTATATTAGTCAGGATGGTCCAGAGAAATAAAACCAGAACCTTGGTATAGGAGATCGATTTCTCTCTCTCTCTCTCTCTCTCTCCCCCCCCCACCTATATCTATCTATCTATCTATCTATCTATCTATCTATCTATCTATCTATCATCTTTCATGAAGAGTTGGCTCACACGATTACGGAGGCTGAGATGTCCCATGATTTGCCATCTACAGGCTGGAGACCCAGAAGAGCAGGTGGTGCAATTTAGCCTGAGTCTAAAAGCCTGAGAACCAGGGGAGCTGATGGTGTAAGTCCAGTTCAAAGCAGGAGAAGATGAGATGAGATGTCCCAGCTCAATCAGAGGCAGAAAAAAGGGGCCAATTTCCCCTTCCTCTGCCTTTTGCTCTATTCAGACCCTCAACAGATTGGATGGTGCCCACTCATATTGGGGAGGGCCATCTGATTACTGGGTTCCCCATCCAAAAGCTAATCTCATTAGAAAACACCCTCACAGACACACCTAGAAATCATGTATAATCTGAATGCCCATGGCCAGTCAATTGGACATCGAAAATCCATCACAATTCTAATGAACAGTGCTGCAATAGACATCCTAGTACTCAAAATGTTTTAGACTGTGCAAATAGTTCTGGGGAATAAGTTCTATGCAGGGTAATGGCTGGGATGAAGGGTCTGCCCATTTATCAGTCTGATGATCGCCAAGCCACCCTCCAAAGCAACTGTAGCAATTTGCACTCCAGAGCTTCCCTGATGCTGAATATTATTAACCTTTAAGATTTTTTTGACAAGTGAATGAAGGGAAAATTGGACTTTACAGTTTTAATGGATAGATCTTCGATTATTAGTTGAGAAGCCATTCGCATATTTCTGAAATTGCCTGTTTATGTCTTTTTCTCAGTATTTTTTGTTGAGTTTCTGAAATTTTTCTTATGAGTTATAAAAACTCTTAAAAAACCAATCTCTTTATCTGTCATGTATGTTGCAGATAGTTTTTCTTAATTTGTTATTTTCCATTATGTTTTATTTATTTATTTTTGCTCTATAGGGGTTTAAGTTTTAAATGATCAAAAAATATTCTTTGACGCTGTCTTCTAGGATGTTTATAGCTTCACCATTTTTAAAAACATTTCAATTGGAATTTATTTTTGATATTATTTTATTCAACCCTCACAACAGCCCAATAGCTTTGTTGTCATTTGGGTGGAACACCTGGGCTTTTGTCCCAATTTATTGAAGGAAAGACAGAAGTTCTGTGAGGTCAAGAGATTTGCCTCAGGCCATTTGATGAGTTGAGAACTGGAACTTGGGTAATGGAGCCTCAGCTAGTGTCTAAATCTGAGGACCCTGAATTTGGGGTCTGTGCATTGCATTTGGATTCTTTAAACCCTCCCTAGATGACTTAATAAACAAACTGCTATTCTAGAAGAGAGAAAGGAGACCCAACAGGTTTCCTGAGGACTTCCGAAATGCCTCGGTTCCCTTCTCAGCATGATTCCTTCTCTTGTCACCCACTCTCTTTCTTGGTCTATTCCCATCTTAAATCTTTCTTTGGATGTCTGCAGTGTTTCAGCTCTTGCCCTCCCCACAACTTTCTTCTGTGCACCCAAAGTTGTAGGTCTTAGGACATTCATTGCAGTGATGTTTATGAATGTGGGAAACTCAAAATATTCCCCAGGTTCAAGAGTAAGAATCCCGTGAAATAAGTGATGGTGGAGCCACAGGCCAGAATATCAAGAGTCATCAAAATGCTATGTAATGTTACTCACAGGATGTGTTCACTCTGTATTGAGAAGCACAGGGCTCTCACCCATGAATGCCCGTGGGACATAGCATGTGGGTGAGGGAAGCGGCCCAAGTTGGTGCTGCAGCAAGTGGGGGCCCCCTGTGCCTCCCTGCCAGGGGCAGCCATGATCCACTTTGAGATGATTTTACCTTGTGACTATGTGGACCAGGTGTGGCCCAATCGTCCTGCTTTTTTCGAGAAGCCAGAAATCTGCCTTTTAACGTGAACTCTCTGGAATTCGAAATTTTGGCAACTGAATAGATCTGAAAAACATTATTTGGACTAAACAAAACACATCTGCAGGTTGGATCCTGCCAGAAGCAGCTGATTTATGACCTCTAGTTACAACAGTTCTGATGATGATGATGGCGATGAGGGTGATAGCAAATATCATTACAGAATTTTGTGGATGTCAGGGTCTATTCTGAGTGCTTTATATGCATTACTCCTCTAAGGTAGACATTATTATCATCACCACTTTGCAGATGAGGAAACTAAGGCACAGAGAAGTAAAGTTATTTGCCTCGAGTCACACAGCTAGTAAGTGTGACGTCAAGATTCACATCCTGGCAGTCTGGCTTTAGAGCCCACATCCCTAATGCCTCTTCTACATGCCACTTACTCCATATATGAGATGGCCTTATTTTTGTTTAAACACAGGCACACAGTTTGGCTAGAGATACCCCAATATGTTGACTGCTTATTTTATCTTTGGGTAATCTTTTTATAAAAATCTGCATTGAACCATTTTATACACTGAATATGTATATTATATAATAATACATAAGTCATAAAAGGCAAAAGGGCCTTATTCTTTTCTCCTCATCTCTGTTGCTATTCCCACTCTCACTCCCAGCTGTCTCCAGAGCTACATGGCTGTTTCCTTTGGATTGACCACAGGGCTCTGCCTGGCTCCCACTGTACCAGGAACCGAGGTGGAAAACCAGCCTTGTAGGGCATGCATCTTCAAGGGGATTTGATCTTGGGTTGGATTTCTCAGAAGAAGACCCTGGGAAAAAGATCTACGTGTCCCAGGGGAGATAAATAAGGGAGTGGGGGAGGCAGGACAGGGAAAGGGAGGAAGCCAAACAAGGCACAATTTCAGCAAAGTCCTGTGGAGAGTAGCCTAGCCTGATCCTGTGGTGGGGGGGCGGGGGCCGTGGAATGTGTCACATCCCAGAGTTATCCATGTCTTGGAAAGGGAGCTGGCTTTCATAAACATGCACCTGACAGTCGTTAATGAAGGGCTGCCTGGGAGAAACGTTCAGACACTTCTGGCCCTGCACAAGCGCCAGCAAAGAGCCTCCAGCAGTTGAGGGCAGTGCTCCAAAGAAGAGTCACGGGGACTGCTGATGGAGGTGCACGTGCACAGAGGCTGCACAGAGGCTGCGGTGAAGCTGGGTGGATCTGGGCGGAGCACTGATTTCGTTCAGGACAGACCTGGTTTAAGGTGAGTGATGCTGGGATGTCCTGGAAAGAGTGCTCTCAAAATCCGGGACTGACTTGGTGTTCTCCCTGTGTGACCTTGGGCAAGTCTCTCAACCTCTCTGATCCCCAGTCTTCTCATCTGAGAAGTGGAGGCAAAGATTTGTCCTCCTGCCCCAGGGCCTGTAAATTGTAAAATAATACACACGTGTAAGGTGTTTACCTTTCTCTGGGTTGGGGATTTGTCCATGTTATGTTTTTGTTCTATATGTTAAATTGAATGGGGTTGTGTATTGTTAGTCAGCTTGGGGTCTACAACAAAATATTATAGATGGGGGCTGAAAGAGCAGAGTTTTATTTACTCAGTTCTGGAGACTGGAAGTCTTAGATCAAGGTGCCAGCAGGTTGGTTTCTGCTGATACCCCTCTTCTTGGTTTGCAGATAGCAGCTTTTAGCTGTGTCCTCAACATGGCCTTTCCTCTGAGCACACATCGGAAGGGAAAAAGAGGGGAGGGGAAGGGGAGAACAGCTTTTCTTATAAGGACCCAGTCCTATCTGATTAGGGACCCACACTTAAGACCTCATTTAACCTTAATAACCTAATTAAAGGCCCTGTCTTCAAATACAGTCATATTTGGGGTTATGGCTTCAACATATGAATTTGCCGAGGACATAAAATATATGTAAAATGCTTGCATAATGCATATCAGATGCTCCATAAATGTAGATTTCTCTCCCCTTCCTCCTTCTTTTTCCCTTTACTCTCCCTCCCTTCTCCTCTTCCTTCTAACTGGTGTTACATTCCAGGCCCTGTTCTGAGATGGGGAACAAAGTGGTAAACAAGACAGACAGAATTCCAGCCTTCATTTCCTCTGAAAATATCTGACCTCTCACTCATGGCGAGGCAAAATCATTAAGTTCAAGATTGGGCTTAAGATCTCCAAAATGCAGTATTTGCAATCAGAGCTGATACACCCAGGTCTACAGTCAGGTAGGGCCCAGCATGTGATTAAAATTTTTTTTTTAAATAGTCCCTAACTTGAAAACATGATTTCACTTCAAAATGCTTATTTCCAGATTCTCCTGGAATAATGACTTGAGCCAGTGGCTCTGGGTCTGCATTCTTGTGAGGTTTTTGTTGGGTTGAGCTGTGTGGCCCCTAAGCCATCCCTGGGGAGACAGAGGGAGCGGTTTCTGGTTCACGCCATCCCTGCCTGGTCTGGTTCAGTAATTACTACCTGCCTGTCTCTTGTAAATATCAAGATTTACAACTGCTGGTTGTAAATACGATTAATAAATACGACTGATTGAAGAGTTTGACTTTGACCCTGATTTTCCCCAGGGTCTGTAGAATCTTATTTTCTATTTTTTTTCTATGGGCTTTAGATCGTTGAATGTGGGGTGGAGTTTGGGGGTAGGGTGGGGCTGGTGGGAATTGGACATCGTTATTGTGGTAGGCTGGTTGCATTGACGATCCCAGTTATGTCCTTCCTGAATCCATGCCCTTTGTCCTATAACTCCTAGCCCCTCCTAATCTGGCCTTGACCATGCAACTTTTTTTGGCTAATGAAATATTAGCATAAAATGCAAGAAGAGGCTGGAAAAAGTGCTTGCATATTTCTCCTTGCTCTATTGGACTTCAGCAGCCACCATGAGAATGTACCTGCGCTAGCCAGAAAACATATCCAGACCAGACACATGCACATGAGAGATACGTGGCAGGGGCACAGTTGTCCCAACTAAGGCCATCAGCCAATAGCTAACAGCCAGCTGACCAGCAGACATGCACGTGAGCTCAGCTGAGGCCAGAAAACTCCTGGCCAACCTGTAGCCTTGTGAGCAGAGATAAAAATAGTGTTTTTTTTTTTTTTTTTTTAAGTCATTGAGTTCTGGAGTCATTTATTACACAGAATTATTGTAGCAGCAGTTAACTGATACATTTACATTCTGTAGAGACTCCCTTCCTCTTTCTTTCCTTGTCTCTTTCCCTCTCTCTTCAGCTGAGCATCTACTATGTGCCAGGGATACAATGGTGAACAACACTAGATATGGTCCTTTGCCTTTAGGCTGTTTACAGTATTGCTCTATTTCTATCACCCACCTTGAAAGACTGAACTTTAATAAGAAGGTGACATTTCATGGTTAGAACAACATATCCTGCTTTAGGCTGATCTGGGATGGGTTTCTTTCCCACGGAGTACTTTGTTTCAACTTCGCTTTCCCATCTTAATTGTCCCAGCAGCCACTGCAAAGATCCTCCTCCCTGGTAAAAACAGTTCTTCCCAGTAATATAAATCCTTTCAAAATGATGTGTGCAGCTGGGATGTTCTTAAGTAATTTATGTAAAGAATGAGTGATTTCTTATATGTTTTTATAAGGTTTATGTACTGTAAAGTTTGATGTATTGTGATAAATTATGCTTTGATCTGAGGTCTATGCAGAAAAGCATGGCATTTCTGTGAGTTCTGGGAAATACACTGTAAATAAAAGTGGTGGTTTATTTCTTGGCTGGGCATTTTCTCTAATAATGTAAAGACATGTCAACACCCATTTCTTAAGGGCAAAATATGATGTTCTCAGCACACAGAAAGAGTGTCTAGAGCTTGCTGGATTCTTTGGGCTCTTAAAGGAAAGAGAGTATAGAGCCTGTGTCCTGGTCAGATAGTGATACTCAGGCTTCCAGCTGGCCCACCTGATTTCAGGTGAATTAGGGATGTTGGCACCATCAGATACTGGTTTTTTTCCACCTTCCTCTTCCCTTTTGGTGTCATTCCCAAAGTCGTATCAGCTCTGCTTTCAGCCTCCTATAGGCAAATTCCTCTGTAAAAGTTGAGAGGCCAGTCATAGACAGTCCCATTCCTAGCCTCAGTTTTCCCATCTGTAAAGTTACCTGATAATGATTCATACCTCTCTAGCTGCATCGCTCTACCAATAACCCTAGCTGTCATTCCTTCTTTGGGTTTATGCTTTTTATAGCTGCATCTTGGAGACAGAGACAGTGAGGATTGGATCTTCAATGGTGGCATTTCAGGGAGTGGAAGGTCATTTGATTTGGTGTGTGTTTGGGGGATGCTGAAAAGTGGTGTAGCTAGGTACCTTCATTGCTGGCATGTAAAAGAAGGAACTCTGAACTGGGCATGAGTCCTGGTTTTGTCACTGTACTGGGTGGCTGTAGGAAAGTCAAGTCTGCTCTTTGGCCTCAGTTTCTTCCTCTGTGTAATGAGTTGGCTCTTTCAGCTCTGACACCTAAAATTTATTGAGGCCAGTTATATCCCTGCCTATGTGTGTGAGAAAGGATTTTTCTCCAGTTCCCTGCCTTTATCTTGGGGATAAATCTAGAATGTGTGAGTCAGAATTCTTTTGACTGACAGCCTTAGAAACTCAGTTCAAATTGGCTGAAGCAAGGTAATTTGCTGGCTCAAGGGATTGAAAAATTCAGGCATGACTAGATCCAGGTATCCAACAGAAGGCCTCGTGCCTCAGTCTGTGTCTCTCATTTCTGCTTTCCCCTAGGTTGACATATACTTTTAAGCAGGCTTTACCCACACAGTTGTGAAGATGACCACCAGCAGTACCAGACTTTTATCTTACTAGTATAGCAACCCTGATACAAAGGTAGAGCTGTTTCCTCAGACATCCTAGCAAAAGTCTCATGGCTGAATTTCATTGGCTTAGCTTGAGTCATGTGCTCACCACTGAGCCACTCTGATTGGCTAGATCTGTGTTATGTACTCACCTTGGAGGAGGAGGCAAGGTCAGCCCATCTAAACACCACCAAATGAGAGAGGCAGAGGTTCCCCATAGGACAATAAAGTCCTGAAGCCAGAAAAATGGGGAAAGGATGCTGAGCAGACTTAAGCTACAGATGCCAACTGCCAGGGCCAGGCTGGGATCTTATAGATGGATCCTGAGAGGCTACTTTGCATTTTTGATGCCTGGAGTCTTGGGATATCAGAGCTAGATGAAAGCTCAGGTACTATAATGCAGCTCAACCCCCTTCTTCCCAAGCCTACATTTCACAGATGAGAATCCTGAGGCTGGAGGAGATGCGACCATTTGCCAAAAGTCCGAGTATGGAATATCTAGATCCTTCACAGCCTCAGAGGATGGGTGCTCACCATTCCAGCTGATCTCTATTTCTCCGACTGGCTCGTACCCAGCATCCTGTGGGAGACTTCTTACCCAACAATGGCCCTTCCAAGACTGTAGCATCCTAGCACAGATCATCGACCACCCATCACTCAAATGTGGTCCAAAGGCCAGCAGCATTATCATTGCCCAGAGCTGGATAGAAATGCAGAATTCCGGGTTCTGTCTCAGACCCGCTGAATTGGGATCTGCGTGTGGTGAGGTCCCTGGTGACCGTGTGCAACAGGTTTCTGCGTGTCTGTGAGAGGCTCTGCTGCTGCATCTAGATGCCTGCCAGCCCTGAAAAGGGCTCTCTCTTCTTACGAACTTGCAAAAGAGGAGGACATTGTAGATGGCTGCATGCTGTAGAATGCGCTAGAAGGTCTTCCTTGAACCTGACCTAGCTCCTTCCTGCTGCTGCTTAGGCACAGGTACCATCATACTGGCCTTCCAACCATCAGTACCAATGGCACGAAAGGAGGTCAGGACTCAGGTCCTGGAGATTTTGTGAGCTGCATGAGTTGAATAGTTCCCTTTCTGGGCTTCACTTTTCTCTTCCACTAAACAAAGTGAGCAATCCTTGCTTTGCTCTTCTTATAGTCCCAAACAAAGTAAGGGTCATGTGAGATCAAGGGTAAGGATGTGCAATGAAAAGCCTCAAGCACCATATAAATCCACAGCCACATTTCTTTACCCTGTAATGTGTGTAAAGTTGCTTTTGAAATTCTCCTCTAGCTTTCCTCTTGAACTGCACTCAGCAGCAGACTGGCTGGGTCCATGTCATTGTGACTGATATGGCCACAAAGAGCCCAGGCCATTAGGAAGAGTTCTACCAAACATTAATTACATTGCTCAAGTGACATCTAGTGGGAGTGGAACATGGCTTCTTCCCTGGGCCCAGGAACAATTTCTGGGAAACAGGAAACCACATGGTGTTTTATCAGTTTATTGGTTTAGGGGGGTGAGTTTATGAGGCCCTGCAGGCTGAGCAATGGGAAATTAAATGTCATGCATTTTGACTTCGTCCTAATCGTGCTGCCAGCCATGGGATTTATGGGGCTGTAAAGTCTTGAACACATTGCAGGCTTGAAGTATCCTTGACAAGAGGCATCCTCCAGGAGCTTGGGACTCAGCAGTTTGTTCAATAAACACATGCCAGGCACCTACTGTGTGCTGGGTGCTGGGGGCATGGTGGTGAGCAGTGCAGACATGGGATATGCCCTCTTGTTGCCTGCAGCTTCCTAAGGAGATAGTCATTGCCAAGGGACTTCACAAATAAATACAATATTGCAAGTCATGCTTAAGGGAGTGAAGAAAAGGTTCAAGATGATATGAAAAAGTAGAATGGGTTGAATGGTAGCTCCCAGAAAGATATGTCCATGTCCTAACCCTGGGAACATATGAATGTGACCTTGTTTAGAAAATAAGGGTCTTTGAAGATTTAATTAAATTAAGGACCTTGAGATGAGAGCATCCTGGATTATTCAGGTGTATCCTAAGTCCAATGACAAGTATCTATATAAGAGAGAAGAGGAGAAGGACATATGAGGATAGAGACAGAGAGTGGAGTGATGAAGGCACAAGCCAAAAGACACCTGGAGCCACCAAAAGCTGTAAGAGGCAAGGAAGGATCCTCTCCTAGGATATCCAGAGGGATCAGGGCCCTACTGACACCTTGAATTCAGACTTTTGCCCTCCAGAACTGTGAGGGAGAGAGGCTACCAGGTTTGTGGTAAATTGTTACAGCAGCCCTAAGAAACTAATACAGGTTTAATAACAACGTACGACCTCATCTGAGAAGTCAAGGAAAGCTTCAGCAAGGAAGTGACTTTTGAGCTGGTAAATGTAGTTGTCAAAAGGAGCTGGGCTGGAGGTGAGGGTGTGGACAGGGAGGGGGAAGTGTTTTATGAAGAAACAGCATGTGCAAAGGCACTGAGGTGGGGGAGTGACCTTGCTGCATTCACAGCCCCTCTCAGCTTTCTGCTTTGGACTTTTCAGAGGCCTCAGGTTCCGTCCTACCTTAGGACCTTTGTACTTGCTATCCGTTCAGGGTGGGATGCTCTTTCCTCCACCTCTTACGCATACCTGGCTCTCTCTCATTCTTTAGTTCTCAGCTGAAATGAATTTTTGGTGAAGCTTTTCACGATCACCCTAACTAAACACATTCCCTCTCTCATTCTTTATCCCTTCACCAGTTTGTTCTCTTCATAGCATTAAAAATAATGGTAATGAGAGTAGCTGAGATTGATATAACCCTCACTATATCCTAAGCACTGTGCTATCTGCTTTATATGTATTGTCTCATTTAGTCTTCACAAGAATCCAATGGGAAGGATGTTATTTTGAGGGGAAGTTAAATCCCCATTTTAGGGAAGGAAAACTGAAACATAGAGAGGTTAGGTTACCTGGTAGTAAGAGGGAGAGCTGGGATTTGAACCCAAGCAGCCTGGCACATGTTCAGTCATACTTGGTGGCTGTCTCTTTTCTTCTGGATTTCAAAAGGGCCTTGAGTCCTTCTGGGAGCAGTGTCTCCACGCCCTCCCTCTTGGGCTCAGCAGGTCCATAGTGAATTTCTGGAGTGAATGTCTGTAAGGGTATTTCCATCTGCTACATCTCTTCCTGCCAGCCAGGCAGGGAGCTTGATTTATAATTCCCATTCCCTATATAAAATGGAGCAAAGAGAAGTCCACATATTCATTCATTCATTTATTTGATGTTAGTTGGGCGTCTATTGTGCCAGGCACTGTTCTACGCTTTTGTGGCATGGACAAATAAGGCAGACAAGGCCTCTTCTCTCAAGGGGTTTATGACCAAAAGGAGGAGAGGTGCAATGGAAGGTGAAATGAGGGGAGGATGGGTATTTTGGAAGCAGAGCAGCTGTGGCCAAGGATGGGACAGAATCTGGACAATTTGCAAGGGCTGAGTGCTCCGTCTGGCTGGAGGCATGGGTGAGAGGGAAGGGAGTGCAGGATTGGGGTCACGGAGGTGTGGGGGTTCAGCCTTAAATGCTAACAGCTTAGATATTATCTGTTGGAATGCATGGGTCTCTGAAAGGTTTCAAGTAAGAGTAGTGGCAGGGCCTAACTGGCACTTAAAAGCTCTCTCAGAGTGGTCTAAAGACTGATCATAGGGGATGGAGTGTAGGGGATTGTGCTGAGCTGTGTATCCAGCCCCTGCTAGATATAGCAGGGGACACAAAGAAATTGGAGCTTGGTGTTAAACTCCAGAGACACTATGGTGTGGATGGGGAGACAAGACTTATCTGGAGTTCATAGTTGAGGCCTAAATAGTGTTCTGAGATTCTGAAGCAATGAAGATCCTCATGGGCCAAGGAAATCAGGTCAAGGAGGGCTTCCCAGCAGAGGTGGCCCTGAAGGAAGGGCAGTGGTGGGCTTGTAGACAAATTGGGGAAGACACTGACATCAGGAGCCAAAGCAAACTCAAACATAAAAACTCTTCATAATGTTGAGTGCCAACTGCATTCACTTTCACTCTCCCATTCGATCCTCAAATGACCTTATTAGTACCCCCATTTTAACCATGGGGAGATTGAGGCTTAGCTAAGTCACATGAAGATATTAATTGGTTGAACTGGGATTGGCGCCTCCATGGGTAATCTTGACCCTTGGCTGCAGCTTCCCACCTCTGTCCTGTTCCCCACACCAGAGAGGAACTCAGGAATTTCAGGCTCTTGCTTCTGCTCAGGCTTCTTAAAATAAAAAAGACTCCTTTTTACTCTCTTTCTTCTTGGCCAGGAAAATTGCCCATAAGGGGTGAAAATAGGCACCAACCAAGCCAGGAAAAGATTTTTCCTTCCTGTTTATCAGATGACTGTGCTACTGGTGTGAAATGATTTCAACAATAAAAACATCAGGGTGGCCTATCCAACATAGACTGCCTTTTCATAATTCTGAGAACTATAAAGTAAAATCTCAAATTGATTAATGTTTAGGACTCACCATTTTGCCATTCTTAGTATGGATGCCCAAGGGAATTGGGGATAGACCATGTACCAAATCAGGAGGGAGTGTGTCCCTGTGTGGTTTTTTTTTTACTCCTGACATTAACTGCTTAAAGGCAGTTGACAGAAATGGTAATTTGTCTCCTTTAGAGATTCTACAGCCTCCTGACCTTGGTCACAACCTGCCACAGGAGGAGACAG
This sequence comes from Eidolon dupreanum, assembly GCA_028627145.1. NCBI lineage: Eukaryota > Metazoa > Chordata > Mammalia > Chiroptera > Pteropodidae > Eidolon > Eidolon dupreanum. The sequence continues at coordinate 89,019,408 of CM053510.1, read as the reverse complement.
TGCCAAAGGGGAGGACATGAGCTCCTGCTGCATGCACGGGGCCTGGGGAGTGTGGGATAGCTGATCTGGGGGCAGAGAAGGGGTTGTATGTAGCATTTTCTGTCAGGAACAACCATAGTGTTTGCTGTAGTGGTTGAATCTTGCAAGTGGGGGCATGGAGCGATGTCCTAGCTGAATGGAGTGCGAGCAAGAAATAATCCTTGATTCTAATGAACTTTTTTGAGGTCAATCGTTACTGCATCAGAACATGGCCTCCCCCACCTGCTACCTTTACTCCAAGTGAGAGGGGGGTCACAGGGCAGGAAGCAAGCAAGGAGAACTTTGAGAAGTCTACTTCCTCAGAGTGAGAGATGATGGTGACTGGGCTTGAGTCGTGTGGAGGCTGGGAGAAAGAAATGGACTCAGTTACCTGCTGGAGCTAAAGAGGCTGTGACTTGTGAGTGGTTATAATGGATAAGGGAAAGAATAACTTACACAGTTCTTATGTAGGCTTGAAGAACTGTCAGATGCTGAAAGTTCCTCCCACAATCTCATACTGGAGAATAAATTCCACTCATCTTCTCTCAAGAAATGGTCTCTTTTCATTTTTCAAAAAGAGCAAAGGAAAGTTTACTCTAGAGAAGTTAGTTAGGGGCCTAGGCCTGCCTCTTCCATGACCAGGGTGCTTTTTGCTGTCAGCCAAACACGGCAGGTGCTGGTCAGCTGGCCTCTCAGCAGGCATTAGGGAAGTGTCTTTGGCTTGATTATGTCACCTGGCTGTCTCCAAAGAGCTGAGAAAATAGACCTAAATCCCTCTGGCTTTGTGCCTCCTGCTCTCCCTTCCCCTACACCTTGCTTAAGTCACAGCTCAACCAGAAGATGGCTATTTAGAACAGCTCCTGTGAAAATGGGTTAGCTGAAGAAAATCTTATTAAGGGAAGAATTGTGTCAGGAGACAAGAAAGAGAGAGAGATGCAATTTAGCACTGTATGTTCTCATTAAAATGACTGTGCATCTTCTTGAAGAAACAGCACTGTTTCAATGGGAAAAAGGCAAGAGAAGCCCTGGGGATCATCCCAGAGACCAGAGGGCAAGGATCATGTGGTAAAGGTCAGGACGCCTTGTGTGATTTACTGCTCCCACTGGTTGCCTTTTCCTTGGAGAGCTCAGAAGCTGGGTGAGGGTTCTCTGTCTAGGGGGATATGCCCTAGTATTTGTCCCAGTGTGTAGACCTGTGCAGTCCAATGTTGTAGTCAATAGCTACATGTGGTTATTTACCTTCAAGTCAATAAAAATGAAATAAAATGAAAACTCCATTTCCTCAGCCACACCAGCCATGGTTTAAGTGCTCAGTAGTCACATACGGCTAGTGGCTAGCATACTGGACAGCACAGATACAGACACTTCTGTCATGGCAGGACGTTCTGTTAGACAATGCTGATCTCAGCTGTCGGGGAGACATAAAATGGAACATATTCAAACAAAAAAAGGTTTTTCTTTTTCTTTCTTTCTTTTTTTCTTTTTTTTATTTATTTTTTTACTGGCTCCAGTGTAAGAAGCCTATATGCTCCTCACCACTGTCTCCCACTAGGTGGCAGAACTGGGATTAGAACCCAGATCTCATATTCCCCCCACCTTAACATGTAAGATGGACTCCCCAACGCGCTGCTACGAAGTGGCTCATTTTGCTCAATATTTCTTGAGCTGCCTGTGGAATTTATCCACTAACTTGGACAAGCAGTCAGTTGAAGGATGCTCTCTCATGGGTGTAGGCAGCCCGAGTTCCAGGTACACCCTGGGGAGGCAGAGAAAGCTGAAGCTGGCATGGTGGTTGGAAGTTGGGGCAGGGTTCCCAACTTGGTAAGTGTGGAGGGTTGGGGAGGGCACTCAGAATGGCTATTACAAGAAGCAAGAGAGTGGGGGATACTGCTTCTGCCACTTACTAGCTCTTTGGCCCCACATTTTGTCTTCTTGTCCCATCTAGTCTCTCTTCACATTTGGGGAATTCCCTTAAGATATGAATCAGATCATGAGCAGATTCAAGTTGTGCATCATTGGCAGAAATAGCACGGGAGTGATACTGTATCCTCATTGAATCCTGTCAGGTGACATACGATTTCTGTTTGTCCCATTACCGGTGACGTTCACTTTGTTCATGTGACTAAGACGGTTTCTGCCAAGCTTCTCTGCTGTGAAGTTACTCTTTTCCTCTTTGTACAATACTTTGCTAGTACTTATTTTTGTGGAGAGATTCTTCGAAACTAGGTAAATATCATCATCAAACTTTTACTTTACTCATTTATTTATATAAGTATGAACTCATTCTTTGCTATTTTATTTAGTGGGTTACAATTCAATACTATTACAATTTATTTTGATGCTCAAATTCCCTTCTTTTTGGCTAGTGAGAGCCACTTCAAGTTGCCTTCTGTGTCCCTTGATATGACCCCATTGTACTTTGAGCTCTTCTTTGCTATCTGACACAAGATGTTCCAGGTTCATCTTGTACTTTCCCTGAGCCATCCCTGGAATCAATCATTTCTCAAAGGAGCCCTGATTCAACTTAGTGGAGGATATCTAGAAAAAATATGTTAGTGCTAGGTTTGTTTATTGCTATTGGAAGACCCTCAGTGAACAAAGCTAGGGGTTATGTATGTGTATGTGCACATGTGTTTACATGCTTATATGTGTGTATATGTGTATATATGTGTATGCACACATATAGACATGTTTATATCTATATTTTTATATTTTTTTCCTATAGTTGAAAACCATAAAGAACATTGATACCTCTGATTCTAATCCATCACCATAGAGTTCGTTCTGGTGTTCTTTCTTTTTGAATTCGTAGCTCTCTTCTCCAATGGTGAGATATCTGGCTGCCATTATCAATATATTTAATTGTCTGATCAATGAAACAATTCTGTTACTACTGTTGCCCCCTCTACCTTGCACGGATGTCTTTGTCACCCTGCCTGTACTCTTATCCATCTGGGCTGTACCCTTGTATAGATACACTCCTCATTCTGCTTGGGTTCTGATGGCAATTATTATTGTTATTTTTGTTGTTATTATCATCCTTGGTAGATTGATGGAGCAGTGGAATGGATGCTTCTCTCATTTAGATCATCTGCTTTTACCCAGCCAAAAGGGACGGTCCTAAAGGGTCACAGGTGTGTTTTTGATATTCATAAGATGCTTCTCTCCAGCCCCCTCTAAGAGGTCAAGGCAATTAAAAATTCTTAATTATTACCCAATGTTCAGAATTTGATGGCTGATTCTAAGTGCCAGGTCTTTTATTGTCTTTCACCTCCCCCGCAGAAATCTAAGAGAGGAAAAGTAAGTAGAAGCTGAAATGATTCCCCACTCACTTTCTATAAAGAGGAAAATTAGCTGCTCTAATAATCATGAATATTAATGTATAGCCAATTTCACTCAATTAAAGTGATGATCTATAATTTTGCCTCAGAGCTTTATGGAGGCCATTTCAATGACTACTGAGTAAAGTTGGGTGCTTTTCAAAGTTCATGAGTTTGGCTTAACTCTCTCATCCCCATCACTGGCTTCCATGTCACATGAACCCCAAGTTCTTCCTTGACCAAATTGTTCAGTGCTCAGAGTATAAAGTTTTTCTGTATTTAAGGTCCAGGATATATCATTGTCATGGTGAGTTTATGAAATTCTGCACAGCTCACACTGATTCCCTTTTTCCCCCCTGAAAACTACCCACCCCTCTGATGTACAGTGTCCCTGGGATGTGTACTCAGTGGCCATATTTGTTCAATGAAGTTCCACTTTTCCTGGCCAGACCTGATTGGCCAAAGAGGAATTCCCTAGCCCCAGATTGGCCAATTAGAGACTTTTCCCTGGGAATTTGGGATTGAAACTAGGAAGGACGAGAGTGTCAGAAGGATGCCTTTGAGCAAAACCATAAAACTCAGGAGCTGTAGGCAGCTATCTTGTTTTCTGTCACATACACTGAGAGGACCATATGTAGAGAGAGAAACAGCTGAGGGGCAGATGTAAAGAGGAAGCAAGTATCCTGAGAGCCTTCTGTCTGCTCATTCAGGTCTCTCCCAAGTCCTGGCATGTCTCTGTTCCTTGAAACACTTCTGTATCCTTATAACAGAGTCCTCTTTTATTCCTAACATTAGATTTAGAAGGCTTCTGTTACTTTCATCCAGAGGGTTCTAGCTAACCCAAGTGTCAATGGACAAGCCTCCATTCTTATTTGGGACCTGAGTGGACATTCGTGCCAATCCTCACTGTCCACAGCAGGGCTGTCTTAACCAGAAGAAAGGCACAGGCCAGGGAATGGAGTCCTAGCCTCCGGCTCTCAGGTTCTATTTCTATCTGTACATGGACAAGTCTGTTAAAAAAGAAAAAGTAAGATCAGTCCAGTGGAGGAAATCACTTACAAGGTTGTGAAGTTTTGATGCAAAATAGTGGGTTGCCTCACACGTTATTTTTCAGCCAGTTGTTTGGGGTCCCTGCTGTGTGTCAGTGGCTCCCTTTGCTGTTTCCTAACAGATCCTATTGATCTCCATCCGCTTATCTTACACTATCCTTGTTAACATGCATTACTACCTAACACTGTAGTACAAATTTTTAGTTCATTGCTTATTGGTTGTCTCTGTCAACTAGGACAGGGACCTTGTCTATCTTCACTACTATACCCAGTATCTAAAATTGAGCCTGACACATACTAGGTGGCCAACAAATGTTTTCAGAATGAAGAAATAAATAAATGAATGAATGAATCAGATCTTTCTTTGGTAATCCCCAAGCAGAGGCTTGGGCTAGTGACCAGAGGGGCCTGATATCATTTTGTTTAACTTTCTTCCTGGTGCACAGAGGCCAGGCACACCCAGAGAAGGTGCGATGGGACTCAGCCTTTGTATTGAGCACACCTGGGTTTGAATCTCAGCTCTACCACACTAGCTGTGTGCCCCCTGGGTAAATTACTAAGCCTCTTCAAGCTGTATTTCTTCATCTTTGAATTGAGGGTGATAAAAGTTTGTATTTCACCTGATTGTTGTGCAAATTTAATGAGCCAATAAATGCCAGTTTCTTAGCCCTGTAACCAGCATATGATATTTGCTCAATACATGAGAGTTTTTCTTATAGCTCCATTAAGAGACATTGTACTCCATTGTTGAGCAGCACTGGTTCATTAATTCATTAGCATATGAACTAATTAGTTAATTCAGCCAATATGTATTAAGTATCTGTGTGTTAGGTTCCAGGGATGTGGATATGGTGGTAAGATGATTTGCCTCTCCCAGGAAGAATTTGCAACATGGAAGAAAACTCTCAGAGAGATGACCCAGGGCATGATCATCTCATGTGCTTTTGAGGGGCCACCAGCACAGGTCCTTAGCGTAGGGTTTTTGGGTATGACCTGAAGCAGTGCTGGGTGGTTTAGACAAATCTTGGAGTTGGGAGATGTGGCTTATGGATCCAACTTTCTGTTTAAATTTGTATTTCACATGTATTAGCCCATCTTCACCTGGAAAAATGTGGGTGTGACACTAGATCATTTAGCTTCAAACCTTAGTGCACACTGGAATTATTTGGGGGTAATGTGTTAAAGCACACCTTTAGGTCTCTGCCTTAAAGAGAATTGTTCAGATGTCCGAAGGAATGGAGCTCCAAGTGATTCTGATGAAGGCCTTTGGGACACACTTTGAGGAACAGTGAACTAAATGATACTTGAAATTTCCTCTCAGTGCTTCTGGCACGACCTTAAACACAGCGCAGTCCCCACCTTCAGCACTCTGCTTCCTGTAGAAGTTGAGAAGTAGGTGCAGCCTCCTTGCTCAACCTTTTACCCTGTAGGGAGCTTTCCATGGTTCTGAAGTTAGTTCCAGGGCTCTGCGAAAATCCCCCCTGTTGGCATCGCCTGGAAGGCTGTGCCTTCACAAAGGGAGAGCAAACAAGGGTAAGGTCTCTCCTCCCGCCGTGAAGTTGTTCCAGCCTTTTCTCTGCTTGGCGAAAGAAGAAAAACGTGTTCTTATTTGCATGCCAAGTTTCCAGTGCGCTGGTTTCCATGACAGCAGAGAGAGGGAATAAAAGCCAGGCTCTCACCTACACAAGAATTAAAAGCCAGCCTCTTGGAAAACAAACAATGATTCCAGGAGAGTCCTGGAAATTGAAGAGCATTGGTTTTTGATTTATCCAGCCATGTAGTATGGGCTCCAAAAAGGAGAAGGCGTGGGGGGCAGTGGGAGAGGGGGTGGTTTTGTAAGGTCATTCATGGGGAGAAGGATATGTTATAATGATCATGGCAACGATAACATCTCACAAATCCACTGCACTTTAAAGTTTGTGACAGCCACTTTAGACCTAAATACATCCTACGGGTTCTACTCAGGAAGAAACAGGCATCTCAAGTGGAGATACATACATTACTTTCATGCTGTCTCTTAGTGCTTGGGGCTTCTCATACCTGGCCAGGACTTTTCCAAGCACTGATTTTCCTCCTGCTCTTCCTCCTCAAAGTCTACTGGTCCTCTGTCCCATTCCCTCCCATCCCTGACAACAATGACACACCGGAGAAACCAATCTGAGTTAGAGGTCAATAGTGAGTTGAAGGGCTATTTTCTCAGGTCAAGTTTATTTCTGGAGACAGTACCCTTATCTAAATCAGTGATTCCAATGGCAAGAGATCTGATACTTTGCCAGATTTGGAAGGAAAAAATTGAATACAGGTGCATTCTTCTTGCATGAGGGCTGCTCTCATATAACCTTGGGGAAATAGTTTTATGTTCTATATATTCTCAGGACAATCTTGTGGTAGGAACTATTACTATCCATATTTTACAAGTGAGGAAAGTGTGGCCCAGAGGAGCTAAGTAGTTTGTCCAAGTTTGTACCACTAGGAAATGCCAGAACTGGGATTTGAACGCAGGTGGTTGACACTCCAGTTGTTTATGAGTGTCCAGTTCTACTGGACAAGAACCAGGATAAACCCCTCAAGATGCTCAGCTTGCTTGAAGCCAAGGGCATTTCTGGGGCTCTGCTATGGTTAATTTCAAAGTGGCTCCCTTAGTCAAGAGGATTTTGGATCATAGAAAGACATGTTGGAGAGAAGGGGTTTGGGTTGGGTTAATTTTGGAACAGTTGCCCAGCATAGGGTGACATGCAGTTGGCTGAGTCCTAAGGTGGGTGGTAAGTATAGAAGGCTCATGGTCACATTGAAAAGCTCTGTTTCATGCCTTGCCATTCGGGGAGGGCCTGACGGCATCTTTAGATGTATCTCCTTGCACTTTGGAAGGTTGGGTGGTGACGTCAAGATAAGATTTTATCTTTACAGAGACTCCAGTGGTGTTGTCTGAGGAAAGAATCATAAGAGGTTAGGATCTGAACATCTCAGAGATGAATAGGATCTTAGAAATAGTCAAGTCCAATGTATTCCAATATATTTTTGTGTCTATTACCTGGGATATATAGGATGATTTAGGTGTTGTATTAGTCAAGATAAGTCCACTAATGCTGCAGTAAGAAGCAAACCCAGAAATCTTTGTTGCTTAATAGAACAAAGCTTTATTTCTCCTATGCAAATTCTGATGAAGGTCAGACCATCTAGGGTGTTGGTCCTCCGTGCAATGACTCAAGGACTCAGGCTGCTTTGATTTTTGTGATGTTGCCATCTCATTTTATAGCTTCCAGTTCATGAAAGCAGAGGAAGAGAAAATATAAGAGCTGCACATATTGCAAAAAAAAAAAAAAGATCACAGACACAGAATTTAAAAACATTTGCTATAAATAAGAACTGACTTGCAAGAATGGGGAGTATTCATCAGTTAGGGGCTTGGGACCACCATTTCATCTTCTTAGCATCACAATTGCAAATCTTCATTTATTCCTGAATGTAACCTAAGACCACTTCCAAGATTTTCTCTGTGGTCAGCAGGGGAGAAGGTGCCTTGACATTTGAGAAGAGAAAATGGGGTTTGATGACATTCAGTAGGGGAGGGAGATGTGGATCTTTTGGCAAACTCCCCAAAGGCTATTTGAAAGGAATATTGATATCATATATCTAAAAGATGTAGTCAAAGACAAAGACAAAACTACATGCATACACAAAGATATACAAACACACTGAAGTTGTGTATACAAAGACACACAATTCACACACACATATCCAAGTACACACAGGCACACCCACAATGACACACTGACACTTAACTCTTCTCCATGTGTGATTAACCTCCCTAAGGCTAGGAGGAGAGGTCGAAAGTTCCCCAAGGTCCTGTGGGGACAGTGAACTAGGCCTGGAGTGTATAAATCTGGGGTTGACAGAAGAATGGGCTCAACCATTCCCATTTCTCTCCTTCTGGTGCCCCATAAATCTCTCCTGGCCCCTACCCTCCCTCTCTGCAGCAATCTTTGCTGCCACCTCTCCCAGGTTTATTAGATTTAGGTGCTTGGAGTGGTTTGTTTTTTCCTCAGCTGGCAGAGCCAGCCTGACAGGGGCAAATTTACCATCCTGGGAGCCTGCAGAATCACTATTGCTTTCTCCTTACCTGAGGGAGAAAGTGGGATTTGGGAGAACCAGCCACGGTTGGTTGGACCTAGGCCCCTGTTCTTTGCAGAGCAAGGGGAAAAGGGCTCTGGCACAGGGTGGGACTGACCCTCTCCCCAGCTGTGTGGACTTCCCAGCCTGTGATCTGGCCACCCATGTACCCCAGGACCTCCTTGGTCAAGAAAATCAAGGCAGAAAACAGCAGGTAGCCTTCTTGGAGACTTCACTCCCCTCATGGCATCCTCAGTGCCAGGAGAAATCCTGTGCATTGATTAAAAGCACCAACTCTGCACTTAACCTGCCTGGGTCTGAATCTCAGCATAGTTGCTGAGGAGGTCTGTGACCTTGGGCCCTCTCAACCTTGGTTTCTTCACCTGTAAAACAGGAATGATAATGGTACATCCCTCACAGGGCGACCATCGGTATGGGACACAGAAAGCATTTTAGTACAGGGCCCAGCCCTGGGAGACAGAATTCTGTAGGTGTCAGCTATTTTTCTCAGTCTTACTGTTATGCTTGATAATGAGAATCAGGTAAGAGCCACAAACTCAACTTAAAGAAAAGTATTCACAGCGACGTTACAAGCTTCAAAGAGAAAATGGCTGGTGAGTCCTCATACACCTTATTAGAGGCCCTGGCTCTTCTGGACACACTATGACCAGATTCACTGGGGGCCCATGCCAAACAACACCCACTGTGGTGGCATTGACAGAGGGGTGGGACTGGCTTCAGGGTCTGCTGGCTTGTTAGCCAACTCTCACTTAAGTGTTAGGTGCTGTGGCACAGATGTAACCCTGAGGAGCCCACAGGGGTCTCCCTTTCTCTATCTTTCTCCCTGTTCCACCTTCCTCCTTTATTTTCATCTCAGATATTTATTGAGCACCTACTCTGTACTTGGCACTTGAACAAAAGAGATCTGGAGCCTGCCCCGGTAGTGTGTGTATCATGGTCTGGGAAGATGAATAATCAATGAATGAACAGATAGGTGACCGCGTTAAGTTCAGATAGTGATAATTTCTCTGAAAGAGTAACACAGCTAATGAGATGGGAATGACTAGGGGATTTTAGATGGACCCAGGGAGGACCTTTTGGGAGAAGTGACATCTGAATTGAGACCCGAAGTGGGAGAAGGAGCTGACTTCAGACACTTGGGGGCTGAGAATTTCAGGGAGAGGGTGTAGCAAGCGCAGAGGCCATGGGGTGGGGTGGGAGGAGAGCTAGAGTTTTCCCAGCAACAGAAAGAAGGTCAGGGTTAGTAAGGGGAGTGCTGCAGGAGATGAGATCGGAAGGGCAGACAGATCATACGTTCTCCTGTAGATCAGAGTGAGAAACAGAGGTTTTATTTTAAGTGCATCTAGAAGTCATTCGCTGGAGGCTCTAAACCAGGGAGAGACACATGATCCAATTTGTATTTTAAGGAGAGGACTCCAGCTGCTTCATGGGAACACCAGTGGAACAGCAAGAGTGGAAGGAGAGCAGGGAGAAGGTGGCTGCAGAGATCCTGGCACCTTGGACCATGGTGGCCTCAGGTGAAAGGGCCTGCTGGCTTGTTGGTTAGCCAGTTCTTGAGTGTTTGGTGCCACGACATAGATGTTACCCTGAGGAGCCCACATGGGTCTCCTTTTCTCTCTCCTTCTCCCTCTCACATTCCTCCCTTCTTTTCTTCTCAGATATTTATTGAGAACCTACTATGTACTTGGCACTCAAACAAAGTAGACCTGGTCTTCTTTGGATTCTTAATATATTTTGGAAGAAGAGCTAATAGAACTTGCTGACAGGTTGGATTGGGGTAAGGGTGATAGACTTGAACTTGTCTGTCTCAATTTAGGTCCAATTTTATCTCATATTAACCTTTCTATGATGATTAATATTACTGTCCCTCAGATTCATGGGAGGGCAGGAGGAATGAGCTGTAATGGACACTTGGAGTGACGTGATGTCAGAGATCTGGGTCATTGCCTTGTCTCTGCTACTGTCTTAAGTGATGTTGGCTAAATGACTCCCCCACCCCCACCCCTAAATATGCATGATCATAGTGTCCTGGCAGAAGGAGACTTTGAGAATAACTTGAGTTTAGGTGCCATTGAACACCCAGAGTGTAGAAAGCAGTTAAATAGAAGTGTGCTAGGATTCTATCAGGAAGTGTTCCTCTCTTTGCAGGCTGGCATGTCCCCTCCCTCTGCTGTCTCACTGTGGTTCTGAGGATGCTCTGATCTTCTGTCAGACGACACAAAACAGGGCAATGGATGAAAACATGTGGATGCTACAGTGAGAGAGACGGGGTGAGTGAGTCCTTGGGTGCTGCTGTGACATTCAGCTCTGGTGGCTCTGATGGGGAGAGTGATGTTAGCCCACATGAAGCTTCTGAAACTTGGGAAAGGTTGTCTTCTATGGACAGAATCTCTTACAGATAGATTTCCTTTCCCTTTCAGCTAACATGTTGTTCATTATCTTCAACAACTCTGACTTGGCCTCCAGGATGATTCCTGGGCATTGGGGTGGCAGGGTAGGTGGAGGGGCATGGATGGGGGTCTTCCCTTTTCCCACCTCTCTGTTAGTTGCCACCTTCCCACTTTCCCTCACTGATCTGGACGCCCCCATCACCTTCCCTCTCTGTTTCTGTGCACTGAGCCAGGAGGATCCTCTCTCCAATGCAATGGTTCATTTTTTGATTCCCTTGTTTACATTTCCATTTCACAGATGTTGAAAGACCAGTTTGCTATTCCTCTTCAGTGTTTCAACTGGAGCCTCCATGCACACAATGTTTATTCAAACGAATGACTTTAATAGAGAAATTTATGATATTCCAATAGGCCAACAGATAGAATAACTTAGGGCTAGGTAACAGTTCTGGTTATTAAATCACATTTTCTCCCTATTTATAAAGGTTGTGTGTTCAATGCATGACTCTTGGAAAACACAGAAAGACACAAAGAACATTAAATAACAAATTCCTTTATAATTTCTCCAGTCAAAAGTTACCACTAGCATCGCACATACCTCCTCATACATATATTTATCGAAAACATCATAGTTTGCACATTCTTCTATAGTCAGTTCTTTTCATGTAGCAATAAATATATTGTGAACATACAGCCACAACTATAAATATTCTTCTAAACCACGATATTTTTCTAAACAGGAAATTTTCAGTCAACAAAATATAAAAATAAAAAATAAAAATTTGTCATTATCACAGTCCTCAGGATAACTATTAAATATATCCCAGGCTTGTTTCTGTGCATATATGCACTAGAGTGTAATCCCTATAGAGTCTTGGCTTGCTTTCTCCACCCCTGTGTCCTTAGCACCTAGAAGACTGTCTGGCATGTATTAGATGCTCAGTAAATATTGTTGATAAATGAAAAATATAAATTCATATTTAACAGGGTTCCTGGAGTAGAGTCAACTTGCACTTTTTTTCCAAAGCTTGGAAAACTCTCAGTTCATACATTTCATGCATTTTCTGCTTTCCGGAAGGAGACTGGAATTTACCTTTCAGAAGGACCATCTCTTGATTCTGGGTATGAGCACTAGATATGCAGAATATAAGAAAAATGATCTATTCACAGTTCTTGGGGAAGCTCTGAAAGCCCAAATGCCGAAGCTGCAGATGGAGCTGTAAAGTATTCTAAAGAGAACCTAATGGAAACTGTGTGTGTTGGCAGAACGTGCCCCTGCAGAGTTGGAGGAAAATCTGTTTCCAAACTTGGAGTTAGCTTGCTCCAGCCCCGAATGTTCTTGTTTGCTCTTGAGAGATGGGGGGGGGAGGGTGTGTGTTCTCATCCCAGCATTTGCTCTCTGGAGTTGGGGATTGAGGGCCAAAGGGTGATTATATTAGATGATGGGGCCTTTGGGAGGTGATTAGGTCATACGGGTGGAACCCTCATGAATGGGATTAGTACCCACATAAAAGAAACCCCAGACAACTCCCTTACGCCTTTCTGCCTTGTGAAGACACAGCAAAAAGATAGCCATCTATGAACCAGGAAATGAGCCCTGGCACCTTGATTTTGGACTTCCTAGCCTCTAGAACTGTGAGAAATAAATATTTGTTGTTTAAGTCACCAAGTCTATGGTATTTTTGATAGAGCAGCCTGACCTGCCTAAGACGATTGGTCAGGCCTGTTCACAGTGGAAGAGGACTATATACACAAGGGTGCAAATACCGGGGATACACTGGGAGGCAGGAATCATTGAGGACCATCCTGGAGGCTGGATGACACCATCTGGCAGATTATGACTTCACAGGTGTGTGAAAGAGAGCTCAGGGATCCACTTTTTTTTTTTAAGTTTATTGGTGTAACATTAGTTAATACAATTATATAACCTTCAGGTGTACATTATAATTTGACATCTGTATATTCTATTGTGTATTTACCACCTAAAGTCCTTCGGCTGCCATATATTTGATCCCCTTTACCCACTTCACCCTCCCCCTACTCCTCTATATTTGACCCCCTTTAACCATCTAACTACCCCCTCCTCCACCACCCTCTACCCTCTGGTAACCACTAGTCTATAGTTCATATCCATGAGTCTCTGTTTGTTTGTCCTGTTCATTTGTGGGTTCCACCTTTTTAACAAGTGCCCAGGTGACTCTGTTATCCAACACAGAATTACTGGCTCAGTGATCAGTTCCCCTTCCAGGTAGCTGCAAATGGGCTGCTAAAGTTTGCTTTCCCTGGGATGTGGGAGTGAGAAGTGAGGAATTCTGGTTCCTTTGCTTTATGTATAGAGTAGTCATCCCTTTATCTGTGGGGGATATGTTTTGAGACCCCAGTGGATGCCAAAAACTGTGGATAGTACCAAACCTTATAGATATTATGTTTTTTCCTACACGTATACACCTATAATAAAGTTTAATTTATAAATTAGGCACAGTACAAGATTAACTACAATAACTAATAGTAAAATAGAACAGTTATAACAATATGCTATAATAAAAGTTATGTGAATATGGTCTCTTTCTTCCTACTCCTCATAACCAATCTGATAACCAGGACAGCTACTAAGTGAGTAACAGGTGGGTAGCATATACAGCATGGATATGCTGGATAAAGGAATGATTCACATTCCAGGTGGGATGGAGCAGGACAGCATGAGATTTCATCATGCCACTCAGAATGATGTGCAATTTAGAACTTGCGAATTGTTCATTTCTAGGACTTTCCGTTTAATATTTTCAGACCATGGTTGACTGCAGGTAACTGAAACTGTGGATAAGAGGGGACTACTGTACAGTAGAAAGGTTTGAACAATCCTAAAAATGACCCCTGGGACTGTAAGAAAAGAACAGACAGTGATGAGTTCCACTCAGATGCTTAAGGACTCTCCTACTTTAGAATCAGACTAAAAGTTTGGGTATTACTCGACTGTTCTGAACCTCAGTTTCTTTGTCTATAAAGTGAAAGTAATTATTACAATGAATGTATATGACTTTGACATTAAAAAGAGTAAAAAACCCAAATGACTATTGTTGGGATCATAGATCCCCTTGAGAATCAGATGACAGCTGGGGATCCTGCAGGAGCATTAGCTATGTATGCATGCCTGGAATACATTTCCCCTCTTCTAGTAATATCACTCTGTTTTATTGTAGAGAGCCATCGCTGCTCCAAGTCAATGGGGGTTAGATTAGCCCCGTTCCAGACTCCCTGGATAGGCAACTTTAGGCCTGGCCAATCAGAACACTTATTGCATCCCCAACATGATGATTGGTTCAGGCAACTCACATGACTACAGAACTGTTCCGATCAGAGTGAATTCCAGGACTTCCAAGAGAGATACTGATATAAAGGCATTCTTTTTCTGGGGGGTCCCTAGCTGCTGAGATGTGAGCAAGGAACTGCTGTCAGTCAGCTGGGGGGAACACCTACCTGAGAATGGAGTCAACACAGATATTAAAAAAGAAAGCAAGAAAGAGAGAGAGAGAAAGAGAGAGAAGGAGGGAGAGAGGGAGGTAGGGAGGTAGGGAGAGAGAGAGAGAGAGAGAGAAAGAAAGAAAGAAAGAAAGAAAGAAAGAAAGAAAGAAAGAAAGAAAGAAAGAAAGAAAGAAAGAAAGAAAGAAAAGGGCCAACTGCTGTCTTGTGAGTTACCTGAATCAAGCTGCGCTTGAACTTCCAAGTAATACCAGTCAGTAAATTTCTTTTTAGGCTTAATCACTATGAGTTGGGTTTCTGACACTTGCAAAGTCTTACATAATATAGCAACTGGGATGAAACCATTTTGAAATGCTAAAAGCCCCCAATAGATACAAATTATGTGTATTAAATTTTCAAGCCTTTCATGCCTTCAATGGAGATGAGGCAAGGCAATATTTTCCTGGATCATTCTCCCAGCCCCTGGAGAAAAGAAATTATTTTGTTTGTTTTGAGAAGCCAGACAACTGGCCACTCCCAGAGAAACAACACAACTCTTTCTCAAAGCATGGATATGTCTTTAGAACGTCATATCTTTGCTGAACTGAACATGCATTGAGCACTTACTGTAAATCGAATACTCTCCTCTACAGAAATTAACCTGTTTTCAATTCATAGAAAAAATATCAAATCCCAAATGAATAGAATTTATAGTTTTGGCTCCTCCTTCATTCTTTTTCTGCTAGATCATTGGTTCTTGCTACTGGCTTATATTAGAATTTTGTATGAGATGATAGTTGATTTAGCACAAAATTTATGTGTCAGGATAATGCATTGAGATATTAATTTGTGTTTTGTTTTTCCACAAGAAAAAAATCAGAGTTATTGGGAGTTATTTATAAATCCTCCTCTGTACTGGATCCTATTAGGAAAGTACAAAAGAGAATGGCCACTAGATATGCAGACATGTGATGTCCACCATTTTGGTACTCAATTAATGTTTGTTTCCCTTTCTCTTCCCTTTTCTGTCTTGTTAGACATCATGACAAACTGGAAGAACTGTCATCTGCAGGCAGGATTCTCCCAGGGAGAGTCAAAACCAACTCTGTAGCCAGTGACCTACATACAAAGCCTGTGAATTCACATCTGGCAGAGGACTGGGTTGATGAGTGTTTTCAGGGATGCTGTAGGAGAGTGCAGGGCTCTAATTTCTTTGCCTATTACAGAAAGTCACCATTCAAAGGTTAATGATGTGTACCCAGATGATTCTGGCAGCCCAGATGCTCAGAGCCCCTTTCTGAGAGGCATTCTGTAGTCTCAAGGAGGGAACTTGGTCCATTCTGTTTGTCCTTCAGTTTGCAACCTTGGCTGATGTCTCAGAGGGGAAGATAGGGTGATGACTGACTTTGAGGAGCAGGGAAAAGGCAGAAGCAGTGAGAGTGGAGGGAAATTCCTCAATACCAGAAGGAAATTGGTTGGAACACTGCAGGTGCTATGATCCACCCCTCCCAGGATCCTGGGGAGATGGATGGAGCCCAACTGGTGCTGGGATGGGGAAGTGGGAAATGGCTGGGGTACATTGGACCCTGGATATTGGGGCTCTCAGCCTCTACAAAGATTCCTATGTCCAAACTTAAATGATTCTGTAGAATTAGATGGTCACCCACCAGTGAGGACATGGGAGATTGAAGACCATAGGCCTATCCTTGTTACCTGAGCCCCATATTAAGCCTCTCAGATTCCAGTGTGACCTTAGAGAAGTGGAAGGACCACCCCAAAAGGTGGAGATTGAATTCCTCACCAACTCTGTAGACTGGGGACTCAGAGTTGATTTAAAAGAATGAACATGGCAGAGTAAAGGGGTCAATTATAGGAGGTTAGGGGAAAGGTGAAGTGGGTAAAGGGGATCAAATATATGGTAGCTGAAGGAAACTGGACTTTGGGTGGTGAACACACAATAGAATATGCAGATGTAAAATGATAATGTACACCTGAAAATTATGTTTGTATTAACCAATGTTACTCCAATAAACTTAATTTAAAAAAAAGTTCATCAGGGAAAAAAAGTTTCTAGAAAGAGAAAAAAAAATGAGCATAGCATTCATTGCATATTTGATTTTGCAAGCCAGGTCTTCTAAATAGAGCTATCAGTTATAGAGTTGTACTAGTGCCAGGCACTGTGTTGAATATTTTAGCTTATGGTATTGTATTTACCCTCAAAGCAACCTCACAACATTAGACATTTTATATTTTATAGATGAGGAAAATGCATCTCAGAGAGATTAGGTTACTTGCTATATAGCATATGTTGTTGGTACCCCTCCACACTTACTTGCTTGGGTCTTACTATTTCAGGGTCCATGGGCTGGACTTCCAACCCTGCAAATCTGCAGTTTTTTGCCTTTGAGAATGCTCTCAGTGACCTCCAGGTCCCCACACTAAGTAGGCCAGATGTGCCAGGGAGATAATGACTTTGGGGGCAGCCCTTGAATAGTGACATAGGAGTTGGTGTATAAATACCCCAGCTCCCTTGCCCTTGGATGAGTTATCATGGGGGCAGTATTCAACACTGGCTCCTAGAGGTTCCCGACAGAATTCGGCTACCTTGATACCTTCCTTATACATACCCCGCATTGGCTCCTTTTCTTCCCAGGTCCCTTGCTGGTGCTTCAAGAGATTGCATTCTAAATCAGCTACTTGCATTAGAACCCTTGTCTCAGAGTAAGTTTCTGAGGAATCTCAAACCAAGACACGTGCCCATGATAAGTAGAGAACTGAAGAGCTAGGATTTGAACTCTGTTCTTCCTTTTTCCATTGCCTGTGCTCTTAGCTGCTGCACGAGTGTTTTCTTTTAAGCTTGATATACCAGTATTTCAAGTGTCTGCAAGAACACCATCATGTACAAATTCTCTGCCACTTGACAAGCTTGCAAGCAATGATACTGCTGGACATGTGCATGTAAGGTTAGCATATTGTAGCAGACCCCCAGTCTTCTTTACAATGAAAGTGGCAGGGAGCATGGCTTCCATAGGTCAATCCCAGGGTGGAGTTCTACTCTTCGATGGAAAGGAGGAGGGAGAGTGAATTGCTCTGAGGAAGGGTGGGGGCAGGCGTCTGTGTGCTGATGCTCACTCTAGTTAGCATGCTGCCTGAGTACATTTTCTCCAAGCTGGCCATCTCTCAGCTGGGCAATAAAGTAATTTAACCAGGGCTGTCTTCCAGGCTAGAGCTCCTGGAGATTGCTCCCCATTTATCACAGAGGAAAAATCGGTATCTGCAACCCCTGGACTGCTAACATCATCTAGCCTGCATGTCATTGATCTCTGAATGGTGAAGTTCTGCAGTGGGTAATGGAGTCAGAGCCCATATGCTCCAGTAGCCGTGAAAGCTCTTCCCAACCCAATCCTCTGCCTGATGTGAATTCACAGGCTTTGTGTTTAGTTATTGGCAATGGAATGGGAGTTGATAGACCCTGGGAAGATTCTGCTGCATACAGATGCCTGCTCTGCTGGTTTGTCATGGTGTCACTCAATAGAGAAGGGATAGGGGAGTGAAATAAATGTGTTTTTGAGTACTATTGCAATGAAATTTGTGTGTTTGCCTACATGCAGGGGTCTGAAGATTCTTCTATGAAGAATCTGATAGTAAATATTTTAGATTTTGCAGGCCATATGATCTCTGTGGCAACTGCTCAAACTCCCTGTTGTAACACAAAAGCAACCTTAGACAGTGTAGATCAATGAGTATGGGTGTGTTCCAATAAAACTTTATTTATAAAAACAGGCAGAGGGCTGAATTTGGCATGCCAGTTGACCCTGGCCTACAGTATCCATTCCCTCTTACCCTATTTCCTATAGTACCTGATTTTCATTCCACTTTCCTTTTGCTCCCAGGAGACTGACTCCAGCCCCAACTATTGGGGATGGATTTTGATAGGCTTAAGTCAATCAACACGTTCCATTTCCTTGTACACTGGTTGGTTCAGGGGTAGGCATGTGAGTTAAGTCAGTCCAATCAGAGTGAATGTCAGGACTCTTGCTTGTGATTTTGGAAGAAGATAATTCTCTTTAGTGGATTATGTGGGTTTTAAACGAGAAGTCTGGAACTGCTGCAACTATATTGCTTTTATAAAGAAAGCCTTTTTGTGGATGAAGTCAACCACAATGAAGAAGTAAGGACCAAGAGAATTAAAGATAAAGAGTGGGCCTTGAGATTCCCAATTATATATTACAGGTTGAGATGAGTTTTATGTACTTGTAGCAGTAAGGATCTTGATAGAGTTCCATGTGGTTGAACATTGTGCTTTATAGATATCATTGAATTTAATAATTATAACAACTCTGTTGAGAAGGCCTTCTAATTCCTATTTAAGAGAAACTAAGACAGAAAGATTAAATGGCTTGTCTAAAGTCACACAATATAGACACTATCATGCATTAAGCAGAAGTCACATACCTTCGTTCGACTGATTAAAAGCAAGGCACTAAGTCCAGCTCACATTCAAGGGGATGGAGATTAGCCTTCATCCTTTGAAGGAGTATCAGAGAACTTGTAGATATATAGTTAAACCACTACAAGACTGATTAGTCTTTCTTGGATCAGATTTCACCCAGTTTCATCAACCATGATCAGAGGCAGGGTCACGTTATAATATGGCTGCTACTTCCATAATCTTTGTGGAAATGGGTGAAAAAGAAATTTCATAAAAGGGGAGCTGCACAACCAGAGGAGAAGGTTTCTTATCCTCCAGCTCCAGAGAGAAAACCCCAGAGGAGTTTCTGATTGGCTCAAGTTGCATCAAATGCCCATCTCAAGAGCCATCAATCACAGTGGTCAGGGGGCAGGGTCTGGTGCTAGAAGAAGGAATGTAGAAGGGGCTCCCAGATGGTCGTGCACAAAGTTATGTACTTATACTTATGATAAGTGTTACAAAAAAAATCAAAAATAAAAAGGGACTTCGAGAACATATAATGAACTCTTCAAGGAGGGAACAATGAAACAGAGACTCAAAGGAAGAGTAGGACTTAGTAAGTAGAAGTGTGGAAGGAAGGGCTTTTCAGGTATAGGGAACAGCAAGTGCAAAGGCTCTGAGGCAGGAAAGAGCTGTCTGAGAAACTGAAGGTCAGTGAGGCTGCAGCAGAGAGAGCAAGATTCGGGGGAGGGGTTGTGGAACACCACGAGGCAGAAAAGATGGATGAGGGCCAGACCTTTTTTCACTTTATGAAGTGTGAAGAATTTATCCTTAATTCAAAATCAATGGAAAGCTATCGAAGGATTTTAAAATAGTCATGCAACATAATCAGATATGCAGTTTAGGAAGATCCCTGGGGCTGATGTGGCGTCGAGCTGGTAACGGAGATGGAAAGAGTCCAGAGATATTTAGGAAGGAGAGTGGAGTGGGACACTTGGCCAGGGATTGGATGTAGAGGCAGACAGAGGAACTATTCAACTCTGTGGATAAATGTATGCATGGATACAGGAAGGAAAGACATTAGGGTGGGGGATCCAGAGTGGGGATGCAGATGATCAGTTTAGGTTTGTGCAGGTTGCATTTGAAGCATCTCTGAAATATTCAAACATTTAGGTGCTGCCATCAACTGACAGATTATTCCTCTCCCTGCAGGATGGGCAGTTTACAACTACTAAAGCTGATTTTATTATTGCAACCAGGAAGCAAATGGGGGGAAAAAATAAAACAACCCCAACTGTACTGTGAACAATCAACATAAATTTTGTTGCTCTTGTAGCCATGGTAGAGAATTGTCAGGCAAGGGAAGTGTGTAGGGGAACAGAGAGAAAGGGGTTCTATCCTATTTTCATTCTTCAAAGATTCTAGGATAGTGGTCACTTGGTTCAATGCAATTTAACTGAAATCCACAACACTTACTGAGTACTTGTAATATGGCAGGCTTAATGGGTGTACATTGGAATTCTGTCTTCTTCTCCCTGAGGAAGACTCGAAAAACCATCCCTACGTGGTCTGGACGGGAGAGACCTTAGGTTGGAATAGAGGCAAAGACAAAAAAAAATAATAATCAGGACAATTAATCAAAACTAAATTAAGTCCACATGCTAAGTAGAAGCTCCACCAGCTCTGCAAAGTGATTAGAATTAAATAGGAATATCTGTTTTCTTTTTCCTCCTCTCCAACCTTTTCCCAGTGTTGTTTCTTTTTTCCCTCTGAAAGTAAAGAGAAGTCTTAACAAGCACCTCAGTGAATGATGTGGAGTTCTCTTGGAGTTTTCAATTTGGCTGTATTGATTTATAAGGTCGTTTCAATTACTGAATTCTTCTTGGTGGCAGTGCGTAGGGCCCAAGTACGTGAGAATCATGCTCTATTGATCCCAGGGACTTAGATAGGGGGAATTTATGTGTCTGCTTTAGATTGATGAAGTTGCAAATAATGAAGCTTCCTACGCAACATTTATTAAATGAAAATCTAGAATTCATTAACACAAGAACTTGTCTTATATTAGAAAAGAAGGGGGGGATTGAGAAAAAATAGGGACTACAGTAGTTATAGTGAACATAATATATGAGGCAATTTGAATTCAAGGGAAAGCAATTTGGAATCTTATTAAATTTTCTTCTATCCTTTTATTGTATGAGCATGGTTGGGTGGCTTCTGGGGAGTCATCAGTCAAAATACAGGTGTGTGGGGAGGTGGAGATTGGGAAAAGAGACCAGTTCCCAAATCCTTGCTCTAGTTAAAATAGGATTGCTATCCAGTGCCTAGTATCTGGCCCAAATCAGGAACTCAGTAAATATGAATGATAGATGAATGAATGAATGAAGGAATGAATCAGGATTAGGAGATGTCATTGAACATTACCTTGGTTGCCAAAGAGGCTGGCATAGGTATTTAGCTAAGGCCTGTCAGACTCTGTTTCTAATTCATTCACTCATTCATTCATTCTCTCACTCAAACACTTACTGAGAATTGCTCATGTGCAAGATACTATATTAAGCACTCTATTAGTTTCCTAGGGATGTCCTAACAAATTACTATAAACTAGGTGGCTTCACACAAGAGAAATTTATTTTCTTACAGTTCTGGAATCTAGAAGTCCAAAATCAAGGTGTTGACAGGGCCCTGCCCCCTCCAAGGCTCTGGGGGAGAATCTTCCTTCCCTCTTCCAGCTTCTGGTGGCCCTGGGAATTCCTTGGTTTGTGGCAGCATCTGTCCAGTCTTTGCCTCTGTCTTAGACTGACTTCTTTACTGTGTGTCTGTGTTTCTAGATCTCCCTCTCCATATAAGGATGCTGGTCATTGGATTTTGGACCCACCCTAATCCATTATGACCTCATTTTAACTTGGTAACATTAGCAAAGAATCTATTTTCAAATAAGGTCATCTTCACAGGTTCTGGGTGGATGTGAATTTTAGGAGGATGCTTCAATCCGGTATAAACACTGAGGGTAAAACACAGATTGGTACTTGATCCTTGGGGGCCAACAGTCAGGCAGGGGAGACAAGAGAAACACATATTCAGCATATAAACACCTCCCAGTTTATAGAATGTCAAGCTGGTGACCTCATTTATCCCCTTGAATCCTTCCTGCAACCTGCTGAAATAGGGAGAAAGATGCTCATTTTTAGCGATGAGGGAATAGAGGTTGAAAAAAGTGAGGTCACACAGCTGAGGTGAGGTAAATGGCACAGCCAAGTCTTGCTGGTTTCTGTTACATGCTTATTGTAGGGAAGTGAGCAAATGCAGATGAGCATAAATAAGAAAAAATTGATAATTCAACCACACATAAGTAAATGCTTTTGTATTTGGATGTGTAATCCTTCTGGAATTGACACTGGACATTTTTTTTGTCTGCTAAGCATCTCCATTCCCATCTTAGGAACTGGCCACCTTCCCACCCATGTAGCTCCATGGCAGGCTCCTGGGAGCTGTGCCCGTGCAGAATGACCCAATCCTGGCTATGGTTGATTAAGTCAGGCATGGGCACTTGAACCACACTGAGTCAATCCGTGCCTTGACTGGGAACTTGGAATGGAGACCAAGAGGTTCCAGCCTCAATCTCGTGGATCCCTAAGGTGGAGGAGGTGAGGATCTGGAATGGGCAACACTGCACTGTGACAAAGGCTTGGACGCTGAGGAGAGTGGTCTGTAGGGAGAGAGCAGAAGGAAGCCAACAGAAAGACAAGTCAGATGATTCTCATAATCCAGCCACATTCTTACCTTTGAGTTCTCTGAGTATCCTTATGATGATCCTCCATTTTCCAAATCAACTAGATTTTTCAGGTTTTTGTTACTTGCAACCAAGAATCCCGTGGCAAGTAGCGGGAAAAACCCCTAAAAGTAGCTTAAATCATAAAGACGTTTATTTATTTATTTACCAGGATGGCTGGAGGAAGCTAAATCTGGGATCGTTCAATATCATTAAAGGTGTAGATATTTACTACATTTTCGTCCTACCTTCCCTGGTGCGTAGGCAGTGACCCACCCTCATGGTCACAAGAAGGCTGCTGCAGCTCCAGGAATCACATTCTCACAAGATAGTATTTAAAACAAGGAAGGAAGACAGCTAAAGCAGGAAAGGAGCTTTCTCTGCATGCACCTCTCACTTTCAGGATGATTACTTCCTGAAAGCCTCTTAGCAGATTTCCCTTATGTTTCGTTGGTCGTATCTACATGCCCAATTCTAGACCAGTCACTGGAAGAGGGAAATGGGTGTGCCATGACTGGTTTAGGCAAATATTAAATCAGCTCCTGGGGCTGAACATAACTGTACAACAGTGCAAAATCAGAGCCCTGTGAGTAAGGAGGAAGGGGATGGAATGGTATTGGGAGGGTAACCAATAGATTACTCATTGAGTCTTAATTAATAAACTATCCATAACATTTTCAACCTAAGATAGCACTTAAGATACTGTGACCATC
Organism: Eidolon dupreanum; assembly: GCA_028627145.1. Classification (NCBI taxonomy): domain Eukaryota; kingdom Metazoa; phylum Chordata; class Mammalia; order Chiroptera; family Pteropodidae; genus Eidolon; species Eidolon dupreanum. Next base: position 88,996,148 of record CM053510.1, on the reverse strand, counting down.
TTCCTATTTTGATAAATATATGAAGTGCATGATTTTATCCATCACACTACAGAATGGTGATTTTCAGCATAGGTGGTATAACCAGTGATTTCCACTCTTTGATACTGTTGCCCAGGCAACAATCCATTCTCTGACCCGTTGTCAAGGACAATTCTGTCTTTGTCTTCCTTTACCTTTTCATTGTTGGAGATTATTTGTTTTTCTTGCCCAGGTAAGACTTAGGTTTGCAGAGGGGAACATTTTCTTTCTCCCTCCTCATCTGCCTCTGAGGCCTCTGAGGATGGAGAGTTAATATCATCAGCTCGCCCAGGGGGGTCCATGACTGTGGAGAGGGCAGATGCACAGGGCTTTAAGATGGGAGCTGGGCTCTCTCTCTCTGGTGACGCTGGGTACCTATCAGGGAATCCTCGGCCTCAAAGTGACTTGTGTAACTGCCCCGCACAAGCTGACCATAGCAATGTTTCTTTGAACTTGGTGTTCCTGCTAGCCTCAGGAAGTGGGGGTGGAGGCAGTATGATGTCATAGTTAAGCACAGGCTTTGGACCTGGACTGACCTAGGTTTGAGTCTTGGTGCTGCCACATAGAAACAAATTACTTAAACTCCATGGCTCTGTTTCCTCATTTGTAAAGTGGGGATAATAACACCTGTTTTGCAGGTTATTGTGTAGATTGAAGATAATGTGTGTAAAGTCATTAGTAGGGGGCCTGGCATATAGAAGATGCCCAAGAAATGACAGCTGCTGCTGGCGTTGGAACAGAATTTTCCAATGACTAGTTTCTCTCCTTGCCCCTGATGGTTTATGTAGGGGAAGGATGAAAGACAATTGAACCCCTCAATTTCCTCAGCTTTAAAGAGGGAAAATAATTAAATGATACATTGTGTGTAAAACACCCAGCAGGTTGTAAGTACTTGGTAAATGTGAACAATTACATTTAATATTACTACTACTTATACTAGTTTGATGTTTTCTTAAGTATTTAACAATTGCTTGTCTAGTGCCTTCTAGAAGCCACGCCCTGTGCTTGGTTCCGGGGTTGAGCGGTGACCCTGACTGACACAGGGACGTGCCATCCCACCTGGGAGATGAGACAGTCACCTTGACTGGGAGTAGGCATCTGTGTACCTTGAAACAAAGCTCTCCCTTCAGCACCCCATGGAATCATGGAGCTGGGAAGGGAGCAAGGATTTAGATGATTGAATGAGTAGGAATAATGATTCCATCAGGAAGAAGCAAGAGCCACCAAATGCAGAGGGACATGGAGGTCCTGCTTTTGTAGTGGCAAGGGCAGAAGCTCTTTCTGGCAAGCCTTCTGCAGCCCCAAGACATATTTAAATGCATTCAATTTGATGGGAAAAACAAGCCCAGGCCTGCACTTCTGAGAATCCAGCTCTTTGGGGCCAGGAAACGGGAGCTGTATTCAGAGAGCTCTGGGAGCAAGGACCTACCAGTGGAGTAGCTACAAGCCTGGGCTCTGGAACCAGAATGCTTGGATTTGACTCCATGCATTTCCCTAAACCAGCTGTGTGACATGAGCAAAGGTTCTCTACCTCTCTGAGCCTCAGTTTCCTTGTCTGTAAAATGGGGATGAAAATCGTACCTACCTCCCAGGGTTGCCACAAAGATTAAATGAGACAGTGCACGTGTAGTGCTGCTTTTCTCATCTCATCTGTGCAAGAAGCCTTCCAGGCAATGCAGGATCAGGCACGGAGATGCTGGGTCATAGTTGTTTTTATTTGTCTAGTACCTAGTAAGTATTCCATAAGTGATGGTATCACACATCATTTTAGGTATGTGACCATTGATTGCATTCATTCACTAAGCACTTGAAAAGATCCTAATTCCCAGTGTCATGCTGCATATGAATGACTCAGTGGAGATGGGGAGTGCCAGGTGGATTAGAAATATGCTTGTCCATCAAGTGGTGGCGATGTAAGAATAACTACTACTGATTGAGCACTTATATGCCAGGCACTATGCCGAGCATGCTACATGCATTCTCATGAGATGCTCAAAGTCGCCCTATAAGTAAGTGCTATTATTTACTTCCATTTCACAGATGGATAAACTGAGTCTTATAAAAGTTAAAGAAGCTGCCCAAGGTCATTCGTCTGGTGGTGTCAGAGCTGGGATTCCCACCTAGACCTCTTGGACACCAGAGTCTGAGCATCTGGTGCACACCACATTGCCCAGAGAAAGTGAATGACTCGCCCAAAGTCACACAATGTGCAGCGGTGCAGCTGAGGGAGGACTAGGATGGGGACTCTAGCTACTTCTTTCAGTCCTGCCATCTCTGCCCCTCACCCCACTGTTCTTGAAAGCCTTTCAAAGCCCCAGGACTTGAATGCAGGAATGGGGGGGGCGTATTTCAACTTTTCCCTTCAGACCCCCACTGCGGTTAAGTTGCTTTCCAGATTGGATCCAATTTCCAGCCAGAGCTGAAATGTTTCAGGCATTCAGCAGTGACAAGCCAAGCTGGGCCACGTGTGTTAGGAATGGAGGGGGCTAATGATTTGCCAGTGGCATCCAATTACCAGCAAATTGTCAGAACACGCCAGCTCAGGAAGATGATGTCAACGATGGCTCCATGTCTGGGCCAGATAGTGGGAGTGGAGCGAGGTGGGGACACTCATTCCCCTGGAGCCCCTGTGATTGCCCCAAGTCGGAGCTGGCATGTCTTTCCATCTCAGACACTGAAGCAGTAAAAGAAATGGAAAAATGGTTTGTTTGGTGTCTCTGTGGGCTTGTGGCCCATGGGATCCTGGAAGAGAATGCTGTATGTGCACAGAAGGCAGGATGAGGTCGTGGTTACAAGCAGGGCTTTGGAGGCAAGGCTGGGTTGACCTAGCTGGGTGACCTTGAGCTTTCCTGCTTTGACTCTTAGTTTTCTTTCTTCTTTTCTTTTTTAGGCTCTAAGTGGTAATTGCAATAGTACATTTTCTTTTAAAAAACATTCTCCCAGCTTTATTGAGGTACAATTGGCATACATTTAATTGCTCATGTTTATGATTTCATGAATTTTGACACAAGGTTATACTCATGAAACCATTACCACAATCAAGATTGTGATTTTATACATCACTTCCAAAAGTGTCCTTGTGCTCCTTTGTCGTCAATTCATGCCCCCTTTGCCCAGTTTTTCCCAAGGAACCACTGGTTTGCTTTTTTTTTTTTTTGCCACTATTGACTCATTTGCATTTACTAGAATTCTATGTAAATGGAATGATACGGTATGTGCTTCTTTTGTTTGCCTTCTTTCACCCTACATAATTATTTTGAGATTCATCCATGCTGTTGTGTGTAATAATTCCAACTCTGACTCCTTCACGGGTTTATTTTAGTGAGGTTCGGTAAGGTAGTAAGTGTGAAAAATACTTTTTAAATAATAAAGCTGCACAGTTGTTATACAGGATAATTCTTAAGTTACCTTTTACCTGAAATATCTATTTCTCCCTTCCACTTCTTTGCCTGGAGAACCCCTTTTTATCACTTCCCCTGGCACGCTCATCCCACTGCTGTGAGCGTTGATGGCTGATGGCTCACAGCTACCCCATGCTCAGTCGAATTGCCTTTGCAGGATGAAAGCTGCCTCCCCTGGGAGGTTACCCTCTCCCACAGAGGCAGCCAGCAGCCAATGACTGACCGACCAAGGTGAGACAAAGGCTGTGGTGTCATTTCACAGCTAAGTCCCCGGTATGGTATCATCCCTTGAGTTGACCAACCGCATCACTTTGTGCCAAAGTGATGATGTCACTTTGTCCTTCCACCATGGACATCCTGATTGGGATTGACATATATTCCAGTATATGTTTGCCTTCCCTGCTCTCAGGGCCCCAGGCAAAACCATTCTTTAAGGGCTCATATATATGTACCATCATGTGATACTGCAAAATATAACTTTGGGCAAAATGACACAACTGTGGGCACATGATCATAGAATCCGCCGGTCCTCCCGTATCCTACATTCTCTGGAAGTAGTGGTGTCTGTTAGAGCAGTGAAATGGTAGTTCATTTCTTGAAGGAATAGCTAATATTAACTTGGAGATGACACCTTGAGAGGTTGGCACACTGTCCTTAAGGATGCAGAATATTCCTTAAATCGATGGCCATTATATGGCGCTATATCACTAAAAGGTAGAGTATATGGGTCTGGGAACCAAGAGGTGAAAGTAGGAACTTCTCCACTCTTCATAACTCCCAGTGATCTACTTGGAAGATTTCTGTGATCATTATAATTTTTAAAACATAATTGACTTGTTTGGATCTGTATTAATTTTCTATTGCTATAGTAACAAATTATCATAAACTTGGTGGTTTAGCAATATAAATTTATTATCGTTTAGTTCTGGAGGTCGGAAGTTAGACATGGATTTCACTCAATTAGACATGGAAATTAAAGTGTCGGCAGGGTTGCATTCCTGTTTTGGAGGAGCTAGGGGAGAGTCTGCTTCCTTGTCTGCTTTTGTGACCCTTTTTCCGTTGTCACGACTCTGATGACAGCCAGAAAAGACTCCACCTTAAAGACTCATGGGATTAGATTAGGCCCACTTGGGTAATCCAGAATAATCTCCCCATTTTAAAGTTCCTAACCTTAATCAGATGTATCCGCAAAGTCTCTCTTGCCATGTAAGGTAACATGCATAGATTCTGAGAGTTAGAAGATGGACATCTTTGGAGGCCATTATTCTGCCACCACAGGACCTGAATCAAGTCCATATATTGTATTTGGTTGACATATCTTTTAAGTCTTTAAAAATCTATAGATACTCCCTCTATAACTTTTGTGGTCTTTGCAATTTATTGTTGAAGAAACTGGGTTCTTTTTCTCATAGGATCCCCCAGTCTTAATTTTGCTATAACCTCATGGTTTTATAAAAGTGTTCTGTTTTCTCCTGTAAATTGGTAGTTGGATCTAGAGGCTTTATCAGATTTATGTTCATTTCTTTTGGTAAGACTACTTGAGAGCAGGTATTTTGTATTTTTTTTTGCAATATTAGTAGTTTACAGATGCTCAGTACTCAAATCTATTAATTCTATAGGGGTTGCAAAAGAGTGATGTTCTAATTTTATAATTCTGTATTTATTCAATAGTTGGAATATATCTACAAAGTGTCATCTGCTATTTGGCTAGCTTGAGATACAGTTCCTTTAGGAGAGGCAAGATAAATATTTCTTCTTTTCCTTTATTTTCTATTTTTCACAGTAAAGAATTGGTTCACTAGCATTCTCCATCCATGACCAGTGAATTTCATTTTGAATCATTATAAAGTCAAGGATTTAAGCATATTTGATGTCATACCCAGATCTATATTCTGGTTTTAAAACAATGGTACACATTTTTTTTCACCAAGAATCCAGCTATTCTATCTGTAAGACTCCTTAATTGAAAACATTTGGCCCACCAAATCCACTGCATAAAATAAGAATGAATTAGTTGCTCAAATTTCAATAAATTAAAGACATAAGCAAGTCACATAAGGTTATGATCAGCAGGCATGTCCCAGTGTGACTATACTAGGTTGCCAGTATTCCCACCCAAATAAAAGATTCATTAGTTAACCTGGTCCTATTTCATGCCATTAGCTTCTCTGTATTGAAAGTAACTTGAATACCATTGCTCCCATTATTGGCTCCAAAAATCCCTTGACTTAATAATAACAGCCAATATATTGAGTTCTTATGGGATAGGCAGTGTTCTAAGTACTTTAATGTATTGACTCATGTAATTTTCACATTCACCCTGAGGTAGACATTATTATTAAGTCCATTTGTGGATGAGAAAATTGAGTTACAGAGAGGTTAAGTGACTAGTCTGAGGCCACACAGCTGATAAGTGATAGAGCTGGGACTGGCAACCCTGGGCCCATACTCCCACATTAACAATTATTGGCTGAATAGTAGCTGCCTTCTTGAGATTGGTCATGTGCCCTTCAGTTCACCACGGTACCTGCCTGGCCTTCTTCATTCATTGATATTACCTGACTGGCCTTTGCAGGCATTTGAGCTTGAGATCTGTGACATGCCTCACCACCCCCTTATAAGTCTTGCAATTCTAGGGAGCTTTAATTGGGTTGGTAATAAGAATGGATGCCTCATCTGAGCCTGTCCAGGGAATAGAGTTTTATTTGTCCTGGATCCCATGCTGGGCTGGATTTATCAACGCAGAATCCCAGTGCCAAATTTAGCAGAGTGAATTGTTTCCCAAATGTAGGCCACAGCATCTAATTTGAGCTGTAACTTAGTAACTGTGTGTGCAATTACCTAGCGAAGTGATGGGTGATGGACATGTTCAAGATGGGATCTGGGAGCACTGGACCAAATAATTTCCTTTTTTTCTTTCTCCTGCCACAAGAAACAATTTTATTTCCTGTTGACTGTCTTGGTGGATTCAGCTCTTCTTTCGGTCTCTAGAAACAATGTTGAAAGTGTGGCTCAAAGACCAGCCAGCTACCAAGAGACTATGGTACTTGAGCCCTGT
>CM053510.1:88924882-88989171 GCA_028627145.1 Eidolon dupreanum | reverse complement strand
TGAGATATAGAAAAAGGATCTTTAACACTGGACACTTAGTAACTATAATTATATGTCCATAGAAATCCTCTTCCCACTTCCCTCCCATTATTGTGCACTCATCTTAATCCTGATCAGTATTCATTATATGTGGATAATAAAGAGACATTGGAATTATAAAATGATAATGTTGAGAAGTGGGGCAGAGTGGCTTCTGGAATCAGGCTGGGGTGGGAACGGCCTTTGTGGCCACGCCAAAACTCTGCTGTACTGGCTACCTCCCTGCTGAGTCCTTGGCTCTTTCAAGTGCACTTCTTCCTTAGCCGTCAGAGCGCAGGTTCTAAGCCAATAATTCTCTTCCTTGGCTGCAAATTAGGGGTGTTTTGGAGAGCTTAAAGTACTGGTATCTGGGGCCCCACCCCTAGATATTCTGATTTAATTAGTACGTGGTCAGCTCAGAGAGTTGGTATGTTTAAAAATCTCCCCAGGTTGATTCTAATGTGCAGAAAGGAATAAGAACCACTGACAGGCTATCGGCTAGTGCTTCAGGCTACTGGGTCTCTTTTCTCTAGTGAAATGAAGATTCTGGAATAGTAGCTTTATCACGGGCCTTCGGAAGTACGGTCATGGAGGCAAAACATACAGATCCATACAGCCCCAAGTTCAAATCTCAGATCTTATTCTCACGCGCTGTGTACTTTTGGGCAAATCTCTTAACCTCTCTGAGATGTAGCTTCATCATCTATAAAGCTGGGTTTATAATAGAACCTCCCTAATAAGAGTGTCATTAGGATTACATGAACTTGTGTATATAAAGCACTTGGCACAAAGCCTGATACAGACTAAGCCTTCAATAACTGATAGCTGTTGTTATCATTATTATTATCTGGCATTTCCAATATTTTATCTGAATATTTAGATGCTTGTTGTGTCACTCTGAACAAGTTAACTTCATGAGTGGGACTGGTTTTATGACATGTAGCAAAATCTCTAGGACCCAGCTACCTGAAGTGTGGTCTGGGGAACAGCAGCATCTGTCTCATCCGAAAGCTTGTTAGAAATTCAGAATCTCAGGCTCACTCCAGGCTTACGAACCAACATATGCATTTTAACATGATCTCCAGGTAACCTGCATGTACCTTAATGTTTTAGAAACCTTGGACTAGAATATTCTGAGCCTAGGGCTCCAAGTGAGGGTAATTTTCCACTAAAGCCTTAAACCAAGGTAATTAGTGGTGAAATTTGAGGAACTGTGGTAGGGAGATATTTCTGATTGAAAGAGCTTCAAAAATCATTCTGTAGGATTGATGGGATGCTCACAATGATTTCTCTCTCTTTGGGACTACATCCACTGGCACATTGAAAGTCTCAAAACAGAGTCTATATGACAGATACTATCAGTACCTCTGCTTACCATATAAAGAAATTGAGACTCAGAGAGGTTAAAGAACTTGTGTAAGGCCACACAGCTTGTACAGAACAGAGTCTTTTGAAGCTTGTTCCAGGGCTCCAGCTCTTCTGCTTTTAGCTTACTCAGAACCAGGAAGTAACCTGTGGATAATGCCCTACTCCTATTCTAGGGGAAGGGGAGTGCGGCCACTTTGCATCCCCTCCTTCCTTCTCTACTCTTTCCAGCTGATGTGGGAACCTGCCCATTAGAGGCACTCCCAAGTGCCTGCTGCTCCACATTGTACAAAATTGCTTGATTGTGATTATATTCCCTCCTCCCTATAAAGTTAATATATATATTCACATGCAAGCTTGATCCTTAAAAGTGCACGGGCTGAGTGTGTGTGAGACCTGACAAGAGCACAGCAGAGATGGAACAGAAGTGCTCCCCAAAGCCTGAGTGCTACCGTGTTTTCACAAATCTTTCTTTAAGCAAAGAATATTTTTTTCCATTTCAGTGGAAGGGCTGAAGGGTCCTTTAAGGTACAAGGAGTATATAGTGAGTGGTCTCAGCTCTTCCAAAGGGTACTCACATTACTTGACTTACAGGAGAATTAAAGGAGGCGGGGTGAGAGGGAAGCAAAACCCACACCAGATGAGACAGTGGAAAAGGCTGAAAAAACTGTCAATAATGATCAGGTGGTGAAAGAAGCTGGGTGGGGGGGTGATGAGAAATAGTGCCTTGTCGCCAGCTGCTAAGGGAAAGCAGGGAAGATCCTGAGCAAAGGGGTGAGGGAGATGGATCTGGATGATGATGATATTGATGATAGTGGTTAGCCCATATTGAGAGCTATTTTATGCTGGGCATCATGGGAGTTCTTCATAAGTACTGTTTTATTGAATCCTCTAGACCTGCACCATTCAATGTGTAGCCATTAGCCACATGTGGCTTTAAAATTTTAGGTTTATATTAAGTAAAATTAAAATTAAATTCTGTTACGCTAGCTACATTTCAAGTTTTTGATAGCCACATGTGGCGACTGTATTGGACAGTGAAGATATAGAACATTTTCACCATTGCAGAACATTCTATTGGACAGTGCTGATCTAGATCCTGTCCACTCAAAGTATGGTCCATCAGTATCACCTAGGGGCTTGTTAGAAAGACAGAATCAGCCCTTTCTATGGATCTGCTGAATCATTATTCGTGCAAGTTTTTGGACATTATTTCTTTAAATATATTTTTCTCAGCCTCATTCCTCTCTCTTCACCCTCGCCTCCCCCCTGCCCACCTCTCTTACCCTCCTTTCTGGAATTTCAATAGCCCTTATTTTAGACCTTTCGATATTGTTCTGCAGGCCTCTGAGGCTCTGTTCATTTGATTTCTCAATTCTTTTCTCATCTTAAAAATGGATAATTTCTATTGATCTATTTTCAAGTTCCTTAGTTTTCTTTTTGTTGTATTTTCCACTTCAAAAATTTCCATTTGGTTATTTTTCTATTTCTCTGCTCAGATTTTCCATGTTTTGTTCTTTATAAGCATAGTTTTCTTTACATAATTAGACATAGTTATAAAGTTGCTTTAAATCCTTGTCTCATAGTTTCAATATCTGGGTCATCTCAGGATTGGTTTCTGTTGAATGTCTTTTTCTTTGAAAATGCACCATACTTCCCTGGTTTTCTGCACATAGAACAGTTTTTTTTAAATTTTATTTTGGATGTTGTGAATGTTTTGATTTGAAGGTTATAGATTTTGTTATATTGCTCCAAAGAGTGTTGATGCTTTTGTTTCAGCAGATGATTGTTAGACTAAACTCTGCCTCACCAGTGTGCACAGAAGTTAAAATCTTAGTTGAGATCTTTAGTCTTTAGTCTTTACTTTGAGTCTCTCTTGTGCGTGCATAATCTTGGGATCAGCTATAGATTTGAACTGAGTCTACATTCAGAATTTGGGGTCATTTTTCTCTGCTCTCTCCCCTCTGGGATTGTCCCTCATTATGACTATGGTTGCCTTGGGTTAAGTGCTCTTGTTCCTCAGGTCAGAGAGTTGCAAGATGTCTCTGAGTATTTTAGCTGCCCCCCACAACTGTGGCCTGTACTCCGACCAGAGCAGCAAAAATGAGCAACCTTTCTCATGCTAGTCCCTTCCTCAAAGATTTGACTTTCCTCTAAAATCTACCTTTACCCCCGACTCTCCAGAGACCTCCTCAGATTATTGCTTTTTGTATTTTGTTCAGAGTTCATAGTTGCTATATGTGGCATGGTTAGTCTGTTAGGATCTAACTCTGCCATACTGCAAATGGAGCCCCAGACTTGCTGAATCAGAATCTTAATTTTAATAATATCCCAAAACGATTCATGTGCAGTTGAGATACACTGCTCTAAACCACTCTAAATGAATTTTGATCACTTCATGTTTGCCAAGTACATGGGAGTTCTGTGTACCATTTTTGCAATTGTTCTGTATGTCTGAAATTATTTTAACAACACTTAAAACCATAATGTAATAGTCAAAACGGGCTTAGATTCTCAGTCACGGCTGGACATTTTTTTTTTTTTTTGTAAAAACTGTCATTTTCTTGGATTCCTATTACATTCCAGGCTCTGGCCAGCACTCTCTGTGTACTGTCTCCTTCTATTTTAATCCTCACAATAGCCCCTTGAGGTAGATACTGTTGTCCCATTTTATCAACAAAGAGACTAAGGACCAAAGACTTAAGGAGCTTGCAGAGAGTCACTCAGTGAGCAGGGAGCAGACCCAAGATTTCACTTGGCATCCTAGGGGGCAGTTCCTTCTTGGTGGCGGGGGGAAGCAACAGTGGATTAGAGTAGTGATTCTCAAAGTGTGATTCCTAGACCAGCGGGAGCATCAGTACCACCTGGGAATTAATTGTAAAAGTGACTTCTTGGGTTCACCCCAGACATCTTGAATGGACATTATAACATCCTGAGGGCATTATAACAAGCCCTATAGGCGATTCTGATACTCTTGTTTGAGACCCACCCTGCCTAAAGGGCTGGTGCTTGCCTCCTGGTGGCAAGCATCAACTGTTTGTCATCTTCTGCATTATTTATGAGGTTCATTAATATGCAAATTCCTGCCAATTGATTGCCTTCCCTGGCATGGTTCCATGCATCTCATAAATCAGGGCTGCTGTGCTTTCTTGTTTAGTAATTCTTTAACTGTAGACCATTCTGTTGCTGCAATGAGATCAATTAACCATCCACTCAGATAAATGAGCTAAGCTGGCTCCCATTTGCCCAGAATTCCTGCTGCCTTGAACTTCCTCTAGGGCCCAAGGAATTGCAAAGTGGTCCCTAGAACCCTGGGCTCTGGAGTCAGAGGACTGAGGTTTGCATTTTAGCTTTGCCAGTTACTGGCCATGTGACAAGAACAGATCATGTGACCTCTTAGCCCATTTTATCATCTGTGAGATGGAGGTGGTAGAATCTTAGGACTTACTGGTATAAAAATAATTGGTTCTTGATTTGTTTCCAGGCTGGGCCTCTGAGGGGTTCAGTGACATGTCCAAGGTCACATAATTCTCTCATGGTGGACTCAGGCTAGAAGCCAGGTGGCCTGGGTCTTCATCCGGCTTTCTTTCTCTCATACAAGGACTTCTGGCCCTTCATGAATGCATCCGGAGGCTGGTGTTGTAAGGAGCATTGCCAATTCAGTTATTTTGTTGTTGCTGATGACTGTGTGGAGAGAGGGGTCAGTTTCAGGAGTCTGGACACATGGCCACTAGCTTAGCCCTCTCTGGAAACTGAGAGACACGGCAGGCAGGAGACAAAGCCAGTTGAGAAAAGTAGCTATTGTCCCCACTTTGAAATACATGCCCTGGTCATCTGCCTTGTTTTCAACTTGTCTGCAAGTTTCCTGGTTGGAGGGGCAGTCAAAACTAAGTCTTTGATCCTTAGTTTCTTTGTCTGTAAAATGGGACAACAGTACCTACCTCAAGGGGTCATTGTGAGGACTGAGGAGATGACACACAGATAGTGCTCACAGTCCAGCCAGTCAAGTGATACATCCTCCCTGAGCCTCGGTATTCTCACCTGTGAAATCGGGATAATGACAGAACCTCTCTCAAAGGGGTTGCTATGATTCTTGCTATTGTTACTACTATTCCATTGTTTGGATATATCCTAATTTGTTAACTAGTTCCCTATGAGTAGAATTCTAGATTATCTTCAGTTTTTGCTGGTACTGGTCCACAATTCCTTATCCAGGCCTTCTGGGGCCACTTGTGTTTTGGTACTCAGTATTTTTGGATTTTTACAGGTTATAGTGTACATAAATCATACACTATGTAATACCACTGGGGGGGTTAGGGACAGCACCCTATAATCAAACACACTAATAAATTCTTCAGTGAAACCCATAAATATTCCCACTAAGTGGGATAAATGAAGACTACAAATGGCCTCACATTGGTTCAGGGCCAGTTTTACTGACAAGTGAGTATTGGCTCCAAACTTATGGAAACACTTTCAATTTTCAAAGCCTCCTGGATTTTTGAATTACAGATAAATCCATGACTTGGGCAAATATTTCTATAAGATGAATTTCTGGAAAAGATGTTGCTGGGTTGAAGAATCTGTCCATTTTTAAACTTTTTAAAATTGTTTAGGAATTCTCGTCCCCAATTGCCCTCCAAGCAGTGTTAGTTTTGAGCTGGGACTGATATGGAAGTGGAGTCCCTGGCCCCTGCATCCTGGGGCGGATGGAAGTCTGTAGAGGGTGCAGGAGGGCCTCGCCACCCACCCCGTCCTTGGAGAGAGAGCTGAGTGGAGGCTGCTCTGTGCGCCTGCCAGGGAGATGGGACTGTGCCAGCAGAAGTCGGAGCTGGGCTTGGAGTAACCAGAGCTCAAGGAAATGAAATCTGACCTCCTTGTGGCTTGTGGAAGAGGCAGGAAAAGTCCCCGGGGGTGCTGGCTTCAGAGCCCCAAACCGGAGCCTGCTGGTGTCAGAATTAGCTCTGGCACTTATCCCATCCCAGAGCCATGAGCTCTGGGGCAGGAGTTGGGCTCTGTTTTCCTCCCAGTCTCTTCATATGATTTCATGAGAGGGAAAAATGACCCTGAGTGGAGACGGAAGGCCTGCTGTGGCTACAACTGTTAGAACGGGTGGCATGGCACTGGTGTCAGGTGGGAGTCCTGGGTGAGTTAGCAGGTGCTGGATACCCCCTGTATTTGGGACACAGTGCAGGGATGTGAAGGAAGCAGGTGATGGTCTGTGATCTTCTCCCCATGGTGGGGCTGGAACCAGCACAGTTCCTAGCACTTAGTGGGAACTTTATATGTGATTAGACAGAAGGAAGAACAGAAAGAAAATGTAAGAAGCCAAGTGGTTTTAGCAGGTCAAAGTTAAAATGGCTTTGATGAGCACCCTATATCCCCATTTTACACATAGGGAAGTGGAGGCCCAGAGGGGTCAAGGGGCTTGTCCAAGCTCACCTATCCGGTGGGCCCCCTCCCCAGCCTCTTCTGGTGATTCACTCCATCTCTTTGGCTCCAGGTTCCCCATCTGTCAAACGTGTGTCCTGCTCCTGACCTGCTGCGCCTACTGGCTGGAGTAAGAATCAAAGTTGATCCTATCTCTTTCTTGTTTAAAACCTTTCTGTGGTTCTCCATTGCCCTCAGAATAAAGACACATGTCATGATGTGACTGACACACCCTGCCCCACTCCCACCCACTCTCCTCCCAGCATCATCCTGTGCCCCAACCTCTCCGTCTCTGCCTTCAGTGCCCCTGCCTGCTGGCAGTTCCTCCAACACTCACACTTCTTCCCTCCACAGGGCCTTGGCACAGCCCTTTGCCTGGTGTCTGGGCACCTGGATGTTAGAGCACCTGCTTAAAATCCCACCTCTGCCACTTTCCTGCTGGGCAATCTTGGGAAAGTGTCTAATTAGTTTCATCAATTCTCCACTTGCTAAACAGGGAAGTTGGAGGTGTTCTGAGCTTCCCCATGGGAGGGAAGGACCATGGCAGGTTCTTAAGTGCTGAAGCCATTGACTTTTGAAGGACACTTGGGGGAAGAGACAATGATTCAGGCAGGGAAACTAAATTACGTGGTCATAAATCCTCAGAAAATTGCTATTTTCTCTCTCCTCACTCCCTGCCATCTTACTAAGTTATAAGATGCTCTCAGAAGCTTAATAACACCATAGGATCTAAGGCAAGACATGTGCCTAAGGGAGAGCAAACCATGTTCCTTGGATGCTATAAAGTGTGCTGATTGTCCTTGATCTTAACCTTGGGTTAGAAATATGGGGACTTTTCATAAACTGCAGAAAAACTGTTAGTTTTCTGAAAAGAAGAAAGCAAATGCAAGCCTCGAGAGCAGCCCAACAGATACTGGCCTCATCTTTGACTGTAAATATGGGATAGATCTGCAGCTTATGCAGCTGCCCATAGTGGAGAAAGTGAAGCTTATACCTACAAGCTCTGAGGACACAGGAGGGGAAACTTTCACTTGCATCTTATGTTATCTTCAAGGATTTGATTTAAAATACAACCTGCTTGCAAGACTCTGAATAACCAGATCCCTGTCTCTTGCTCATGTCACCTCTCCTTCTATTCTCCTCCCCTCTCTGCTCTTGCAGCACTGGCCTCTTTGTGATTCCTCAAACATAATAGGGTCTTTCCAACATCAGAAATTTGGGACTTTCTGTTTCCTCTGCCTGCAATGCACTGCCCCACATTTTCCTGTAAGTGGTTCCTTCTTATCCTTCATGTGTTAGTTCAATTGTCATCTGCTTTGAGAAGCAATTCTTAACCACCTTATTTAAAGTGACACATGTCTTTTCATTATCTTTTTGTTTCTTATGATGAGAACTTTAAGAATCTACTGTCTTCACAACTTTCAAATATGCAGTACTGTATTATTATCTATAGTCTCCTTGCTGTATGTTACCTCGTCATGACTGACTTGTTTTACAACTGGAACTTTATGCTTTCTGACCCCCTTCACCCCTTTCTCTCCCCTCTTATCCTTCACCTCTGGTTACTGTAAATCTGTTCTCTGTATCTATAAGCTTTTCTGTCGTTCTTTTTTTTTTTTTAAAGCTTCCACATATAAGTGAGATCATACAATATTTGTCTTTCTCTGACTTATTTCACTTAGCATAATGCCCCCAAAGTCCATTCATGTTGTCACAAATGGTGCAATTTTACTCTTTTCTATGGCTGTATAGTATTCTAGAGTGTGTGTGCGCACATGTGTGTGTGTGTATGTGTGCACACATGTGCACGTGTGTGCATCTCACATGTTCTTTATCCATTCATCCATTCATGAACACTTAGGCTGTTTCTAAATCTTAGCTATTGTCAATAGTACTGCAATGAACATGGGGGTGTGCACGTATCTTTTTGAGTTAGTAGTTTCATTTTCTTTGAAAAAATATCCAAAAATAGAATTGCTGGGTCATATGGTAATTCTATTTTTAATTTTTGAAGAACATCCATACTGTTTTCTGTCGTGGCTGCACCAACTTACATTTCTACCAAAAGTGCACAAGGGTTCCCTTGTCCACTGCACGTGTTCTCCCGTTATTTTTTTGATCACATCCCCCTGATTTTTCCTCCTCATAGTATTTATTTCAGCCTTTAATTGTTTAATTTAATTTATTTTATTTGTTCACCTGTTTTTTAAAACCTCTTTACTACTGCCTGCCAGAAGAGGAAAGAATAGAGGCCCGCCTCTGGATTCTTTAAGTCTAGGACAGTTTTAGGACCGGGGCTATGTTGGTGGCCTCATATGTGCACTGCACAACTCCAGGGAGTGTCATTCACTTATATCAGTGGTTCCCAAGCAGAGATAATTTTGACTTCAACCCCTTGGGGACATCTGGCAATGGCTAAAGATATTTTTTTATTGTCACAACTTGGGGATGGGGTGGGTAGAGCCCAGGGATGCTTCTAAACATCCTACAATGCACAGGACAGTGCCCCCACAACAATTATTTGACCCAAAATGCGAAAAGTGCTGAGGTTGAGAAACCCTGACTTAGACTACAATGCGACTGTTACTCATACATGTGCCTTAATTTCCCACAGATGCAAGTAGTTCCCCTAAAGAAGCCCAGCTGCTGGGCGCTGTCTGTGGTGCTGAAGTGAAACTGACCTCCGAGCTGCGTTTCTACAGCTTGTCCAAACCCAAGCCTTTCTTGGACCTGTTTGGATCCCTGTTCCCAATTCTGCTTCAAACTGCTGTGCATAGAATTATACAACACAAAAGTGGGGAAATTCTTTGAAGTCAACTAGTCTAACCCCCAATTTGTATTAAAAGGAAAACTGAGGCCCAGAGTCCAGATTTGTCATTGCAACTGAAGATGACATTGCAACAGAACACCATTTACCTGTAGCTTATGAAACACAGGTGTCATTTACTAGGGGTCTTCTCTGCCCAAGACAACGTGGCCAATGGCATTTAGCCATCTGAGGTTGTTAATGGAGTTGCCCCTTGACTGAGAAGCTCCTTGAAGCATCTTGTCCCTTAATCACGTCAGTGCTAGAGAGAAAATAACTTAGATTTGCTCCTGCTGTGCTCAGGGCAGCAGGAGTGGGCAGGCCCTTGCTAGGTGCCCCGGGGAGAGACAGCCTGCCTGCCAGGGAGCTAATTGAGTCTTTAGGTTAGAACTGTTTTGTGTGCACACACAAACCTGGGTATCCGTTCTGCTTAATGTGATGCTGAGTGTTTTCTGTGCATTTCTCAGTCCCAGGCTTTTGCTTCTGACTTCATGGAACTTTGCTTTGTGAAAACATCGATTTCTCCACTTGCCAGAAAAATGAATTCCAGGAGGCTATTTTGTTGTTGGTGGTCTTCAACGAAAGCATTATTTTCACATATCCTGATGGAACTGTCACCTATAGCTGCTTTCCATTGAGGGCCTAGTAAGTGTCAAGTGCTTTATGTATCACCCCTGATCTTAACAACTCTGTGAGGTGGACATTATTTGCCTCATTTTAAAATGAAAAAACTGGGTCTCAGAGAGGCCAAATAGCTTGCTGAAGGTCACACAGCAAGGAAATGGTGGAACTGCAATTTTTACTCCATCTTATTGTCTTTCCTCTGGATTCGTTGTTCTCAAAGTGGAGTCCCCAGACCAGCACCAGCAGCATCACTGTTAGAAATGCATCTTTTAAGACCTTTCCCCACATTTAATGCACCAGAAACTCTGAGGTGGGGCCCGGCAATCTGTGTTTCACAAAGCCCTCCAGGCGATTCTGATGCTTATTCAAGTATGAGAACCACTTCTCTAGACCTTCCTTCTTTTTACCCAACACCAGACCTTTCTGCTAGGGAGAGAGAGAAGCCAATAATGAGGAATTGTTTGGTATTTTCTGAGGCAGGAGTTTAACCACTCAGGACCTCTTCTTCCCAGAAGCAGGTCAATGGGTGTCTGAGGAAAACTTCTCCACCTTGTCTTGAGGAGGAAGCCTTGTAGCCACGGAGCTGCCTTGGTTTCCCCAGTGTGACTAGCTGCTGAGCACCGAAGAAGCCCTTGCCTGAGCTCCCTGGTGGCTGGTAACTTCCTTGTCTGACTTTCCCACCACTGGGTCTGGCTCACCCCCAGTGTTCAATAAATAGCTGGTAGATGTGGGTGGAATAGGTCAGCCTGGGGACTCAGGGGGCTGCAGCCATAAGGCTCTTTGTCCCCTGTCAGGAAATTTTGAAAGTCCTCTGGCCCCACCCAGTATATCATTCACCCATGTGACACATCGCCAGGACTGCAGGAAGCATTCCTCTGGACCCTGTGATATTGCATAAATCAAATTTTCCACTTTTTTCTTTCCCCAAATTGCCTAGAGGGTTTGTGCTGGCAGCTCATCCTTTTCTGACAGTCACAAATCTTTCCTAGGTTGGGGAAAATGTGGCTAGCCAAACTTTCTGTTTCTCAGGCCAGTTTTTCATCTTTTAAGATCTTTTGCAGAAATGATGGTGGCAAATGGGAACTCATGTGATGAACGCTAATAGTATTTACTTATTTGTGGGCCTGGCCCTGGGCTAAGGGGCTTTCCAACATGACCTCATGGAACCCTCACTACTACCATCCCAGATGGGATTATGATTCCTCATTTTACAGATGAGGAAACTGAGACTCAGGGAAGTCAGTTTGTCCAAGGTCCTGCAGCTAGTAGGTGGCAGGGCTGGGGACCACACCCAGGTCACTCTTTCTCACCCAAGTGTGCTGTCGATCCCTGTGTAATGACTGCTTCATCCTATTTCATAGGCAAGGAAGCTGGGGTGGAGGATCCTATTCTACTCATAAACTGGGGAGTGGCAGATGTAGGGTTTGAAATGAGGTCTTTCTTTTGGAACCAAAGTCTGTGTTATGGGATCTGTTTGGCATATAGAATTGGGGACTCAGTCTCAAAAGCTATGAAAAAGGAGTCTGGGTGGATCTGAGGACAGAGCAGTGGCTTTAGGGTAAATGTGGATGGCCTTGGGCAAACCATTTTATCTTGCCCCTGCCTCAGTTTCCCCATCTATAGTTACATAATGTCTATCAACTTCACACATTTGTTGTTATATACAGATGAAATAATAATGACCCTGAATGGTATTTTAATAATAACAATAGCAGTGGCCATGCTTTATTGAGTACCTCCTGTGTGTTAAGTGTGACATCTGAAAATCCATAAGCTCTATCTCCTTTAATCCTCATTCCTTGGGGTGAGCTCTGGGCTTCAGTTGTTTCATCTGTACAATGGGGATGATGATGTAACCACTACATAGGGTTGTTTGAGTGTTAAATGAGTTTACATGTGTAAGTGATTAGAATGGGACCTGGCACACAGCAAGCACTATAGAAGAGTCCTATCACCATGCACATCTTGTAGCTGGGGAAACTGAGGCTCAGAGAAGTAAACAATTTGCTCAAGACCACACAGCTGAGGAGCAGCTGACCCAGGTCTTAAACTTGTGTGCAAGGACTCCAATGTCCAATCGTTCACCTCCCTGTTCAGAGGTCCCCATTTGGCAGTGCCCCTGGTTTGGGTGCCTTGTCTTCCCCAAGACATCAGGGTGGGATACACCATCTCTGTGGCTTTAGTCTGTCTTTGTGGAAACCCCATGCCCACTCTCTGAGCCTCCAGGGCCATGGAAATAAACTGCAGAGCCTCAGAAATAAATAAAAAATTAGCTTAACACTCTCAGTGTCCAGAGGCTACGGCGGGTGTTAAATTATTCAGGCTGTTTGGGTGTGAGCTGTTAGTTTTCTGCTGCTCTTGCCTTGATGGCCGCCTTGACAGATTGATGGATGAGCCAGTAAAACACTCGGAGGCCAGGAGGAAAATTCTTAATCATAACTCACTGACAGGAGTGAGTGTTTTTCCTGCTCTGCCAGCTCCAGAGGTTCAGCCTGGGCCCTCCCTCGCTTTCCTCTAATGAGGCTGGAGGTGCCAGCTGCAGAGTCACCCTCTGTAGCCGGCTCGAAGCAGGACTTTTAAGAGTAGAGTGCCTTCATTTTATCTTATGTTTTTATTTTTAAAAATGAAAGTGTAAATTACATATAAGGCATAATATCTTAATTGTACAGATCAACAAATTTTTACATTTGTGAACCTGGGGTAACCAACCACTCATGTGAAACATTCTTATTTTTCTAGAAGCTTTCCTCATTTCCCTTTCCAGCCAGTACTA
The DNA here is from genome assembly GCA_028627145.1 of Eidolon dupreanum. Taxonomy (NCBI): domain Eukaryota; kingdom Metazoa; phylum Chordata; class Mammalia; order Chiroptera; family Pteropodidae; genus Eidolon; species Eidolon dupreanum. The sequence continues at coordinate 88,976,155 of CM053510.1, read as the reverse complement.
CCTCTGCTCCCAGACAGCGGCTCCTTTCACAGCATATTTTTTAAGATTCGTGTACCTGTTGCATGTGTCAGCAATTTGTTCATTTCTGTTGTTGAGCAGTATTTCATTATACGAACATGCCACCATTTTATAACCCATTTTTCCTACTGATGGACACCTGGTATGTTTCTTAGTCTTTGTCTGTTATAAATAAAGCTGCTAAAAACATTTGCATACAAGTCTTTGTAGGGACCCTGTTTTTATTTCTCTTGGGTACATTCCTGGGAGGGAGATGGCTGTGCCTTAGGGTAAGGGCTTATTTAGTTTTTCAAGAAACAGCCAGACATTCTTCCAAAGTAGACAGTCCATTTTACAGTGCTCACCAAGCCTGTACGAGAGTTCCAGTTATCCCACATCCTCACCAACACTTGGTATCATCAGTCTTTTCAATTGTAGCTATTCTGATGGATGTATAGTGTTATCTGATTGTATCTTTTCATGTGCTTGTTGGCCATTTGCCTATTTCTTTTGTGCATTATCTTTTGAACTCCATATCAAGGTGATGCAATTCTGCTTCTCTGCATGGAGTCTTCCTCCTGGACTTGGGAGCTTGAAGGTTTAGTCTAGAGGCATGAGAGAGTTAACACTCCAGGGGCAACCCTCAAACAATGGAAATGGAATTTAGTCGATAAATGAAACAACTTCTCATTCCCTTACTGTATGTTTTCCAGTGATTCTTAGAAAAGCCCTAGTGGGACTGAGCCCAGTTGCCCATGAAAGTCACCAGCTCATTAACACACCTCTTATTAGCTTCTCCATTTCACTTCTCCATTCCCTTGCTTGCTCTTTCTGGGGGAGCTGCATGTACTCAAGTCTTTGTTTTAGGATCTGCTTTGAGGATAACCCAAACTAAGACAGGAGATACCCTAGAGATTAGCAAGAACAAGAAGCTGCTACTTCCCCTGGGGCTGGAAGGAGGGGATGGTGTTACTGGTGCCCAGGGGCTGCAAGCACCTGGCAGAAGCTGGGAATTACAGTTTCCTCAGCCTTGTCCAGGGGAAACTGTTGCTACCAAGAAATCCAACACTGTCAGACTCACACCAAAATCAGAATAGGAAAGGGGGAAATATCCTGCCTCTTTATTTCTCCCCATACTAAAATCTCCTGCCTGAGCTTTCCGTTGGTGGAATCCAGACATAACCTAGCTGACACAGGAGCCTGGGAAACACAGCCCCTGAGATGCAAAGCTGAACCAGGGAAGGAAGAGGCAGTTACAGGTCAAAAGGGCCCAGATTTCATGGAAAGCAAGTGGGCAGGGGGTCCTTCCCAGGTGCTGAAGAGGACTCATTGTGCTTTTCCAGTGGGCACCTAGACCAGATGTAGGAACCACCCTCTCTACTGCTGTTTCTCCCTGCGAGGCTCTGTTACAGGATGCTCTCTCAGTCACTTGGATCCTGAACATGCCATCTGTCTCTTTATGCCATGGTACAGGACATGGCCTGGAGCCCTTCCTTCCTGGGCCAATTTGAGCTTTTGCTTTCCCCAGGGTGGTAGGATGCTCAGGTATTTGTTGTCTGCAAGATTAAAACCCACCCGGGTAGAAAATGGCAGGTGGAGGGCCAAGCAAAAGGTTTCCTTCTCTCTACAGTGGGAAGGCAGCCCTTTGAGCCAATGCCAGGGACACCGGATGCCTCTGCTGACAAGGCTTCTCCCAGCAGATGGAGTTTACAGACCTCGGTGCCCTGCTAGGAAACACTTAAATATAGGAGAAAGAAATTCAGACTGGGGCCTGTGTGCCCATCCACTAACAGGTCAAGTGACCTTGGGCAAATCATCTCAAGTCCCCAAGCCTCTCCTTTGCCAACTGTAAAATGAGATCATGATACTCTGTTTACTTTTCTCACTGGGCATGGAGAGGATTCACATACAGAGAAAGTACCTGTTAACAGATAAAGGTAAAGAACTTAACTTTTGCCATTATCCATTCTTCTGCACAGAAAGATGACATGGTGAGAAGATGTACCAGAAAGTCCAATTTATTATTAGCACAGTCATGTGGTGGGAAAACTCTAAAGTGGCCCTCAAATACTAATCAACTAAGTTGTTGCTTAATAAATGTTTGCTAAATGCATGAATACATCAACACCAGCCCCTTACCACTTATTAAATCAGATCTAAATTAATATTTGATAGTTAAATCTCTTATGTCTGGTCCTATCCCTTCCTATCAAAACTCCTTTTCACTGCTCCCCAATATGCAGCTTGCACCCTACTGATGTCTGTCATCTCACTGCCCTTCTGAGCTGTGGCTCGGCTACCTCCTCCTAAAGGGTGAGGAGGAGATGGGCTTGATTAAAGGGATGGGTAACTCACTGAGCACCTGTTTTGGGCCAGGCATGGAGCCAAGCTCATTATGCCCATTCTCATTTAAGTTGCTTTTATGTCTTATGATGACCCCTGTTTAGAATAGCTAAATCTCAGGCTCTGGAGTCAGATAGCCTGGACTCAGATGATAGATGATCTGAGATGGGGATTCAAATGGAAATGGAGAGCCCCCAAGGCAGGTGATGTTCCAAAGGGTCCAGCCCTGGGGATTCCCAGGACCTACTTCCCTTGTTTTGTGTTGACCAGAAACCACCCTGTAAAGCTCTTTAGGGAAAGGTCAATCAGGTTTGTGGAGTGTGTGGACTATGATGAAGATTTCAGGCTCTGGTGTTAGAGAGTGCTAGTTCAAGTTTGGGCTCTTTCACTAAATCGCCATGTGATCTTGTGTCTCGGTCTTCTCATCTGCAAAATGGGGATAATAACTATTACATGCTCATAGGACTTTTGCTAAGATGAAGTGAAACAATTGAAGTGCCTGGCTCATAGTGAGCCTAGAGTATGGGTGAGTTATTATTGCTATTATTATTATTATTATTTTAAACTTTTAAAACTGGCCTCTAAAGAAGAAATATATGAGGGGGAGCCTTTTGTAGGTATCCCTCTCCCCTCCCTTTTCCCCCCAAAGCATCTTCTCACATCCCTGGGAAAGACAAATAGAGAGGTAGGAGGCCTGAAATTCCTCTCAATTATAACATGCCCTTCCGGGCTCGTACCCTTTAGCCTTGCAAAGTGTGGACAGAAAAACACTACCTTCTGATAACAAAGGGTGTGGCAAGAGGCAGAAATGGCCTCGAAGAATATTTATGGGCTGTCACATGAGTATTCTTTAGATTTCCCTGACAGTCCCAAGGTGAAGAAGCAATTTTGTATCTGTCATTAATCTTGCAAATAAATGCATGAAGTGGCCACAGCTGCGAGTTTTCATTTTAATTGATTGTGGCTTCAGAACTCAGTTCAGAGCTCATTAGGCTGGGCTGGGAGCAGTGGGCCCACTATGCTCATGGTTGCCATGTGACACGTGCAGCCCAGTCTGTTCTGGTCCTGTTGGTGGGTGATGCTTGGGGCTCCCCACCAGCACTGGGATTGGCATCCAAAACCCAAGGAGAGAAAGAAAGGGCTGTGAGATTGAAGAATGGCAGGCTGTGGAGGACCTGGTGTGGTTCCCACACCTTAATGATCTCAGGCTTGTGAAAGAGTGTGGAGCTTATACTTGGGAGACAGGGTTCAAGTCTGGGCCGCTCCCTCTCCACCTGTGGAAACTTGGGTGACTGCCCCTCTCTGAGTCTCAGGTTCATCATCTTTGAAACAGAGACTATACCCATGCTTAGTATAGAAGGTTACTGTCAGGGCCATGTGAACTGTACCGTTATCTAGGTCAGAGTGAATGCTGCTCACGGGATGTGTTACCGGATCCTAGTGGAATCTCTCCTTCACACCTCAATCCCATCTGCTGTAGGATGGCTGAAATACCCCCATTAATGCTCCATCTCTCAAATATACATTCAAACACAGCGAGCTGTCATTCGTCACTGACACCCCAGGGTGGGTAAAGGACTGAAGAGCAGGGCCATTAGGGGGAAGGGGTGGAAGAAAACAGGAGACACTGGGAGCCTGGAGAGGATGGGAGAGGAGGCTCGACATGTGGGTAGTACTTTAACAGTCTGTATAGGACACTCGCATTCATTAGCTCATCCACTCACCTCTTAAGTCAGGAAGTGGACAAACAGGCTCTGCCAACAGCACTTTTGCTACTTTTCCTGTCTTCACTTTTACTGAGATCTCTGAATGACTCTCACCTCTCCCCCCATGTTTCAGGCCATCTGCTTAGTGCATCTTCCATCATAAGTCTACTTCATATCTCAGAGCCTTTGCCAAAGCACTACCATATAGCATATACTACACGCAACCACTGCAAACACTCACTTGTGTTCAACCAATTAAGTAGCCAGACAATGAACCGACCAACCATTTAATCAAACAGCCGGCTAATCAATCAATGAATGGACTATTTAACTAGCTAACTAACCACTCAATCAAGTAACTAAACAACCATCTAGCCATCAAACAACTGACTAACCAACTAATCACCCAACTAGCCAACTAATCAATGAACCAGTCAACCAGCCAACCAACTACTCAACCATTCAATGAGCAAGTAATAAATCATGCAACCAACCCACAGACCAAATAAACTCTAACAAATCAACCAAAATGTACTGTTTGTGGGCATATCTGTACAACCAGACTCTGACCTGGCCCAGGGGAGGGGCTGTCTGCCTCTGTTTGGGCTTTCAGCAGCCCTCCTGGAAAGGGGCGTCATCCTTGCACTGCCTCCCTGCACAGCCCTAGGCCAAGTATTTTCTCTTATGGGCCCCACTAGAGCAGTGGTTTACAAACTGGGTTCCTTGGGGCCCAGGGTCCTGTGGAAGGTCCCTGGGGCTGCCTTGGGAGGTAAGGGGCAGCCAGGTAGGCAGGGACTGGGATTGTCTCCCCTGCTTTCTCCATTGGGATTTTGAGTAAGACTTTGAAGAAAGATTAGGTGTCTTAAAAACCATTTTAAAAAATGTTTAAAACTCATCGCTTTGGGTCACGTTTTCAGCTCTAAGGGTCAATGACTATGTTCTTTGGGTGTGGGAGAGGTGTGAAGGAGACCCTAGGCTCTGGACCTAGGGCTTCCGGTTGGCAGAACATAGTAAAAGCCCAGAGGCGGCTGCCTGTGACTCCCTAGGACAGGGGACTACTGAGTTCTGAGGCAGAGCGGTTGGGAGCCATTGAACTTAGAAGCCCTTAGAGATCCGCATGTCAGCGAGGGGCTTAGTATAAGTAGCCCCTGACCACATTTCCTCACCTGTTTCCCATAATTCAGGGACTGCTGGGATTTCCAAACAGCTCCTGGCAGGACATGGGATGTCCTTGGATGCAGCACCCATTAGAAACTGACTCCAAAGGATCTTCTGCCCTGGCTGGAGCCACCCATCTGCCTGTTTCTCGGAGTCACCAGAGTGAAGGAAATGAAGAGCTGGGGGTGTAGGAAGACCGTGTGCATCACAGCAGCTCCCTGCAACTGGCCCTCAGAGCCCCCTGGGTGGGTGTGCAGCAGGAACTTCTTTGTGGGTTTCAGCTCCCCAAAGCAGAAAAGCAGCCAAATAGAGCCCGGAATTCCCCCTGTGGGCTAGAAGGCACAGCATTGAATTGAATCCCACTTCGCTGTGAGACCTTGGGCTCACCTTTCTGAGTCTGTTTCCTCTTTTGCAAAATGGGGCTGGTCAGTGGTTCTATGGGAAAGTGCAAGGCCCAGAGTAGACCACGTCTCTGTTTAGTGGGATGCCCACTTTGTGAATGGGGAAACTGGCCAAGCAGGGGATTTTTGGAAGAGCTGGGATTATAATTGAGGTTTCTGGGTTGACATCTCTTTCCTTAACCCTGAGACATCTTGTCCTCTCTCTCTGGGGGATTTTTCCTTCTGGCAGATTTGAACCAAGTCCTGACTGGGAAGGCTTAGGTCTTTTTCTGTCCAAACACGAGGGGTGACTCTTGATCTCCTCACCATGCTCCCTGTCTTCTCAGCAATGCCTCCCTCCCCAACAGGTGTGGGTTTAGATCTCTCCCAAAGTACATTAAACATCCCCAGCTGGCCTGCCTACTGATCTGAGGGGCTATCTTGTATTCAGAAGCATCACCTAAGTTCCTGATTTATTGGTGATATGTCAACTATGTTCTTTAGGCAGCTCTGGTCATACTATTAATTTTTCAGAGATTAAGAATATGATGGGGAAGATAAATTTAGTGATTCTGGAGATCTGGGTGAGCAGCTCCTAGGAGCGGTTTCCACACTTCTTCATGCTCATCTGGGAAGAAGCGAGTCCCTTTCTGCTGCTTTTCAGGATGAAAAACATCTTGTCAGGAGATTTGCTCCCATCCAGGAGGATGTCCCTTCCTGGAGTCACAGGCTGCTTTCACGCTAGAATGATAGTCTATTTGAATCGGAGAGTCACAGATGGTTAGAGTCAGACAAATTCTGGAAATCATGCAGTCCAGTCCTCTCATTTTACTGATGGAGAAACTGAGGCCCAGGGTGGAGACATGACCTTATCAGGGGCACTCAACTAGAAGGCTGCATCCTGACTCTCCCTTTAGTGCTCCTTTTGTGATGCCTTTCTCTTAGAGGTGGAAAAAAAGGACTTGTGAGGGGATCTCGCATCTTCCTAAGCACCCCACTTACAGAAAAAGAAGCTGAGAACAGAGAGGACATGACTTCCTGACTATAAATTGCACAGGGACCCCTCAGTTTGGCACTGCTCCCCTAGCACTCACCTCAGTACCTAGAACATAACAGGTGCAATAAATATTTGTTAAATGAATGAGTGAATGCATGAATGGTTTTCAGCAGATCTAGAACAAGAACCACATGATTTAAAGGTTACATTTGGGCTCAGTGGTCAGTTTCAGTAACGGCAGCACCATCGCTGCACAGCCTGTTCTGTCTTGTGTATGTATTTCCCATATGGTAATGAGTGACAGGTGGGGAACTGCAAGTCCCACAGGTTGAAGCTCTGTCTCCCAGACACTGTGAATTTTCTTCTAGGGCTTTTAAAGTCCCAAGGGAAATCAAAAGTGTTAAACAGCCCCCATGATGCTTAGCTTTGGGGAGATAACCCCCTCCTCCCCTTTCAGGTGAATTTCACTGTGAGAGATGAGAGAAGTTACTCTGTGGTAGGGGTCCCCAACCCCCAGGGACCAGTACCCTCTGTGTGGGAACTGGGCCCCACAGCAGGAGGTGAGCAGCGAGTGAGCGAGTGGAGCTTCATCTGTATTTGCCGCTGCTCCTTAGTGCTAGCGTCACCGCCTCAGCTCCACCTCAGGTCATCAGGCATTAGATTCTCACAGCACCAGTCTCTGGTGCCAAAAAGGTTGGGAACCACTGCTCTGAAGGCTCTAATGCTAAGACATGCTCGTGGAGTTACATCTGAGGTAGATCCCAGGAAGGAGGCCTGAGTGCTGGAGGAGGGTGGGAAGGCAGCAAGACAGAGAGGTAAGAGGCTGCAGAATCAGGGAGGAGGATGAGGGGAGGCTGGGGGATCCTTCTCTTTGTGGACAGTGCCTGGGTGATTTTGTACAAACTGAACATAATGATGATGACATTATCCCAGCAAGGACCCGGCCCCAGCAGAAACCATGAGCCAGTTCTTAAAACAGGAACACAAGACTGGTTGAAATAATAGTATTCAATTCTAGTAGATTGAATTCAGAGACTTTGTTTCAGTGTAATAGACATTTCCTGAGCACCTACTGTCTGCTGAGCTCTGCACAAGGCTCTGTGGGAATTAAGAGAGGCAGGGTTGCAAATAGTTAAAAGAATGGATTCTGGAGCCAGACCATCCAGCTTTCCCATTTGCTAGCCATGGGACCTTAGGTAAGTCACTAAACTGAGCCTCAGTTTCCTCATTTGTAAAGTGAGCATAATAGTAATAGGAATGTTGTGAAGATTAAACAAATTAATACACATAAAATACTTGGCAAGATGTCAGCACATAGTACGTGCTCAGTAAGTATTGTTGCTATTAATGTAACTGAAGCAAATGTCCCTGATGTTACACAAATTGGGCTGTAGTAACAGTAATGCCAAATTACAAGGGCTCTCAGCCCCTACTGGCAGGACCTCGCTTCCCCCACAAGTTCTCCCCCAGTGATTTCCCGAGGTCTCCTGGGGCACTTCCCTTATGTTCAGGAAGGCGTCCACCGCCTTCTCCTGCCCTGAGCTCGCTGAGGAAGTCCCCGCCCGCAGGCTATTTACTTTTCCAGGCCATTTCTAAGGTGCAGGCTCTACCTCAAGGTTATACATTGGCAGTCTGCACTCCATGTGGCTCTCAGTCATATTTTGATGGATGGATGACATGGTGTTTCAAAACAACTTGAGCCAACTTTTATAAGCCAGGAGATTTCATCTTTAAAGAAATCGTATTTTCAGATATTTTCAAAAACAAAAAGGAAGTTCTGGCAAATCTTCCAGAATTGCAGAAGTGGTTCTGTGTTTTTGTTTGGCAACGAGGGGCTGCGACTGAGTAGCCACTGCCCTATTGGGTCAGGGCACACAGTCTCCACTGGGTCCCCGTCCTCAGGGCTCCCCCTCAAGTCCAGCGGTTCCTGTGACCAGCCTGGACTCTGCAAGCATTCATGCCCCCAATCCATTCCTTTCGGGCCTTGCTGAATGGGTAGGGCTGACCCCAGTGTCCCCTCCCTAAGAAGTCACTCCAAAGACCTTTTTGCTTCCAGCTTACATCCCATTCATTCCCTCACTTTTGGAGTACATATTTTAAAACAGTCAATTGATTTGCCAAGGTCAGGTGATTAATTACACGCAGAGACTCACTGTGGGGAAGCCCAGAGGCCAGTTTGGTCTCTGAGGCCTCTTGAATTTCATGGCCTTTGGGGCTGCTATGTGCAGATGGTTTCCTATTTATGACAACCACTGACCCAGCACCCCTTCTCCTCTTCTTCCCTCACCCCTTCTCTTTCTTCTTGAGATCTGCTGTAAGATCTGGGGAATTGTGTGTGTGTGTTGGGGGGAAGGTTGGGAGCTGGGGGCTGCCACAGGGTTTTGGAGCCTGAGGAGTAGAAGGCCATACCTGGCAGGCTGCGAGGGTGCATTTTGTTCTTTCTTCACTTTGTTATCATCTCCAGGTGATGCTCAGAACTCTGGGAGGGGTGGAGAAATGGTGGGGAGCGGTTGAGATCTGAGAGGTTTCCTTCAGAAACTTGCCACCCCATGCAGCTCTTGGCTCAGCAGTGACGGGAGGGAGCTTGTGAGAAAGGCAGGCTCCTGGGCCCCAACACAGACCTGCTGAATCAGAATTTGCGTTTTAACAAGGCAATGCATGTGAGGAATTTTCAGCTTTATCTCGGCTCCAGCACACATTTGTTGAGAGTGGGTGCAGCTTCTGCGTGATTCTTAAATGGCTATGGGATCTGGCCCAGTGCCTGGCCTATAGTAGGTACTCAGTAAGTTTTTGTAGGGGTTAAGTACCCTATAAGATTTTCAGGGACACACTGGGCTCCTCTGGGGAGCTTTAAACTATATTGGTCACTGGGCTCCATCCCCAGAGAGTTTAGCTTAATGGCCTGGGTGTGGCCTGTTGTGGCCTGGGCATGGTGGCTCCCCTGAGTCCAAGTGCAGCCCTGGCTGAGAACCACTACATCGGTGCCTATGATAAAAATTCCGAGTGGTCAGAATCACTTTTTCTAATCTCACAGGGAGGCTGATGTTTGAGACCTACTCACCATCTCTGTTTTTCCTCAGTGCTGGGACTGGATAGCCATTTCCCCACAGAAGAATTCTTTCTGGCTTGCATTTAGGGACCAAGACATATGAAATGCATATCTTTGAATGCAACTGCCTTTTTATCTATCTCCCTCTCCTCTTCCACCTCTTCTAGTTAATTCTTATTTCTTCTGTAGATCTCGATTTAGTCACTTCCTCCAGGAAGCCTTCTCTGATTACCCTCAGAGTAGGCAGCTTTCTTCGTTACATGTTTTCAAAGAATGGTGCTCTTTTCTTGGCAGACACTCAGGTGTGTGAGGTTGGACCTGATGTCTGGTGCCCCCTTCTGGCCTGGAGGCTCACTGGGGTCCCTCATTGTATTTCCAGGGCACATGACAGCGGCTCAGTAAAAATTACTGTGAATGAATGAATGACTGAGTGATGACTGAGTGAATGAATGCAATTCTGCATACTCAGGTGGTTGATGGTGCCACAGTTAAGGGACGGACTCTTCCTTTCCACATGGCTTCTATGTAGACGTGTTTTATCCACTTACCATGAGGGGTTCAGTTAACCCTGTGGTGTGCAGTGAGGCATAGCTGTGTTTCTTAGCTCTATAATTTTCCAATAATTAAACTTTCAGGCACGTATGTCTTATAGTTTGAATATGATTCAGTTCTATTTCTGTTGCTAAAATAACTGCATACGTAAGCCCTCAAAAATGTGCTTTAATAGTGATGGGCTACTGTGAATTTGTGCTATTTGGGTAACTTGAAATATACTTTCAGGACAATATAATTACATGGCTGGGTTATTTTTAATTTCATGGGCAGCGTTTCTCAAGCCTCCGTCATTCCACTGCTACCTTTTTAATTTTTGCCTTGCTTGTATACCACCTCTATGGTGTCACAAACTTAATATTTTTCTTTAAATCTATTCATTAAAAATGTCAGTAAATGTACTCATTAAAACTATCAGTAAGTGTAGCTCAAAAAGAAATTTTATATGACCACAATAAATAGAAAACTAATTATTGCTTTCCTCAAATAGAAGGTAACCATAAACTATCCCCCACCAATAGACAATGAAAATAAAGCATTATCATGTGTTAGCTAAATATTGTTGCCTGCTAGAGGCTCTGAGCCTAATGCCTGTTCTTTCTTTGTTATAAAGGGAGATTGGCAAGAGTGGGAGAAGGTGTTAAAGACCTATTAGCACCAAACTGAGACTTTTTCTAGGTGTAATTAGAAAGATTGTAATAGAATTGAAAAGAGTAATTTTTCTCACGTTGTGATTCAATATTTATTTAGTGTCTCATTTGTATTATATCGTTTAGCATATAAACTCATTTGTACGAATTTATAATTTGCTCTTGTAAAGTTAGTAGCAAGTTTGATGTTTTGACATCTGGTTTACTGCAACTTATCTTGTTTTTCTCTTATTCCCTTTTTACATCTGAATCAAAAGAGTTGAGATTGGATGAATCTTAAGATTCTTTGTTCTGCCTAAACTGTAAAGCTAACAACCACTGACAAATCACAGGTACCTTTGAGAGGTGTAACTGACCAGGGTTGGAACTGGTTTTACCACTGTTTGCTCTGAGACCTGGGGCAAAGTATTTCACTTCCCTAAGCTTACATTTTCTCAGCTGTAAAATGTAAATAATAATATTATCAGCCTCAGAGGATTGAGTAAGGCTTATAAGAAAAAAGTATTGTATGTGAATCCCTCTCTGGAATAGGACAAGTGGTCTGTAACTGGTAGTTTTGCTTGATTCTGTAAGCTCTGAGAGAACAGGACAGGGTCTGTCTTACTAACACAGCACCAGTGGCTGGCGCCTGGTCGATGCTCTTTACTGAGCATCACTTGACCAGCTTTGGGTACAGAGGATGGGGGATGCTGTTTGCTCATACTACCCTCTTCAGAAAGTCTCTGATTAAGTGGGTTTAAAAGTATTCCATGTCATTTAGAGATTGCCTTTGGGGTAGGATGGCCCTTGAGACTGGGCCCTTGAGATTGTGCTGGGCAGTCAGTATGAAGGGTTTCAAACTGTTTATTACATGTATAGTGGAAACAAAGACAGCAGATGTGAGACCACAGAATCATAAACCATCAGAACTAGAAGAACTCCTGTGCCCTCCTTTTCCAGAGGGCGATACTGAGGCCCGGAGCAAGGAGGTGACTTGACTAAGGTCAATTAATCAGTCGGAAGCAAAACAGAGGCTTGAACCCACATCTTCTGATGCCCGCCTGGGCCAGAGCTCTGTTACCACATGATGTCCAGTCCTTATTTGCCTCCCCCAGCTGTTGTCATATAATGATGATCTGCTTGTCTTTCTTCCTGGAACTTTGCAAAGCTTTTGGACTCATCTCTCTTCTGGAAATAAGTTCACATTTTCCACCAGCACCTACAGAAAGCATGATGCTGAGAGCCTCATGCCATTCTACTTAGGGCTCAGCTGTGATTCTGGGGGTATGAGGGTCATGCCAAGCCATCTCCAGGAAACCATTGTTTCATGTCTTCCCTCCCAAGTCTCACCTGTTAGACTAAAAAATGTTTATTCTTTAATATAATGCAAACTTCATTAAGAGTGTGGAAAGGGAAAAAAGTATCAAAAAGAAGTTTAAAAAAAAATTACAATTCCATAACCCAGAGATAACCTCGCTAATATCTAGGCACGTTTCCTTCCAGTCTTTTTTCTCTCATTCTTTCTATATTTCCCTTTCCCCCATCCCTTAGTATATTCACGTGCTATCCACAGAGCAGTATACTTGCTTTCTCCCCCTTATCATTATGTTATGACCATTTTTCCATGTTACTAAATATTTTTTCTTTTTTTCCTAGAGCATCAATTTTATTCATGGTTTTAGAGAAAATGAATTATATTTATATTAAAATTAACATGGCCATATTTTGAAATGGAAGGCAAAATATGTCTGAATTGTCTAACAAAGACAGAAAGCTTCAAAGAAAAATGTACTGGTGGCTTAGACTCTCAGAGCTATGCATTCGTTCTTCTTTGCCATTTGGTGGGTAAGTATGAGAAGGGTCTGTCTGTTTCCAATTTTTTTAAGAGAATTTTTATGAGCTTCTTTGAGTCAAACTGGGGAGCAAGATCTCAAATGCTTCCCAAACTATTTTTAAATATAGTTGCAGGGTTAACTCAGAACATAGCCCCTCCACATACTTAAAAGACTGATGGCTGCCCAGCCAGCAGCCAAGAAAGGCAGTACACAAAGAGCTTTCGGCAGTGTCTGCTCTCAAGGACATTTTCTGCTGCTCCCATGGTCCTTATCTGCTCCTGTAACCAAGCAGCGTATCTTGCTCCCATCCATCTCAGAAGGCAGCTGCTCCCCCAATGAGATAACCCCTCCCTCTGTTTGTGGGCATAAAAAACTCTGCTTGCCCTTGGTCAGCAGCTTTATCCCTGCAGCTTCAACCAGCCCTGCTGAAGCTTCCTCGCCTTATGAGTAATAAATGGCATTTCTTACCCCTCTGGTCCTCCTGGTGGTTCTTCTGGAATATCCAAACCCAGGTGCAAGTTCCAGGCCTGGGGCTCCTGCATTACAATAGTATTCATCAGGTATCATTTACTTAATATATATTATATATTAACATACATATAATATACTTAATATATGCTTACACATACATATTTATATTATGTAATGTAAGTATATATAATATACTTAATATTGGCCAAATGAAGGTGATTTGCTGATGGTAATAACATTTTATTATGTAATAATACATATAAAATAGTTTTATTGAGATATAATTCGCATACCATACAATTCACCCATTTAAAGTGTATGTTCCCATGATTTTTGTATGTTCACAAAAGTGTGAACTATCACCACAGTCCATTTTAGAATATTCTCATTGCCTCAAAAAGAATCCCTGTACACATTAGCAACCACTCTCCATTTCCTTCCAGCCTCTGACAACCACTAACCTATTTTTTGCCTCTGTAGATTTGCCTGTTCTTGACATTTTACATAAATGGAATCATACAATATGTGGCCTGTTGTGTCTGGTTTCTCTCACTCGGCATGATGCTTTCAAATTTCGTCTTATTGTAGCATGTGTCAATACTTCTTTTTTTTTTGTCATAACTGAATAATAGTCTAGTGTAGGTATACATCACATTTTTTTTATTCTATATTTTGGCTGTTGTGAGTAATGCTGCTATGAACATTTGTATATAGGTTTTTGTGTGGACATATATTTTCATTTCTCTTGGGTATATATCTAGGAGTGGAATTGCCAGATCACATGGTAACTCTGTTTCTCCTTTTGAGGAACTTCCAGACTGTTTTTCCAAAGTGGCTGCATCATTTTACTTTCTCATCAGCAGTGTGTGAGAGCTCCCGATTTTTCCACGTTCTCTCTCACACTTATTACAGAGTCATCCTAGTGGGTGTGAATTGGTATGTCACTGTGGTTTTCGTTTGCATTTCCCTAATGACTCATGTCTTTGAGCATCTTTTCATGTGCTTATTGACTGTTCGTATATCTTGTTCGGAGAAATGTGTATTTAGATCATTTGCCCATTTTAAATTGGGTTGTTAGTTGTCTTTTTATACTTAGTTATAAAAGTTTTATGTTCTAGATACAAGTGCCTCATCAGATATATAGTGTGCAATTTTTTTCTCCCATTCTGTGGATTTTATTTTAACTTTCTTGAAGATATCCTTTGAAGCACAAAAGTTTTTTAACGTTCATGAAGTTTCAAGAGTATTTTCAAGACACAATTTTATGATATGATTCAATGTTTCTTATAGGTATGCCATAATTTTTTTATTAAGTTTATTGGGGTAACTTTGGTTAATACAACCATATAATTTTCATGTGTACATTACCATTTGACATCTGTATATTCTATGGTGTGTTTACCACTCAAAGTCTAGTTTCCTTCAGCTACCATATATTTGACTCCCTTTACCCATCTACCTTCCCCCTCCTTCTCCACCCCACTAGTAACCACTACTCTATAGTCCTCTGATAAGCACTAGTCTATAGACTGTGTCCATGAGGGGTATGCCACATTTTAATACCTGTCGTTTAACACTTGTTCCCAATTTATTTGCTATTATTAGTCATGTTAAACTATCTCTCTCTTTGAATAAATCTCTGCACAATTCTGATAGTCTCCTTAGGAGAAAGTTTTAGAAGGACAAATACTCTGCCTACGAGTATCAGTGCTTTTATTGAAGAGGAATTTCCCCCTCAAATGGCTAACCTTGTAATAAGCTGGTTGTTCCGCTTCTATAGACATGCTTGCCGCATAGGCCGAGGAGCAGGGTGACCTCGAGATCAACTGAAGACTCACCCTTCCCTTCGCTTGTTCTGTCTAAATAACAGAAGTATTGCCTAAGTTCCTGTCTGAAAAGCTCATGCTCTGTAACTGCCCCTAGCCCATAGCAGCTCCCAAGCTCTGTAACCACCTGAGGACAAATTAACCAATCGGCTCATGTCAACTGTAATTGCGCGGATAAGCCCCATAAAAGTAAGGTTACCTTTGAGCTCGGGTCCCAGGTCTTCGGAGCGTTAGCTCTTCTGAGACCGCTGGTGTAATAAATCTGAGTTCTCCAACTCTCTGCGTGGTGCTTGGTTTCTCACTGGTCTGATTTTTCTGCAACATTATGACTCCTTACAAAATTGCTTTCAGGAAAGGTAGTGCCCAAGTACTCTCCTCTGTCCACCATCCACCTCTACAGTGCATTCCAGGACCTGTTTACTGTATCCTCTGCTATTATTATTTAAAAAAGAAAACTTCACTGAATTCACTGAAAATTTACTGAATTTTAAGACATGTGTCCAGTGGGCTAAGCTCAGCTGTGTTAGAACCTTGTCTGGGGAAAGAATTTTGAGGTCCGTCAGAGGTAAGTCCAGGTAGAAGGGATGGCTAATTAGATCCCAGAATATCTTTTAAGAGATGCAGTTTTATTACTTTTGTGTGCAGACCACAATTCTCTGGGAGGAGAAACCATCTCTTTTGTAAAATTCCTTGGGAAGCCTGCTTCAAAGCACAGAGCAGGAAATGGTAATTTCGAGAACACTTTGCTGGCCCTTCATGGGTTTCCTTCAATACCTGTTGCCACTCATTCTCATTTGTACCATTAATTTGTACCTCTTCTTTCCTGGTGACAAAAAAGAACCCATTCAGACTACCCCAAAATTTCAGATTAGTGGGGTTTGACCATCCAGGGAATTTAATTATCAGGAAGTTAGTGGTTTTAAACAGTCATTCAGTGATTGATTCATCCAGCAAAGATTTCTTGAGCACCTATATTTGTGCAGCAGCCATAGCACTGGAGACACAAATATGGATAAGATTGTGGTCTCATGTTATTAATGACTTAAGGTTCTGGAACCCTTTTAAAAATGTTGGACCTGCCTTTTCAGAAAACCTTGTGCCACACAGGGTTTTATGTGTATGACCTTGGAGACCATCCATGGGTTTTCTGGGGTGGTGGGGGGCACAGATCCCGGGTTTAGAATCATTGTTTTATTCTAATACATGGGAAAAAAAAGATGTTGTCATATTTGTATCATTGTAATTACATGACATCTTGAGGCATGACTCTTAAGGAAGGATTTCCTTCCTTTATGGTAAGATTTTGACATTTGAACGTTGGCTTCAGCAGGAAGTCAGACAGACGTGGTCTCAGCTCTCAGGGAGCCTGCAATCCAGGAAGTCCTCACCTGCCCTGAGCCCCCCTGGGGACATCTGCTAAATCCCAGCATGGCATTTATCCCCTGGCTCTTGCCAACATTGTACTGGGATGAAACAAGGGTGAATGAGCAGAAAAGGGGACACATGTGGCATTGGTGTCAAGGTGCCTGAATTTCACCAAGCTTGGTGACCTAGGCTGCGGGTGGCTGAATCTAGCCTGGCCTTTTAGAAGATGTCAGTTTTGGGAATCAACATGCCTTAAATAGTGAAAATTAAGGCAGACATCTGTGGGCATGGAAAAAAGCCAGGGAGCATGGCCGCCATGATCTTCAAGCTCTGGGAGGTCCACACATTACTTTTTGTGCAATTTTCCATACCACACAGCCCAAATCCTTTTAAACCAGTGAGGCTGGGCAGATTCTTCCTCTTGCCTCTCTGAGCAGTGAATCCAACTGGAGATAGGGAGACATCTTTCTGGGGTGAATAATTCACAGGTTTCCTCTGCTGAATTCTAGATGAGCCTTTGGGCCTCCATCTTCTTTCTCTCACCCCAACATCGCACAAAAGGAATGTGGAGAGTACAGGAGGCAGCCAGCTGCTCAGAACAGGCAACAACACAGCACGAAGAGAAATCTCATTTATGAACCCTCTTTGTCTTGGTGCCTGAGATGAGGACTGAGAAGGGACAAGCCCTGGAAAATGGAAGAGGGTGTTGATTTAGACATTGGCTGGTTCCTCAAATGCTTATGATTACAGCTTTCTCATGGATTGTGGGGTGTTATGAAGGATAAGAGATAGAAATTTATAATTAAAATTATTATTATTATTATTATTATTATTATTATTTATTGAGAGTCTGCTATGTGTCAGGTACTGTGCTAAGCACCTCGTATGAGTAAACACAGGTTGTGTCCAGCACAACTCACTGTTAGTATTATTACCTCTGTGAGGGAACTGAGGCACAGGGAGGTTAAGCCATGCGCCTTAGGTCACACAGCTGGTAAGTGGTGGGGCAGTATTAGAACCTACACTGTGCTTTCAACCTCTTGTCAGTTGCTACCTAGAGGCCATCAAGCTGTGGTAACCTTTTCTTTATTATCTGATAGGATACAGGCCCTGACAAATTAAAGGCAGCTCTGCATCAGGATCCTAGGTCCCCAGCTTTACGGTTGTTACCCTTCTAGCTCCTGAATCATGGGTGATTCTGGGGGAGGATCCTGCGTAGCTGGGGTTTGCCAACTGCTCAGAAAATATTTTAATAATTACAGAACTGGTACAAGTCCTCCAGCTATGCCCTGCAAGGTGGGGGGCTTCTAAAAATGCATAGTACGTGGATGAACGCAGGGTGGGAGACCCGGGTGGTGACCAGAAACCCAGGGCACCTGGGTGTCTGGAGGACATGCCGACTGAAGGGGATCTGAGGCCTGGGATCCCCGGGTGTCACCAACCATGGCCAGGGCCCCCATCTTCCCGTCTCTCCTTCCTCAGGGGTGGCAGACTGAGTTCTGGGCTTGTCTCTGAGTCAGAAGCTCTGGTAGGAAAATAAACTTTCTGTACTAAGAGGAGGAGGGAGAAGCTCGCTTTTCAAAAATAGGAGAGGCAGCCCCGTTGCTATGACGAATTCCTCATGTTGCTCTGTGTTTTTAAAAATTTTTTATTTTTTTTAATGACCCACATAAAAAGGTACATACAGCCTCCTTGTAAAAATCCATGGAAAAAATCTCCATCTTATGCCTGATTGGAATGAGGCTCAAGGGGCTGAGGCCCAGGAGAACTTGTTTTAAGGCCTTTGAAGGCTCCAGGATCTCTGATATTTTGGGGACCCCAACCCACATCGTGGCAAACATCAAAATATCTCTGTAGATCCCATTACACATACACAATGGTTATAAAAATATCTGCAAAAGTTTTAAAATAATTCATGTATATAGGGTTTTATGAAGAATAAATTATTCATCGTGTTCTTGTGATTTGTGCTTTCTACTTCTAAAGACACGAGTGCCATGCACGAGCAATTGACTCACTAAATTGTTGTAGACATTTATTAATTTTGAGTTTTCAGTTGCCTCTTGGTGTTCTGGGGTCAATTTGCTTGTGAGTTCAGGTTTCAGATCTCTCAGTGGGCCCTTGATAAGCTCATGAGCTTCAAGTTCTGGGCTTCTCATGTGGGTCCAAATGGCCAGGGGTCAGGGCCTCAGTTTTCCCGTATGCAAAATGGGAGTGGTTCAGGAAAAGATGTGCAGAGGGGTGGGGGAGGGGAGAGAATGATTAAGCAGATGGGGCAAAATATAAAGAACCAGTGCCTTAGGGTGAAGGTATAAGGGAGGTCTTACAACTTTTTTGTTAGTTTAAAATGATGTCAGAATGAAAAATGAAAACGTTTCCCCATCCAAGCTGGTGGCAGTGGTGGTGGTGGGTGGAAGGGGGTCAGTGGAGTAGTTGGAAGCTTTTGGGCTGTGCTCAGGTGGAGCCCAGGAGGAACGAAGCCCAGTGGGAACGAAGGATGGGAAGGGTTGAGGGGTGTGACTCTCTGTTCCCCATCCCCTCTAGCCAAGTAGGTCTGTTTTCATGTGCCTTATATTTTGGGGATCTGTATAGATTCTTCTGGAAAACAGGGGTCCTCTAAAGGGAAAGCTAATAAAAAGAAGAAAGAAAGCTAGAGATTGGTGACTGTAGGGGACAAAGGCAGATCTGATCACTTGAAGAATCTGAGTCCAGTGATCTTGGAGTTCGTAGGTTTTTCCAACAGCAAAGGGAAAAGAAGCCATGTCTGTGGTTGTAGATTTGTGGATAGGCAGGAGGAGGAAGTGGGCAGTGGGAGGGGAAACAAGGTGGAGGAAGAAGTGGCCCTGATGGTGAATTCTAGTCTAGCTACTAGCACCTAGTCAGCAAGCATGCAGCATGTGCCAGGCGCTGCTTTAAGAACTTTGCAAGTGCTGACTCCTTTAATTCTCACGATACCCAACCAGGCAGGTGCTATTACTAGCCCCATGTTAGACAGGAGGAAAGAGGCTCAGAGAGGTGAAGTTACTTTCTCAAGGTCCTACAGCCAGGGAGGATGCAAATCTGGGCACCTGGTTCTGAAATGTGGCTTTACTTCCTCTATGCTAACAGCACATATGATGATGGAGGGTGGAGGGAGATGGGCTTCTAAAAAAAACACACAGAATTATGGCAACACCATGTTTTAAGTGCTTGCTCTGAGTCCCATGCCATACACGTTGTACGCATCATCTCAGAGAATCCTCCCAACCAGCCTTGCGAGATTGAGAGTACCACTTCCACTTTACAGAAAGGGCAAGGGAAGTACAGAGAGGGCAAGTGACTTACTCAAGGTTACACAGCAAGAAAGTGTCAGGACTTGGATTTAAACCCATATCTTTTTGATCTCAAAAGGCTGTGTTCTTGACCACTAGGCTGAACTGCTCTAATGTGCAGTGGCTTTGGTTCTTCTGATCTATTTTTAGGAGCTCATAGTAACAACTGGCTCTAGGGAGGGAGGTGTGGACATGGGGGTGAGCTCAAGTCATCAAACAGTTCCAGTACAGGTCAGGTCTGGTGGCAAGAGCTAGGGACAAAAGCAGTCCAAGGGTGGAGAAATATGTGTATATGGCAGAATGAAAAAGCAGTGTGATTTGAGGAAGGATGGAGTTGTCGGCAAAGTACAGACCTGCCCAATAGAGAGGGTGATTAACTTTCCCAGGTAGGTAAAAAGAAGGGGCAACCCTAGAAGGCTGACTGAGGGAGAGGACATCTAGGCTCAGTTTTGAAAGATGAGCAAGTTACAGGTCAGCTGGGCATAGGGTGGTCTTTTCTTGCAGAAGGGGCAGCTCAGACAAAGTTGCTAAGATTTGAAATTGCATGATGGGGGTCAGAATAGGAGGGCAAGGGGTAGGTAAAGGCAAGGGCACAAAAGACCTGTGTGTGTGTGTGTGTGTGTGTGTGTGTGTAGCAGGGATGGAGAAGTCCTCTGAGAATTGGAAGAAGAGGCTGCTCAGGACTTGCTGTGTGTCTTTGAGCCACTGCTAATCTTCTCTGGGCCTCTGTCCCATCCCCTGGAAAATGGAAACTTTCCTAGACCCAAGCTACATGCAGCCAGGCATCACCGGAGAGCTGGGCAAGAGCTGATTCAGGCTCCAAGCTGAGTTCCTCCCATCCCCATCCTGGAGAAATGGGCCAGCATAACCCTGCGGGGCATTCCCAACCCCTTCCAGGCATCCAGGGTGGTCTCCCCACCCCAAAGGCAAACTGTCTCTTTCAGTAGGAGGAGATAGGTGGGTGGGGTTCAGGGCTCACTGGGGAGCAGTGGGCCTTATCCACTCCTATCAGGGAAGCCCCCTTCCTTGGCCTCGGAGTTGAGCCTTTCTCACTCCTGGTCTCACCCAGGCCCCACACAGTGCTGTTAACCCCCTTCCTGCCTGCATGAAAGCCCAGGGACCTGGTGCTTGCAGAGTTGTACAGAATGGGCCAGGCAGCCAACCTCTCACCTCTTTCTTTTCAGTTTCCAAAAGTCATCTTCTCACTTCTGTGCTCCTTTCTTCCCCAAGAGCTGGAGGGACCCTCCTCCAGTCTCCCACTCTGAGCCTGGTCTGCACAGCAGCAGAATTAACTCTTGTTGTTACTTAAACACATACCACAGAGACACAAATCAAGTTTCCAACAAAAGTTTTGGCTGAAGGTGTTACAAATCTCTAATGGCGCTTGGCCCAGTGCTTGCTTCTTCTGTCCTGACAACTTTGCAGTCCTCTCAGTGGTTGAGAACCAGAACTTGGCTGTCAGGAAGAAGTTTTTGTGTCCTCAGCCCAGCTGAGCTGAGGAGGTTGCTGACTTTGGTCATCCATCTATTCATGCAACAAATATTTATTAAGCAGCTACTATGCGCCTAGTCCCGGGCCCTGCCCCTGAGGAGTTTACTTGTGGAGGGGGAGATGAATGGAGTGTTCACAACATGAGTGATCATTGCATTAAAATTGAGGTTAGTGCTGCAGCAAAGGATGAGTGAGAATGAACAATGGGGGCACTGACCTGTCTTGGGGTCTGGAGAAAGTGACATGCAGGTCTGGCTCTCCAAGCTCTCTTTTCAGATTTTACATCCTTTTAGTTTTTTCCTTCCTAGGTTGGCAGGAGCTGAGTGATGGGAGAATTTTGATCAACCAGAGTGAAGATACTGTACTGGGGAGCCATGGAATGTTGTTGAGCAGTGGAGAGACATGGAACAAAATGGAGCAGCAGGAAGGCAGCACTAGCAGTGTCCCAGGGGAGATTAGAGGGGATGTGAGACTTTTAATGCCTAATAGAAGAGGGGGAAATCCAACATTTATTGAGTTCTGTGTACCAGATTCTGTTCTAAGCATGTTGTATGTATCAACTCATTTCATTTTCTCAGCAATGGTCTGAGGTAGGTATTTTATTACTCCCGTGTGCAGGAGAGAAAGCCGAGACTCAGAGAGGTTAGGAAATTGCACAAGGTCACACAGCTATCAAGTGGAGGACCCTTGGATTATATTGGGACCACCTAGATTATCTAGGATAATCTCCCTGTCTCAAGATCTACAATTTAATCACATCTATAACTTAACCTCATGAGCACTGACTGAACCAAATGACTTGCCCATGGCCACACAGCAGTCATTGGCTGAAGTGGAGCTTTCATTCCAGCGTGGCTTGTCCAGGCCTTATAGAAAGTCCAAAATAGGCACAGTTTAGACTTACAGAGAATCTTTGCATCACAGAAAGCATCTTTAAAGGCTTTTTATGGTTTGAGAGCTTCTCTGTTTAACCTAGTTTAGCAACTGATGGTCAGGGAAATAGAGAAAAACCTTCAGCTTTATCTATAGTGTTAGGCACCCATGATGGGAACTAAGATAATCTATACCAGGGCCATTTAAAATCTGGGACAGGATGAGGCAGAGCTGGAACCAGCCCCCAGCCTCCTGGGCCGATGGAAGGAACTTTTCTTGGAGGACAAAGTGGGAGGAGGACGGTAAAGCCCCTCCCCCAGGTCCAGGGCAGGCATTGCTAATCAATCATTGTGCTCTTTCCAGCCAGGCCTGGATGTGGCCTCTGAGTCCCTGTAATGCAGAGCTCCAGGATTCCAGAACCAATTGAATGGAGGTGAACATCAAGATGAAGCTTGATCCACCATCTTGGAATTACACAGTGTTTCCAAGGTAATAAACAGACGCTCCTTTACATGCCCTGAAGGACTGGTAGCCCTGTCTCAGGGCGCAAATATCAGAATCCTATTAAAAAACAAACAAACAACAGCCCTCAACTTTTCACTTCAGGGAAGAAAAAGCCAAACTCCTCAGCCATGTTCAGCATGATGGCCAAAGACCTGTGGCTTCTGATTATCTTCAGGGCAGCCCAATGCTGCCTGTTTTCTCACTGGGGGCCAGGTGGGGCTCTGTGCTTCGACTTCCCCAACCTCGGGCTTTCAGAGGCCCAGTTGGCTAGGAGCCTGGCATCCTCATTCTGCCAGATGTGGCTCCCAACTGATAAAACCTGAACTTCATTATAGCTTCCCATTGACTCAGAGGGTGAGAGGCCTCCAGGAGGCCTGCAAGTAGCAGGGGGAAGAGGTAATTTCCATAAATCCACCCAGAGGCTAAATTTACCTGGCTCCCCTTCCAAGATCCTCTAGTGTGTCTGATCTTCCTTGAAGGCTGCCTCCTCTCACTCTTTCTCCTCTTCCTCCTTCATTTCCCCTCCTCTCTCCACTGTCCACACCACTCCTTCATTCACAGCAGATGAGGAAACAGGCTCAGAGAGGTGAGAGGATTTGCCACAGTCACACAGCTCACAGTGGTAGAGACGGGGATTCAATCAGATCAGGTCTGTTTGATTCCAAAGCCTCTCTTCTTAACCATTGTTCTGTGGATTGACAAGGTAGCTTGTTCTGGGATCCAAATGTATTCCTAATAGAAATGTCTACATCAGTGATTTTCAAACTTGAGCGAGCTCCAGAATCCCCCAGCAGCTTGTTAACCTGCAGCTGGCTGGGCCCTGCCCCCAGAGGGTCCCATTCTGCAGTCCATAGTGAGGTCTGAATGTCTGCGTTTCTAACAAGCTTCGGGGCAAGCCTGCTGCTGACTGGACTCAAATCTATGCTTTGAGACCACTGCTCTCTATTAATAAAGAAACTTTAGTTGGTAATGTACAGCAGTGGTCCTCAAGCTTTTGGCACCGGGGACAAGTGCTCCTTTGAGAATCTAGTGCCTGATGATCTGAGGTGGAGCTGAGGCGGTGATGCCAGCGCTGGGGAGCAGCTGCAAATACAGATGAAGCTTCGCTTGCTCACCTGCCGCTCACTAACTACTGTGCAGCCCGGTTCTTACAGTCCACAGACTGGTACCGGTCTGTGGCCTAGAGGTTGGAGACCCCTGATGTATAGGATCTCCATCACATTGTGAAAAAGTCCTCTCCTTGGACCAGGAGACTTTGGGGCTGCTGCTCTCCTGTTAATTTCAGGGTGACCTTGGGTGTGTTCCTTGCCTTCTCTGGATCCAATGTTCCCATCTCTACAGTAAGAAGTGGATGAGATGTTCTTAGTCCCCTGGGCAAGTCTGGCAGAAAAGGAAGGAGAGGGATTTAGAGTCGAGCTGGGTCTGACTTCTGACTCTAGGGAATTGTGTGACCTTGGGCAAGTGACTTAACCTCTCTGAGCTTCCAGTTATCTTGGAAATGACAGATGAGATTAGACAGTTTCAAAGTGTACATCTCACTGAATTAACAATTGAAGTTGGTGGGGAGAGACAGGTGAGATGCTAAGGCTGGTCAGATGGTACAGGATATGTTCCCCCACCTGCTCAAGACTTTGAAGCCCAAAGAAATGCAGGTAAATCTCCTTCCCTTCCTCCCTCCCCACTCCCTTCTTTTCCATCCTCTCTCTCTACTCTTTCTCATCTCCGCTCTCTCTTTCCTACCCTCTCTCTCCTCCTTGACCCTCCACTTCCTTTCTTTCTTTTTTCCTTTCCATGCAAGTTATTTCCTGCAGCCTTAACTTTGGAATCAGACCTGAGTTCAGTAAGATCTGTGGACATGATCTGGATGCCCTTGGCTAAACAACTTCCTCTCTGTGACCCCAGCACCCTCATCTGTAAAATAGGCACATGACCCTTCCATTCCCCGCCTAGCATTGTTGGAGGTTCATATAACTTATTCCATGGAAAGGACCAGGTCTGGGGGCCAAGCACATGTATGCGTGTGTGTTGGGGTTACTTCTGTTAGTCCTTTAGTGTGGAGGTGAAGGGTCAGGGTCTGGAATTAGACAGTCGAGTTGGAGTCCCAGTTCTCCCACCAACCAGCTGTGGGCCTTGGGCAAGTGACTTAATCTTTCATTGTACCCTACTTCCTAGGGTTGCAGTGAGGGTAAATGGCAAGTGCCTAGTACACTGCCTAGCTGTTAGCAATTTTGATTATTCTGCTGATGATGGTGATGATGATGTGGTGATGTTAATAACCCAGGCACGGTGCTTAGTGCTGCGTTAGTGCAGAGGACAAAATACAATCTCTTCCCCAAGGAGTTCCCAGTTCAAGAAAGAGAGACATTTTAATAGGCAGGGACAATACCACATCAATGCTCTGATTTGCGGGGAGGACCCCAAGGAGCCAACGGGAGCCCAGATCAACTCCCCAAGGGTCAGGAAAGTCTTTCTGGGGGAGGTGGCCCTCCAAGCTGAGACTTGAAGAGGCAGCAGAACACCCTTAAATAATAAGTATGTTCATAAGAATTTTGTATAAGAAAATTAATACAGCAAATGTGTCTACTATAGCTAAAAAGTTGAAAATAACCTAATCAGACACCAAGAAAGTATTGATCAAATAAACTATGGTGCATTGAGTCATGAAATTATCAGCAGCTGTTAAAACAGGGTAAGATATCTATCTATATCTTTATCTGTATCTAAATCTGTATCTATCTCCATCTTATCATTGAATGAAAAAACAGGTTATAATATAAAACAGGTTACAAAGAGTAAGACTGATTTATTTTACATTTATATATAAAATACATATGTCTGTGCGTGTTCATTCCAAAGTGTTAATGATATTTATGTCAGGGGAGCAGGGTCTGGGAGAAAACAGAATTTATATTTAAACAACACTGGGACTGAACATAGTTAAAGATTTTGATGTATTTTGTCACATAGCATTCCAGGATGGTATATCAATGTATATTCCAATTATGTATAAGATTTTTGCTTCCCTATAACATTTAATAAAATCAAACATTATAAAACATTGTAATCTTTATTCATTTGATGCTTTAAAAAACCTTATTGCTGTTTTAATTTACAAAAAAAAGAAAAAAAGGGAACAGGAGGTCATTAGGCCATGCACAGGGGTGGGAAGCGCATCCAGGTGGAAGGAACAGAATGCACAAAGGCCTGCGGTGAGGAGGTGGCCCAGAGTGGTAGGATATCCGGCAGCCAGTCATCTGGAGCTCTTGAGGCCTTTGAGGGGAGCGTAACACCTCCCCCAGCTGCATGTGCTCCTGGTTTGTGCTCAGACAGCGGGCATGGCTCCCAGATGGGCTTGGCCGCCAGAGGGGCGGGTTGTCTCCAGCCGGCCTTGCCACCAGCTACCACCCACCAACCCAGTCCCTGGCTGGCAGGGACAGCCTCCCCTGGCAGCCCCCACTCCACGCAGCTGCCCCAGCCCTTGTTCAGCCCCGTTTCCTGCCCCTCCCTATTTCTCTCCTCCCTCCAGCTGTTTCTCTGGCAGAGTTTGTCCCATTCAGGAGAGCAGCCCCAACCAGCAAGGAGCTCAGGACAGACTGAGGTCTCCCCAGGAGGCTTTAAAGGCAGCGGGGGTGCTGTGCTCTGAGGGCCTTGAGAAGGTTCTGAATAAATAGATGAACTGCTTTCTGGGCAAACAGCCCCAGCCAACGAACATGTAATTGAGAGAAAGAAGTCGGGGAACACAGGTCTCCTGCTCAACCTCGCGTGGCCTGAAGTCTTGGAAAACCCTCAGGAAGACCTAGGCAGAGACCAGCCTTAAGGTACCATATTTGGCTTTGACAGCATCCGAAGGGGCCAAGAAAGGGGAATATTAGTCGAGAGAGAAGTTCTTTGGTTCTTCTTAAAATTTAATTTTTATCAAAATGAAAATAGTTCTATTATGATTTTCAGATTTCAGTGCCAAAGTAACGCACACTAATTGTAAATAGCAAGGTCACCAGATGTGGAAAAGCAGTGTGCTCAGCATTTTTCTTTGTTACTCCTTTAATGCTCACAGCAGCCCCACGAGGAAGGTATTTTCATGGTCCTCTTTTTACAGGTGAGGAAACTGAGGCTCAGAGAGGGGTGGATACTGGCTCAGGGCTACAAGGATATTAAGCCAGTGGGGGTGGGGGGTGGAGTTCGAGACTGGAATGAAATAAGGGTCAGTACAGCCCACCTTCTTAACCACTAGGCTGTACTACCTCTCAGGACAGAGACAAAAGAGGGAGTCCTAACCCAGAGGTGTTCAGGCTTCCCTCTCCATCACTCCCTCATTCACTCACTCACTAAATTTACCCATGATGTTTACTGGGTGCCTGCAATGTACCAGGCACATATAGGTGTGTAAATGTGGAGACACATTCACTTTTCCAACATCTTGTCTGGTAACCCTTCTTATACCTTACCATGGATCACTAATTTCCTTCCATATCAATTATATCCCTCCACTATACTTCTCAGTGACTGCGAAGAAAACATGTCTTGGGGTTTACGTAATCATTCCTCATTGTGGTTGTTTTTCCCCCAGCCCCATGACTATAAACAGGGCTGCAATGATTGCTCCAGTATGTCATCTTTGTATGTTTGTCCTACGGACACCTTTCCATGGGTGAAATCGCTGGGTCAAAGATTTTTAAGGCTGTTGAAGCTTTTGGTCACATTGTCCCCAAAGGTTGTGCTGGCATTGTATTGGGGTGTCACCTACACTGGTTGCTACCCATCTCCTAAAACTTCCCTGGTGAGAAAGGTGAGAGTGACATCGGCTGTCTCACCTCACATTTCTTATAAATGCTGAGTAGCCTTTGTAATCTTATTGTTCGCTTTTCTTTTATGATTATCCTGTTAAGTCCATTCCCATTTCTTTCTCTTGGCACGTTTATCTTTTTCATATTGATATTAAGGAATTCTTTGTATATGAAGGATTTGCTAGTGTACTCTGTTGAAAAAGAGGGAGCACTCTCACTCCCTCATCTGCTTTCAGAATAGAACATTTTAAATGGGTAAGCCATAAAGACAGCTTTTGGCGAAATTACAAACAACACATTATAATAATCAAGTGCAGTTGGCCCTTCATATCACAGGTTCTGTGTCCACAGAGTCAACCAACCATGGATCAAAAATATTCACCAAAAAATAAAGTTTTGTTGTTGCCAACAAGCGCTATGTCATTAGACCTGCGATTGTTGCATATGTATTGAACATGTAGACATTTTTTTTCTCGCCATTATTCCCCAAACAGCACAGTATAACAACTATTTACATAGCATTTACATTAACATATTATTATAAATAATCTAGCAATGATTTAAAATATATGAGAAGATGTGCATAGGTTAAATTCAAATACTATATCCTTTTATATGAGGGACTTGAACATCTGTGTGATTTTGGTATCTGTGGGGGTCCTGGAACTAATCCCCCGCTGATACTGAGGGACGACTGTACCTGTAACTTCACGTAAGTCTGACCACTCAGACTGTGCGGTTCAGCGAGGCCAGGCTCTGGGTCTGCCTTCTGTTTCCATCAAGGCGCTTGGGCCCCAGTTTCCCTTTTGGAATCCCCTACTTCCTTTTTGAGACCAATCTCCCTGTGGTTCTTGCTGTCTCACTTGCTTCCTCCAACTTGCTTGAAGGAAAGACTCCTCTAAATTCCTCAGTTGCTGAGATGAACATTATTAGCTAATCCAGGCCTCCGGTGGTGGGAGGAGAGTGGCTTGGCATTTTCTTAGGAAAGAAAATTTAACTTAAACCAATGATGCTCAAGCCGTGGGGTGTCAGGCACTGAGAACACCACAGAAAGTTATTTATGTCTGGGTGCACAGGGACCTTCTCTGGATTCTCCAAAACTTCAGGGAATACCAGACTCTTCTGTGAAGCCCACCCCCACCCAAGTTGGGTCAAGGTTTGTTCCCTAGGCTTTCTCAATGCCTGTATTTCCCCCATCACAGTGCCTATCACACACTGTGTTATAATTTCTGGTCCTGTTGTCTGTCTCTCCTGCTGGTCTGGAGACTCCTTGAGGCCAGAATGGGGTATTACTGTCTCTGCTTTCTCAGTCCCCCGCACAAGATCTAGCGTGTAGTAGGTGCTCATGAAATATTCATTGAACAAATAAAGTAGCCAGGCCTCAGTTTGACCATCTGTAAAATGAGATGAGAAAGTTAGACTAAATAAAGTCTCATCTCTTAGATGTTTACTTAGTAACTCCCATCAGTTTGTAAACCATTTGACAGATGATTTTCTTACATCCTCACAGTTGCTATATGGCAAAGGTACCATTAACATACTCATTTAACGGATAGGAAACAGGCCTGGAGAGGGGCTCTGATGCTAGACTCCATTAGAGCCAATAGAGCACTGTGGCTAGGCAGGGGGTTGGGCTCTGTTGGGTGGGTTTAAACCTGCCAGCTGGGTGACATAGAGCAAGTTATTTTAATCTTTATGCCTCAGTTTCCTCATCTATAGAAAAGGAGTATGAGTAATAACTACCCTCTAGGATTATCATAAAGATTAAATGGGATCATACATGTGGAACACTTAGCAGCAGGCTTGTTGTGTTGTGAGGGCTCTATAAACATTAGCTATTATTCTATTTCATTTCTATACCACCATGCTGATGTTGAGGATCTTTTCATATGTCTATTGGCCATTTGTATGTCCTCTTTGGAGAAATGTCTATTCAGGTTCTCTGCTACTTTGTGGTTGAATTTTTTTTTTTTCAGTAAGTCAAGTTATTTATAAATTTTGGATATTAACCTCTTATCACTGACGAATATCTTTTTCCATTCAGTAGGTTATCTTTTTTTGTTGTTGTTGGTTTCCTTTGCTGTGCAAAAACTTTTTAGTTTGATGTCATCTCATTTGTTTATTTTTTCTTTTGTTTCCCTTACCCAAGGAGAAATATCAGAAAAAAATATTACTAAGAGCAATGTTAGAGAGCTTACTGCCTATGTTTTCTCCCAGGAATTTTATGGTTTTGGTTCTTACATTTAAGGCTTTGATCCATTTTGAATTTATTCCTATATGTGGTGTAAGAAGGGGGTCTGGTTTCATTTTTATTTTTTTGCATTTATCTGTCCAGTTTTCCCAACACAATCTATTGAATAGACTGTCTTTACCCCATTGTATATCTTTCCCTCCCTTGTTAGGTTAAATGACCATATAGGCTTGGTTTTATTTCTGGGCTCTTTATTCTGTTCCATTGATCTATGTGTCTGTTTTCATACCAGTACCATGCTGTTTGATTACTAGAACCTTGCAATATAGTTTGATATCAAGTAGTGTGATACCTCCAACTTTATTCTTCTTTCTCAAGATTGCTGTGGCTATTTGGGATCTTTTGTGATTTTGTATGAATTTTAGGATTATTTATTCTAGTACTGTGAAAAACACCACTGATATTTTGATAGGGATTGCACTGACAATATAGATTGCTTTGGGTAGTATGGACATTTTAGCGATGTTAATTCTTCCTATCCACGAGCACAATATATGCTTCCATTTATCTGTATCTTCTTTAATTTTTGTCCTTCAATGTCTTATAATTTTCCAAATACACGTCTTTCTGGGGCTGCTTGGGAGGGATTCCTGTGCAGGCCAAGGCCAGCTGCTGCCCATTACCTGCCTGGGGCTACATGGTAGGAGCTATAAAGTGATCTGTGGTTGATCACTGCCTATGTTGGACTTGCAGGCATGTGGGAGAGGTCATGCTGCAAACCGAGGCTGGGGCAGCTCAGCAAAAAAGCCCAGAGCACTCCGAGGCCAGGCTACCTGCTGACTACCAGTAAGGCTCAGCTGCTGAAGGAGCCTGGGGTGGTAAAAGAGTTGGGTGGAGTGAAGTACCAGAGAATCACAAGGGTGAAACAATTGGTGTTCACTAGGTTAATGCAGATCCAGATTTGGCACTGGTACTGAGCCTAGAGCAACTCTACAAAATGCCCAGATCCCAGAAGGCCAGCTACTGCTCACCTTGGACTCACAGACCCCAAAGAGTCGTTCAAGAAAGACCACAGCATGGGCCAAGGCTGATTGTTCACCACTAAAAGTGCCTCTAGTGGTACATGAGCTGAAATATGCAGATTACTATTGAAAGAGTCTCCTTCAGTGCACAGGGTGGGGCCGGTTGCCTGGCCTATGAATGTTCTTCTGGGGGTCCCAGGGAGTCACCAGGGCGCAGTGAGTGGAGTTCACCAGGACAATGCAGGTTCACATTTGGCCGTGTTAGGGGAGGGCTCACCACAGGAAAGATGGTGCTTGCCTGTAGCCTCCAAGGGGAGGGCTCAACACAGAGATAACGGCAGCTGTCCTTCCAGCTGTTGCCCTGAAGATACTCAACTCAATCTCTCGCTTTATGTCTCTGGCATCTCCTGAGTCACCATCCCTCTGCTGGAACCCAGGGTGAGTGCGTGAGAGCAAATGAATCTGTGAATGGGCCCTTTAGGAAGATGTCTGGGTTTCCAGCAGCCTTCTTTCTCACCCTGATGATTTTCAAAGCCAGATTTTGTGGGAAACTCTCTTCCTGGCATTGGAACCCTGGACTGGGGAGCCTGCTGTTGGGCTGCGACCCTTCATTCCTCCAGGGCGACCTCTGTAGCCAAGATATCCCTCCCGATGCTCAACTGCCATATGTAGGTATAAGGCTATCCCATTTCACATCTCTGCCACTCTTACCAGTCTCGATGTGGCCTCTCTAAATTCTTGGTTATAGGAGTTCTGTTCATCTAGTCTTTAGATAATTCTCTAGATTGATTGTTCTTTAATTAGTTGTTATTTTAATGTGGTTATGGGAGGAGGCAAGCACAGCATTTATCTACTCTGCCATCTTACAGAGAACCTCTGATTCCACTCTCTTTGAGCTATGCTACAGGAGTGCGGTTATCACTCTCAGTTTTAAGGTTACAAAGTAGGCTCAATGCTTCTCAAAGTGCAATCCTGGGATTACTGGCACTAAGATCAATTATGAGTATTTCTTAAAGCTGAATGTTGAATTAGCTCTCCAGATGCCTCTGATGTACCCCAAAACTTAAGAACCACTGAGGGAGAGCATTCAAATGTCTTTTCTTTTTGCCTTTTGCCCAGGTTTCTGGGTTCCTTACTGTACACTGAGGTTTCTTTTTTGCCTTTCTAAGCAAATATCTATGCACTTCTGTGAGTCTACATGTCCTGTGTCAGCAGCTGAGGCTAGGAGGCATGATGGTGAAGAAGTGAAACTTCGTCGTGTTGTACCACAGAAAGTCTGATCGCGTTAGCAATCATCCACTGTGCAAACTTGGAAAGTGTTTTAAGCCACAGAACTCTTTCTTCTAATGAAAATATATGGAGGAGTGCAATTTGAAAATAGATAAAAGTAGTGTTATTCTAGTTGAAACAGAAGGGGAAGACTCCAGACCACAGCTCACTGAACCTCACTCTCACTGCTGAAGGACCTGTAAGAATAGTTATAGCTCTGTGTGACAGATTTGAAAACTGCAAATCTATTCCAAATTGTTAAAAGACTGAAGTTCCTGACCTTGGCTGAATTTGCTGTGTGACTTTAAGCAAGGCTCTCTCACTCTCTGACCATAATCGTCTCATTTATAAGTAAGGAGGTTGAATGTTGTATTTGTCCAGAGAGTAGCTGCAGTAACAGAGACTCAAACATGTACAATGGCTCAAATGAAAGAGACATTTATTATAAGTCAGATATTTCTGAATGGAGGGTGGTCGTCTTCTATGTAGCATTAAAGTGACCCACCTCATGTCCCTACCACCACCTTGGACATTATCACTGATGAAAGAAAGTGTGGCAGTGACATGTTTGCTTCTTAACTGCATTCCACCCCACAAGAACTAGTCATGTGACCAATCTAGTTGGGAAGGAAGCTGGGAAATGGAGTTCTTGGCCAGCGTGACTTTTTTTCCAGTGAAAGCTGTGTACTGTACAGGGGGGAATTCACTTCTGTGGACAGCTGGCTGTTTCTGTCAGAGACATGGTAACCTCTTGGGTCTTTTCCATTCTCTGATTCTAAGTCTAGATTTTCATTGGTCAACCTTAAAGTTAACATAGTGATGTCGGACCCACAAATACTTCTTCTCCTCAAGATAACCTCCATCAAATATACTCGGTAAATTCCTACATTCTAGGCCCCTAAACACAGATTTTTCTGGAACTTAGGCAACCTTCATTCTCTTTTCCTTCTGGAAAAAGGAAACAAAAATAATAATTTTATTGAGCATAACACATTTACTGAGCCAAAGGTTTTCATAACCATTGTCTCATTGAATCCCCCTGCAATTCTACATGAAAAGGCTTCAGGATTATCATCTCCATTTTATAGATGTAGAAAATGAGGCTCAGAGAGGTAAAGAGACTTGCCCAAGATCACACAGCTCATAAGCAAAAGAACTGGGATTTGAACTTAGAAAATCCTACTCTTACTCTCAGGTCCCACTGCACTGAGCAAACGGGTGTGTGTGGTTAAGGTGGGTGTTTTCCTTGGGCTCTATTTCCTCAGGCCTGGGCATAAGGGAAGTGGAAGTGCAGAAATTATTGTCTAAGTCCCTAGAATGGGTCAAACTTGCTAATTATGAGGCAACTGGATGGTTGTCCTGGCCCGAGGAAGCCCAGTGTGAGTAAGTATTACAGCCATTGGCCAGAAAAAAGGAAGAGGATGGCGTGGGAGGACACAGACCTAGGGCATCAGTGGGTTCTGGATGATGCTGATGCCTTGACTGGGCTGGGCACATCGTGAGTGCTTAGGATAATTTCCTATGTGAATAAACCTATGGAGGAGTGAAACTGTATTAATGTGAGAACTTAAGATAAATCAGGCCCAGTTATTGTTCTTAAGCCTTTAAGTAAACTTATAACATATACTTTTATTTATTCACTTAACAAACATTTATTAGCACCTACTATGTGTCTGACACTCTACGAGGCAGAATGATGAAAAAGACAGGATTCTTGCCCTCATGGAACTTTGGAGGAGCTGTAGGGTTTGCAACCATTTTAGAGATGAGGAAAATAAGGCTCTGATTGGTTGTGACATTCTCAAGGTCACTTGGTTGGACTAGAACTTGGGGCTCCTAGCTCCCAGTCCAGGACTTTTTATGTGCCCCCCTTGATGAAGGGGAGGACAAGCGGGAGGGGGAAAGGGGCCCTGTGGGTTGGAAGCTACTTTGTGTTGCTTCTGGACTCCAGGACATGCTGGTTTTAGGCAAAATTAGGAAACTTAGTTAATTTACTTCTTTTGGAACCTATGTATTTTTGAAGTGATGGGCATAAACATTGTAGAGAAAGAGTAGAACGTCTTGCTCTGCTGGATGGAACTGAGAGGCAATAATTCTACACGGGTTGTTTTAGAGTTCAGGTCCCAGCTCTGCCCCTTGACCTGGAAGGTGGGGACACCATCAGTGCCTACTTCATAGGATTGTTGGTGGGATTAAATGAGTTAATATACATAAAACACTGAGTACAGCTCATGGTCAGCTCAGTGAAGAAGGCATTTCTATTTTTATACCCAGGAACATGGGCATTGAGATTCACCTTTGCATATCTGGGTTGATGTGGGCATCTGGTTCCTTTTGACCTTGGGTTCCTGGGCTAGAAGAGGTCATATTGGTCAGTCTCCTGGGGTCCTGGGGTTTGGTGGTGGGGGTGTATGGGGTCCTCTGCCCACCATAGATATGCTCTGGCAACTTTGGAAGTACCAGCAGCTGACTCAGCAGTGTGGTCAGCTGCTACCGAGGAAGAATGTTGGAATCAGTTCTGCTTTCTTGAGGTACATGACTTGGGTCCTCTGATCCCAGCCCTGGGCTCGTGCTGGGGGTAGCTCTTGAGCAAGGAGGTGGGTGAGTGGGTGATTGATGCAAGAATAAACAGCTAGCATACTCAGTTTTTCCTTCTGGGAATCACGGATCAGAGAGACAGAAGAACTGATGAGTACAGCCAGACGGATCTAAGTTATAATCTTGGCTTTGGCACCAACTACCTGGGTGAGTTTGAGCAAGTCACATAACCTCTTTTGAGCTTTCATTTCCTTTTCCAGTTGTTGAGAGAATGTCTGTAGTGCTCAATAAATGTTCTGAGGTGGTGGTTAAGGAAAGGAGATATTCAAAATATGACTATCCCTTGTCATCTGAATTTGCTTGAACAGTTGTCAGAATCTATGAATTTCTGGGTGTGAGATGAAGTAAGAGCTCAGATAGCCAGTGTATGAGTGTTCTGCTGCTGCTGTAACAATCACCACAAATGTCATGGCTTTAAATTACACAGATTTGTTATCTTACAGTTCTGGAGGTCAGAAGTCCCAAACGAGTTTCACTGGGATAAAATCATAGTGTTGGTAGGGCTGTACACCTTCTGGAGGCTCCAGAGAAGAATTTATTCCCTCGCCTTTTTTAGCTTCTAGAGGCTGTCCATGTGAGTGGATTCATGGACCCTTTCATCGTCTTCAAAGCCAGCAGTGGTGTGTTGAGTCTTCTCACACCAAATCACTCTGATTCTCCTGCTTTCCTCTTTTGTTTATGAAAACCTGTATAATGACATTGGACCCACCTGGATAATCCAGGCTAATCTCCCATTTCTGAGATCCTTAACTTCATCACATCTACAAAGTCTCTTTTTCCATGTCAGGTAACATATTCTCAGATGCTGGAGGTTAGGACATGGATATCTGAGGGGAGGGGGCATTATTCTGGCTATTATATTGAAGCACATCTCAAACATTGATCTGCATTTATTCATTTCCTGAATTTGGACATTGAGAGTCTAATGGCTGTCCTTGTATTTATAGTTGGCTCAGCAGGGCGCTGACCAGTCAGAATAGATGTGGGTATAAACGATCAACGAGGCTGTACCTGGGAGTATGGGGTGATTGTCAAGCCTGACCAAGGCCCCAGGCTTTGGCATCATTGAAGCTGGATTCAAATCTCTGCTCCACTACTTACAAACCCTGTGGCTGTGAGCAGGAGCATTTTCTCATGGATGGCAATATGTACTCCATAGGATAATAGTTAGGAGGAAATGAGAGAGCCCATGTTAAGTGCTTAGCATGGTACCTGGGACCTAATATAGGACTCAACACTAACCAGTGATCCCAGGGTGGTTTAGATTTCCCAGGCTTGGCATCTCTGTGTTGGCACTGGTGATTTCCAGACACAAGAACCCTCTGTTTCTCTTCTGGGTTGGCGAGTAGTTCTAGCTTGGCTCATGGACTACAAGGAGCAGAACTATGTTTTGTCTCCTCAAAGGAAGGGGGTTTATTGTTGAGGATGTGTGTGTTCCCTGGTGCGGGTGCAGGTACTAGTTGCCCAGCCAGGGTTGTGTCCAACTAGAAGGTTCTCAGTATCTGAGGTAGCTCCAATGAAGGATTATTTTGGTCCCCACAGCTGTAAGACTCTCCAGCTCTCTGTTCTGCTGTTCAATGTAGATCAGTTTTCTTCAATTCTGTGTCTTTCTACTTCTGGCATCATTACTGATTGCTCCACTCTCTCTCTGAGTTGCCTGTTTAAACATCCCGGAGGAACCACCTTATTGGTTCATTTAGTCCTGCCGGTTTTTTCTTGGTCCCTAATGGGGTTCAGGTTTCTCTCTGATGACAGGTTAATTCCCTCTCAATTTAGAATTTTCATTTCCTGTAGGCCCAAGAAAGATCTTGAGTTGACGTTGAATTGAGTTGACACTGACTTTGACATTATCTAGTCCAGGGATAGAATTCTACACTCCTTACTCATGTGCCATAGCAGACTTCACCAATCCAATCATACCTCTCCTTCTAGCTGAACCCAAATGTTTCAGTAATTTCTCTCCGTGTTTCAAATTACCAAGGAATATAGTGGCTTGAGATGACTTCTTTGTTCACAATTCTGTAACTGGGCAGAGTTCTTTAGGAAAGGCCTATCTTTGTTCCATGTAGTATCGGTGGGGTCAATCAGGGACTGCATTCAGCTGGGAGCTTGAGCAGGGCTGGGGAATTCAGTATAGCCTCGCATCCTGTGGGGATTTCTGCTGTTTCTCTCCATGTGTCAGGACTGCCCAGACTTCTCTACCTGGAGGCTCAAGGCCCTGGGAGAGTGAAATCAGAAGCTGCCAGGCCTCTGGAGACATAAGAGCGAATCTGGCGCAGAGTCGCTTCTGCCACACTATGTTGGTCACAACAAGTCACTTGGCCAGCCCAGATTCAAGAGGAGGAGAAATAGATTCCACCTCTCAATGGGAGGAATGTCATGTGTTTATGAGAGGGGATGATGTTAGAGTCCATCTTTATAGACAATCTAGAAGATCAAGACACACTTAACATTAAAATCCGATGGATGATAATGATCATTTGAGATAATCATCTGCTATTCCCGAGTGTCTTAGTCCATTTGGGCTGATGTGACAAAATACCAGATACTGGGTGGCTTTTAGACAGAAGAAATTCATTGTTCATGGTTCTGGAGACTGGAAGTCTGAGATCAGGATGCCAGCATAGTCAGGTGAGGACCCTCTTCTGGGTTGTAAACTTCTTAATGTGTCCTCGAATGGAGCTAGGGATCTCTATGGGGTCTCTCTTATAAGGGCACTAATTTCATTCATAAGAGATCCACCCTTATGACCTAATTACCTCCCAAAGGCTCTACCTCCTAACACTATCATATTGGGGATTAGGACTTTAACATACGAACTTGGTGCGGCAGGGGCGAGGGGGCAGGGGAGGCGGGGCACAAGCATTCAGACCATAGCACTGAGCTAGTCCACATTTTTACTTTTCAGATGGGAAAACTGAAGCTCAGAAAATGAGAAGGACTTGTTTGAAGGAGTATGGGAAGGGAGGGAGGGAGCCGGGATAGATCTTCCATACACTCCACCAACATTTACTAAGCACTTACTGTGTTCCAGGAGTGTGGGATACAAGGAGAGAAGCCCTGTCATTGAGGGCTCCCAGTTGAGCTCAAAGACAGGTGTGTAAACAGAGTGGGGTTCGTCTAACTAGAAGGTTGGTTTTAACGGCAGTGTGCACAGGGGTCAATTTCTTCTGGCTCAAATTGCCCATGATGATTTCATCCATTATTCATTCATTTTGACTGCAAGTTCATTGTTAAATACACTTGAATTAATGCCTGACTGGTGCATGCAGTGTGCAAAGTACTACAAGAACAAAGAGAGGGTAGCTTTTATTGGGGAAGTCAGGAAATAAAGTCGAGAAGGAAGTGTGTATTTGAGTTAGTTCCAAGGATGAGTTGGCCTTGAGTGCATGGAGAAGTTGGCTAGAAATAAAAGATATTTCAGGCAGGGAGAATGAGCAAAGATTTAGAGGCTTGACGAGTAGGAGATGCCTAGTGTGGTGGGCGGAAGCAGGGAGCAGTCTGGATGCTCTGCAAGGCCTTGAATGTCTCATCCAATTTTCCAGGTGGTCCAATACACCCCATTTCACCAGAACAACATCCTGTTGTTCCCCCGCCTTATAGTCTCAAAACTCAGTGCTTAAACTTGAACATTTGGACAACGAAAGATTTCAGACAATCTCAAACTAATTGAGTTTGAAATTCCAACTTGGCAGAGGGCAGGTCAGTTTGTGGCTTTATCTCTGTGTTGTCAGGTCCATAAACCAACTCAAACAAGGGAATATTTGCACTTGTGGCTGTTTTGACTGAATGATGGGTCCCTTCTCCTACCATGCCCAGGACTTGCTGACAGAGGTAGGCCCAGAGGTTGGGAGAAAATGAGGTGTTTCCCTTAAGGTTAAAGGTAATTGATTTCGGGTGGCACCTGTGGTTGGCCTGTGATGTGTTTACAGCTGGGAGAGACTTTGCCACCATCCGTTGAGCCAGGCTGGGCATCTAAGGGTCTACTGGTCTCCCAGTGGCAGGGTATGTGGGGTGGCTGCTGACTCACGGACCTGTTTTAAAACCCATTTCTGTGGCTTGCTGGCTGTGGGGCCTCAAAATGGTCACTTAACCTCTCTGAGCCTCAGTTTTCTCTACTGTAAACTTTAATCATAAAAGAGTTTTCCTCATAGGAATGGTGGTGAGCACCTTCCATGACATTATGTGTAGCACAGAATTGGGGCTGAAAACCAAAATGTGAGGGGCCCGGCTCTGCGGTGGGGGAATGGTGAAGACCAGGAGTCCTGAGCCATGAAAGGCTAAGAAATGCCAGTCGAGGATGGTGCCAGAGTCATAGCTTCATCCAAACTTTCCCTTATTTCCTGTGTTGGCCTGAAAACATGGCAGCAATTGGGTGGAGATCTTGGATCATCAGCCTCGCATCTCCTAGGGGAAATCAGGGCCTGTCTGGCCTAAATGGGCCTTTCTGGTATTCTCTCTCCTCCTGTGAAAAGCCTCATACATGAAAGAAATCAGAAACAGGGCTCTAGGGAAGAGCAGGACTGGCTTTCAGGAGTCCGGCTGGGCAATGCCCCTCACCTTCTCCCCACCAATTCCTGGCGGGCTTGGAAATGGGGTGTTCATCAGGTTGGGGCCCTGGGTCTTCTCCCTGTCCTCTTGGGCTGGCCACTGATCCAGGCTTTCTACTCGCTCCATATTCTTGGCCCTCTCCTAGCTTTGGCATCTCACATTTTGCAGAGGGCTGAGAAGCCAGCAGAGCCTCACTTCATCCTTCTAAGAGTCTTTTGTGTTGTTTCCATAGCCCGAAGGGACAGGTGTCCTGGCTGGGCTTCTGCCCACTCCTGCTTCCCACCATCAAGACAGGCCTTCTGGAGCTGGTCACTCCTCTCTGAACGATCACAGCAGACTCATCAGAAACATGGGAGGTGGGGCAAATGCTTCTACTTTACAGCCAAGGAAACTAAGGCCCAAAGAGAGGAAATGTGCTTTTTTTTTTGTCAGCTGGCTTTCATTTCTGCCTTTGAAATGCCCCCCCTTTCCAGTGGCATTAGCTGTTTGCTCTTTGGTGGGGCCTGCAGCTTAATGTCTGGAGTCAGACATACCTGGGTTTGATTTCTGTGTCGATGACCAGCTGGGTAATATCTGGTCAGCTACTCTCTCTCAGCCTCAGTTTCCCCCCTTGTAAATGAGAGCAATGACAGATCTGCCCCGAGTTGTGCAATGAGGATTAAATGAAATCATCCTTATAAAGAGCTTCAGTTAGACCCCTGAAAAGGGAGCAGGCCTTAGACTTCTGGGTCCTTAAAACAAGACGGGGTACATGCAAGGTCCTGAGTATATATTTTTTGAAGTGAGATTGAAGTCTTTTTTTAATCTACATTTTCAATTACAATTAACATTCAATATTATTTTATATTAGTTTCAGGTGTTCAGCATACTGGTTTAGACATTACATAATTTACAAAGCGATCCCTTGATTAGTTTAGTACCCACCTGGCACTATACATAGTCATTACAATATTATTGACTATATTCTTTATACTGTACTATACATCCCTTTGTCTATTTCATAACTACCAATCTGTACTTTTTAATCCCTTCACCTTTTTCTCCCACCTCCCCAAATCCCCTCCCATCTGGCAACTATTAATTTGTTCTCTGAATCTATGAGTCTGTTTCTGTTTTGGTTGTTCTTTTATTTTGTTCTTTAGAGTCCACATAAAAGTGAGAGAATATGGTATCTGTCTTTCTTGGTCTGACTTACTTCACTTAGCATAATATATTCTATGTCCACCCATGACGTTGCAAATCGTAAGATTTCATTCCTTTTTTATGGCTAAGTAATATTTCATTGTATATATGTATCATTTCTTTACCCATATCTTGGCCGTTGTTAATAGCACTGCAGTGAACATAGTGGTGCATATATCTTTGTGAATTAGTGTTTTCTATTTCTTTGAATAAATACCAGAAGTGGACTAATGCGGTCATAAAGTAGTTCTATTTTTAATTTTTTAAGGAAATTCCATACTGTTTTCCCTAGTGGCTGCACCAATTTTCAGTCCCACCAGCAGTGCACAAGGGTTCCCTTTTCACTATATCTTCGCCAACACTTGTTGTTTTTTGACTTAATGATAGTTATTCTGACAGGTGTGAGGTGATACCTCATTGTGGTTTTAATTTGCATTTTTTTGATGATGAGTGGTGTTGAGCATCTTTCATATGTCTATTGGCTATCTGTATATTTGTATGTCCTCTTTGGAGAAATGTTTATTCAGGTTCTCTGCCCATTTTTTAGTTGGATTTTTTTTTTTTGTTAGTTGAAAGAGCTATTTATAAATTTTGGATATTAACCTCTTATTAGATGTATCACTGACAAATATCTTCTCTCATTCAGTTAGTTGTTTGTCTTTTTATTTTGTTGATGATTTCCTTTGCTGTACAAACACTTTGTTTATTTTTTCTTCTGTTTCCCTTGCCCAAGGAGGTATATCAAAAATATCACTAAGAGCAATGTCAGAGAGCTTACTGCCTAAATTTTCTTCCAGGAGTTTTATGGTTTCAGTTCTTACATTTAAGTCTTTGATCCATTTGGAGTTTATTCCTATATGTGTTGTAAGAAGGTGGTCCAGTTTCATTTTTTTTTTTTTTTTGCATTATCTGTCCAGTTTTCCCAACACTCTTTGTTGTATGTTATCCCATTGTATATCCTCGCCACCTTTGTTATAGATTAAATGACCATATAGGCTTGGGTTTATTTCTATTCTATTCCATTAATCTATGTATCTGTTTTTATGCCAGTATCCTGCTGTTTTGATTACTATTGCCTTGCAATATAGTTTGATATCAGGTAGTGTGATACCTCCAGCTTTATTCTTTTTTCTTAAGATTGCTGTGACTATTCTGTGGTTCCATATAAATCTGAGGATTATTTGTTTTAGTTCTATATTGGTATTAGTATTTTGATAGGAGTTGCACTGACACTATGAATTGCTTTGGGTAGTATGGATGTTTTAATGATGTTGATTCTTCCTACCCGTGAGCACGATATGTACTTCCATTTATCTGTATCTTCAGTTTCTTTCTTCAATGTCTTATAATTTTTTGAGTACAGATCTTTTACCTCCTTGGTTAAATTTATTCCTAGGTATTTTTTTTGATGCAATTCTGAATGAGATTCTTAATTTATCTTTCTGATAATTTGTTATTGGTGTATAAGTGTGGAAACTATTTCTGAATATTAATTTTGTATCCTGCTACTTTACTGA
Source organism: Eidolon dupreanum (assembly GCA_028627145.1). Lineage (NCBI taxonomy): Eukaryota > Metazoa > Chordata > Mammalia > Chiroptera > Pteropodidae > Eidolon > Eidolon dupreanum. The sequence continues at coordinate 88,934,554 of CM053510.1, read as the reverse complement.
ATTCATTTTTCAGTTCTAATAGGTTTTGGTGGAATCTTTAGGGTTCACAATATATAGTGTCATGTCATCTGCAAATAATGACAGTTTTACTTCTTTATTTCTAATTCAGATGCCTTTTATTTTCATTTCTTGTCTGACTGCTGTAGCTAGGAATCCAATACTATATTGAATAAAAGTGGTGAAAATGGACATTCTTGTCTTGTTCCTGATCTTAAGGAAAACACTTTAAGCTTTTCATCATTGAATATGATGTTAGCTGTGGATTTGTTGTATATGGCCTTTATTATGTTCAGGTATGTACCCTTTATTCCAACTTTGCTGAGAAGCTATTTATTTTATCATAAATGGGTTCTGGATTTTGTCAAATTCTTTTTCTGCATCTATTGATATGATCATATGATTTTTATCCTCCATTTTGTTTATGTGGTGTATCATGTTAATTGATATTAACTAACCTTGCATCCCAGGAATAAATCCCACTTGATCATGGTATATGATATTTTTAATGCATTGCTGAATTTGGTTTGGTAATATTTTGTTGAAGATTTTGCTTTAATGTTCATAAGGGATATTAGCCTACAATTTTCTTTTTTTGTATTATTTTTGTCTGGTTTTAGAATCTGGGTAATAAGGGCCTCATAAAATGAGGTTTAGAACTTTTCACCTTCTTGAATTTTTTGGAAAGCTTGAGAAGGCCAGGTGTTAATTCTTTGACTGTTTGGTGAAATTCACCTGTAAAGCCATCTGGTCCAGGACTTTTGTTTGTTAGCAGTTTTTTGATTACTGATTCAATTTTGTTAGTAGTAATCAGTTGGTTCAGATTTTCTGTTTCTTTTTGATTCAGTCTTGGAAGATTGTATGTTTCTAGGAATTTATTCATTTCTTCCAGACTGTCCAATTTGTTGGCATATAATTGCTCATAGTATTTTCTTATAATCCTTTGTATTTCTGTGGTGTCAGTTGTTACTTCTCCTCTTTTATTTCTGATTTTATTCATTTGGGTTCTCTTTTTTTCTTGATGAGTATAGTTAAAGGTTCATCAATTTTGTTTATCATTTCAAAAAACCAGCTCTTGGTTTCATTGATCTTTTGTATTTTTTTATTCTAGTTTGTTTATTTTTGCTTTGATCTTTATTATTTCCTTCCTCTTACTCACTTTGGACTTTGTTTGATATTCTTTTTCTAGTTCCTTTAGGTGTAAGTTAGGTTATTTATTTGAGACTTTTCTTGTTTGTTGAGGTAGGCCTGTATTATTATGAATGTCCTTTTAGGACTGTTTTTGCTGTGTCCCATAGACTTTGGGTTATTGTATTTTTGTTTTCATTTGTCTCACAGTATCTTTAGATTTCTTTCTTGATCTCACTTTTAACCCATTCATTGTTTAGTAGCATGTTATTTAACCTTCATGTGTTTGTGTGTTTTTCAGGTTTCCATTTTTTTTGTAATTGATACCAGTGTGGTTGGAGAGATTCTTGACATTATTTCAGTCTTCTTAAATTTATTAAGACCTGTTTTGTGGCCTAACATGTGGTCTATCTTGAAAATGTTCTGTGTGTGCCTGAAAAGAATGTATATTCTGCTGCTTTGGGGTGAAATGCTCTAAAAATATCAATTAAATTCATCTAGTCTAGTGTGTCACTTAAGGCTGCTGTTTCCTTGTTGATGTTTTGTCTGCAAATCTGTCCATTCATGTCAATGTGATGTTAATGTCCTCTGCTATGACTGTATTACTGTCGATCTCTCTCTTTATGTCATTCGATACTTGCTTTATGTATTTAGGTGCTCTTACATTGGGTGCATAAATGTTTACAAGGGTTATGTTCTCTAGTTAGATTGATCCCATTATCATTATAAAATGTCCTTCTTTGTCTCTTGTGTTAGCCTTTGTTTTAAAGTCTATTTTGTCTGATATAAGTATTGCTACCCCAGCTATTTTTTTCATTTCCATTTGCATGAAATCTCTTCTTCCATTTCTTTACTTTCAGTCTGTGTGTGTCTTGATCTGAAGTGGGTCTCTTGTAGACAGCATATATATGGGTGTTGCTTTCTTATCCATTCACCTACCCTATCTCTTTTGATTGGAGCACTTTATCAATTTACATTTGAAGTGATTGATAGGTACATAGTTATTGCCATTTTATTATTCATCTTTATGCCCCATCCCCTTCTTCATAAAGCAGTCCCTTTCACATTTCTTGTAATACTGGTTTGGTGGTAATAAATTCCTTTAGTTTTTTTTCTGCCTGGGAAGCTCTTTATTTCTCCTTCAATCTTAAATGATAGCCTTGCTGGGTAGAGTAGTCTTGGTTGTAGGTCCTTGCTTTTCATCACTTTGAATATTTTGCGCCAATCCCTTCTGGCCTGGAAAGTTTCTATTGAAAAATCAGCTGATGGTCTTATGGGAGTTCTCTTATAGCCAACCAAGGCTTTTCTCTTATTGCTTTTAAGATTCTCTCTTTGTCTTTAATTTTTGTCACTTTAATTATGATGTGCCTTGGTGTGGGCTTCTTTGGGTTCATCTTGTTTAGGACTCTCCCTGACTCCCTGGAGTGGGATTTGGCCCATTAGACTCTGGAGCCTGCCAAGATCATCTTTTGGGAGTGCTGCTTGTGGGGCTAATTGGGTGGTGTTCTGTTGTGGTCTGAAGCTGGCCACTGTGTGTGTTGGTTTTAGGGCCTCCTGGGAGGGGCTCCTGTGCCGGTCAAGCTCACCTGCTGCTTGTGACTGGCTTAGGGCTACCTGGTAGAAGCTATAAAGCAATTCGCAGTTGGTCGCTGCGTGTGCTGGACCTGGAGGCAGATAGGAGAGGCTATGCTATGAACCGAGGCTGGCTGCCATTAGTACTAGGCCTGGGGTGGCTTGGCAAAGCGCCCAGGCACCCAAAGGTCTGCTGTCGCCTGCTGGCTTCCTGTATGTCTCAGCCACTGAAAAAGCTTCTGAGTGGTGCATGGGTTGGGAGGGGTGGAGTCTCAGGGAGTCACCAAGGCAGAGTGAGCGAAGTTTACCATGACAATGCAGGTTCCCATTTGGCTATGTTGGAGGAAGGCTCAACATAGGAAAGAAGAGGGCTCAACACAGGGATAATGAAGCTGTCTCTCCAGCCCTCACCCTAAAGCCATACAACTCAGTCTTCCCCGTATGTCTCTGGCACCTCCTGAGACCCTGTCTCTTAACTAGAGCCCAGGGTGGTATCTGGGAGTAAGAGTCTGTGCGTGGGCCCTTTAAGAGGATGTCTGGGTTTCCCACAGCCTTTTGTTTCATCTAGTGGGTGGAATCCCCATTGATTTTCATAGCCAGGTGTTGTCGGTCTTCCTCTTCCTGGCCCTGGTACTCCAAGTTGGGGAGCCTGGTCGGGGCTGGAACCCCTCACTCTTCAGGGGGAACCTCTGCAGTTTGAACTATTCCTCCTGGTTCTCACATGGGTGTGGGAACAGCTTGTTTTACATCTCCGCCCCTCCTACTAGTCTTAAGGTGGCTTCTTTATATTATTAGTTACAGGTCTTCTGTTCAGCTTGTCTTCAGATGGTTCTCCAGGCTGAATGTTCTATAATTTAGTTGTAATTTTAATGTGGTCATGGGAGGAGACAAGCACAACATTTACCTTCTCTATCATCTTGACTGGAACTCTTGACTGCTCAAGATTGAATTCTTTAAATGCCCCCTTCGACTCAACCGCCAACCTGTTAGCAGCCATATTTTCCTCTCTAGGACGGGGCCCAGAGACTGAAGCTCAGAAAAGTTCGTTGGTTGCCTAAGGCCACACAGCTCATAATGAAGGGAGACAGACTCCTGACACCTAGCCTTATGCTTTCCTGTATGGCACAAAGGCTATTCCTATTCTCCTGGCCCCCTTCTCCAGAGCCCACCTTCCTTCCTCTTCTATGATTTCCAGGCTTTTCCACTTTACCTAGGCCACAGAACCTCCCTACTCCTATTAGGGCTCTCTCGTATCTTTGTTAGCTCAATAAAAATTTATCAGTCTCATGCCCCATTCCCTCAGAAGCCTGTTCTCATCCAGATGTTCAGTTGAAATTCAAAGCAATCAACACTTTCACACTGAGGTGCTTGCAAATGACGATGGCTTGTAGGACTGGGGGTTTGTGAGCATGGCACCTTAAGCCAGCAGAGAGCGTTTGTGATGGTGGATGCTCAGGCACCATAAACATAAGGAGATTTTTAGCCAGGGATCTCCATGCATGAAAGCAAGCAGCAACCTCCCCTGCCACTGGACCTGAGGACAGGAAATTCCTGAGTCAATTCCATATGAGAAGTTTGTAGTGCCGACTTCCTCACACTTCCACTTAGGCCATTCTCTTCCTCCCCATGCTTGTAGATGGAGTGGCCGGAATTGGGTTGACTTTTTTTTTTTTTTAATATAACAAAGTTATGTATCAGCAGAGCTCAGAGAAACAGTGTAGGCTGTGGAGGCGAGTGTTGCAATCTTGGCACACCCCTTGTCTACACTGCCTACTTGCCTGCCTGCCGCTTTTCACAGAGCCTGGGGACAGATTTGGCAACCCTGGCTGTGTCCTGTGTCCTGGATAAGGAGCCTGGGGTCCTTGTTATCCTCTGCTGAACTGGTAAAACTATCTTCTCACTCATGGGCACCCCTTACTTCTTTGTGCAGGGACTAGAGGGTGCACTGGAGAGGACGGGGTAATGCTGGCTGAGTTGATGTGGGGAGAAGCACATCTCATCAAAGTGTGCTTGGGGAGGCAGGATGGTGGGATGCTCAGACTTTCTGGAGTCCAACTTCTTGGCTTCAAATTCCTTGACTTCCTAGCTAGGCAGACTTGGTTTCCTCATCTGTAAAATGAGAAATGATACTACCTCTCAGGGTTTTTGAAGTGGGGGCAGGGGAAGATAAATCTAGAGGAAGTACATTTTATTTTATACTTTTTATCAGTTTATTTTTGATATTCATCGCAGCTAGTTGTTTAAAGGAAAGAATCTGGAATCAGGGAAGTTGGAATTGGGTGTCCACATAGGGAACATGCTCATCTTGGGCCAAGTGCTCAGTAAGTGTATGATGTTTGCTATTTTGTCATCAGCTGTCCCGGTCTCTAGTGATGGGGTGAATTGAACGAGAGGTTCTGCCACTTTCCGCCTTCTTGCTGTGGCACTTTGGGCAGTTGTTTCACCTTGTTGGGAGGTGTGTTCTTGAAAACTGGAACTATGTCAGCACCCTTTCAGGTGGTTGTGAAAATGCAAGGGTGTTATCCAAGGTGCCCCTGGCCCAGGTAGTGATAAGTTTCTGAAACATCCTGAAAGACCTCTCTGGATGTTATCTGGCTCCACCAAGAGTATTAGTGGTCAGCTTGTTTCTTCCCTAGGGTGTTATGAAATTTTGGGGGCATCTTCAGTAACTCAGGTTCCTTGAGGACTCCAAAGCTCATGGGGTCCTGAGCTGTCCCCCCAACCTGGGGTGCAGAGCAAGACCACTGTGAGGAGCCAGGTCAAAGGTTGGCTGGTTGGCCCCTGTCTTCTCTATGCACTGTCTGCTCCTGTGAACCCTTCTCTTCTGCCTCTTCCCTCTGCCTTCCTTTCTTCTGTAACCAGTGCTTTGAGCCAGCTGTCATCTTCCAGAGCTTGAGTGGAACATCTTTGGGCAAAACTAAGCACTTATCCATCCCGAGTAGAAGGGTCTTCGAGGCCCCAGGTGCCGGCTGGGTTGTTGGTGACTTCCTCCCTCTGGGAGCTGGCTGTGTTCAGAGGTGATTCCTCAACTGTAAGGTAGGGGTGGTAATCAGGGCTGTTGGGAGGCTGGGGCGAAGTGAAGGACGCAAAGGACCCTGAGGGCTGACAGTGATGGTTCTCATGGCTCGGCATCTCGGTGGTTTCCAGGGTCTTTGATCTTGGCTATGCACTGCAGGGTCAGGGGCCTTCGGAAACATGCACCAGCAGAGAAGCAGGAAGGAGAGAGACAAAGTCTCCTCTGTCAGCCACTTGGGGCCCGCCCTTGGAGAGGCGAGTTAGGAAAAGGTGAGTGCTGTAAAGAGGGAGATGACGACTCCTGCTTGGTGGCACCCTGTCACTGGCCAGGATTTGTTTCATGGGCAATGGGTGGAAAATTACCTTGGATCCTTTCCTGAGGGGCCGGGAAGGCTAGGGCCAGTTCACTGAGCAGAGAGGTTTCTTCACACCCTGGGTGTGTGATCAGTGCTTTATTTGGAAGCAGAATAAAAGCAGAAAACAACTTTGAGTTGGTGGCTGCTTGGGGCTGCTCATCACCCCCATGCTGGATCCAGAACATGGCTCCTTACTGGCTTAGACTCCAGCCTCTGAGATCAGGGACAACACTGGAAACCTGCCAGCTAGCCTGTCATTGTCCTTTTTTCTATGGAGCCTGCCTCCTTCAGTCTGACTGGCTTCTTTTCTGGGAATGGCCAAGGTCCAGCTCTACCCTTTGGGGTTGATGAGGAGCCTTGGGTATAAACCTGCCTTTCTCACGTTGTAGATAGTTTCATTCGCCTGTAGAATTCATTCCTGATCCCCGATCCCCAAAATGGTCCTGTGAACTATTGTTATCTAACTTTGATAAATGTGGAAACTGAGGACCAAGAGTTGGAACAGCTAGTGCAGCTGGATTAAGAACCAAGTTTCCATGACTTCCTATAAACTTTGTACCATAGACATGGCCGTGGCTCTGTGGAGACAGATGGTCTAAGTGGCTCTGAAACATTTTCTTGATGGATTAAAGGAGAGCATAACCAATACAAAGGGGCAGGGCTTAAAACTTGCTTGCTCATCATAAATGATAGGGCTTCAGAGCCCCAGATACTATTAAAGATAAGTGAAAAATGATACACAGAATGATTGATTGTAACATTATAACATACATGAAGCTGAATTGTAACAGTAAGGGACTGGAAACAAGCCAAATACCCATCCCCAGGAGACTAGTTAAGTAAATGATGGCATATCCAACATGGAATACTATGCATATATCAAAAAGATTAGATTTTTTTTATATACTAATAGGAAATCATCTCCAAGATATATCGTTAGGTAAGAAAGACAAGTTGCAAAATACTGTGTGTAGTTTATTACCTTTTATGCAAAACAGGAGTGAAATTAAGATATACTTTTGTATTTGCCTAAAGAAACTCTGAAAGGAGACATGAGAAACTAATAAGGGTTGATGGGTGCAGTGAGGAGTGTGCGGGTGGTGGCAGAGTAGACGTAAGAATTTGCATTGTAACTTTTTTATAATTTTCGATTGTCTAGAACATCACCAATTAGATGGAGTTGTGTTGCCTAGTCAAAATTTTAAATTAAAAAAGCTAAATTAGAATTGTGAATAGATACCCGTGAGGCTAATAGCAAGTGCTATTTTGAAGTATTACTGTAAACTCTAATGTTCATGGCTTTCATCGCCATTATCCCTTTGACCATCACATGAACACATTTGAGATTTTAAACCTAGCTTTACTAGACTCCAGCTTCTTCAATGTCACAGGAGAAGGTTCCTTTCAGCCCACTTTATACCAGCCTGAGAGGGTCTTGTTTGGGGTTTATGCAGGGCGCACTTCTCTTTCTAGTATCCATGTCATCCTGGTGGCTGGGATGTGTTCCTGTGGCCCGCTGTGGGTGGTCAAGCTATTGTCTCACAGTGGACTTGCCATATCATTCCAAGAGAACCCTTGAACCCTTGGTGAAGCGTTTGCAGGAAAACAATATGTTTTTGTGCGGTCTCTTTGAGGCTAATATCCAATGGATAGAAAGAACCTCTAGAGAAGATAATGACTGAAAACTGATAGGGCTTTTAACCAGTCTTTTCCCTGCCAGGACCTCTCCAAGCACTGCCCCGACCCCACCACCAAATTGGTTGTGTGTTAAAAAACACTTACCATTTCCTGTTAATATTAATCAAAGACACTGACAAGCTCCCATCACATATTCTCTCCACTGAGATCACTGCCTCCTCCTTCATCAAGCCCCTGCCCTCCTGTGGCCTAGAGTGAAGAGGACTCTTCTCTCAAATCCCCTAGTGCTGAGGGGCAGGGCCAGCTTCGTGGACATGTGACCAGAGCAGCTACAAGAGCCTCAGAAGGGCCTATGCTAGGCTTAATGCTCTATAGCTGCCATCTTGAAATTCGTAATATTCTCTAAATAAGGAGCCCACATGTTCACTTTGCACCGGGCCCCACAACGTATACAGCTGTTTCCACTGAGGGTTGTGAATTTCCTGGGAAGAAACATACTGGGGTTGAGCTGCAGGGTCCACTTTCCAGTCTTTCTTCTGCTCCTCGTCCACCCGATAGTAAGTGACACCTGGACGTGCCTCGAGCCTTCCAAGGCACTCTCAGTAGGTGGTTGTCCTTCAACAACAGAAGGTAGTGGCCAGGTTCACTCCCAGGTGACAGTTGAGAGGAACCTGGGCTCACAGAGGACAAGTCACCTGTCCAAGGGCCCATGGCTCATGAGTCTGGACAGAAGAAAGCTGACTCTGAAATATGGGCGTTTGGGCTGAAACCACAGGGGCCTCAGCAGGTCTCTCTTGTATCTGTGAGCTAAGGCTCAGTCTTTATATCTGTGGAATAGAGGTGAAGAGAGTAGCTAGCTGTGCCTCTGCCGACAAGTATCTAAATTCTGGAAAATTCCTGACGTAGGTACCAGCCTGTGGCTACCTTCTTAAATAATAGCCCTGGCCTCTGTGAGCCTCAGTTTCCTCATCTGCCAATGGGGATCAACAGGGCCCTTATGAGAATTTAAGGACACAGACAAGTGCTCAGCACAGGGCCCAGCATAGGTGGGTGGGTGAGGTCAAGATCAGGAGATTCTATTCCTCCCTCTGGGGCAGAGGAGTGGGTGATCTGTGAGTAGGGAAACTATGTGGTTTCTTATTCAAATGGGGGCACTTTGAGAGTGAAAGGGACTCTTCTAATACGTATGTTGGGACAAGAGATGTAAACTGTCACTCTATGTGTGGGTCATGAGTTCCATGTCAGCATCCTGTTTCCATAGAACACGGTTAACAGACAAACAAGTGTCAGGGAGTGAGCATAATGATGCCCCGGGCCTGTGGCCAGTTGGTGGAGAACACAGCTGGGTTCTAGCATTTGCTATAGTGAATAGTGTCCTGCTTACCGCTGCTAAAAACACGAAGATGCCAGTTCAGATAAACAATGTCAAAGAGAACGCCGTGAAGGCCACCTCGTTGAGACCCTCTGCTAGATGTTCTAGAAATGTCTTCAGATTAAGCCAGTAATGCATAAACTTGGATGTCTAGACTGAAAGACATAGTCACTCCTTCCCTGGCACATCTAGGAAAAAACTGTGGCTCTTATTGAACTGCCGTTTGGGGCAGTGTCACCAGCTTATGGAGAGTATGTTATGTTCAGGCAGCCAGTGTTTAGATGCCTCTTGAAACATCTGGAAGCTCAAGGCTGTGTTCATGGTTAGGATGTCACTGAGGATGCTCATCACTACATCACACTGTGTCCTCCCTACACGGACCTCTAGAGAATATCTTTCTGCTGCTGGCCCTAGGAGGGCTTGTCATTCCCTAGAGGGTTTGCTTTTAGCCAGGGTAAATGTCTTCCCTTTTCCAGACTGGGCGTCTGGGAGTCCGATGTGTGGCCCACCCATGCTAAGTATTTAGGACATTACTTATCGTCTGCATTTTTCCCCTCAGCCTTGGCTCTGTTTTCTATCCCCACCCACGTTTCC
>CM053510.1:88904312-88924382 GCA_028627145.1 Eidolon dupreanum | reverse complement strand
ATCTATCTATCTATCTATCTATCTATCTATTATTTATTTATTTATTTTCAATCATGGTTGCATTCAATATTTTATTAGTTTCAGGTGTACAGCATAGTGGTTAGACGCTTACGTAACTTAAGAAGTGATCCCCTCAATAAGTCTAGTACCCTCTTGACACCATCTGCAGCTATTGCAATATTATTGACTATATTCCCTATGCTGTACTTTATATCCCTATGACTATTTTTATAACTGGTAATTTGTACTTCTTAATCCCTTCACCTTTTTCACCCAACCCTCCTAATCTCCTCCCATCTGGCAACGAACTGGAGGAACGTTCTAGACAGCTGTGTGGATTGCAGCTGAGGCCCCTTAGAACATGGGCTCTGGACTCCTGCAGATCCGAGTTTGAGTCCTGCTCCCACCTGGCGCTGGCTGGTAATCTTGATTAGGCTCTTTTCAGAGCCTCATTTTTAACCTTTATTGAGTGGGGATAATAATCATGTCCTCCTGGGGCAGAAAACGCAGGGAGATAAGAAAGACCAAGCGCCCAGCCAGATGCCTGGCACATGTCAGAATGATCATTCTCTTTCTTCTTGTTATCACTCTGCTGCCTGCTGTGCCTGGATTTGTGTTGAGTGTACGGTGAGGCTGGGGGCGGGGAGCAGAGGGGACAAGAAAAGGACAGGAGAGGGAACTGTAAGAGCAAAGGCTCAGAACCACTGGGCTCCTGGAGCACAAGGGAGTGGGTTGGCAGAACCCAAAAGGAAGGACTCGGACTCCCACTGGGTTGCTTCCACCTTTTGGCTGTTATTAAAAAAAATAATAATAAAATAAAATAAAATAATGCCACATTGATTTCTGAAAACCAGCCTAAATTTTTGAGAGCAATTCCTGTATTAAACTCTCGGGTTCTCCCTCAGTGGCCCCTCCCTGACCCCAGCTGGGGGCTTCCTGTGAGTCCTGCATCCCTGTTCTGGGTCAGTGACCCCAGGTTGCTGACCTCACTAGAGCTGGCCAAGAGGGATGGAGACCAGTGTTCACACCCAGGGGCCCTCCCTTCCTCTCCTGGCAGCTTATCTTCCTTTTCTCCTTAACATCCCCTTCCTGGAGCTCCTGGAGCGTCAATATTACACACATGCATATGCACACCCCCCACCCTCACGTACATGCATTTAGCCTTTTGTTTTTCACCAGAAGTGAGATACCAAGATCCAGGATCTAGTCTAAGTGCCTTATTTAATCCCAGAACAGTTCTATGTAAGAGGCAGTATTTCCCACACTTTACAGATAGGGAAACTGAGGCATGGGGCAGATAAATGATTCTCCTTAGACCCCACAGCTAGCTGGGGTTAAACACAGGAAGCCTTGCTCGAGAGTTGGGTGCTCAGCTCTATTTAGGAAAGGCTCTGCACCCACCAAGGCTCAGCTCAAATATCACCTCCTCTAAGAAGCTTCCCTGATTTCCCCAGCTACCATCTCTGCTTTGTACAGAGCCAGGGCCACAAATTCAGCAACTTATAAGGCCAGGCAGGAGACATGAGTGACTAATGTAGTGACATTATTCACTTTCCCCAAAGAAATTCATGCTCTCCTATTAAAGCTGAAAATGAGAATGACTTGGTTCATCTTTCTGTCACCAGTATGCTCTTATTTCTATAACAGCAATGCCGCAAGCTCTGTGGTGGACTGCAGCTGACTCGTTGCCCCAGCATCAAGGAGATAATCAGGAGGGATGGGGACTGGGGATAACCTCAACCAGTCTGTAATGCAGGCCTAGTACGGCCAGTTTGCTGGAAGTCTGGATTTTAGGGGACATCTCAAAACACTGACCATCCCATGATCTTTTCCTGTACCCACCTCCCCCATTTGGGGATAGAGACTGGGCCATCGTACTTCCACAGCATCTAGTGAGAAGTGTGGCACTTAGAAGATGTCCATTGGCTGCTTTTTCAGTTGATGTTTGAACACAGGGATCCATGCTGTTTCCTGAACCTGCTAAACCTGTTCCTGCCTCAGGGCCTTTGCACTTGCAGTCCCCACTGCCTAGGGCTCTCTTCTATCAGATAGTCAGGCCTTTCTCTCACTTTTTTCAGGTTTCTACTCAAAAGTTACCTTCTCAGAGAGGCCTTCTCTGAGCACTCTACCTAAAATAGCACTCCTATCTCTATGTCCCATTCCTCTTCATATTTTATTTGTAGCACATATCACCACCTGCCATTATATTCATTTTATTTTTTAGCATTTACATAGTGCTTCTGATGAACCACGTATGCTTAGAAACATGACCAACGTAAGCTCATTTAGTCCTCGTAACAACCCTGTGAGGGAAGAGCTATTATCACCCCTATTTTTCAGTTAGGAATACTGAGTCACGGAGAGATATGGTGACTTGTCCAAGGTCACACAGCTGGTGAGTGGCAGAGCAGGGATTCAAACCCAGGCAGTCTGGCTCCAGAGGTATTTCTCTTCTTTATTATGCGTTTTAAAAATCTGTTTGTTACCATTTCCACCCCCTTGAGAATGCCAGCCCCCTCCAGAGATGTGTCCTTTTGCTCCCTGCTGTATCTCCAGGACCCAGACCTGTGCCTGGTATATAATAGATGTTTAATAAATATTTCTTGTAAGGATAGAGGAAGGAAGACAGGAGGATCAGGGCACCAGAGGGAATCCTTGGCCTTCTGAGTTTTCCATTAGCCGAATGTCAAGGCCATCTTTTGGAAGTTTCTCAGCTTCCCGAAGAGTTGGAGTCAGCCTAAGAAAGGCCTCATCCTGCCCTCTCTCACCCTCCCTTGTCCTCCAGTAGGGCCTCTGTTTTCTGACCTCTCCCAGGCAAAGGTGCCAAACCGCACTCCTGGAACCCCGGGCCCATGCTGAGCACATTTCCTCCCACGACAGGGCCATGGAGGAGGATGTTCCAGGCTGCAGCCAGAAGTCTCTGGAACAAGATGGCCTGGAATGAATGGGGCTGTTGGGCAGCCAGCGAGGGGCCTGAGTGGGCCTGTCCTAGGCCAGATGTGCTCAGGGCCTAGTGCTGCTCAAGGAATGAGCAGATGGGACATGAGGGGAAAGCTGGGAAGGGGATCTGATGCTGCAGCCTCCTGATGTCTCCAATTTATTTAACATTCCCTGACCTCAGACCCTGTTTTGAGTAGTTCCAGAGAAGGCTGGTGCTCTGCCTAGTCGTCCTTGGACCTTAAAATAGTGGACCCCTCTGAGGGAGCAGTGGGAACACATTTCCCAGTTTCTCCTTTCCTATAATATTAATAAGAATTGTGATTGTGACAGGCATGATATCAAGCACTTCACCAGCCTCGTTTCATTGAATCCTTGTGTTACTGCATTAAAGAAGTTCGTTGGCCTGCACTCATCAAAGCCAAATGAGACACAAACAGGAGTTTGCAGCAAAGAAAGTATAGGTTTACTGTTTAAGGAAAGGGGTCCAAGCCCAGAGACACAGTGAACTAGTGCTCAAAGACCTGGCTCCTCAATGGCCTCTAGGAAATGAGTTATCTAGGGGAAAAATTATTAGTCATAGTAGCTAAGGGATTTGGCGTCATGGGCTCTCCTGATTGGTTGGGACAAGGGTGGGAAGCAGTTGATCATTGCATCAGGTCATGGTGTCAGTCATGGTGTCACATTCTGCCTTCACGGGTCTGGCGGGCAAGATGTTATCTTTAGTTTGATGGAAACTCTGTTCCTGTGGTCTACAGGCCTGAGGCTTTGTTCCTAAGACTGATGCTGACCAGAATCTGATGTCCTAAGGGCTTCATGATTAAGGGAGTGGTCATGTAGTACCTGTCCAGGTGGAAGGATAAAGAAAGAAAAGAAGCGAGTCACGGTGCTATCAGACTAGAGGAGGCCAGTTTGAATCAAGAAGAAAGAAAAGAGAAAAAATCATTTTAAAGAAGTGAAATTTTTGCACAGTTACATTCACAACTCCCAGAGATAGATGCGACAGTTGTGGAGTCTGAGGCTCAGAGAGGCGAGGCAACCTGGACAAGGTCACACAGCTTGCATGCGATGGAGCTAGATTAAAACCTAGTGCTAACATGGTTCCAGGGAAAACCAGGAGAGGAGGAGCCAGAAGCCCAGCCTGGAGCTCCTGATTTTACGCAGTGCCTACTTGCTGAGAAAGATTATGAAACTTGTTTGAACCTCAGTTTTCTCATCTGTGAAATGGGAATACGGGGGGCATGGCCTCATTTAAGACCCTATAAGGGGTTGGCTGTTTTGCTAAGTGCATCACATCATCACTTCCCTTCATCTTTACAGTATATTGGGCCAGCTCTGTGTCCCAGAAGGGGCCATTTCCTTGTTATGCTTTAATGCCCCAGACTGACAGAGGTGGGACAATAGAGGGGCTTTAATCAAGTTGAAAAGTGGCCTGCTGAGGCTCTTGCAGGGGAGGTGGAGATGCTGGGAAGGGAGATGGGGCCAACCTGAGGGTGGAGGAGCAGTAACCATGGGTTCCTCATCTGGCCAGACCAGCATCTGGTCTGGGAGGAGGAGGCTGAGAGGAATCACTGGCTGCAGACTGGTTCTCATCCCTCCTCTGCTTCCAACTGCCCCCCACCCCCCACCCCCCCCACCCCCCTACCCCCGCCCGCCAGGCTCCTCTTTGAGCTCTGTTGGTTTCTGGAAACAGCCCTTTGCTTTGATTCAAAATCTGCAAACTGTATTCACCCCGGATTGCTTCTCACTGTGGGACGGGAATGCTGCTATTTCTTACAAATGCGTCATCATCTGATTTTTCTATATGAACATTTGCTGGGCACCTCCTGTGCACTGGACACTGTGTCACATCATTGTTTCATGACATGCTCACACAGATGCTAATTGACTAATTCTAGAAGGGGGCTAATAATATCAGCCCTAATTTACAGATGAGCACACTGAAGCTTGGAGAAGAGAGGGAATTTGTCCATAGTCACTGAACTAGGAAGGACTTTTGAAACTAGACTCCCAAGTGTGGGCTCCTTTAGTCACTGGATGCCTTGGAATAAGGCACAAGTCTGAGGCAAACTTGTCACAGCAATGACCCCAGACTTGCTCATGGAGTGGTGGTGGGGAGGCTTATAAATTAATCTTGAACCTCTGGCCCAGAGAACTTAGATCTGTAAGGGGTCCCAAAAGATCGCTTCATCTAGACCTCCTGATTTTTTGAGAGAAAGATTTTATATTGCCATTTCGTGGGTATCTCAACTATGTCTCAGAGAGATAAAGCAACTTTTTCAAGGCCACACTGTATAGCACTGTATTTTTATTGGCAAAAGCCTGGGAATAGACAGACACTTGGCCCATACCAACTTTGGTATTTTTTAAAGCTGGAAGGGGGCCTTTAAAACCATCGACTCCAACCTCTTTGTTTTACAGATGAGGAAACCAAGGCCCCAAAGGGTCAGGGATTTATCTAAGAACATTTGCCAAGTAGAGCCTGCCAGGTATAAAAGAGCACTAGATTCTCAATCTGGATTCAAATTCCACTTCTGCCTCTCAGTGCCATGTGATCTTGGGTAAGATGCTTAACCTCCCTGGGCCTCAGCTTCCTTAACTCTAAAATGGGCATAATAATGGCCACCATCCCCTGGGATTTATGTGAGGTGATGAACATAGAGTGCTTCTCAGCATCCTAGGACACATAGTAGGTGCTCGATAAAATATTGCCATTTTGGTGGTTATTTTTAATATTATTTAGCCCTGACATTCTAGAATTCAAAGACCAGGATGGCCAGCTGGGTCTCATATTCTGGCCTGGGCTCTGATGTGAATTTCAGGGCCCTGGAGAAATTCTCATTAATCTGACTGAGCAACAGAGAGGAAGGGAGGGAGCAAAGCCTGCGGGTCGAAAACAAGGGCTCCAGAAGCAGACAACCCTGGTCCTCAGCCTCCTTGCTCTTCAGGTCAGGACCCTGTTGATGGGGATAGTTGCTTTGGCTGCCACCTCCCAGGTGTCTCAAGATGCCAGGAAGAGAAGCCATGCTTTGAGACAGTATTAGATGTAGTCTGGCCTTCAGGGCTGAAGGTGGGCTGTGCTGGCCTGGATTTAGGAGGGTAGGGGCTGGGACAACAACTTCTCAGGGGGACTCAGAAGCCCCTGAGTTCAGGCTCCAAGCCGCACTGTGAGCAGGACATCCAGGCCATGGGCTGGCTCCTGGCTCAGGGAGCTTAGGCCACCACAGGCAGCCGTCTGAGACCACATCCTGAGTGGCTCAAATGAATCCTGCCTGTCGCATTCCAGACACTCTGTGTACACAGCTCAGGATTATTTGTGTGAGTGGACTCAAGGCTGACTTCAGGGGATTAAGTAAATGGAGTGCTAGACTGCCCAGTCCAGTGGGATATAAGCAAGGGAGAAAATTTGTTTACAGGTCACCTTCAGGGGCTTGGGGCAGTGTTTATGGGGAGAGGTACAGGCTATCTGCCTGATGGCTTTGGATGCAAGTTGAGTGGCTGGGAAGACATATAGGGTTTGTATGTTGGACTCATTGTTGGGGGGCCCAAGTGGCTTTCTGGCCTGGAAGGAGAAATGTCCATCCAAACACTCTTGCCTTTTGTGGCTGGAAATGGCTGGCTGCTGGGTCTGCAACAAAGTGGTGGGATTGGATTTGCAAGGAGGTGTTTGCATGCTACCTGGGCCCTGGGTCGGGCTGTGGCTGGGGTCAAGCCTTGACTCAGTTTTAGGGTAGGCAGGGACCATATCACTTGGGCCTTAAGGGACTTTGGTAAGGAGTTGTTGTTATTCTAAGGGCAAGAGGAGCAGCTGGGAACTTTTAAGCAGGAAGAAATACAATATGGTTTGAATTTTAAAAAGATCTCTCCAGCTACTAGGTGGAAAATGTAATCATAGTTGAAGCGAGAGATTGGTTAGGGGACCATTGCAGTCATCCAGGTGAGCAGAAATGATGGAAAAGATTTGCGGGCTGTTTAGGAGACAAAATAGGTAGGATTTGATAGACATGGGTGAGAAAGGAGGAGGCAGGGAGAGTCTAGGTTCTCCATCAGTTTTAGCAGGAAATGAACTTCCTGCTCAGATGGGGGTGACTGATGAGAACTTAGGCAAGAGAAGACTTAGAAAGGGGTGGATAATCTCAGGGATGATGCAGTGATGCAAGGTATAGGATGCAAGGAGACCTTCCTGCCCTTGGCTAAGGGCCAGAGGAGGGTGTGGTCACTGCCTCAAAGGTTGCTATGGCCAGTTCGTGGAGATGCTGCAGGAAGAGAGCTGGGAGGATGAACACCCGACTTTGCTCTTCTGCTGCCCTGCAACCCCCACCCTTGAGCCCCTCATTGATCAAACCCAACTAGAGCTCAGAGAGCAAGGAGCATATCGATGTCATTCCTACGGGTCAGCCTGAAGGGCACAGAATAGCAGGGAGCAGATTTTGGACAGAGCACGCTGGGAGGAAAGAGTGGCATTCTAATGGGGAAAAGCCAGGCAGAGGAGTAGATATTCGGGCTCTTTCTGTGTTTTCATCAGCTACTGGAGGTTTCTGAGGCCTCTGCCTTTGAAAAGGTCTGCTGTGCAGGGCCAGGGGCTTCACATACCCGTGCAGAGCCCTAAGCTCACACACAGCCCCATCCCAGCCAAAAGAAAATGGGGCAGCCCATTAGGCAGCCAGCACCTTATAGTCCCACTGTAGTGACTCTGAGAGCTCCGAGTGTGGGCGTGGGACCAGGGAGGAAATTCTCTCCCAACTCAGAGCTAATTCTGTCCCGGGGCTGGCAGCCAGGCCTGCTGCTGGAACATCTGCTGGCGCTATGTGGTTTCGAGGTTTCTGAGTTTCTCAGAGCTGGGGATCCAGAAACTGTAACCCCTGAGATGTTTCCTGGAGCCATCTGTGGGGGCTGGGAGACCCCTTCTGTCTGTCCTGAAGGAACAGGAACTGGTAGATGAGACCACCCGGGGAACTCAGGCAGGAGCTGAAGACATCAGGACCTACAGTCAGCACTGGACCTGGGGGCAGTGGGGAGCCTGCTTGATGGGGAGAGGGGTGCCTGGAAGGCCCCATTACATTTCAGCTGCTAACTGAGGCTGTGATCTTGGGTGAGTAGAAATAGCAGATGTTTGAGGGTCAGAGACTCCTTTGTTCGAATCCGAGGCTGATGGTTAAAGGCTGTGTGAGGCACGGTTAGTCACTTCACCTTTCTGAGTGAGCTTCCATTTGCAAACCTATGCAGTGAGGATACAGTGTGAGGCATAAGGTGTCAGAAGTGCCACGTAGAGTTGTAGGCTCTGGGGCATATGCTACACATGACAGCCAGGGCTCTCTTCTCTGTCGCTTGGAGTGGGAGGCATACTTGCTCTCTTTGGACTTCAGTTTCCTCAGCTACAAAATGCAATGACCTCCAAGGGGCCTCCCAGGCCCTTAAAGCCTTTCGGTGGCCAAGAGCTTTGGAGTAGAGGCATAGGGGATGCCCCTCTGGGCTGTCATGGCGGGTTGTAGGGGAGGTGGGAGATGGTGACAGGAGCCAGGCCAAACACTAGGGAAGAGCTCCCAGTTTCTCTGATGGGCTCCCACACCCATGGGACAGATAAGGCTCCTGCATTGGGCCTATGGCCTGTGGCCAGGAGGAGGTTAGCGGCAGTCTGCCATAGGAGAGCAGAGGGTTGGAAGAGCCAGTGAGTGGCTGCTGGTGGCTTGGCTGAGCTAGGCATGCAGGTGAATGATGTGGGCAGTTGAGGGGCTGCTGAGCCTCTCAGAGGGGAGGGGAGGTGGAGAGGGAGACAGAGACAGAGACTTCTTTGTGGAGAAGAGAGAGGCAGAAAGAGTCGGACACAGAGAGGCATGCAGGGTGGAGGTTTGGGAGAGAGAGCATGAGCTAAGAGAAAGAGAGGAACATGAACAAATAGACACAGACAGACAGACATGGACAGAAAGGGAGTGAGTCCTTTCCTGACTCAGGGTATGCTTTTGGTCAAGAGGACTGGGCAGTAACATGGAGAGAAAGTAGAAAGCATACCTCTGCTGCCCAGCTGCCTCTCAGTCCTGCTTTCCTCTGAGACCAGGAGGACACAGGCCGACAGTCAGCAGCTGGAGGAGGTAGGGCCCTGGATTCATAAGGGCCCAGGTTCAAATGCCTACATTGCCACTAACCAGGTGTGTGACTTCAGACAAGCAACCCTCCTCCCATTGTGTCCCAGACCTCCCTTGTTCTATTGGGACTGAAGACATTGACATTGTAGCATTAGGGAAAGGTCCAGGTGAGAAAACGTGTGTTCAATGCACTTCAGCCTCCTCTCCTGGGCCAGAGAGCAGCAGATTCCATACATCCTTGAAGGACGAATGAATGAATGAGCCCTGCCTCCAGAGGGTTTTTCCCGAAGCACCTGGCATCATGACACATTCCCACCTGAGCCACTAATTAGAGGCAGAGGAGCTTTAGGGAAAATCCCAAAGCACTTGGAGCCTCATCTTGTCCCATCTGTAAAATGCATACACAGAACCCTGTTAGATTGATCTCATGGAGGCTCCTGGGAGGTTCCACTGGGGCAAAGCCAGAGGATTCTGGAATGTTCTGAGAAGATGAGGCAGTAGACAAGGAAAGAGAGTGGGTTTGGCATTTCAGCAGGCTCTGAGCTTCCTTCTCTGTCCAGGTTGACTAATTTGATCTACCTTGCTTACCTGATCTACCTGTGTGAACTTAAGCACCTCACTGACCCTTTCTGGGCTTGTTTCCTCATCTGTAATAGTGTTTAGAACCATGCTTGGAATGCAGTCAAGGTTATAAACATTTTTTTTTTTTAATAAAAATTAAGCGAAGAACATCTGCCCGAGGTTTTTGCTCTCTGTGGCAGAAGGAACCAGATGTGACCTTGAGCCCCATGCCCTTTCCCAGCAAGGGTCTGCAGTGGCAAGGGCCATCTGTAGTGGGATCTTCTGCCTGGTGACCATCTGGCAGCTGGTAGGGTCTGGGCTTGCCAAGGAGGTACCAGGACCTTATCACTGCGTAGCCACCTCGAACTGGGCTGATGCTGTTACCTCCATTGCCTCCTCCAAGTTCATCCATTCCCTGCCTGACAGAGGAGGCTGGCAGGGTGGGGCTCTCAAGGCCCCTGGGGCAAGGCTAAGGCTGTTTGTTTGGCCCTTGGCCTGTCCAGTGTGGCTTCCTCAGGGATTTCAGTGACCCACGCACTGCTGGAGCATAAACCCCACGCAGGGGTTTGGGGTGTCTGCTTGTTTGCTTTGGGTTTTTCTGGACCTCAGAAGAGGAGGGAGGGCTGACATAATGACACCCGTCTATCCACCCTCATCTGCATCATCACTGGCCTCTGGAAGCCCCCGCACTTGTCTTGTTTTCTTTCTTCACTATATTCATTTCCTTTTAGCCCCATTTTCTACTCCTCTCCCTCCCATTTCCTCTCCCAGGGAACTATTCTAATTTGTTCAATGTGTATCTTGTGATTTGGCCGTGGTCTTGCAAAATGTGCATTACCGTTTTATGCATGTTGCTGTTTTTACGTGCATGTTTTTAATGCACTTAAGTGCTGTGAGGGTGGGTGGTTTCAAGGTGCTTCATGTTCTGTGGCCGTGTGTGCAGTTGATAATCTGTTGCTTCTAACAGCTGCGTAGCATTCACCCATCTCTCTCTTCCAGCCATTGGAGATGCATCTGTGCGTTGCCTGAATCCCCTGGATCCTTGACTTTTTGTGTAGACAGTCTCGCTGTGGACAGCTTGCAAACATCCTGACAGCTCGCACCTGTAGCTCTTTGTGGAAGGAACGCACAACCCAGGATAGCGGGGAGTGATATAAATTCTCAGCCTCCTGGCATGTGACCTCCATTGTTCTTTGAGCCCCCAGTGTGAGTCAAGGCCACCTTCTGCACCCTTGCCCAGCCTCCTCCCCTTCCCAATCCTACTTTTCCACTCCCTTACAGATATTTCCTGGAATACTTTCTTAATAAATAAATCACTTTTGCAGGAATCCTCATTTGAGGCTAGTTTCTGGAGTTCTGAAGCTAAGGGATACCTCTGCAAACACTGCCCACGAGCATCCTGGTGTGTGGTTCCTTGGGGGACTGTGAGGTGCTCAGGGGTTGATGGGTCCGCACAGCATGGCATGAGAACCTGTGCCTCACCCCACCAAACCGAGGAGTATCCATGTCAGCTTTCTAGTCCTTGCCACAGTCTGGTAGGTACAAAGTCTCATTTAGTTGTGATTCTCATTTGCATGTCTTTGAGTATCAATTTGTCATCTGCTTGGGTTTGGGGTTTTCCTTCTGTAAATTACCTGTTCATATAATTTGTTCATTTTTCTGTTGGGATTGCTGTCTTTTGGATTTGCAGGAAGGAGTTACTTATACATTCTAGATGGCAATTCCTTGTTGGGTTTAGAGATTTTAAATCTCCCACTGGGGACGTGGTGTGTGTGTGTGTGTGTGTGTGTGTGTGTGTGTGTGTGTCCTATTATAAGGATATGGCCCAGGCCCAAGTGTGGGCCAGGCCTTGGTGCAGAGAGCTGGGGGTAAGACTCCCGAGCATGCAGTGATCTGGAGAAATCACAGAGAGTAATGCTAAGTTATAACAGTAATAACAGATGAAGGTGTTATGGGTTGAATAGCATCCATCCCCCTGCGAATCCACATGTTGACATCCTAACTTCCAGTATTTCAGAACGTGACTATATTTGGAGATAGGGCCTTTAAAGAGGTGGTTAGGGTAAAATGAGGCCACTAAGGTGGACCCTAATCCAACCTGACTGGTGTCCTTATAAGAGATTAGGACACAGACATACATAGAGGGGTGACCATGTGAGGATACAGGGAGAATGTGGCCATCCACAAGCCAGGGAGAAAGGCCTCGGGAGAAACCAACCTTGCTGACACCTTGATCTTGGACTTCCAGCCTTTAGAACTGTGAGAAAAAGTCTGCTGGTCAAGTTGCCCAGTCTGCAGTGCTTTGTTACAGCAACCTGAGCTGCCTGATAACAGCAGGCATCAAGCTTTAGGTTTCCAAAGCCTCGGAGTGAAGGCTGCTGAACCAAGGGCTACTTGGAAGAGTCTGTCACAACATTTCTTATGGGCTTGGAACCTGCCCTGAGCTGTGGGCTGTTGAAGGACAAGCATCTGTTACCTAGAAGGCCTTTTGTGAGGACGGTGGCAGATAGGACATAGCATCGAGGGAAAGGCCTGGGGACAGAGTGGAGACAAAGGAGGCAAGAAAGGTCAGAACCAGGTGCTAATAAAAACTCTGGTGGGCACTCAATATAGATGGAGCCACCACTAGCAGCAACAACAACAAAAACAAAAATAATAGTGGCCTTAAGCTTAACAATGGTGCAAAATGCTTCACAGAGCTCACTTTACCTCCCTGTGTCTCAGTGTCCTCATCTGAAAATAAATATAATCATGTCATAACCTGGAAGAGCTGTCCTGAGAACTGGGTGAGACGTGTGTACAGGAAGTGGCCTAATTAATTATCTACGGTGAGCCTTCCATGTGCCAGGCAGTCAGTGCCTGAGTACTTAACTTAACAGTACTTTATTCACCCTCACCACAGCCCCAGGAGCTTGGTCCTTGGATTAGCCCCATTGCTTTAGACTGTTGTAATGAAATTGAGTTTCAGCAATGGACTTTAGTCAGTTCTGGCTGCTCTAACAGAAAGTAAGAGACTGGGTGGCTTAAACAACAAATATTTATTTCTCACAGTTCTGGAGGCTGGAAAGTCCAAGATCAAGGTGCTGGCAGATTTGGTGTTTGGCAAGAACCTGCATCCTAGTTCATAGACTGTGTCCTCACATCAGGGAAGGGGTAAGAGCTTTTTATAGTTCCTTTTGTAAGGGCACTAACCCCATTCATGAGCGCTCCACCCTTATGACCTAATCATCCCCCAAAGGCACCACTTTCGAATACCATTGTACTGGGGATTAGATTTCAACATCCGAACATAGGATGAACACAAAAGTGCCCAAGATTACACAGTTTGTAGGTTGTGGAGACAAGAGTTGACATTGGTGGTTATGAGGCTGTGTGCTGGGCTTTTAACCCCTTTGTTCTACTGTGCTTTGTTCCATGGCATCATCATTGTCATTATTATTATTTCTAATTTCCAGATCAACCCAGTGAGCTAGAAAGAGTATGAAATCATCCATCCATTTGCTCATTCATTCATTTGTTCATTCATTCATTTGTCCAACAATATCTCAGGTAATGTGCCAGAGTTATGTAAGATGCCACTGTCAGAGACAGTTGGGCGATGGGTACATGGGACTTCTCTGTACCGTTTTTGCAACTTTCCATGAGTCTGTAATTATTTCAAAATAAAGTTATAAAAATTTATAAAAAGAAAGGGATTTAGAAACCATCTACCTCCTAGTTCGACCTCCAGAAACTCATATTTAGTTCCTTAGCTCATCCTCCTAGCAGCCCTGAGAAGTAGGCATGGCATATAATATTATTCCCATTTTGCAGATTGTGCAACTGAGGCTCAGACCGGATAAGCACCTTGCTCAGATGTCACAGCAGATTTCTGCCTCCTGAACCACATCCCTTCTGGCATTGTCTCCTGGAGACCTATAGGAAACGTCCCAAGGAAAGGACAGCCACGACTGGCCTGGGGAATCTGTCCCAGGAGCCTCAGAGCAGACCAGCTCTAGGCCCTGGTTCCAAATGAGTTGTGAGTTCAGGGTCACAGGAGGAATCTTGGAGCCAAGCCAGGACAACTCATCTGACCTCTGGGCTCTCTGGGGAGCTAAGGGCTGTAAAGTGGACAGGCTGGCCACAGCCTCACATGCTGTCTGGGCTGTGATGGACAATGTCATCTTTGGCAAATTATCTCCATGTTTGCCCCAAACCTCAGCCAGATGGTCCAGAAAACTGGGGAAGGCAAATTCCTTGAGAAACTAGAAAAAGGAGGAGATCAATGAAGAGGTGTCCCTGGAGGGTGGAGCTGGGGAACCATGAGTCATCATGAAGGGTGTGAACAGACATGGAAAACAAGGTGGTTAAGAGCAGGGCTCAGAGTCAGAGCAAACTGGGTGTGCATTGGTCACTAGTTGACTGTGTGACACTAGCCTCACTTCCTTACCTTTACATTGAGAGTAATAGCAGTACCACTCCTGGGCATTGAGGTGTGTGAGTTAATGCAATTAAAGCATTTAGTGTAGTGTTCGAGCTATTGTGTACACCAATCATTATTTATTACAAGGAACTGAAACCAATATAAAGTATAATTAGATGTAGACATAAGGACCAACCAAAACCAATGCAGAAAACTGCATACCAGCAGGGTTAATGAGGTTGCTGCCTTTGACCTGCCAATGTGACTGAGCTTCCTTGTGGCCATATCAAAAAGGGAAATGTGATCAGTTGTAGAACTTAGATTATCAAAAATGAGAAAGCAGCCAAGTTTTTCAGGAAAAGCCATGTTATCTATTATCCTGAATTCTCTGGGGCACTTCTCACTGGGCTGGGACTTCATAAAGGGCAGCCCAAGAGAGAACAGGGGCTGGCGTCATTGACCAGGAATTACACAGCATTGCAGGTGTGATTTTCATGTAGCCTTGAAGGAAAGATAAAGGGAAACCTGAAAAGGTGGCTCAGGGAAAGCAGCTCCGTGGAGGATCAAGATCGTGATGAAGGTCTGGGTTCTCAGGGTTCAAGGTTGAGGCTTAGGAGGCTCAGAGAGGTGGAACAGTTAATCCCTCTATGAAGCATGGGAGCCAAAGAGACTTTTCACTTGGGATCCTTGGAAGTCAGACTCTGGAGTCAGAATTCCCAGCTGTGTGGCCTCAGCCAAGTTGCTTCACCTCAGAACCTCATTTTCTTACCTGCAAATTAACATTATCCTTGCAGGGCTGTTGGAAACATTGCGTGGAGTCTTGCATAGCAGTGCTCAGCATATAACTAAGCATTCAAATAAATGTTACCTATGTGTATACACATATTATGTGTATACAGTTACATATACTTTTTTCATAAGCTTCCTGGTTGTGGATGGTTTAAGAAATATAAATAATTAGAATTGTATAGCTATTTACAATTTACAATTGGCAAAGCATTCATTGTTATCTCACATGACCCTCCTGATAACATAGGGAGGTGTTCTTATCTCCATTGGAGAAATGAGACTGGAGCTTAGAGAAGCAAACTCCTTGTCTGTATTGCCCTTGACCTGCTCTTGAATCTAGAATTGGGAGACAAGTAGGCAGGATAAACTGGTCCTCTGGCCTTCCTAGCCTCTCCCATGTTCCCAGGCTAAGGCTATTTTACAAGAGAGTTAAGAGTGGAAGCCTGAGATATAATAATAATGGCAAGAACAGTAATAATAACAATAACAACATAGTGCCTACCCCATAACAGGCCCTGTTCTAAGTGCTTTACAAGTGACATTTAGTCCTATCATGTCTGCTTTATAGATAAGACCACTGAGGTGTAGAGAAAGTAACTAGCTTGCTCTAGGTCACAGGAAGTTCATGTAGATTGAAGATTTGGACACTGGCAGCCTGGCTGAGCCACAATATCTTTGTACTTGACCACTCAGCCCAGTACTGCCTGGTCTGGGGACAGAAACAGGCTCAGAACAGAAGGGCTGTATGTGGGGACAGAGTGGAGGCTGAATGCAAACCTGTGAGTAGGGTCCCTTTCCAGGGAGAGCCAAGGGGCTGAAAGGTGGGGAAGACACTGACTCACTCAATTCTCAGGATGAAATGCCCAGAGGATGTCAGTGCTACCCTGTGCTAGCTCAGCCTGGCCTCCATTCAAAGATGAAAAGATGTGGCCTCTGACCTGGGCTGCTCCCATCCCAGTAGTAGAGCCAGACATGACGTTATCTGTGTCCCTGGCATATCTGCAGAAGCTGCAATGCAAAGTGCTGGGGCTTGAGTCTCTGTTCCTTTTCACCCTCCTCCTGAGGCTCAGACCTTCTCCTAAGCCAATAAGGGGGGATTTCTGGGGGGTGGGAGATGGTCTCCCTCCTCTCTTCTTCCATCGTCTTAACTCACAGTTGTCCTTTAAAACTTATATGTGGTGTATAAAACTGAAAGCAACAGATGAACAAGACAAATAAACAACAACTCATAGACACAGGCAATAGTTTAGTGGTTATCAGAGGGAAAGGGAGAGGCAGATAAGGGTAAAGGGGTTTAAATACATGGTGGTGAAAGGAGATTTGACTTTGAGTGGTGAACACTCAATGCAATATACAATTTTATTAACCAATGTCACCCCAATACCTTTAATAAAAAAAATAAAATAAAATGCTTTACAGAACGCAAATAAAATAAAAGAAGCTCAGATCTCATTGAAAACAAAAACAAAAACTCAGCTAACGACTTAAAATTTTAGCCTCATGGGACCCTAGGGAGACCCTGCCTGAGGAAGCCTTAGACTCTCAGGCTGCGGGTCGGGGGAACCTCAGGGCTCCTGGGGCATCCTGGCCTTGCCCCCACCAATCTCTTCCTCTGCCTTGTTGTGTTGTGACTGACTGTGAGCTTCTGTGGGGTACCCTTCCTTCATCTTTTCCCTTCTTTCCACCTGGAACTTAAATGTGATGGCCGGAACTCAGGCAGTTTTACTGTTAAGAAAGCCATTTCTTTGTCCCTGGGGCTGGCACAGTCTGGCACAGATAATGTGGATATGGTCATTTATTCCTCAAGAATATACTCAGTGGCTGTCATCAGATCATGATTTCAGGGCAGCATGGAGAATGGTAAGAGCCCAGGTTCTGCAGATCTGGTTCAAATCCCAGCTCTGCCACTTCCTTCCTGGATGCCTTCCTGGATGCAAGGGTCTTCAGCTTCCTCAGGCTCGTTAGTGCTAAAGTGAGACCACCTGTATTACACCTGCAGCATAGTCCCTGGCATTCATTATTATCATGAACACCACTTACATTTCCCCCAATTGAGGGGGGCGGTCAGCTGCAGTGTTCTCATCTTCCCTCCAAAATCTAGTGTTCTGGGAAGCCCTGGGGACCCCTCATTGGTCACCTCTGGAATGTCCTCCCAGCAGAGTGGGATGATACCCAAGCTTGAATTCTGAGTCCGTGGAACCCAGAGTCCTCGATAGAATTTCCCAAGTAGCTCTTATTTAATAAAATCAAGAGATGGTTTTCATGCAATAAAATATAACCCCAAACCCTTTAAGGACCAGCAATGATTTAGATGGAGAAAGGTTGGAATTTTCTTGGTAATGAAGCATCGATCGACAGTCTCACAAGGCTAAGACATCTGGTTCGGAGCACATTTGTCAAGATGGAGAGAGTTTGGGTGGTGGAAAGTACATAGAGTCTGGGGTGTCAGAGCTCTGAGTTCAAATTCCAGCTTGGCTACACATCAGCTGTTACTTTGGGGCCAAAATGTAATCACTAACATTTATTGAAGTTTAATGTGTGCCAGCACCAAATCAAATGATCCATGTTCCTGATGCCTGTAGTTCTTATATCCACTCTGTGAAGTGACTGTTCTTATCTTACTGATGAGGAAATTGAGGTTCACAGGGAAGAAATCATATGTTCAAAGCCACCCAGCTGGTAAGTGGCTGAGGCTGGATTTGAACCATGCATCTGACCACTGCTTCCAGACCTCCCAAGCTTGCAAACTCCCAGCGTTTCAGTTTGTTCTTCCATCATTTGGGACAATACCCAACAATGGTGTTATAGGGACTGTTTGAAGGACCAGTTATGTTCTCAGTAGGTCCTCAGTGAGTGTATTTGTGTCTGTTTCCTCATGAGACTGATTTTACAGCAGGGTTTGCATCTAATTCAGGGTACCCACAGAGACCAGAGAATGCTCAGTGAGAACAATGCTTCCTTCTCTGGGACTCAGTTTCTGCATCTCCAAAACGAGTAATAACAGCATCTAGAAGAGCCCTGGGAAGACAAAATGAGATGAAGGCATTATAGTTCTTGGCACATAGTGGGTGCTCTGAACAGTTCTTCTGTCTTCTGGGTGCCCAACATTGCCTGGAATGGTGTTTTCTGGGTCCTGCCCTGACAGTGTTTGCATTGAGTCATCCACACTCTCCCCTACACCCACCCCTGATTCAGGTTCTCATTTTTGGATGTGCTATGGTGGGGAAATGAGGTTTGGGATGAAGGGTCCAGCAGCTGACCTAGATTTAAGGTGCTTCACCACTTCACAGCTGAGTAACCTCTGGCATGTTGCTTAGCCTCTCCAAGCCTCTGCTTCCTCTTCTGTAAATTGGGAGTAACAGCAACAGGTCCTATTTCTGGCTCTGAGTCTACCCAGCACTCTGGCCCTTAGACTGGGATCCAACTGCTGTCTCCTTGTTCTTCCCTACAGGTGTTCCCAGCTGTGTAAAGGGACTGATTGGCTGAGGACCCACACTGGAGAGCTTTGGACCCCAATAACAGTGAATGGTGAGGGACTCTTGCTGTCAAAACTTATATCTCCAAAAAGCACCAGTGGGGGACCACTAACAAGGTGGGAGCACTGGAGAATGCCAGCATGGCTATCCCTCGGGTTTTGGAAACATGATTGGAACCAAGTTCATGGCACTATGCACATCTTCATTGCACTTAACATTGTTGAGGTTTTTCATAATTAAAGAAATTTCTGATGAATGTTCATCTCTCGCACTGGACTGTAACAGGGAGGAGAGGATCCCAGAGAGGCAGCAAAATATGGCTGTCCAGAGGATAGACTCTGAAGCTGGGTTTTGATTCCTGGCTGTGTGACTTCGGGCAAGTGACTTAAACTTTCCGTGCCTCAGTTTCCTCATCTGTAAAATGGGGTTTGTAACCTACCTACCTCACTGAGTTGTTGTGAGGATAAGAGAGTTTATATATGTTAAGCCTTTAGAACAGTATGTGTATGTAGGAGGTGCTGGAGAGATATTCATTAAATAAATAAAATAGCAAAGCAGAAAGTAGTTAAACAACCAAACTTGCCTTGCTCAGAGCCAGGGAGAACAAAGTCGATCCTGCTGATATTTGTTGACCTCTTAAAGCCAGTTCCATTAAAGGTTCCGCTAATGACCCATGTTTCTCCTTATAGAGAATGGGGGATGAGGATTACAACGCCTCCTACACCTCCTATGATGAGTACCCCGATGATGAGACCATCATGGTTTTGGAGGACTTTTCCCCCCCAGGAAGCAGGGTATTCAGGATCTTCCTGGTGGTGGTCTACAGCATTGTGTGTTTCCTTGGGGTCCTGGGCAATGGCTTGGTGATCTTCATTGCCACCTTCAAGATGAAGAAGACGGTGAACACCGTCTGGTTCCTCAACCTGGCTGTGGCAGATTTCCTGTTCAACGTCTTCCTCCCAATCCACATTGCCTATGCTGCCATGGACTACCATTGGATTTTTGGGACGGCCATGTGCAAGATCAGCAACTTCCTGCTCATCCACAACATGTTCACCAGTGTCTTCCTGTTAACCGTCATCAGCTTTGACCGTTGCATCTCCGTTCTCTTCCCTGTCTGGTCCCAGAACCACCGCAGCGTGCGGCTAGCCTACATAGCCTGCGTGGTTATCTGGGTCCTGGCTTTCTTTTTGAGTTCCCCATCCCTCGTGTTCCGGGACACAGCCCATCTGCATGGGAAGATATCCTGCTTCAACAACTTTAGCCTGTCAGCGGCCAGCTCTTCCCCGTGGCCTGCTTACCCCCGAATGGACTCTGTGGGGTTCAGTCGGCACATGGTGGTGACCGTCACCCGCTTCCTCTGTGGCTTCCTTGTCCCAGTCCTCATCATCACAGCCTGCTACTTCACCATTGTCTGCAAGCTGCGGCGCAACCGCCTGGCCAAGACCAAGAAGCCCTTCAAGATCATCATGACCATCATCATCACCTTCTTCCTCTGCTGGTGTCCCTACCACACTCTCTATCTCCTGGAACTCCACCACGCCACCATGCCTGGTTCCATCTTCAGCTTGGGTTTGCCTCTAGCCACTGTCATTGCCATTGCCAACAGCTGCATGAACCCCATTCTGTATGTCTTCATGGGTCAGGACTTCAAGAAGTTCAGAGTGGCCCTCTTCTCTCGTCTGGTCAATGCTCTGAGTGAAGACACAGGCCATTCCTCCTACGCTAGCCACAGGACCTTTACCAAGATGTCGTCGATAAACGAGAGGTCCTCGATGAATGAGAGGGAGACCAGCATGCTCTGAGCCTCAGCTTGGAGACC
>CM053510.1:88841173-88903812 GCA_028627145.1 Eidolon dupreanum | reverse complement strand
GCTTTGAAACAGATCTGCTGCCTGAGCTCCCAGATTCTTCGGCCCTTGAAAGGAAGGAGAGAGACAAGGGGATTAATGGGAAAGGGAGTGAAAAGGGAGATGAAGAGCAGGACAAGGGGTAGGGGCTTAGAAGGGGAGATAGACCTGGCACTGGCCGAGGGAGGAGTTTGGCTTAAATCTGACCTCTGGAGAGCTTAGGGGCCAGGATGGCTGGGAGAAAGATAGATTCCAATAGTGAGAGCCATGAGTGCCCTTTAAACTCATTTTGCCCAGGCCTTTCCCATTTTACAGATGAGAGAGCTGAGGTTTTGAAAATTACCCTTTGAGAAATCTGCAAAAGGAGGTGGTATTTGACTTGAATGAAAGTTGCCAGTGATTCAGTTCCCTCCTCCTGCCACTGGCCCCCCTTTCCTGCTCCTACCCAACATGCTATGCCTTGCCCAGAGCCAGAATACCCTGGGCCTGTGGTTGCCAAACCCCAGATTTGGAAAATTGCTGCTGAGTAGTATCCAAGACCAGGAGGAACCAGGAAACTACTTGTCCTGCCATTAAATAATTCCATAGGGGGCTTGCTTACTTCCTCCCTTTGAGGACAAATTTCTTTGGAAGAAAGGTACTGAAGCAAGAGTGGGACTCAGTGCTGGAGATTCCTGCCACAAACTCCTCCTTGCCTTCCCTGTCCACCTCACAGAATAGCAGCTGAGGATTAGAGAGACCAAGTGACTTATCCAAAGTCACACAACTATGTTGTAAGGCAGCAGGAGAAACCCTGAAATTCTAAATTTGCCATTCCCAAAATTTTGAACTCCAAGAAGTATGCATCTTGAAAAATTTCCCTCCACTTATTTAATTCTCCTAGCAACCAAGGCTAAGAGACAGGTAGTGACTTACCCTAGGTAACAAAGCAAGCTATGGCAGATAGGAGAACTCCAGGGTGTCTTACTCCTATGTCCATGCTCTTTGGCACCACATCAGGCCACCCAAGGAAAGATTCTCTCATCTACATAGTCATCCATCCAGCCTTTCACCTACCTACCCACCCACCTACTCATCCATCCACTCACACACCCACTCATCCCAATACCCATCCACCTACCCACTCATCCATCCACTCATCTATTCACACATCCATCTATCCACTCAGCCACCATTTACATTCATCTATCTATCTATCATCTATCTATCTATCTATCTATCTATCTATCTATCTATCTATCTATCATCTATCTATCTATCTCAGCATCAGCATCAGCATCAGCATCATCATCTTTCATCTATCTGTCTATCATGTATCTATCTATCTATCTATCTATCTATCTATCTATCTAGGGTTTTGAAAGGGGCTTGGGTTTTTTACCATAAATATACATCTACCCATTCATCTATTTTATTTATTTCATCAATAAAAATCTATCTAATACCTATTCTTTGCCAGGCCCTGTGGTAGGCCTTGGGAATACAGGGATATCAGGACATATGCAATCTCTGTCCTCATCAGCTCGTACGTTGGCTAGTGGGAGAGACAACCAATAATTAAAAAAAAAAGACCCCGAATGGAAAACAACCACAGTAAGTGTGACACACATGTTCTAGAGGAATCTGACCCTGTCCAAAGGCCAAGGACACTTTAGGGAAGAGACACTTGAGATGTGAAGGACAGGTAGGCACTGATTTGGTAGGTGCAGGAGAGGGTGCTCCAGGTGGAGGGAACAGCATGGGAAATGCTGTTGATGTGGGAGGGAGCAGAGTGAGTTTGTGGGACCAGAAGGGGATGGGGGCTACAGAAGAGCAAGTAGACTGGGCATGGAGCACGTACGATGGAGAGGAGGTGGCCCAACCATGGGACCCTGAGCTGAAGGGGAAGTCCCATGCAGGGTAGTGACATGCACACACCTATGTATTGAAATGATGCCTGATGCCTAATGGCTGGACCATTCTGGGGAGGACAGGTTGGAGAAGGACAAGACGGGGACCCTGGGGTGGGGGCTGCTGCAGCCTCCAAATAAGTGTGATGGTACATGGACTGTGGGAGCAAAGGTAGAGCTTGAGAGAAGTGGACTATTGGAGAGATACTTAAAAGTTCCCCAAGCTTTCTCAGGGGAGTGGTTAGTGGGAAACCAACCCAGGGACCATTTCAGCTGTATAGAGGGCTCAGTGCATTGCTTTATTGACAGAAATTAATTATAAATATTCAAATTTGCCTCATGATGCACAATTGTATTTCTCAGGGGAGCACTCTGAGCACATAATAAAGCACTATAAATAAAACATATATTAACTTACGAGAAATGGAGGCATATTAATACCATAGTTGTGGGTGGCAGCTGTGGGGAATTATGCAAACAAGGCTCCAAGTGCTTGGACTTGGGGTATAACCTTGCAGGCCACTGAGTTTTGTCCTGGGGGACCTTCCAGAAGTCTCGCCCCTTGGAAGATGGGATACCCCTAGGCATATAGCAAGGGATTGCTGTAGAGATCTGGTCAATGGGCATTGGGGGTGAGGAGAGCATTGGTGAAGGGAGGAGGAAGCACCTGTCTCTAGGACACTTACCTGTGCTCAAAGCTTCAACAGCAGCAATGGCAATAATTATAGGTAATCTTGATTGAGTATGTGTCAGGTTTGGGCAGCCTCTAAACACTTTACTTTCATTAACTCATTGAAGCCATACAGCAGCCTTTGTGACAGGGACCCTTATCATCTCCGTGTACAGATGAAAAAAAGGGGGTTCAGAGGGTAAAGTGACTTGCTTAATGTCACATAGCTTGTAAATGACAGAGCTGGGATTTAAGCCTCAGTCTGACTCTAAAGCAACTTACGAACATAAACTGTCCTCTGAGGAGACCCCTCCCTGGAAAGGGGAGGTGCAAACATGTCATATACTCCCTTTCCAGGGTCAGAATTTGAGGAGGTGGGAGGGGAGAATCTCAGGGATTGCTTTTTCCTTTGGAGGGAGGAAGTGGTGTCTGGGTGGGCTAGTCACTTCCTCATAGTCCTGGGAATCTTAGGATTTTTGAATTTAGAAGAGACCCTATCACATTCATCCCTTCTCATCTCCTGTTTTACAGATGGTGAAACTGAGGCTTGTCAATAAGATTGGGACCTCCTACCTCACTGATTGTTGTGACATAAGATATGTGTGAAAATGCTCAGGGGAATCACTTTTAAAGCACCATCACTTCTTAGTTTGTTGACAAAGGCTTTGCTGCTGCTCTGCCCTAAAGGACCCCTGCTTAAGATCTAGAAGTCAGTGGGGGTGTTTCCAGCAGAATCCTGGCTGAAGGGAAAGCAGGAGATCTTGGGGAATTCTCATACAGGGCAGAGGTATGTGTTTGGGTTGCAAATCTTACCCTTCAAAATCGTCTTGGATGCAGGTGAGGGTTGCTCTCTATCTTATCTAGGTGGTGGTTCTGTGGCTGTCTTTATATGTAAAAACTCATTTGTCTGCATATAAAAGATGAATACAGTTATTATAGCAAGTTATGCCTCGATAAAAGTATTTTTAAGAGTAAAATAATTCATAATGTCTTCAGGAATAACTTCCCACTTCCACTGGTGCTCTGAAAAGAACCATTTCTGGGGCCTTCTTCTCTCTGATTCAAAAGTGCATCTCAGAGGGAGGGGGACCCTGAAGGGTTCACCCAAAGTGGCAGCATCTCAGGAAGGCCTGAGCTTTCCCAGGAGTCACTCCAATCCTGTCCCCTGACTCAGAGGGCCTTTTTGATGGTTATCACACAGTATCACATTGGCTCAAATTCCAGCTCTGCCATTTGCATCAGCTAGGGTTAGGGCTAGGATTAAGCTCTATGATCTTGGGTAAGCTACTCAATCCCTCAAAAAGCCTCAGTTTTAACATCTGTAAAACGGGCACAAGAATTTGCCACTCTCAAGGCTGCTGTGAGGATTAACTGAGATGCCACACATAAGCATTTAGCAGGTGCCAGGCTCACATGCACCACCCTCTTTCATCAGGACGGAGATCAATCAGCCTCCCCATTAATCTCATTATCAGGCTTGCCTCTGCAACCCACACTCCACGAAGCAGCCCGGGTGAGTTTCCATCACAGAGTACAATCATCCAAGCCCCTTACTGTGGCCGATAAAGCCCTAGAGGATCAGCAGCACCGATTCCTCCATCTTCACCTCATGTCGTCCTCCAGCCAGCTGAGGCTTTCTGCCTGTAGATAACAACAAACAGATCAACACGAACAGCAACAACACTAACACACCCAAGACTGTTCCCACTAAAGGCCTTTGCATCCGTCGTTTCTTCTGTTCTTGGACCGCTGTCTGCATGACTGCTTCCTCCTCCTCCTGCAGGTCTTAGCTCAAGTGTCACCTCCTCAGAGAGGTCCTTTCTGACACCTTCCCACTTCAAGTAGCCTCCATCTCCATTCACTGTCTGTCAGATCCCTTGTCTTATTTTCATTAGAGTACCTTCTGCCATCTGGAATAATTTTATTTATTTATGTGTCTAACTGCCTTGAGTCTGTCCCCCTGCTGGGCAATGAGCTCCATCAGGGAGGGGACCGTGTCTGTCTTGCTCTCCTCTGTAACTCCAGAACGCAGAGCAGTACTTAGCACAGAAAAAGTGCTCATAATTTTTTTGTTGAACGAATAAAGAAATAACTATGAGTTGGCATTATTTTCATCATCATCATCATCATATCGAATTTCATAATAATTACTATTATAATATGCCATTTGTAAAGTATTTTAACATTTTTTTCATATTTATGAAACTTAGGAAGGGTAGAAGTATCCCTATTTCACAGACATGGAAACTGAGGCCCCACGTTACATCGTCTGAAGTGGAGAAGCCAAGTTCTCTCCCTGTACTGTCAGGAGCAGTCACATGTGATGGTGGTTTCCATTAAATGCTTCTCCTCCCTTGGCCTTTTCCTTTCCTCTTTGTCTGATTAATTGCAGCCAGAAAATAAAAGAACTAGATGCCTCCCTCCTCGTCCTCCCCCTGTTTCTATTGTTTTGCAGTCCTTTTCCGGCCCAGAACTCTGTTAAGGATTTGGCTGGTACATCCGTGACCACAAACTTCCTGTGTTTATCCTCCCACTTTGAAATCACAGATGGAGCAAACAACTGGGCGCCAGGTCTGTGTTGGGCATTGGGTAATGCTATGGCAGAAAGCACAGCCAGATATCTGACACCCAAGTGTCCCTAGAGTCCAGATGCCTACTTCTGGGGAAGGCGGAACCCAGGATTATCTTTTTCCTGGTTTCTATCTTGCAGATGTTTGGCACCTGAAGAACAAACATTTGGATGATTGAATGAGTATCTGGCATCCAGTGGTGTCTCCCAGATGCTGGTGCTGTGAAGCAGAGACACATACAGGAAGGTGGGGAAGGGTGCTGCTATCAGCCTTGGCTGGGAGCCGCTGGTCAATGGCAGGCAGTTTACGATGCCCAGGCACCATCTAGACTCCAGTGCTTTACTGGAAAGGAGTGACTTGTGATGAGGTTTCAGGCATAGTGACGAGCAGCCAGAAGCAATATTTATCACCCCATTTCCTCTTCAGTAAAAGCCTGAAGTGTAAACTCACCTTAACTTTAGAGATGAAGAAGAGAAACTCAAAGGGGTCAAGTAAGTTTCCCAGAACCACATACATATTCATCCATTGATTTATTGAGCACCTACTGCATACCAGTCACTGTGCTAGACTCTGAGGTCATGGCAGCCATCACCATCCTTACTTTTATAAATCTTACAATTTATGAATCTTCTAATAGATGAACTGGGATTTGAAACCATGTCTCTATAGTTTTGTAGCTTATACTCTTTCACTAGATATGTTGCTTATTGAGTTAAATTAATTAGGTACACAGAAATTAGTAAAGAGCAGAGAAAGGCTTTCTGTTATAAAGCCTTGGATTTCTTGGGAGTTAGAGAGAGAAGAATCACATCGTGGCTGGAGTTGCTTATTGAGATTGATTCTGGGGGACAAAGTGGTACAGGTGTCAGCAACTGCTCCCCCTCCCCCGATTCCTCAAATTAGGAGAGTGATCTGATCTAATAGCTCTTTCCCTCCTTTGAAAGAGCAGCAGGGAGATGGCAATTCTTTACCCAAAAGTATGGCATGCCAAAGGTGGAATTGCAGGAACTGAGGCAGGTTGAAGGAACAAGAAGTTGGGAATGAAGTGGGGGTTCCCTGGTCTCCTTCCAGGTTCATCATGAGGACAATTTCAACTTGTTGGAACCTGAAATATCACCCCTTTCTGGTTCCTGGATTATAAATCTTGTTCTGGTTCCCTGACCACAGCATCTTCAAGGATGCAAGTAGATCTAAGGAAATAGCTTGTTCAATCTTAATATGTCAGATAACAAGCTTCTTATGGCCAGTTGAGTTGAGGATCCCAGATGGGAACCTAGTCTCACAATCCATTACAGGGGAGCCAGGGCAAAAACCCAGATGTCCCCACACCCAGTTCCTTTGTTCCTTGCTCTACAATGTGATAGTCCTTTCAGTCTTTTTCTCACATCTTGATTTAGACACACACATCAATCCGAGTAAACTTGAGAAGCAGAGAGACAGAAAATTGTATATTTTCAAAGGCCTTATTATTTTTTCTAGCTGACATTGCTCTTTGGACTCACGGTTTGAAACAAACCAAGCAAAAGTAGAAAGAAATAAGGTTATATTAATTAGGATGAATTTGGCTGCAGTAACAGAAACTTCAACTCAAGATGCTTGCAGCAATGAGGAAAATGCATCCTTCATGTAATAAGAACATCTGCAGGTTCAGAATTTAATAGCTAAATGATGACATCAAGGATCCATAGTCTTTCCTTCTCTCTTCTCTGTCATCTTCAGAGGTTAGGCTTTGTCTCCAGGATGGCATCTCTACTGGTCATAAGATAGTTTCCATCTTATGCAGCACCAAATAGAAAAGGAAAGAATGGTTCAGCGTGTTGCTAAAGAGCTCCCAGAGCCCTGCTACAGAGCTCCCTTCACACCTCTTTGGCTGGAACTGGTTCACATGGCTATTGGTAAACCAATCAGTGACAGGGAAAAGAGATGGCTTGGACCAATCAGGATCTACCCTGGAGACACACAGGAGAGGAGTGGACATTCAAATACAATCAAGGTTCTATGTCAGGAAGAAAGGGTGTAGATTAGGGACAGGTGTTTCCCAGAGAAGACAGGAGATGGTCTAAAAACTAATGAGCAAGCTGACCAGGCCTCAGATTCACCTTTTGATACCAGGAAACAAATTCTCAGATCTGAGCAAAAATGCAGGGAGGTGGGGGGTGGGGCTGAGGGGAGACAACTCTTAGAAATTAAGAAGAACTTATTTCTTAGAAAATCAAAATGCTTTATCCCACAAGAGTTATAATTTCCTCCTTTTCTTTATACTAAGTCATGCACAATCTTTAGCAAAAAAATTAAAATATATGAACAAGCAAGAAGAAAAGAAAAATCACCTAAAATTTCAGGGACTATGCAGGGATAAGCATATTATCATTTTAGTTTATGATCTACTGTCTAGTTGGTATAGCTATATCTTTTGATATCTATCCAGCAAAAAGATTTGTATATATAGTCTGTTCTATCACATTTTTATCCGCTTTTGAATCAGGTCACCAAATGTTCCCCTATATAGCATTGATTATTCAAATGATTGCCTAGAAGACCTAGTAGAAGTACCATAATTTATTTAGCCAACGCCTGTTAATGGACATTTAGGCTGTTTTCTTTTTAGAAGTATTTTTATTGTTGTTGTTATAATTCCCTGATGGGTTTTCCTTGGAGAAGATAAGATAGAGCTGAGCTTCTGAAACTTAACACACAAGTCCTGGGAAGCCAGCAGATCTGATTAACCTGAACTTTCTGCTCAGCAGCCTAGCCTCTGGGTCCCTGCACCCTCTTCTCCCCTTGGAACAGAGGAAAGCATTGTTTGGAGTTTTTCAGAAGCTGTCAGCCAGCTCGGGAAAGGGGCTGGTAGGGTGGGCAGTGAGCACACACACAGGCTGTGGAATCAGGCCAGCTTGATCGAACAAATAATTTTTCCTCTCTGAGCCTCAGTTTCCCCATCTGTAAGAATGGGAGTGTAATAGAAATGCTTCCTGGGGTTGCATGAGGATTCAGTAAAATAATACATGTAAAGAGTTGATTATAGCACCCGTAATATGTGCTTTAAAAGTTGCTAGCTTTGTTGTAATGTTTTATTCCTTTTTTTTTCTTTTATTGGAGTGACAAGACTACATTTGCTTTATTATCTCTGTGGGCCATGCCTAATCCAGGCCATTGATTCTGGAGGCTGCACAAATTTGCCTAAATTATGTATTGGGGTTGCACATTGAATGCTTGCTACAATTTGGGTATGTGAAGAAAATGTAATTTGTCTGTGGCTGATCTGGTCTTTCTTATAACATCCGTCTCAAATCCCTCCCACCTCTTATCCTGCATTGCCAGAAAACAAAACAAAACAAAACAAAACAAATGAGCTATATCCATGTTATGGGTTGAATTGCGTCACCCTAAAATTTATATTTTGACATCTTAATCCCCAGTACCTTAGAAAGTGACCTGTTTTATGAGGTAATCAAATTAAAATCAGGTCATCAGGGTGGGTCCTAATCCAATATGACTGGGGTCCTTATAAAACGGGGAGATTTTACTTCAGACACAATCAGAGGGAAGATGACATAAAGAGGCACAGGGAGAAGACGGCCATCTAAAAGCCTGGAGCACAGATCCTTCCCTTGGAAGGGACAAACTTGCTGGGGCCCTGGTCTTGGACTTCCAGCCTCCAGATGAGACTATACATTTCTGTAGTTAAGGATGCCCTACCACCCCACCCCTATATCTGTAGTACTTTGTTACAGCAGCCCTAGCAAACTCACCTAACCAGTTTTACCATTTTAGTCCAAATGTTTGTCTCACAGGTTCCTGAGCTAAGTCTCCCCTGCATAAACATACTTATTCTTTCCAAGGTGTGCTCACCCCTGCTATTTTTGCTAGGGTGGTTTGGAGCATGTGAGGGTAGGATTGGTCTGAAGGTCTCAGGGGAGCGTGAAGGAGTCTGGCACCCCTGAGGATGCTCTGCCCTTCCGCATGTGGAAAGATGTCTCCATTCTCCCTGGTCCTGCGTGAGCGAATGGAAAACTGTGCAAAGAAGATCTGGATCCAGACTTGGCTGACTTGTTTTCCCTCAGTGCCCCCCAAATATAACCCCTTTGCCTGCACACTTGCACTGCTTTCTTCCAAGCTAGAATTGGGATGAGGCGTCCTAGCTTGTGTGAAGGTCACCTGTTCCTCTCCTGTGGCTGCCCTGCTGGCTTTCATCACATATCCACACCACATGAGAACTGAGGGTGCCTGGGAAAGCCAGTGAGATGGGACTGTGATCTAGGGAACGCCCCTGTCCTCGGTGTACCCAGAGCAAAGGGAAGACCAAGTAAACACCTGCCCAGTCCACCCTCGAGACCCCTCTCCCCTTCTCCTTTTGGAAAAGAAGCAGCTTTTCTTTTCTTCTCTCTATGTTATATTTTCCTATCTTCTGCTGGTAAGCCTCGGCGATATAGACGGAAGGGGGTCTGCTCCTCAACCTGGCAGGATACAGGAGCTGGGCTTCCAGCCTGGTTTTTGTGTATTAAAGGAAGAGAGTAAAAGAAGTTGAAAAATTCTCCCTCAAGACCATCATCTGACTTTAGTCCATAGTCTTGTTGCACAACCCCATTTCTCCAGTCAGAGCAGAATATCACATCATTCTTCCTCTTACATAACAGATCCTACTCTCCTCCCAGACTCATGGGACCAACTAGACAAAGATCTTGTATTTGGAACACTAGCAATAACAGCTCCCTCATTATTTCCACAAGAGCCAACCATCACTGCTACTTCCTGAGTGTTCATACTGCTCCCAACAGGCTTTGGGTCTTAAAAATTGGAATGAAAGAGTCATAATGATCACTCTTAAGATCAACATTATCAACACTTCCATAACTGTTGACAACTATTCTCCATTTCACAGAGGAGGAATGTAGGTGCAGAGAGGTGAAGTCACTTGCCCGAGGGGACCAGGCTGGGGAGATTATATGGTGATGGGAGTTGAACCCACCTTCATCAGACTTCAAGCTGATTATCATTGCACCGTGAAGATCACTGCGTCACTGCAGCCCAGGAGAGTTTGACGTTGCTATGATCAGGCTGCTGTACCCAGTCACACGTGAATTTTCTGCTCACTAAAGTGGAGCTGCTTCCCAGATTTCTGAGAACATAGGTATCAGCTAGCGATGGGGGTGGAAAAGCTCCATGGAGCGGGTGGTGCTTCGTGTGATCCCTTAATGTTGTTAATGCATCTGTAATAGGATTAGTGTTGCCCATTGCCCGGAATTCTGGGCGTCTGCTGTCCCTTCCTGAGCTGTGTCCCCTGGGTCTGAGGGTTGCCAGGAATTAGAAACCCATCCTGGGTCTTGAGAAATGACAAGAACAGATGCTCAAGCTGTTCCCCAAATGTTCCTTGAGGAGTGCTGTTTATAGGCAGTCCTTCTGGCTTACATGAGGCTTTCACCTGCTTGACCTCACTCCACCCCAAATGTTCACTTGGATAGGGGTAATGAGCCTTATTTTTAAGGAGGAGGAACCAGGTGCTCAGGGAGGTCAAGACATGTGCTCAAGCAACACAGCTAAAGAACAGTGGTGCCAAGACCTGAGTCCAGGATGTGGTAGCTGTGAGCTGGGTGACCCTGGCCATTGAATTTGTCTTATTTACACTTTGTGCCTCAGTTTCTTCATCTGCAAAATGGAGAGGC
Source organism: Eidolon dupreanum (assembly GCA_028627145.1). Lineage (NCBI taxonomy): Eukaryota > Metazoa > Chordata > Mammalia > Chiroptera > Pteropodidae > Eidolon > Eidolon dupreanum. The sequence continues at coordinate 88,893,044 of CM053510.1, read as the reverse complement.
AGTGAAGGGTCTGACATGGGATGATAGACTAGGAAGCAGGAGACTTATGTTTGAGTCCTAGCTCTGTCACAGGGTCTCTGTAACTTTGAGGTGGTTACATTTTCTTTCTGGGTCTTCCTTTCTTTCTCAGTCTTCCTTCTGAAAAATAGGAAGGGGAAGGAGATGTGTTCTGACAAGTGTGCAGTTTTCAGAAGTTAGGCCATAACAAGTACCTACTTACTATGTGCCAGGTACTTAAGAGGCATATAATTTTGTTGATTCCTCCCCAAATCCTGGGAGGCTGGCAGGGTTGTTTTAAGGATGTGGAGACACAGGTTTGTGTGTTTCCAGAGCCTTCCTCTTGGCCATATGACCTCTAATGACCCTTTACACTCTGACAATCCAAGATTCCAGGCAGAGGATTTAGAAAGATTAGGCCTCAAATCCTGTCTCTGCCACTTCTCAGTCATGTGACCTTCTGGGCAAGTTGCTTCACCTCTATGAGCCTCAGTTCCTTCATCTGCAAAATGGGGCCAATCATCTCCATCCTGCAGAGTTACCGAGATACTTCAATGATACACTACAGATTTGAAATATGGTAAATGATGCTTTTTTTGCCCTTTTTCTACCCACACTTGGAATGCTTTGAGAGGAGCCGGCTAAGTGAGGAGACCAGATCTCTTCTCTCCTCAGCAAAATCCTGCCCTCACCTCCCTGGCTTCTGTTTTGCTCTACCACACTGAAGTTCCAGCAGTTGCATTTAATTGGATTTAACTTAACAGTTTTATCGATGCCTTTGGTTCAGGGGAGGAAGAGGCCTCTGGGTAATTTGCACGTTTTTAACAAACCAAATAAAGAGCTGATAAGCATAAACAAGTCTGTTTTAATTGCATTAAGGGGAGTCTTGGCTTGGGGACTGCAAATTTCAGAGCAGCTGGAGAAAAAAAGACTCTTAGGATTTCAGATTTTCTGCTTCCTTGGACCCCCAGAGTGCTTGGCACAGGCGCTGGCTTCCTTCTAATAAATTGCGTGGGGGTGTATTTGTGTTCGCATCTTATTTCATACATGAGATGGCAGCATCTTTCCCTCCCCCTCCTTCTCCACCTGCTACGTGCCATGTGACAAGTGGTTCATTTCTCTGGTTTTGGTCTCAGACTCACTGAAGTTCAGGTCCTGGCCTCGCCTCTTCCATGCTTGTCTTGAGCAAGTCCTCTCAGCCTCAGTTTCGCTGGCTATAAGAGGGGATCATAGTGGTCTCCATTCTGCAGCGTCAGTGTGAGAATTACATGCTGATAAGTCACCTGCTTAATGAAGTTACCAAAATGGGAGCCACTAATAACATGAGTTGGGATGAGGGATCACAGTCCCTGCTCCCATGGGGGCTGCCATCCTGTGGGGTTCCAGCCAGGTAAAGAGGCAGCTGCCAGAAGATGTGATATTTGTTAAGGAAAGGATCACCTAACCCAGCCTAGGGATCCAGGGACAGCTTCCCAGAGAAGGAAGGGCTTCAAGAATGAATAGGAGATGTGCTTCCCAAACTTTACTGTGTGTGCAAAACCCTGGGATCTTCTTAGAATGGAGATTCTGATTCCATGCTTGTCTTGAGCAAGTCATGGAGCCTGATATTGTGCGTTTCTACTTCCTTGGACCCCTAGAGCCCTTGGCACAGGTGCTCACCCCCCAGCGGTCATTGAGGTTAGAGGAAGGAAATTGACTGCAAAGGACATCAAAAAACTTTTTGGGGATATGGTAATATTCCATAGCACATGGTGGTTACATGATCATATCATGACTTAAAATTCATCAAACCATATGCTTAAATTTGGCAAATTTCACTGTAAAATATACTTTAATAAAGCTTATTAGAAAAAATGAACAAAAAACCCATTAAGCTCATGGTGGAGGAAATATTAATATTGACAATAATAATAATTAAATCCTTTTAGAGGGTCTGACATCCCATGCCCATTTGTCTCCTTTTCTAGACTAGGAAACTGATGCTTAAAGACATGAAACAGCATTCCTAAGGCCACACATCTGGGAAGGTTAAGGTTCAGTCCCTATACTTTCCATAGGACCCCTCATCCAGGCTCCAAGGCCAACCAGCCTACCATCCTGTGCTTGGACCAATTGCTGAGAAAAGATGTGGGCCTAACACTTAAGGAACCCCTGGTTTCTCTTTGGGAATTAGGTAATGATTACAAAATCTATGCATTTAATGAGGCGGAAAGCGGCCTGTGATAACAATAATTAGCACTTAAACATGATCTTTAACATTCGTTTGCTTTAAAGGCATTTATTAATCAAACACTTTCCACAGTCCTGGTGGGAGGAGGGCGGCGGGGAGTGAGAGAGAAGGGTGGTATGCCTGGCTTTCCAGAACAGCCGGTAGAGGGGAGGAAGTGTGTGTGGTTTTTCCTAGGTCAGGTTCTTACCAGCCTTTCCTCAGTGCCCAGAGACCTCGGAAAGGGCAAGAGGTGAGTGACTGTTCTCTGAACCATAGTTTTGACGACAAGGAAAGTAGGTGTGAAATACGAAGTGCCTTTGGGCAGGGTCCTTCCTCTCTCTGGGTCAGTTCCCTGAGAGGTTGGTTTGTGTGATTCTGAGTCCTGCCCAGGTCCCTAGTCTTCCCGCTCCAGGGATGACTGAATCCTGAGGTGTTCTTCCAGTTCAGTGCGCTGCTTCTACAGAGGGGAAGACAGAGACCTGGAGAGCACGGGGCCTTGTTCAGGTAGGTGTTCTGAAGCAGAGTTCAGTTCCATGACCAGGGAGGGAGAATGAATGGATTTGAGGTGGAGGAGGAGTTGTTAAAAAAGCTACTCTGTGGTTCAGCCCTTAGGGGACAGCCTGGATCTGGGGGAGGGGTGTGGACTCATTAGTGGAAGAAGTTAGATAAATAGAACCCACCAGTGAGAGAGTGAGAGTGTGGTGATGAGTAAATGTGTGAGCCAGTGAGTTGCTAAGGAGTGGGTGAACAATCAAATGAATGAATGAAAAATGAGTGGATTAATGAATGAGTGATATTGGAGAAGCAGCCAGCAGTCTCAGGTTGAGTGTGTATCAGTCGGTGTCTCAGTAGGAGAGTTGGATATTTGGAAGACATTTTCATTACAAAGGGATATTTACAGAGGTGTTGCTGGGATGTGGGGACCCACAGGATAGTGGGGTAACCTGGGGCTTATACCTAAGAAGCTGTTACTGCTTTCAGGCCCAAAAGAAGGGAGGAAGAGGGCAGGTCTTAGACTCTGGTAGGAGAGTCATTTGAAGAAGCAGAAACAGTGCTGTGGCTCAGAGATTAACAAGCCTGCAGCTATCCCGAGGGAAGAGGCCAGGAAAATTAATCCCCTCCTCTTGCTTCCCCCGTACTCCTATCTCCTACCAGCTCTTTGCTTTAGTTAAACCCAGATAGGGGAGCCTCTGATGCAGCCCACACAGGCCAGGGCCGAAAGCAAGGAAGAGTCACAGGTGAATGACTCTGTAGGGGTACATGGATGTCACCCAGCAGCACCTCCTGGAAACCCGCCACCACTTCCAAGTCTCCTCCACCTCTGATTTTTGCTCCCACTCTTTTGAGGCATCTTGAAGAAAATATTAAGTCAAGCCAAGCGTGTGCCCAGGAGCCTAGCCCCTGGTGGGATAGGCCAGTTTTCCCCCTCACTCAACATGGCAGATTGTGGTAGTCAAAGATGCTGGATACACTATTATCTCCCATCCCACTCACTGTTCTAACAATGTGATGTTGATACTCTATCCAGTGGTACTGTCTATGTCCCCTCCCCTTGAATCTGGGTGGACCTAAAACTATGGAGGAAGTGACAGTCTGTGGCCTCCGAGCCTAAGTCATAAAAGTTGAGACAGCTTCTCTCTGGTGGCCTCTCTTGGGACACAGCCTTGGGAGCTATGAGGGCTGCGGGAAAGTTCCTGCTCTGAAGCTGCCATGATGGAGATGCCATGCAGGAAACCCCACAGGGATAAGAAAGGCTCCAGATAGTCCAACACCTTGACATGTGAGGGCATGAGCTGTCAGATTTCATCTCCCAGCGCCCAGTGGAGCAGAGGTGAGCTATCCCTGCTCAGACTAAAAATTCATAAGCCAATAAGGGTACAGTCTCTGGAGCCAGACTGCCTGGGTTTGAATCCCATCTTTGCCATTTATTCTGTTTGGTTCAATGACTTCACTTCCCTGATTCTCAGTTTCCCCATCTGTAAAATGCCATAGCATTATTGTGAGGGCTTAGTCCACTCATTTACACAAGATGATTAGCAGAGTGCCTGCACTGGTTCAGTGTTTAATTAAAGTCAGCGATTCTTTGTTCTGCATAGTCACTGATTTTCCTCTGAGCAGGTTCCTACTCCCCCCGTGAAATAAAGGGTCTGAAGTCAGTGGTTTCTTGGGTTCCCTCTGGTTCCGATTTCCTGGCTCTGGGGACATTCTACATGCTTGCCTGCCTAAGGATGGGGTCTAGACAAATCCTTCCCAGCAGCAACACTATTAGCCAATATGATACCTTTTCACAAAATAGAAAAGGGACCCTTTCCTTGAGTCACTTCAATGCCATTTTCCAGAAAAAAATGTCAAGGCTCAGGTAATTCAGTGTCTGTTGAGGACTCTCTTCCTGGTTTGTAGATGGCTGCCTTCTTGCTGTGTCCTCACATGGTACACGGAGAGACATCTAGTGTCTCTTCCTCTTTTTATAAAGGCATCAATTCTTCACAAGGATCTCACTCTCATGACCTAATGTAATCCTAAGCACTTCCAAATGGTCCCATCGCTTAACACCATCGCAGTAAGGACTGGGCTTCAACATAGAAGTTTGGGGAGGACATAAGCATACAGTCCAAAGAAGTCCTTGATCTCTCAAGTTAGCCAACAACAGACACTTTTCCAAGTTATTACAAACTGAATTCCTCATTAAAAATCTTCCAAAACACCATTAATAATAATAGTAATGAGAATAAAGATGATAGTTTTGCTTTCCCCCTGTGCTATGGTGACTGTGCTCCGTACAATAACCCCAGTAGTTATATTCCACAACAATCTTCATTTTAGAGATGAGAAAACTAAAGCTGAGAGATACCTGGCAGCTGGCCCTGAGTCCAAATGTTAAGTCCAGTTAGTCTGATGCTGGAGGAGCTCCATACCCCACTCTGCTCATTTTGCTGAAGAATGAATGAATGAATGAGCAGCTCCTTTTTTATTATATGACATCAGGGTTTGTCAGCATTGGCACTATAGATATTTTGGGTCAGATTGTTCTTTGTTGTGGCAGGCTGATCTGTGCTTTGTGGGATGTTGAGCAGCATCCTTGGCCTCTACCCATTAGATACAGTAACACCTCCCCTTCCCCCAGTTGTGAAAACCAAAAATGTCCCCAAAGATTGCTAAATACCCCTGGAGTTGAGGAAGTCCTCCCCTGATTGAGAACTACTATTAGAAGTTAGAGTTTCACATTTGGTTTTGATTGAAGAAAAGGTTCTGCTATACTAATTTGGAAACCACTGGATCAGGTGGTTTTGAATTTTCTACTTTTGGTCCCAAGAGATCTAAATGCAACTTGTAACTCTATGCAAAACTCTTGTGTGCATAGGTATATGTGCATGCTCACATTTTTCTGGGGAGACAATTCATGGTTTTCATGAGATTTTTAAGCTGATCCGAGAACCCCCTTTTGTATCCCTTCTCAGTCTGACAACTGGACCTTTGAGCTTTTAAGCCCCTTTTTCTCTTTTTTTTTCTGTCCCCTACTCAAAATTCCCTTTTCCTTTGTCATCATGAGAGGGTCTCAGGTCATCTTTTCTCCTCTAGCACAATCTTTCTTGGTAAGGAAGCTGTCACCTTTCCTAGATTAGCTGAAAGAGTGGCAGTGGAAGCAAAAAGGAAAGAATTTCTAGAGAATCACTGAACTGTGGAGTAAGAGATTATTGCTTGGCAGTTGCCATGGGAACCTATAAACTAGCCCTGCCACTCAGAACCCAAAGTCTCTGGAGCACCAGCTCCCAGACTGCTTCACATTGATGGCTTCGCCCTTACTTTCACCTCACCCCATGGGTCCTCAGCCCCAGGAAGGCCAACTGTTTGCATGATTATTTTCTTTTCTATCTCATACTGCAGCAATCTTTTCTGTGTTGCTTTGCCAGACCTGTCCCTTCCTTCTTGGTTTTGGCTCATCTCTCCCCCTGGGATGCAGTGTAGTGGTTAAACATAAATTTTAGTCAGAGCTTCCCTCCAACACCACATTTGATATCCAGGCTGTTTCAGCAGCAGAGGTCTCCCTCCACCCACCATGAACAGATTCCTCACTTAAAGCCTAATTCCATGATTTCTTAGCTGTGTGACACTTGGTGAATTACTTAATCTCCCTGGGTCTTGGTTTTCCTGACTGTAAAATGGGGAGAGTAAGTGTCGCTGTCTCACAGGGTTCTGACGATGATTTGGTGATATTATACAACACCTAGCACAGTGCCCAAGCATATAATTAATACTCAATAAGTACTAGCTGCTATTATCACTGTGAGTAGTTTTTTATTTCCTTTTCTTCCTGGTCATTGTCTGGGCAGGTGGATCCTTCTATCCATTCACCCCAAAGTTTGTGAGAGCTAAGAGTTTGGTGCATGGTGTTAAATGCAATTTAACTGGCTAAACTTTTGCTTCTCACCTAGTCTGCCAGGAGGCACATGGGAATTCAGAGGTGACGACATGGTTTCTGCCCTAACAGAGCTCACGGCCTAGTGAGAGAGACGCACACACACACACACACACCAGATTACCGAAGTGATCACAGCAATGGCCACGTCCAGAGCTGTGATCAAGGAGGTTAGAGAAGTCACTGAATTCGGCCTTTGTGGTCAGGGGAGGCTGCCTGGAAGAGGAGGAACCTGAGTCTTAGGGAAGTGAAGACATTAGCCAGATGAAAGCTTTCCTAGTAGAGTGGACACAATAAATAAAGACACAGAACAGACAAGAAATAGCACAATATGTGCCTGGTGTGCTGGTAAATACTTAACAAGGGGCTCTCCAATAAACCCCAAAACAAAACACAAAAAAACCCATCTGATTTGGAGTATATGCCAATTTTCATGCTGTAAGTTTTCTCACCATGGCCAATTTTAAGCTACCAATGTGATGTCACTGAATGTGAATTTGAGAAGAGATGTGCACAATTGGCTCTTGAAAGCCAGTATGAGTGGGCTGCACTACATCACTGACTTGGGGGTTTAAACAAGGAGTGGGGAGATAAAAAAAACAATTCAGTATTACTGGAGAGAAAATTCAAGGCAGTGAAGGGAAAAACCTCAGGCCTGCATCAGCTGATATTACCTGGGCTTCGGGTAGCTTTTGTAGCTTTTCTCTAAATATCCTTTCATATTCCTGATTCATTTATTCAGAAAATCAGTCAGTATTTTCTTAGCACCTACTATGTGCCAGGTACTCTGCTAGTGCTAGGGGTGCATAGCTCATAATGCATAAAAAGCCATGGATGCATGGAGGATATATCTGACAATCTTTTGCAGGCTTTTGCTGTAGTGGTGCCTAGACTGGGGCCAGTAGTTATCAACAAGGTAATTGTAAACACATCTTTGCCTCACAGCAGGCCCACAAGAGCCCTCCCACACTCCTGGGCTCCATTTTTTTTAAAAATCTGATTCAGAAGGTCAGGGGTAAGACCTGGGTATTCATCATTTTGGAAGCCCAGGTAATATGATTAAAAATTGGGTGCCTAACTCAGGTCTTGGAAGAGAATGTGGCCCCTGAGTTTCCTCCCCCTCCCTCTTGCTCTCATTTTAGGACACACAAAAGTCTTGTCCCCATTGAGATCAACCCTCTCTCTCACTTCTGGTTGACTGTTAATTCCCCATAATTGTTTAGTAAATGACTCGGAATACACAAAAATCATTTTGTTGTAACATACTCCATTCCATAATGATTGTTCATTTCAATTAGCTCTCAGTGGCCTGAAATAGAGACGCAGGGCCCAGCTCAGATAAATCACCACCTTTGTCTGAAATTGGATTTAAGGCAGCCAGGTTTTTGAGGATGGACTGAGGGGATAAATATTTTATCATTTGTTCTTCCTTGATGATCTTCCAGTTTGTTCTCATTTCCATGTTTCTCCCCCTGCATGCTGGCAGATTGTAGACTGTAAATTTGAGGGGAAATTGTAAATGTGCAAACATGATAAATAAACATGTTGCTTTTGTGAGGATGGATATTATCACCCAGATTTACAGCTCTCCTCGCCTGAACATTTTATTGCATTTTGGGAAAAGCCTAGCGAGGTTTTTGTGTGTTAAGTTCGTTGATCAACTTTCTGCCCTTCACCTCTATCACCCACTCCGAGTCATTTAAATATCACCTGGAATGGGAACACAATTCATCTCCCTGGAAGTGAATGCATCTTGACAGGTGTTTTCTTTGGGGACAGTTTTTTATAGCTGCAAGAGCTATCGTACCATAGGGTACTTTTTCCTCCTCTCTCCCCCTTTTTCATTTCTCTAAAATTGAACATACTTTTGTTTTCCCAGTGGGAAAAAGTACTAAATCAATGGTTTAAATCTCTCTTCCTCTTTCTCTGTCTCTGTCTCTCTCCTCTTCCTCCATCTCTCCCTCTTTGTCTCTCTCCATATTTTCTACCCTCTTCTGTCTTTCATCTTTGAGACAGGCTCTGGAATTCTCCCAGATTCGAATCCAAGTGTCGTCAACAACTTTTGTGTCAGCCAAGCAAATTACTTACCTTCTCTAAGCCTCTCACCACCCTCAGGGCTGTGCTTGATCTCCCATGTTCCTTGTCACCAATTTATAGGGAGAATTGTCCCCACCTACCCTCCCTCAATGTCTCTCCAACTAGATGGTGAACTCTTGGGGACAGGGAGCTATGTCCGCTTACCATCTGTTCTCCCTCCCTCACCTGTGCCTCTGCCCCAGGCTCTCCTCCCAGGAGCTGCACAGGCAGAATCTTGGTGGCCCCTTTGCCTTCTTTGCCAGCTCCTCTAACCCACATCCAGATTATCACCAAGTCCAGTGGATTTCTCCCTCAGCTTTCTCTACCCTATATGCCTCTCTCTGACCCCACAGCCTGCCATCTCTCAGATTTTTTAGTGTCTCCAAAGTGCCAAGTACTGAGCTGATCTCTGACCATGGTCCCCTCTCAAGAGGATCACTATAGCAGTGTCTTTACTGATCTATCTCCAGGCTTACTGCTCCTCCTGCCCCCTCTCCGTACTTACTGTAATAGCTAAGGGATGGGGCAGCAGAGTGCATGCCTGCAAATTCTGTTGCTAAGGAAACCACTTCCTTGGTTACCGGCCTGGGTAGCATTTGTCTCACTGTGTCTGGATCCTGCTGAGTCGCTCCCACTCTCCAGGAAGATGAGGAGGAGGATTCAGGGGAGGACAATAGGAGTGGGAAAGAAGGGAGGAAGGGAGGGAACAAAAGGCAGGGAGAGAGATGGAGAACTCTGAGATCAAGAGATAGATATAGAGGGATGCTTGCATAAACAAAAGCAGAAATCATGAAAGAGATAATGATGAAATGAGGGAAAGAGAGAGGGAGGGAGATAAGGAGAGAGAGAGAGGACAAGAAAGAAAAGGAGTTTATGAGCATCTGGAGGAAATGAAAGAGACAGCAAAAAGGGAAATTGAGAGCAGGGGGCAGTGTAAAGAAACACAATGAGAAAGGGGGAAGGGATGCGGAAGGAACAAACCAATGCAAGAAGGAAGGGGGAAGGGAAAGATAGGTTGAGCCTCTTGGAGGAGATGGGTCCCTGAAGGACCTGCTCTGCAGTATCCCCATCCTTCTCCTCCTCCCAGTGGCAATACTTTGGCAGCAGCCTCCAACATCACTGGAGAAATAAGGAGGAAATCCTAGCCTTGTCTGTTCTCCTCAGGTCCTGGAGCCACAATGCACTGGAGGCAACAGAAGGATGAGAGTCCATGTGTCCTGGCTTCCATGCCAGGCACGTTCCTTGCACTAGGATCCAAAGCATTCCTTCCTCCTCAGGTGCAAGGGTGCTGTCACCGTGTGTGCGGATGGGACTTTTTTGAGAGGGCAGCAGCTGTCACCAGTCCTGCGATTAATCTCTGTGTGATTCAGGCCACTTAGCACTAGTCTCTGTGAATCAGTGTTCCTGCTGACCAGTGGGGTTAACAACCTCCTAGGGTTGGTCAGGAGCCCCCCAAGTCCTTTTCCTTCTTTATCCCACCATTGTCTCCTCAGAAACTTTCTGATCACTTGCAAGTATCTACTTGGTACTTTGTAAGATGCAGACTCTACAGGAATGGGGAGTTTTGTCTGTTTTGTTCCTTTTGAAATCTTTAGAACCTAGAGCAGTGCTTGGCACACAGTAGATGCTCAGTAAAGATTGTTGAAGAAATGAATGAACAAATGAATGAATGCTACCTTGAATGAACAATTGCTACCTTGTTTCTTCCAGGTTCGAAACATAAAGATTTGATTCAAGAGTGTTGTTGAAGTATGATTAAACAGGCAGAGATTGGCCAAAGAAGAAGCTGCTAAACTGTCCATCTCAGCCCCACCTCTGGTCTAAAGGGCTGTGAGCTCTGTGGTGGGAAGGAGGATAAGGCAAAGAATCTGTGAGAGCCAAGGAGGAAAGTTGAGGAGAGCCTGGAAGTAGATGCTCCATGGCTTCTATCACTTCTGGTCAGGGAGGGTTTGATTAGAAAGATACTATTTAGAGGAGTGACAGGAAATTGGCATACTGGTTCAGGGCTCAGCCTGGGACCAGAGTCAAGGCTGGATCTGAGGTCAGGCGGGGGCTCAGACTGAGGCCATGGTCGGGGCTCAGAGTGACCAAGGTCAGGATTAACCCAGGGTCAGGACTTAGCCTTAGTCTGTGACTGGAATCAGAGCTCAGTCTCTGGCAGAGATTTGGGCTCAGTCAGGAGACACTATCAGCATTTGTTCTGAGCAGGTTAGAGCTCAGCCTAGGACCCAGGCTGGAGTGCAGTCAATGACTGGGTCAAGACTCAATATAGAGAGGGACTCTCTAGATCTGGGACTCTGGCCAGGTTTCTGGTTCAGTGTGGGGATAACATCGGATATCAGTGTGAGGCCATGATCATGGATCAGTATATGTCCAGTATATATGCTCAGTCTGTGATCAAGATTGGAGCTAGTTGTGACTCAGAATCAAGATTCTAAGATCGGGGCTCCAACTGTGACCAGGTCAAGCTTGGCTTGACATTGGGGTCAGTGTTCAATCTGGAGGTCACAGAAGGATTTCTGGAGCCAGCACAAGCCCCCAGAGGAGAAAGACTCTGCCCTTGATCTTGGAACAGCTCCACACTCTCCCCTTTCTGAGATATTCCTTTCCTTTCCCTACTTTAGAGGACCTAGGATTAGGGGAATGGCCTCTCCCATCTCTCAGTCCTCTTGAGCTCTGCCCTTGGGTAGGGAGAAGCCTCTCCTTTCCCTCCCTCTGTCTGTCCCAGCTCTGTTTGCCATCCCTCTCCCCTTTACTGTCCACATGGAAGTACATAAACCCTTACCCCTCCCCTGGGCTGGGAACAGTCCCTGAGGCACCAGCCATTTTCCACAAAAGCCCTCTGTTGTGTGAGGACATAGGGCCCTCCTTCAGCGGTATTTGAGGTTAGAAGCTGAGACTCACTCCACCCACCAGGGAACAGAGGGGTCTTCTCTTTCCCCTTGCACTCACTGACTTCCCTTCTGCACACAGGAGTGCACAGCACCATATACTCCGGGATTCTCTCTCACACACAATCACAAATACACAAAAGGAACACCTTCCCTAAATAACCTCTTCCATACTCATGCACCAACCCAAGCAGGGATACTTACACCTCACTCTAGTAATCCCTCTTTTCCCACACCCCCTCCTCACACACACGCGCAATTGTCAAAGACATAGGTATGTGCAGAAGCCATCCCTCCACAATAGACAGGCACCTTCTCATGCATAGGGTTCCTACACAACGGCCACTTTTTCCTCCATGTGTACACAATTCCACACACGGGAACTCACGCAGACACACTGTGATGTGATGATCATCACACCAGCATGGGGGATACAGTCTTGCAACACAGAGGCAGCTGAACATAGAGGCCATTTTACACACAGAGGCACACAGTCCTTCACGGGCAGTTACAGAGTTACACAGACACAAAAGCAATTGTGAACCCCAGAACATTCTCTCTCTCTGACACACACACACACACACACACACACACACACACGCACGCACACCAGAAAAACATCCCATATGTTAACTCGCCTCACACAACACTCTACCACTTGGCAGAATTATCAACAAAACTCACTTTTAATGAGGGTGTTGACCTGAGGAATCTTCAGACAGGGGCTTGTGGCCTGAGGTGACCACCAGCAAAGAAATGGCCCAGGTCTTGGACCAAGAGGCTCCCAGAGAGAGCTGGCCTCTGAGTGGGAGGGGAGGCCAAGCCCTCTGCTGCTTCGGGAGAGAAGACTAGACCAGGGGAAAGAAACACGGTACAAAATACATTCAGAGCCCCCTGGCTAGGCCCTGGAATGGCCCAAATCCTATGGATGAGGGGGTCCGGGGGAGAACAGAAGGCCCGATTCCTGGGCCCCTCTCTTTGCATGGCCAGGTTCCAAGAGGTGGAACATATTAGTCATATTCCTCTTAAAAAAATATATCTCTTTACACTTGCCTTCTCTATAGTCTCTTGGCTATTTGGGAATGAGAATTTACCTGCACCCCAAGGCTTCAGAAAGGCTGCTTGGGGTGGTGGGGAGGCTGCTCCAGACAGAAGAGCAAAGAGCTGTGACCTATGGCTTTTGTGTCTACATGGTGGGGAATGGTTTAGGAATGCAGGCGAGGGCTGGGGGTAAAGCCACTGGTTTCCAAAGTGGGGGAAGTGATGGGATCCTGGATAGATGCTTTCTAGGATCAATGATCAGGGATTCAGGTCCTCAGGAATCCTTTGGTTTGATGCTGAGGCATCAAGGGAGCAGCATTTGTATGGAAATAAAGAGCCATCGCATTCGTTTCATTCCTTAGAGAATCCCCAAGGGAAGCTGGCTCCATTGGATTGTGATCAAGGAGTGGTCGATGGTTGGGGGTCTCTTCTGGGTTTGGTTCCCCCTGATTTGGAGCACCCTTGCTCTCTCACCTGGATAGCAAAGGACCCATTGGAAGGGGTCAGAAGGGCAGTGTAAGATCAATGTGCCAGACCCCACAATGGAGAGATGTGTTACTGGGGCTCTCATTTTTACTCAGATTCTGCATGTGGCCTATGGCCATCCTGGTGGGATAACTGTGGGTGCCTGAAGAACCTTGGAAATGGGATCGAGGATCCCAAGGGCACCTCCTAGATACAGCAAGGGAAGAAAAGGGCAGAATTCCAGCCCTAGAAGTGGGCAGGCAATCAGATTGTTTCTCAGAAGCAGACCTAGGAGTGGGCCTTTGATGCTAGTGACCCCACATGGTAGTGCCAATTAATCTACTGTGAGCACCAGTGCTTTCCCACCCCATCCAGCATGTCAGAAACCTAAGACTACAGAGAAACTTCCCGGAAATCTTTCTTCAAACAGAAGTGGCCTGGACGAACCTTGGTGCCAGGGCTTCCAGGGTGGAGGAGAGAAGGGGAGGCCGTAAAAGCAGCCCAGGAGACAAGAGCATCTGGGGCTACTTTTTTTTACGACAGTCCCTTTAGCTCTTACATCAGGGTCCTCAACACCTGTGGTGAGGCACCCATGTCTCCAGGACACCCATGAGCCCTCCCTCCCACAAGGGGAAGGGAACCCAGAGTGGCTGGGGTAGGGATGTGGGAGGCAGAAGAGGGCCCATGTGGCTGGAACCCCCCAAATCAGTTGCCTCCTCCATCTCGGAGGGGAATGAGAGCAGGTGGGGGGTACCCGGGCAATCTCTTCCCTGGAGCCTCCTTTGTCATGCAGGAAACTCCTTGCAGGCCAACAACAGCCAAATGGATTGTCCCCATACCAAAGAGAGGCCAGATGGGTTGGCGTCCCCAGGGTCTCGAGTCTCCTGCTTGGTCAGGACTCCCAGCCCGGCCCTCCCGCCCCCTAACACGTCATCTGGGGTAGTAGTCATCGGGAACGCCCGTGAGGTTCCTCCCTTTGAGAGCTGCGTCCACCATCTTGATGTAGGCGGAGATGGTCTTCTGCATGTCGGCCGTGTACGGGTCATACTCCAGCTTCCGGAGCCCCGAGCGCTTGAAGTTGCCGTCCTTCTGGCTCTCCACGCAGAGCAGCCGGTCCTCCCTGACTGCCACACCCAGCAGGCCGACCATCCGGCCCAGCTGCACGAACAGGTCCTGCTTCAGGTCCTCAAAGTGCACCACCAGCACCTTCTTGCCGAACTTGAGCCAGTCCAGCGTGTGCGTGGCCCACCACGGGGCATAGTTCCTCACAAACTCTGGCCACTCTGTGGAGAGAGGAGGGGGCGGCTAAGTCGGAGGAGCTCAAAGCGTGCAGGTCAGGTGGCGCTGGCAGGGGCTGCAGTTATTCACAGCACTGGTAACGCCATTACTCCTTGCCGATCTCCAGACTCATCCGATTCCTTCCACCTCGGTGCTGCTGCTTCTGCCTGGAACATTCTTAGCCCTTCCTTCTCTTTGAGGATAATAATAATATCTGTTGGGTGCTCATTACATGCCAGGCACAGACCAATATAAACGTATGTTACTAACTTTTGATATTTCAATATATATTTATATTAATATACAGCATAATAAATGTATTAACGTAGCCATTCATTCATTCATTACTTTCAATGACCCTATGAGGCAGGTTTCATCATTTTTTTCATTTAACAGAAGAGGAAACTGAGGCGCAGAGAGGTTAGGTAACTTGCTCAAGGTCACACAGCTACTAACTGGAAGATTTAGGATTTGAATCCAGTCTGGCTTCAAAGTTTGGGGTTTTCACTATCAAGTTATCCTGTGTAGTAATACTTGTCCTGTGTAGTAATAGTATTTGCTTAGAGTATAATAATAGGACCATTGTACAGAGTAAGTAGAAAAAGCATATAAAGTTTTTGGTATGGTGCCTGTACCTAGTAGGTGCTCAGTATATATTGGCTATTATTATTTCTGTGATTATTCTGGTCTCAGGTAAGATGCTGTCTTTCTTGACTCCCCAGGCTCAGGCCGGTGACTCCTCTGGACTTCACAGTCCCCTCTGTACCCTCCACATATGTTATCTGTCTCGCCAACGCATTGTGGGCTAGGCATAGTTAAGTCAGATTGTTTATATTGTCATCTTTCCACCTTTCCATTCTACCTTTCTTTACTTTTTATTGAAGAATCATGTACTGTTTCTTTCTGCTGTTTGTTACCTTTCTATGGTAAAATGACAGGATGGATTGTCACCAAAATTGGGAAGGTGTGTTTGGGATTGTCTGACTTGAAAGACAGGCTATGATAGAATGCAGGAGATTCCTTGGGGAGCCCTGCAGAGGAATTCAGAGACAGCCAGCCAGCCCCTGATGCTGCTGAAACTCTGATAGAAGCAGCCTGGGTTACAGCATGGGTGGGTGGGTGGCCAGAAAAGATGGTGGGGGTGGGGAAAGGGATTGCAGCCTCTATTCTGAGTGGTAGCTGGAGAATCACAGGGCAGGTGCTCCAAAACCCAGAAGCCAGATCCACTGATTTTCATGGGCAGCACCACCCACACCATCCAGAAGGATTTGTTGACTGAATGAGCACCATTGAGTCTCCCAAGCTAGGCTGGAGAGCCCAGCTGGTTCTTAATAATGAAATCCTCATCCCTTGCTGGGTGATGGATACTCACGATCTCATTTAATCCTAACGATTACCCTGAAAGGAAAGGACTGCTGTTCACTTATCACCACTGAGGAAACTGAGGCTCAAAGAGGTGAGGTGACTTGCCCAAGGCCACACAGCTAGGAAGCACCATTCAGACCAGGCCTGCCTGATTCCAGGTCCCGATCGTTCCCAGGTATCAGCAACCTCACCCCCACTTCCTCCCACTGCCTTACAACCAGCAGGGGCTCAATAAATGGTTGCTGAACTAAATTGAAATCCCCAACTGTCACCACACTGAGATGTGATAAAGGACTCTTCTTTCTTTTCAGAACACATCGGAATCTGTGGTGGGGCTCCTGCTCCTCCAGTGCCCCTGGAACACCATGGATGCTTGAGAAATATTTATGCTGGTGACAAGGATATTTTTTATCCTTAAAATAGATTATTTACAATGTATCTGGCTAATTGGGCCCATACTGTTATAATGGGTTAAGACCAGATGTATCTGGGTGATTAGAAAAAAATTAGCATGTGTATAGTCTGTTTTACTCTTTTTTAGAATTTCCCCACTCTTGAGTCACCTCACAGCATTCCTGGTGATTAGGATACCTGCTGCTGCCATGGCAGAAGCCCAGGTGAATGGAGATGACACTTGGACAACCAGTGACACACAGATCTGGACTTCTAGGCTTGGCTACTTCTGACCATCTCAAGTGGCTGCTGAAGAAGGGCTGCAGGGTTGTCCTAAGGAAAAGGAAGGGCCATTCTGCGTGGTGGTCAGGATTCCCTGGCTGGCACCCCTAGCTGTGGATACGGGTGGGATGGAGATGATATAGCCTCCTTGTTAACTGCAAACCTCCCTGGGGCAGGAACGTATGTTGCTTGAGCACCTACTGAGTGTCAGGGCTGTGTTGGGCACTTCATATGCACTATCTCATACAGTGCTCACAAGAAGACTAGAGAATAGGAATTATTAGCCGGATTTTACAAACGGGGAAATGGAGACTTAGAGGCATGAAGCCACTTGCCAAAGGTCACACAGTGGGTGTCCAATGCAGGAATCAAACCCATGCCTATCCCAGACTGAGCCAGGCTCCCACCCTCCTAGCAAACCCTTTGAGAGCTCCTGATCTGATCAGCTCAGTCACTCTTCTCGCTCCAGACTCTAGTCTACTACTGCTCACTTCATTTTCAGGCGTTGTCTAAGACACAGCGTCTGTTCACAGATATCTTTAAAGTCAGACAGCCAGCGTTCAAAACCCAGCTCCTCTCTACATTTGCTGTGTGATGTTGAGGACATTAGTCGATCTCCTTGAGTCTCAGTTTACCCACCTGCAAAATGGTAATTGTGCTAAGATCTGCATCCTAGATGCAGTGCAGATGGAATAGAATCAGATTTGAAAGGCCCTAGCACAGAGCCTGGGATACAGGAGGTGCTCAATAAATGTTGGTGCCTATTACGATTAATCCTAATGTTGGCCCCCAGCTTCTCTGAGATGCCCCACTTGCCCCATCATTTTAGTCAGAGCTTCCCTCCAACACCACATTTGATATCCAGGCTGTTTCAGCAGCAGAGGTCTCCCTCCACCCACCATGGACGGATTCCCCATGTGAAGTTCCTCAGTTACTTCATTGGAAAGGAGAAGAATAAAAATTAAAAGCAAAAGCCCTTGATTAGCTCGAGTTTTCCGGTGATTGATGGTTGCCTTCATTTTGGGGGATAAAGGCACACCAAGTCACGGACCACTGGTAACGGGCCGGTTCCACTGGAACTGTCACACATGTGGGCTGAGCAGGGCATGGGCTGGCCACTCTTCGCTCCATCTTCCTGTCCAAGGGAGGAACTGGGGACTGATTAATAGCTTAACTGTACTTAATTCTCCATGGAATCATTAAACAGTCTCTGTTTCATTAAACAGATCCAGCACAATTCACCTTGTGTAATCATATCACATAAAACTTTGCTTTGGACCCACTCCAGGGAGATTGTAAAATTAACGTTACGGAACCAAAAGTCAGGGTGGGGGATACTGCATGAGCTTTGACTCAACTACAACTGGGAGAAAAATTGGGTAGGGTGGGGTGACCTCTGCTCTGGGGTGGGTGATCCTCATGTTCGAGGCCCAGGGATTCCTAAAGAAGCAATTCTCAAATTCAAGTGCACACAAAGCTTCAGGGGGAATCTTGTTAAAATGCAGATTCTCATCAGTAAAGCCTGGGGGTGGGGGCTGGGGGCCTAAGGTTTGCTTTTCTAAAAATCTCCCAGGTAAAGTCAATGCTGCTGGTCCACAGGTCACACTTGGAACACAGAGGATTTAAAGGAGTAGTTCTGCAAGGGAGGGTGGGGGTGCATCAGAAACACCTGGAGGGATTGCCAGCCCCCCTCCTGGAGTTTCTGAGTCATGAAGTCTGGGGTGGAGCCTCAGAATTTGCATTTCTAACCAGTTCCCAAGTGATATTGACATTGCTGATGCAGGGGCCCTAAAGCACCAGCAAACTTAAGTGCTTATAGGGGCCAGATGTTAACACAAATGAGAGAAATGGGCTGAGGGGTGACTGTGGGGCTTGGGTTCTTTGAGGAAGGCTCTCACAGAGCACCTGAAGACCTGGGTTGGGCCTGGTAGGGGCACTTGGATAGGCACCCCCCCATTCCAGAATAATGGACCTCCACTATGAGATGTGTATGCTGGAACCCCCTCTCTCACACCCCCTGTAGCCTCTTGGCTCAGCTGTGCTGATGACTCCCTTATCTTCGGTTTTAAAGCTCCCGGCTGTCTTGAATAAGGAAAAAGAGGCAAGGCAGCTCCTGGTAGTTAACACTGTCTGAACCTGAGACGAGGGGCTATATTGGGAGAGGAGAACCTCTGAATGCATCAGAGGGTCAGCGACACCCCTGGGCAGGAGAGAGTAGCCAATGCCTGGGTTTGAATCCCAGCTCCATCGACACCTGGGGCCTCAGACACATGATCCTTGCTGGGATGGTTTTCTTACCTGTGAAATGGAATGTTAGGATGATTATGTTCACTTTCCTTACCTCCTTGGTAATTAGGTTTAAATAAGATCATGAAGGCCAAGTGCCTGGTTTCCCATGAGCTTCCCAAGTGAGTCCCCTCCCTTTTCACTTGGGGCAGCAGAATGGCTGGGAAGTGAAGAGCTGGGTTCTAGTCCTGCTACTATGTGTCCAAGTGACCTTGGCAAGTCCCTGCCTCTTTCTGGGCCTCAGTTTCTCCATTGATAAACAGAGGATGAATCAGTGGTTCTTGGTCCTGCCTGTACACTGGAAGCAGCTGGGAGCTTTGAAAAATGCTGATGCCCAGGCTCCACTCCAGTAATGGTCCAGGGTGTGCCTTGGTCAATGGGATTTTCCCATACTGCTCTGAGGGTTCTGCTGTGCAGCTGGGGCTGAGAACCATTGGGTTCAGTGATCTTCCAGGTTCTTTCCAACTTGATAAGCAGAGTCTCTGCTCAGGGGACCAGCTCCTGCCATTTGCATCTGCAGACTTCTCAGACTGGCTCTGACCAGTGCTCACTGCCAATTGTTCTACAAATAAATAATTCAGAGGCTTCTTCACTCCTGGGAACAAGAGAACAAATGCCGCCACCTGTCCAAGCTTCCACCCCCTCATAGAGGGGGAGCCAGGCAGTGGAGAGACAGATGGGGCCCCTTGTGTAAAAGGAACCCAGGGCACAGTTGGTCAGGCAGGCCCAAGAGTTTTAATCAATGACATCAGTGTTTAGGGTGTGATTGGTAAACCACTGAGTTAACATCATCCTGCCATGCTCAGGTCCTCTTTAGGGGAGGGGGCATGGCTTGGGCTTTGGAGCAGCTGGGAGCTAAGGGCAGGGTTTGGAGGAACAGGAAGCACCTCTGGGCTTGAGGCTGGAACAGCTTATCTTTTGGAGGTTGGATGAAGTGGCGGTGGGAGCAGGGCTCTGCTGGGAGTCAGAGGCTCTGGGCTGGGTGATTTATAACCACTGATATTTCATCTGACCTGTCATCATAGGTTAGCACAGTGGTTAAGGGTGTCAGCTCTGGAGCAAGATTTCCTGGGTTCAAACCCCAGGTCCACCATTCCCTAGTAAAAGTTCCTTTACCTCCCTGGACTTAGCTTCTCTCAAGACGGGTTAATTGTGGGGATACCCCTGGGTATGATTCTCTGATGGTGGTAATTGACATGGGCTTTTGAGATCCTGGGCAGTTAAAGATGTACCCAAGATGCCAGAAGCTAGGTCAGAAAGTTCTCACCACTACTCTGGGCTCCCACCCCGCCTTAAGGCACAGTAATAATTACCTGCTAATAAGTGTCAGAGTCAAATTTGAAGCTCAGACCATTTTAATGAAGTTCAGTGCTCAAGGGCTGTCACTGTCACTTCCTAGCTGTGTGATCTGGGCAAGTTACTTAACCTCTCTGAGCCTTCCAACCCAGCCCAGAGTTGTTGAGAATTTCATTAAAATAATGCTCTGTAAGGGATCTCTTGGCCTTGGCTGGATTCAAGTCTCCTGACTCCCAGGAAAGGGCTCTTGAACTTGCTACAATCAACCCCATGAGGGTCTCCATTTCCATGAGTACAATCTACAGCCTTTAAAGGGTTAAATTTTTAGAGTCTTCCCCGCTCCCCCATTATCACCCCCTATTTTATAGATGTGACAATCTAAGTCCCAGGTAGTCTTGTTCTCAGGGCCCACGTCCTTAACTACTATGCTATCATAAAAGTCCAGCTAATAAAGGCTGATGCTTGTGGGTGTGGTGGGATGTGGGAAGTGCATCTCTCAGACTATAAGCTGAGGAAGTGGAACCTCAACCTCACACACATGCCTACCAGGATGCATTCCTGGATTCTGAGATAGCACTGGCTCAGTGCACTGCCCCCTGCCCCGCAAGGCCCTGCGCCTCCCCTCTCAAGTAGTACCTTTGCCCTTCCAATGGGCATGTGCAGCAAAGCCGATGTGGCCACCATACTTGCGGTTGAACTCCGCCATGAGAGCCTTGTAGGGGTTACGAATGAGCAGGATGGCGGCATCAAAGGCCTCGATCTCCTTCTGGCCGCTCTCGTGTGTCTTGATGCAGATGGTCCTCCCGCTGCGCCAGTGGTCCCGCTCACCTTTAAACCCTTCCCACAGCCAGAGGGTGGGGGACATGGCAGGTGAATTGGGGAAGGCAAAAAGTCCACCCCACCCCATTCTGAGCCACCTCAGGAGTCCTCATATGTTCACTCACTCATTAACTCTTTTGTTTACTCGCATATTTATTGAGCGCCTATTATGTGCCAGGCATTGTGCTGAGAGCTGGGGATAAAATGATTTGCAAAAAGGTCCATGGGTTGTACTGTTTTTGAGAGCCAGATTATTTAAATAGTGACACAAATGAATGTAAAGTCACTGCCCTGGTCAGTGCTTTGGAGAGAAGTATTCATACTTGGGTGCTGTGAGAGAGGCCGGACAGTGATGTGTTAGATGATGGACAATTGATTCCTCTTTAGGTGAAGTCTATAACCCCACCCCACTGATGTTGAGCATGGCCATATGACTTGCTTTGGCCAGTGGAATGAGGGTGGAGGCGGGTCTCTGCCAAAGTCTCAAGGTGCATCACATGTTTCTCTTTATTCTTGTGTGCTTTTGCAATCACTGTGAGGATATGTCCTGGAGGGCTGTTGGTCCCAGATGGTGAGAAACACATGAAACAGATGTGGGTCTGACATGCAGCCTGGGGCTGAGCAGCCCAGCTAGCCTAACCTAGATCACTGACCTAATCAGGCGGCATCTAGAAAGGTGTTCTGGGGGAAGAAATGTTTAGCTGAGGAGGAGTTTGCTGGCCCCAAAGAGAAGGGAATGGTGGAGGGAACAGCAGGTGAAAAGGTCCTATGGTCAATGGGAAGAGTTGGGTGACATAGGAGTGACTGCTAAGCGAGAGCAGAGAGCAAGAGGGGAGTGAGGCTGGAGAGGGTTATGGGGCATGTGATGAAGAATTCAGTCCTAGACCAGAAAGAATGGGCAGCTCCTAAAATGATTTAAGCAAAAGGAAGAAGGGACATGATTTGGTTTTCATTTCAAAAGCTGAGTAACTGAAAGAAGTTCTGAATAGCTGGAGAATGGGGAACGCTTCTATAGCACCGACTCTGTGCTGAACCCTTTATATATATTAGGCAACTTCAATTTTAAAGATAAGGAAACTGAGGCACAGAGAGGTCAACTAACTTGCTCAACTTACAGAACTAGTGGGAGTCAGAGCTGAGATTCAAACCCAAGCCATATAGATGACCAAGACTGTGTTCTTCACCATCTAAGCTTCCTAGTCTCGGGAAAGCTAAGGCATTTGGATAGTATCTTGAAAGGTAAGTAGAAATATTATTGTACTAGTTCTTCAAGATACTGTTCTTAATGAGTAATACTGGACATCATGTCATCTCTTTAGGCCTCAGTTTCCTCATCTGTTTAATGGAATCATGCAGCTTTCCTCTACAGGGCTGATGTGAGAAATCAATGAGACATATAGCAAGGTTTCCATAAATGGCAGTCAGTGCAGAACAAGTCTCAGGGTGAAACCCTGACTCATCAATCCTGGAGTAATTTCTTCCCTACCCACTCACAACAGTTTCTAAGACTTTGTGCTCTGGCTTTTAAGGTGGATTAAGATGAGGCTAGCATGGTACCTACTCCTGTTCCCGAAGATCTGGGTTTAGAGAGGTATAGCCCCCCTCACAAAGCCACAGGGCAGAAGAGCCAGGAATGGTATCCATTTCCTGAGTCAGATTACATCCTGGGAATTACCAAGCCAAGTTGCAGGGATGAACCTAGCCTTGCAAATTAACGCTGGCCCGTATTCATGAGAAAATGTTAACCCATCGTCTTTGAGGACCATGGGAAGCACAGCATCATGGGAAAAATTGCTTCCTGAAGGCAATGAGAGAGAGCTTGGGACACAAACATTTACCCACAAGGTGGCACTGTAGATACAATTGCATGTCATGCTGTCATTCATTTTACTGGTAGAGCTCTTCATGACATGGACGAAGGACTTCTCATTTATGATTTCATTTTACTTTCATCAAAATCCATTTAACCATGAGCAAGCAATGGAAAAACACAAGCAGAGGTACACAGGAATCTACCAGATTCTCAGAGAAGAAAAATCATCAGATACATGGCAGAATGGTCAAACTAGTATAAATCAGCTCCATGCATTGTGAGAATCACACTTCTCTTTGTTCTATGGTGGAGTCAACCTAGCACAGTATTTATCAAGATAAAAAAAGAAAAACTAGGAATATTGGGAAATATTTGCTCCAGATTCTAGATTTTGGTTGCCTGGGGAGTTAGTCTACACAGAGTATTGGAAATGTAGGGAGGTAAGAAAAATTCCATTTAGTAGAATGTCTCCCAGAGAGAGAAGAGTTTTATGTCCACAAAGCAGGCTTTGAGAAGCTACATGAAACGAGCTTGCCTGAGGAACAACAGATGGTTACTCAGCTGTCCCATAAGGAGGTCCTTCTAGGGGGGATCAGGGATGCAGAAGAATCTGGAATGCAAGCTTGGGGTCAGGGCAGAATTGCTGAACTCCACTTCTAGTGGCCTCCCTTCTCTACTTTTCTCTTACACAGGACCCAGCACCTCCTGTACATAAATGTGAAATATTTAAATCATTACTGCGAAGGGTCATAAGAAAGCAGCTTGTCTGGGGCACCTACATGACCTTCAAACTCTAGGGGCTAGACAATTGTCCTAGAATTTGGAGGAATGACCTTGTGGTTTCAGACTACAGAAAGAACAAGATAGATTTTCTCCTTCTCTTCCTCCCATCTCCCAATATTATAGTTGCCTATATGCATTTTGCCATTAAGTAAACTGAGGCACAGAGAAGGGCAGTGGCAGAGACTCCACAGTTTTGCAGGCCCTGGAGTTTACTGGAAAAGGAGAGGCCCACTCCTGACTCTGGACATGGACACCCCGGAGACTGATAGTCCTCTAGAAATAATAGAGTTTGTTTTGAGGCAGTCCTTAGAAATTCTTTCCTGTGTCAGCTGGACTCAGAGGCTGCCTCATCAATCTCCTGCCCCATTTGTGGGCCTCCAGGGGCGGAGAAGGGCTCTCCCTAACTCTGGGCTGTTATCCCAGTCCCTTCTTCCTCAGAGATCTAGGCTCTGAGACATGACAGGCCACAGAGCTAGAGCCTGGACTCAGGGCTGAGGGGTCCCCAAGATGGGGAGGGGGACAGAGAAGGGAGATAAAGCCTAAGCAGAGGGAAGAAAAGACCAGAAACAGAAAGATATCTGGAAAGAGGGATAGTTGAGACAAAGGGAGGGAGTAGAAGGGGAGAGAGAAACAGACACAGAAACAAAATAAGGAGAGAATAGACGCAGACACAGAGGGAAATAGGAGACAGAAATACATACGAGACAGAGAGACACACAGAAAGGCAGAAGTAGAGAGAGAAAGATCAAGAAAGAGAGAGAGACAGATAGACAGATGGATAGAAAGAGACAGATGAATGGATGGGCAGTCACAGAGAAAACCATGCTTTGCAAATAGCCAACCTCCCTGGGTCAGGGAAGAGAAGGCAGAACTCAAATGGGACAGACACTTGGATTCTGGGAGGGAAGGGTTCTTCCCTCCCTCTCTCCCTTCCTTCGATCTTTCCTTCCTCCTTTCCTCCCTCCTTCCTTTCCTTCCTCCCTTCCTTCCCTCTCTCCCTCTCTTCCTTCCCCTCCCTCAATAGCCCTTTGGTGGGTTGGGTCTTTTGCCAGGATGAGGGAAGAAAAGGTTACAGAGAAAACAGAGGGAGATGAGAATGTCAATCAGCCCTGCAGACCTAGGAAGGTCCCATGGCAGGGGGCACCCACAAGACACATGCTTGGTACAGAGGAGGAAATTGAGGCCTCAAGTAGAGGCAGGTATGTGTCTCCAGTTCTCTAGCTAGTTATCAGGGATTAGGGAAGAAACTCTAAAGAGCTTAAATAAATCAGCGAGAGTCACCAAGCATCAGTTCCTATAGAAACCACCCCACTCTGGGCCCACCACTGAGGCCCCCTCACTTCTAATTAGTGACCTCCTAAATGCCTCTCCCCACTGTTCCCTTCTCCCCATCATTGTTGCTCCCTGGGGTGACCCTGCAGGCTAGATGTTCCCCATGCAACCTCTGTGGCCAGAAGGGTATTTCACACCACTTCTCTGCCTAAAATCCTCTATACCCCACTCCCCACACCTCCACTCACCAATCGCCCCCAGGACAATGTGCACAGGTCTCAGAAGGGCATTCCGGGGGCTTTGCCGAATCCAGTCCTGGCTGCTACTCCTGCCCCATGCCCCAGCTCCCATCCCCTTCACTGCCCAACACCATCAAACTATTTTCATTCACCCATCACTCTGTGTCACTATCCTCTCCTACTTGTCTAGTCCCTGCCCACACCACAGCCTCTGTCAGAGACTCCCTCTGTCCTTCTGGGTAAGTCCTACCCACCTTCTGCACACCACCCCACCGTGCCCCAAGACTGAGTTACAAATATACAAATCGCCTGTCACAGTGCTGGACCCATTGTGGATATTCAATCCATGCCCACAATTATTAGTATTATTAACAGTATATGAATACATGAATAATAATAAGGGCCATGATAAAGGAGTACCCTAGGTACAAGGGAGATAAAGGAGAAGGATACTAAAATCTGCGAGAGACATTGCAAAGGGGGATGTGACCTGTGGCTGGAGAAGCAGGTTTCCAGGCAGGTGAGTATGAGTTAAGGGTGGGGGCAGGACTGATGTCCCAGGGAGAGGAGACAGCAGGTGTCAATGTCTGGTGTGTTTTCCAACTACAAATGGCTCGTTATACCTGGAGACTGATGCAGAAAAGGGGCAGCAAACTGCCACCCAGTGAGGGCAAATCGAGGAGAGCAGTTACCCCTTCCTCTGGCACCATGATCCCCCCTCCCCCATGCTCCAGGACCCACCAGGGTTTGAGGATTTCATTAAGTTAAGTATGTCTCAGCTGCAAAGGTGAGGGTGGAAGGACTTGAGGCTTAGCCAGATTGACCGATGCTACTCGGGGGCAGGAACGCCCTCTTTGCCTATACCCCATTGCCAGCCCCAAACTTCCAGGGAGAGCTCACTGTCTCCTGCAAGGGCTCAGGCCGGAGGAAGCATTTTTAAGCCCCTAGTCAAAAGGCAGCCACATTCAAGGCCCACAAACCCCTGCCTTTTTCTGTGGCACTTAAGGAAATATTACACAGCATGAGCCAGAGGGATTGCCAGGGAAGGTTGATGCTTGCTTTCTCTCTCTCTCTCCTCTCTCTCTCTCCTCTCTCCCTCCCTCCCTCCCCCGCCTCTCTCCCCACCCATCCCCCACTCCTTCCTTCCTTCCTTCCTTCCTTCCTTCCTTCCTTCCTTCCTTCCTTCCTTCCTTCCTTCCTTTCTTCCTTCCTTCTCTTCTCCCATCCCTTGTTCAAATTTAGCAAATACCTCATTCCATTAATTATCAACTCTTGATATTCCCCAAGACTTGAGTATAGAAAATACAGAATAAAGACCAGTTTTTTGAATGATGTGGATCTGGAAGCGAGACTACTGAGCTCCTAGACTAGGGCCAGGGATCTCTCTTAGACTTTACATCGAAATCATCTTGGGCTGATCACCTGGGAGCTCTTAAAAATACCGATGCCCTGGCCACTCCCAAGATTCTGATGGAAATGGTCTTGGGGCAGCCTGGGCCTCAGGGCTTTACAAGCTCCTTGAGTGATTCTGATGGGTGACCAGAGACCAAACTCCTTTGACTTTGACAAAATAGTTGACTGTCCTGGCTACATATCATTTAAAAAATAATGTACATTTTGTTCCACAGAATTGAACACTATCTCACACACATTATCTTACTATGTTTTCCTGAAATCTTTCTGAGTTCTGTATTGACGAGCCCATATTATAGACGAGGAAACTGAAGCTCAGAGAGGTGAAGAATCTTGCCTAAGTTTCCAGGGCTGGTAAGTAACAAAGTTCAGACTGAAAATTCCATCTTGAGATTCAGTTTCCCTTTCTCTGAAGTTAGGAGGTTCAGTTAGATCAGAGAAGGTAAAGACCTGGCACGTAGACCACCATTCCCCCTTCTACACCCTCGATAGGCATCACTACTAGATTAAGGCACTTTGTTTCAAAGGGAGAACAGAACCTCAAAATCCTTCTTAACACACCATCCTAAAGCAGACATTCATTGGAACTGAGATGAGACCAAACTACTGAACTAAATGATCCTCAAGGAACTTTCTATGTGTGACATTCTAGGGTTCCATTTTAGAGATGCTGCCATAGCCAGGAAAGTTAGAACGTGGATCAACCACAGGATGCTTTCTGAGCCTGCTTTCTGAGCCTGCTTTCTCAGCCACTTCCCCAGGACATGCCAGAGATTCTGGAATGTACCTGGGCTCCTTCCAGCAGTTCCCATAGAGCCAGCACAGCTTAGTGGTTAAGAGAAGAGGTGCTATTGACAGCTTAGGCCTGGGTTCAAATCCTGGTATAAGCACATAAAACTGTCAGCCGGAGCTTGCTGTACAACAGGCATTCAAAAAATGATTGCTTAAGCCAAAACTAAAAATTAATAAATATACAAAAGTCAAAACTCTAAAACTTGCCAACTCTATCCTTTGACCTGTCCATTTTCACCATTCTTGTCTTTTCTGCCTCACTCTCTGTCTCCATCCTGCTCCTCACTGTCTGTTAGATAAGCCCCTGGCACTTCCTGATCAGGGATGTTTCTCTGTCAACACCAAACTTCTCCTGGCCAGTGCCTGGCACCCAGACCATAGTATTCACAGCCTACATTTATTGAACACTTACTGTGTGCTAAGCATGTATCAACTCATTAGTCCTCACAACAACCGCAACCAGGTACATACGTTATCTTTAATTTGTGTATGATGACACAAGGTCAGAGAGGTATAGTAACTTGCTTGAAGTCACACAGCTGAAAAGTGGTCATCATCTGGTTTGCAGACACAAAGACCCACAGTTAAGGATTGCTCCACATGGAGACTCAAAATCCTCCCAGGCAGTGCTCCCTCTTTCCAGATATCCCCCACCATGCCAGGAAGACGGCTTCACACCCCATGGACATTTAATCCAAGATTTACAGTTCCACAGTAAGAAACCCCAGGAGTTTCTTGCCTGTGTGGCGGAGGAATAAGAGTGAGGACTTTGAAACCAGCAAACACTAGGGTGCAGCCCCCAAACAGCCCACTGAAAAAGATCTGTGTGACTCTCTGGGCAAGTGACTTCTCCTCTCTAAGCCTCAGTTTTCATATCTGGGAAATGGTAGCATCATCCTGCCTTCTAAGTTTACTGTGGAGGGTTAAATAAAAATGGAGCACCTGACACAGCTCTTGGCACCTAGTTGGTGGCCAAGAGAATATCTGTGGCAATCTGAAACTATACAAAGTACCTGGCACACAGTCAGCACTTCATAAATGCCTGTTGGGAAACCAAGCTTAGGAAGTGCATCAAAACATAGCAGTGCTCAGTAAACATCTATGAAATGGAGTGAAAATAAAGCACCTGCACAACTATCATTGATGTAAATGTGGATAAGATATCTAGCAAATAGTAGTAGATACTCAACAAATGTCCCCAAAATAAACATAGTTATTTGACCTCTGTGTACAACATAAAGTTACTGGTCAGCAAATGTCTATGGTAAGGTACCTGCACACAGTGGGTGCTCAAGGAACATTTGTGGTGTTTTAAGTGGAGGGAAGGTACCAGGTGCACAGTAGGTGTTTGATAAATGTCTATTATTGAATAGATGTACCCAGGACATGATCATACACCCAGGACATGATGTAGTTGATATACCCAGGACATGATGCTGGGATATAAGTGAAGGTACCAAGCACTTAGTAGATCTTAATAAACATGCCCAGGCAAGCTCAGTGGCACATAGTAGGTGCTCAGGAAGGGTATTCCCATGTCCTCCTAGCGGGTCCAACCTGCTCCCTATGCCTCCTCACCTTTGTTGTAGAGAGAACCGTCGAAGTAGTAGCTGCCAGTGTAGAAGCCGGTAGCCAACTCGATAAGGTGGCGAGCCCATGTGTTGCCAGCACCTGGGAAGCTGGCCAGAGCGATGAGCTGCTTGGACTTGGCTGGGAGAAATCTTCTGTCCATGCAGCGGTTATCTGCAAAGTTCAGGACACAAACAGGGGACAGGGACAAGTGGAGCCTGGATGTGAGCACCACGCCTGCCACTGCCCAGACACGCAATCCAGTTCACATGATGAAATCCCTCCTGGGTCTCAGTTTCCCCACCTGTCAAATGGAGGGAATGGTTCCTCTCTCATGGGATTGATGTGAGGGTTAAACGAGATAATGTACAAAAAGGGATGAGTCCATATTAAGGATTTAATAAAAGTCAGCTAAGAAGATGAGTCTTCTCTACTGCTTCAGTTTCCCCTGGCACCCAGTTCCTTTCCCATACCCTCCAGATTAAACCTCTCAAATGATGTTCATCTACATGAGATACATTCCAAGGTTCCTATCTTAGCTTCTAAGCCCTGTGTAGCCCGGCCCTTGCATCCTCCCAGGCTCATCCCACCCACCCACTCCCTTTCACCCCCCACCTGCCAGCTACCTCAACTGTGCCCTATTCCTTCCCGACTTGGCACCTTCAGACATGCTTTTCCCTTAATCTTCATTGCCTCCTACCTGCCATTTCCAGGTAGGCTGCTTCTTATTTTTCCACATTCTGCTGAATTGGTACCTTCTTCCTTCCCTGACTACCTGGTCTATCATTAGTGTACTATGTCCATCTCCTTCATGTCGCTTATCACAACTGTAATTCAATAAATTATTTGTTTATTCAGAAACCCTGCCCGTATTGTTCTTTGATGATTCCCCAGTGTTTTCCATAATATCTGGCATATAGTAGGGATCATAAATGTTACTTGAATAGATGGAGGGACAGATGGATGGATGGGTACATGCGTGAGCAGATGAATGGGCGAGTGACAAATGGGTGGATGACAGATGGGTGGATGGGTGGATGGGTGGATAGATTGATACAATGGTGGTTGGATGACTAGGTGGATAACAGTAATATCTACTTTGTAGGGCTCTTGTAAGGATTAAATGAAATAATGCATGTAACATATTAACACACTAAAGTGCTTGAAAGGGGTAGTTATTTTTCTCTAGCCTTCAACTTCCACATCTGTAAAATGGGTTGGGGCAGGCGAGTACCATCCTGATATTCTTGATTCTCTGCCTTTACAGCAACCTCAGGATGCTACTACTCATGAACAGTATGTGCCTCAGCACCTCCCACTAGAACCCCTCCTGGAGCTATGACGGCATAGTGGTGATTTCTTTTGGTCCCTAAAGATGTAAGGGAAGCTGAGGGGAGGCCCAGTATAGGGGACTTCACAGTGGAAAAAGATGAGGAGAGAATCCTGGAGTTTTGGTCCCAGTCATGCTTCTTCATCTAGGCCAATGACCTCCATCCTTATTTACCAAACCTCCTTTGCCTGCCCTGGCTCCCCTGTCCTTTGAGCTCACTAGTCTGCTCCACATTCCACCCTCTCCTTCCCTGCTATTTCAATGGAAGAGAGGATCAAACTCTGCTTTAGTGTCTCCACCCCATCTTCTCTTTCCTCTCCAATCTCCTTGCTTCATCCACTGCCCTATATCTTCTCTCTCTTAGGTTGGTTCCATCATATGAGCATTCAAATGTGAGCAAATAGCTCTATCCTTTAAAAAATCCCCCTCCAACCACCCACTATCTCTCCTTACCTCATTCCCAGTCATACTTCTGGCAGAGCTGTCCACACCCCCCATTCCATTTTCTCCCACTTGCTTCCAACCCCTGCTGCTCTGGGCTCTTCCCTGCTCACTGCACCAGTTCTTGCTGAAGTCGCCAGTGACCACTCAGTGTTCAATCCAGCCCTACCTCACTGGACTATGCAGCAACATCTGATACTACCCATCACTCTGTCCGTCTTATAATTCCTTCCAGGATTGGACCCCAGTATTTCCTATTCTCCATCATCTGCTGTTAATGAAATCTTACTTTGATTACATCAATTTCTTAAAACAGTCTTTCAGGGAAGAAGTGTGAACTCCTAGATTTAAATTCCAATTCTGTCACCTACTTGCTGCGTGACCTTGGAAAAATTATGGATCTGAGCCTTAGTTTCCTCACATGTAAAATGGTACTATTGACAGCAATCACATCCCAGGGTGGTTAGGAGGGTTAATCGTGAGAATGTGTGTTGAATGTCAGCACAGGGCTCACACACTGTGAGTGCCAATCAACTGTGGCTACCAGCCAGAGACCTAGCTCTCTTCCCACTATGCAATGTTTAATCTGTTTGTTCAGGGAAGAGCAGCCTTCGAAAAAATTAACCAGTCTTTGTCTGTGTTGAAGCCAGCTGGTGTCTAGCAATGATGTTCATGGGAACACACTGCAAAAATGAGCCTAAATGTAAAACTTTCTGGAGCATGGTTACGTTTTCTATTTTGATAAGGGTGTGAATGACCCAGTACTCTTAAAATTTATGTATTTTGCTCTATGTAAATGTTATTTTGAAAAATCATAAGCAAATATTGAGTTGTAATTAATTATATGCACACTGAGGTATAATGACGTTTGCAACTTACTCTGAAATGCATCAAAAAATAAGAATGGAGAGATGTATGATAAAGTAAACAAAAAAAAGTTGACAAATGTAAAATCTATGGGATGAGTATATGGATGTTCACTGTGTAATTCTTTCAAAATTTTCTGAAGGTTTCCTATTTTTTCATAATAGAATGTTGGGACGGAGAAAGAACCTAGCCCCTCAACTTCCCCAGAAAACAGAATTCTTCATTCAAATACTGCCTGGAAGGCCAAGACCAACTCCTAGGTAGAGGCTGGATGTTTTCAGCACTAGAAAGAAAGTTTATTTGTCTCTTAATTTGTTCCATAAATAAAAGTAGATGCTGGAGCCAGTATTGTGTATAGCTTTAGAATCAGACTGACCTGGGTTTCAATCCAGGATTGTCATGGCTTAGCTGTGTGACATTGAACAAGGCACTTCACCTCTCTGAGCCTGTTTCCTTACCTGTAAAATTGGGC
This sequence comes from Eidolon dupreanum, assembly GCA_028627145.1. NCBI lineage: Eukaryota > Metazoa > Chordata > Mammalia > Chiroptera > Pteropodidae > Eidolon > Eidolon dupreanum. The sequence goes on along the minus strand of CM053510.1, from coordinate 88,861,238 downwards.
TAAAACCTTATAGGATTAAATGGGTAATGCATGCAAGGTATTTGTGGTATATATTTAAAAAACTGGTTTAGAGTGCAGTCTCAGGACCCAGACTACCTGGGTTTGAATCCCAGCCATGTCCTACACAAACTATGTGACTCTGGCTGAGCTACTCAGCCTCTCTGTGCCAAGTTGCCTCATTTGTAAAATGGTAAGAATAACAGCATCTCTGTCATTGGGCTATTGTGAAGATTAGATGAGTTAATCTAGTCTAAAGAATTTAGACAGTACCCGGCACACAGTTAGTGCTCAATAATTATTTAGTTCCCGGCAAGAACATCAGGGCTTAGCACATAGTAGGTGCTTAATAAATGGCAGCCATAAAGGACCAAGCTCTTGGCAGCCTGATGAACTACATGACTCTCAAAAATGTCCAGTGTGTAGGGACTATAGGCATGACATGGAAAAACCGATGAGCAGTTAAGGCCTGGGGGCAGGGTACTGGGAATGAGCAAACTCATCAATCAGGGGCTCTTTATCAGCTATTAAAAAGGCTCCAGTGTCCGTTCTGCCTACATCAAAGTTGTTCATGGTCATGGGATAATTAATCTGTGCATAACTCTTCCCCGAGGCTGGAACAACACAGTTCTGCACAGACTGACTAACATTTCCTGAAAATTAACAAACGCTCATCTTTCCTCATTGGAATGTAAACAGAGTCAAGGGCTGCACTTGCTAACCATGCACCCACTCATTGGGCTCTTAGCAGGACTTCAGCTGCCAAGGAAGCAGCCACAGTTGGCCACCACTGTTACTTCCATCATGTCAAACAGGGGTGGGCTATTGGTGGGGCTGCCACCAGCTCTTACAGCATCTTGTGCAGATCAGAAAAAGGCACCCTCCCCTTCCTCTGGGCAGATGTACTGCCATTCAGGGTGCACAGCATGACAGGCAGAGCATGGGCTGGCTTTTAGGCACCAATTTTCCTGAAAATTGTTGTGCCTGTGCAGTGCTCAACCTGACATGACAGCCTGGTTCCTATGGTGTTTTGTTGGCTCTCCAACCTTCAGAGGGTTTGGGGAGTGTTCTTTACACTGTGGACAGAGGTTTCTAGCAGGGGCTTTGGAGTTAGAGACCGAAAGCAAATCACTCTCGTAGATGTGTAATTGTGGCCAGTTCCCAACATTGCTGAGTCTTGCTTCTTCCATCTATAAAATGGTGATTATATTGCCCTGATCACAGGCTCACTGTGGGCTTTACATTATTAAATGAGGTGAAGCCTGGCATAAGAATGGTGCATAGTCAGTGGTCAGTGTTTTCAGATATTGAGTAATACTTCAAGGGTTTCCTTTGGGCTGAGTATCCTAGCAAGGCACCTCTCCAAGTACCACCCATCTTTTATGATGCTTCTGTCGGAAGAAAAGATTTTCGTCTAGAAATTTTATCAACAGTGTGACCTCAGGTAAATCCCTTAACTGTTCTGAGCCTCATATTCTCTACCTGGAAAGTAGGCATAATGACTGCCTCCCTCAAAGGAGAGCTGAAAGGACTCAGTGAGAAAATGTAAACAAAGAACTCCACATGAGTCTAGCACAAATAAAGTCCTTGAGAAACCTTAAGTGCTGCCACCCCCACCCCTCCACAACAAGCACCATCATCATTATCACAGTCTGGTAGCCCGAAGAGACAGAAGAAGAGATAAACCATGAGTGTGGTGGAAGTGGCAAGGATTACTGAGATGGAGAAGATGAATCCTAGAATTGAAAGGTCCCCTGGAGGTCAACAGTTTACAGCTACATTTTACAGATGGAGAAACTGAGGCTCAGAAAGGAAAAGTGACTTGTTGAGGATCATACAGTAGGTCTGTGTTGTAGATCCAAGTCTCCCACTTCCAGCCCAGATGTTCTCTCACTCAATCTCAACACCTCCATTTCAAGAAAAGAGCCACAAGGGGGTCTTCAATATGAAGAATAGAGATGAGGGTCTTTGGAACCCACACCTCTTGCCAGGAGCTCTCCTGTTGCCCGTCCAGGATCTTTAAGCCTGGCCAAATTCACCAGCCCCGCCCTCTGCCCTCTGCCCTGCATAGTATGGGCTGTGTAAGTGGACTGACTAGGGAACCTCTGGAAAGGAAGCCATTGGGGAAGCATCTGGGGTTCTGCTGGGGGAGGCCTGGCTTACCTTGGACCTGCGTCTGGTACACGATGAAGTAAGTGGGAGTCCCACAGCTCTCAAACTCTTCTGCGCTACACTTCTGGGCACAGAGCTGTTCATCTTCTCTTTCGTGGAGGGGAAATCTCGTGGTGGGAAAGCCACAGTGGCAGGCAGTGCCTGCAAGGGCTGCCAGCGGGTACTCCTGGGGACAGAGTGGGAGAGGAAGAGAGTCGCTAAATCCCTAGACTGCCCAGACTCTCCACCACTCTCTCCAACTTGAGGGTCCCCCAACAGTGTACCCTGCTGTTACGATTTTGCCTCATCTGTGTACTTCCTGCACTATTATATGTTTCTAGCTTTACTGAGGTATAATTAACAAATAAAAACTGTATATATTTAAGGTGTACAACTTGATGTCTCGATATATGTATACATTGTGAATTAAGCACACAATCAAGCAAATTAACATACCCATCGTCTTATACAGTTACCATTTTCTTTTTTTTTTGTTTCCCTATATTATTATTTATTGATTTATTTCATTTAAGTCAACTCACCTTTTGGGATTTAAATGACAAAAAACACTTTATATCACTCCCACAAGTAGTACTGTGGAAAAGTAGCACTTCCATATATTTTCATACTGTAAATGCAAATACTATAGAAACAAAACAATGTAATTAAATTTGAACTAAGTAAGGTACACTGCCTGCCAAGACTCCGAGGCAAGGGTCCACTCCATTTTTCCTGCAAAAGAGAAATCAGTTGAGGGTAGAGGGGTGTTAAAGACAGTTTAGCACTGAAATGGAGCTTTTTCTTGGAAGACTTAAAAGAAAACTGAAAAAGAAACGCCTTTCTCATGGTGTGTAACCCACCACAATCAATGCCCCTGATCTGACAGTGAGACAAAGCCCACATTTTGGAAAAGCTTTTTGAATTTGTTCTTTTAAGCCAAAGAGGATATGGGGACCTACATGCATCCAGTCTTTGTTGGGAGAGTGGCTCCTTATTGCTTTATTTGTTCCATGGAATAGCCAAGTGGGAGCAGGATGGATCTGGGAGTTGGAAAGTAATGGACTGTCACTTGTCCAATCTGCTTCTGTTCCAGACTCACAGTCCTGAATATCTCCCCCATAGCTGATCTGGGAATAATCTGGTAACAAAGAAGGTTGCACCTACATGGCTAAATCTGGAGATCTTTGCCAGAGTAGGTTTGGTTTCTTTCTTAACAGGTATTAAATATGAACTGTAGCTCCTAACTGAAGAGGAGAGAGGGGGGGAAAGAGAGAGAGAGAGAGAGAGAGAGAGAGAGAGAGAGAGAGAGAGAGAGAGCGTACATGTGATGAATGCTGATATGCAGGTGGGTCAGCCTGGGCCACGACTAAAGATGTTTTCTAACTGGTGACATATATTACAGCCTTCTGTGACACTGTAAATCTCAGACCCTCCACCATTTGGCAAAAGCAGCTTTGTATCCCTGCCCACTTACTCCCCTCAATTTCTCTCCTTTGGCCCCTAAGAAGATAAGAGAAAGCCAGAAGAGAGCAGCTTCCTACCCAATGAGTGCCAGTGATATGCCTAGCTCTGTGATGAGTTTTTTTTAGGGGTGGGGGGGGTGACACAAAATGTTTAAGGTACAGCCTGTGTGGAAGTTATGGAGTTCACTGTCTGGCTAGGGAGGAAGTATACACACTCAGCCATCAAGGATATCAGGCTGAGAAAGGACCCACAGATCATCCAGTCCAATTATTATCCAACGCCCAGAGTTCTGGACAGCACTCCTGCCCTGCCTTGGCTTGCACACCTCCAGGGATGGGGAACTCATTCTGTCCCAAGGTGGGATTATCTTTGTCTTCATCTGGCAATTTTCTACTCATGCTTTTCGGCCTAGTTCCAATGTCACTTTCATCACTGAACATTCCTCACTATTGGAACAAACATGTGTCCTCAGAGGGAGAGAGAGAAATTGACCCCATGTGTTAACTCCTACTCCTTGGGTCCCCATGAAATGGGCACACCCCTGTCCCATGTTGTGGATCATAGTAATGATCTCCCTCTCCAGCCAAGCATCTTGTTCCTCCAGCTCTTCCACACTGTCCCACTCCAGTGTTCCCTGGGCTCACCTTCTCTGTGCAGAGGTCCACGCACTTGTCTACGGACATGTTCAGCATGGCGGCTGTCACAGGCAAGGCCAGGGAGAGGTTGTTGGGCTTGCGGAAGCAGCCTCGGAAGACTGCACTTCCATCTGGAGAGCCAGAGGGAAAAGGAGTTCAGATCCAGTCTGCAAGGACCACTTTCTGAAGAATCCCAAAGGCAAGAGTCTTGCCTACAATCACACAGTGAACTAAAGTGGAGACTTAACGAGCTAGATAATGCGATGTTCTCCTCAATCTTGGAATCTTTGTCAGGTCACTGAGATGTTTTTGCTGGGCTACATTTTCCCCTTTTCTGTGTCAGCATTCCTATGTCTCTGGACCTCATTCTCAGTGATGGCAATGCCCCATGCAGGAAGATGAGAGATGTCAGGAAGGATTTTCACATCTCACCAGGAGAGGGCTAAGTGTTTGATGATCTTGAGGATTGAGGGAAGCAAAGGGTCCAGAGCTGTCCTGTCCCCCCTTATAGCACCAGGGTGCCTCTCTCTTCCTATCATCCTGGGCCTTAAGGGAAACCCTAGACCTCAAGAGTTTCTGCCCACCCAATGCTGAGCACCTCCAGGCTACAAGCGACTGATCTGTCAGAGGAATTCCCTTTATGATAACCTAATTTGGAAATTTCCCAATTGTTGACTTTAAGGAGATAAAGGAGATTTCCTTTGAAGAAGTGGGTGGGCCTCATCCTATCAGCTGAAGTCCTTAAGAGCAAAACTGAGGTTTCCCAGAGAGGAAGGGATTCTGCCTCAGGAATTAAGGAGTTAAGACTGCATTATTAACTCCTGCCTGTGTTACCAGCCTGCTGCTCTGACCTACAGATTTCATACTTAACAGCTTCTACAATTGTGTGAGCCAATTCCTTAAGTAAATATAAATATCTCTTATTTTATATCTCTCTATCATCTATCTATCTAATCTCTTCTTGGTTCTGTTTCTTTGGAGAACTCTTGACTGTAGAGTAGGATTATATGCAGTTTTTATTTCCATTTTTTTGTAAAATATTTCTAACGTTTTCTACAGTGAATATGTGTTTTTTAAAGACATATTTAAAGACATATTAAAAGACAAAATTTTAGGAAGTGGTCCATCACATCTATTGAAAGGCTGATGAGGCCCACTTAAAACTAGGTTTGGTTGTTCTCAAATTTGAGTTGTATATACCTTTCTAGAAGCACAATTTTCAATGTGGTTGGTGCATTGTGAGTCAAAACCAGGAGAACTAAATAGGTGCATTTACTGAGCACCTACTATGTGTGATCCACTTTGCTGAGGACTTTACAAATGTCACCTCATTGATCTTTTTGGAAATTCTGCAAGGTCTGTAGTCAACTCTCATTTTACAGATGAGAAGAAACAGGGCTTATAGAGGGGAAATTATGTGACAAACCTGAGGACCTGCCATTAGCAAAAAACTCACTGAGGATTAACACAGAAACAAAATGTTAACTCTTGGGGAAAAGTGAAGCAAGTTGCAAAACCACATACTTCCATCTATATCTGTATCTGGGTGTATGTATAGTGTAAAATCACTTTTTTAGCATATGTGTGTGCATATGTCTGTATATGTGTATGTATATATATATACATATATATGTATATACATGCATTTATGTGTATATATGTATATACATACATGTGTGTATATATACATGTTTATATATGTTTGTATATATGTTTATATATGTTTATGTATATATTTATATATATATGTACATATATATATATGTGTGTGTATATATATAGAAAGAGAGAGAGAGAGAGAGAGAGAGAGAGAGAGAGATATGGAATTACTCCCTGGGCAGAAAGATGGTGGAGGAGGGGGAGGAAAAGGGTGTTTAGGAATGATAATTTTACTTTTCAGCTGTCAAAGGTACCCTAGTGATGACTTCTACCACCTGGCACCCTAGTGATGACTTCTACCACCAGTAGCCTCCAGTTGTTCATTGAGGAGGCCAATCTAGCAGATTAAGAAGAAATCTGGAATTTGGTTAAATGGCTAATTTCCAGAATGTGCCACAGGCTCTCACACATTCAGTGCTATCTCCTCCACTTTCCCTATCTCTGGCTCCAGGCTGATGAGAGGTAGAGGCAGTTTTGGTGGTGGCTGGAATGGTCAGGAGGCTGCGGACTCACTGTGTTGTCCTCTAGGCCTCAGTTTCCCCACATATAAATGGTGGGGAGTGGGGGTTAGACTACACAGTGAGTCTCTTCTGTATAGGACAGTCTACCACCTCCCAATAAGAAACCATATACCCCAAATGCCACTAGTTCCCCATGGGGAAACACGGGACATTCTCCTGTCCCATGGTCTGGGGTGCCTAGAGGGAAGCCCCGTAAGTTCATCAGCCACCCCCCAAAAAGATGTAATGATGCTCACAGAAGGTGCCATACAAAGTGAAGACAGGGAGGGGAGTCACATATTTGAACTAAAGATGTATAGCAATGAGGTGGGAGGCCTGAAATGATGTGGGCAAATCTTCACTTAATCAGAAAACTCAGCTGAAGGCCAACTCTGGACAGAGAGCAATGAGATGCTGGCCTTGCTCTCAGACCAGCGGCCAGCAGACGCGAGCTCTGGTCCTGACTTTGCTTCTCCCTGGAATGAGTGTCTACATCTGTCAAACAGGCAGCTCTCCTCAACAGGGCGCCCATTGGCAGCTCCAACCTTCCTCACCCTTTGACCCTGGGAAAGTTTCCTCTCTTTTGGAGCTTCAGTGTTCTCATTTCTAAAACGGAGACATGAATATTGGGTGGATCATTCAAAGACAGACATGAATGAGTGTTGTGAGCTGTGAGTATAGCGGAAGGGTCTGTGTATCTCCTTAAACAAAAAGGAAAGGAAGGAGGAAGTCGAGTCCTCACCCTGGCATCTCCTGATGGGATTTTTATTCTGTCTCCTGGATGTCAGGAAGCCAGACTGCAAGGGCAGGAAGAGGAAGGAGGACTCTGTAAGCCCAGCTCTGCTGAGGTTGGTCTCCCTTTGACATTTAAGCATCTGCTAATGAGTCCCTGATCCTCCCAGTTAGGAGAGAAGGACTGAGCTGAGTGCCCTGAATACCAAATAAGGTGAAGGTTTCAGAGGTATTAAAGGGCCAGAGAGGAATCAGGAGCTACTGCTAGGAGTCTCTCTTTGGCCAAGTTGTGTGCCGGGGGTGGGGGTTGGGAGGGGAACAGGTTTAGGAAGTCAGTTTCAGGAGCAGTTGACCTGTTGGATGTGGGGTTTCCCTACAGTCCTGCCAAATATGCTTTTTAGAGGAAACCACAAGGTCACAGAGGACTTCCAGAGATCTGGGGGAGCACTTTGAAGGCCATTTCTCTCTGCAGATTGACCTCCATTATAGCTTGGTGATCAGGACACTGAGGACATGAATGGTGGCCAAGAGACTTAATCCTCCTTCTACTCTCATTTCCTCCATCTGTAAAATGGGTCATCTGGTTCTCCCCATCAGTGCTCAAAGCTCCCTCATCGTTTACGTCTGAAAATGAAAGAGAAGTGGCCATCCTGGATTCCTCAGGCATCCTAACATTCCTCTGTAATATGAAGAATTTCACACTTTCACAGCAGTGGTTAGATACCTTCTTGTTTGCAAAGAGCTCTGGTATCCAGTGGAAAAGGCATTGGTTTTAAATTCAGACAGACCTGGGTCACCACTTACTTAGCTGTGTGTCCCTGGCAGGCGTCTTCACTTCCTGAGCCTTAGCTTTCTCATCTGTGAATGGGGATCATCATATCAGCATGGGGTGGAGGTCCATGTGGTGGCCTTCACAATACTTGAGACCTAACCAGGGTTCAGTCAGTCTCTCTTCGCAGGGAGTTAATCTCCCTGAGAACCACCCTCAGCCAATGATGTTTACAGAGGGAAGATAAACACTATAGCTTCTCACCCCTTCTGTGGGATACCTCTGAAGCATGGTCTCCACCTAGGGTTTCCCAGTGGGATTAAGCTTCAGTTGTCCCCAGTAGTGACCTGCTTTGTAAAGGACCTTGTATTGGCTCCTTCCTTTGCCTGTCTCACTTCTTTACTACCCTATAGGGTAGTAGAGACCCCATCCTGGGGTCACCTCCCAAGCAAACCAAGGTTCACATCTTTGACTCTGGGGAAACTCAGCTTACAACATCTTTTTTTGTTGTTGTTGTTTTTGAGTATTTTTAATCCACAAGGGAAATCCTACATGGAGTTCAGGATCACTGTTCTTCAGAGCCCATAGTCTGTGAGAATGGTGCTCCCTGGGGTTGTGCAGTACACGGCCCATGGGCAATAACAGTGACCCCAAGTAGTGTCTTCCTGATGACCAACACCACTAAAGGATAACAACAATGGTAATAATATCAGTTGTTTACTGTGTGTCATTAGTGCGAAGTATGTTACACATATTGTATCTCAATTAATCCTCACAGCAGCCTATGAGGTAGATGGTACTGTTACCCTGTCTTGCAGGCAGAGACCTTGGGATGTAATGAGATTTGATCACTTTTCCAGGTCATACAGCTAATGGGAAGCAGAGTTGAGATTTGACCCCAATCTTGCTTGACATCACATCCTAGTTTCCCACCGCTCTGCTATTCTGCAGGAGGCCTGCCCAATTCTAACATGGTTGAGCTCCAGAGACCCCATGCCAGCCACCTGAATTTCCCAGAAACCCTCTCATACTGAACAGTAGGGGTCCAAGGATCACAAAATCCCATGCTCCACATTCTGACAATGTCAGCTCTTCATTGCCAGCCTAGCTGAGATGGTGCATGACCTCAGCAGCTTGGGGTTTTTATTAGCAAGAGGCGAGAAGAGCAACTGTTCATCAACTCTCTTTGCTGGGGGCAGATGAGGAACAGCCTGGAACCAGCTGCAAGTATCTCTGAAGTCCTATCAACTCTTTGTTCTGGGGCTTCACAAAAATAAGGTAAATGTCATCAGGCATCAGCTTAAAGGCAGGCGTGGAAGAGTTCCCTTCAGTTTGAAAGAGGCCGCCACCCCCACCCCCTTTCCCCCAGGTAATTAGGCCAAGCTCTACTGCATTAAAGATGCGGTGAGGAAGAAAGGCAGTGAGCTGGGAGCTGTTAACAGCTACCTATAATCAGGGAGAAATTGAATTACACAAAAGAGCCTAACTGTCCAAAGAGAATTCAAACCAGCCATTTTTAGGCATCATTAAAGTCTCCTGACGGCTTTAGGAAATTCAAATAGCTTGAATTGGGTGCTGCTCTGAGTAAATTGAGGAGTTTTCATATTAGGAAGAAGGGGCATCACAACTGCTCCATAAACAGGCACTGTGCTAGGCGCTTTCTTGATTTTATCTCACTGGGTGGTCATAGTGATCTTTAAAGGTTGGAATTGTCCCTATTTTACAGATGAGGCACTTGAGGCTCAGAGAAAATACACAATTTGGCTAAAGTCAACATAGCAAGTAAGTGAGAGAGCTGGCATACAAATCCACATTGCTCCTACAGCCTTCCTGGATTTTCTTAGGGGAGAAGAGCAAACCAATTTGTCCCTATCATGATTCAGAAGAAGAAAAAACTTCTAACTACCATTTCTTTGGTTCTATACAGCATAATTCATGAAGGCCCATGTAAATTATAAAATTCAGAAGTCCCAGACATATATCAAAGGCACAGAGAGGCATGTAGGCCTGGCAAAGAAGGAGCTAGACAAGGTCTATCCAACAAAAAGTGACTTTCCATGATCATCTGAGTCTTCCCTCAGCAGAAGTGGTTAGAATGGAGTATCAGTGAGCATAAAGCACAAGCACTGAAAAAAATTCCCCTTCTAACTTTCAAAGATAAAAAAATTGCCAGAACTCACAACAGTACACAAACATGTGAATTGTGAACTGTAAATCAGTGACATATTTTTTTCCGTGATAGTGTAAGTTTCATATTACTTTCACCAAAATAGAATAGAAAAAAACAAGAGGAAAAGTGCTGGACCCTGAGAGAGGTTGGTGTGCGGTCATGGGGGCTTTAGGCAGCACAAAAGGATGATCAGCACCATGGATAGCCACCCACAGGACAGACATGTATATGTTCTGCGTCATTCTAACGAACCTTGCAACACAAATCGTCCAAGAATCTTTCAGGCAAATGGAATTCCTTTCAACATCCTATAAAGTCATAATGTCTCCAAATCTGGCAGGTCTCTGCCCCTGGGAGGAGAGCTACACTCGCTGACACATTTAGCAAAATGCTGTGAAAAATGTAATCCAACCAAGAAGGAAGTCCATGTCTCAGTTCTTTTGTAACAAGGGCGAAGAGTCCACGTGTCTGAGAGTCTGTGTCAAGTTTGAATAACAGGTTGCCTGTAGACATTTGCTCTGCCAACCTTTTAATGCTCTCTCTACTGTAGGAGCATTCCAGCACCTCAGAAACACGTAGCTGGCTCCCTTCACAAGGCGGAGTTCCCCCCATCTGTCCAAGTGATGCTTGGAAGATACCTCCTTTGAATTGTCACAATCATTAAGAGTTCTATGCCATTGCTTAGGGAAACGCATTTAGGACACAGTATTACGATCAACTAATGACTCTACAAATGGAATCTGGTTTCCATTCTACCTGCTTCCTGGTGGGCTTGCTCATTTCTTTGACTGATGAAATATAGGCTAGTGTCATGTGCCAGTGACTTGGAAGCCTCCCTTTCTCATGTATTTGTGTATAAATTAGATCCCAGGAATGGGAAGCCAGGGGTGCCACTGAGTCAGAGCAAAAACATCGGAGATTCTGTATCATTTAGAGTCAGGAAACAAGGCAGAGGAGAGATGAGGGGTCAGAGAAGGAAGGAGTGAAGCTGAAGCCAAGATGTTCCCCTCCAAAAGAGGAGACAAAGTCCTGTATCCAATACAAGAGGTCAAGGTGCCTACATACTGTAGTGACCGGGCGCCCGAACTAGGAGTCAGAGACCTGGCTTCTAGCCATGCTCAGTCCCTAAGAGGCCTTGGAAAAATCATGCCTGCCCATCATTTCCTAAAGTTACCTCGGGGCTTTGCATACTCTATTTCCTTTGCCTAGATTTCTCCCCCACTGCTTAGCAACTTGTCATGAGTCTAGATATCCTCCTCTTCTATACCAGGCAAAATCCTATGCATCTTTCAAGGCCCTAATCCAACAGCTCTCTTTCTCCAGGAGGCTCAATTTAGCCACTTCTGCTCTTGGGCCTCAGTTTCTAAAACTGTAAAGTGGGACATCAGCAAGGAAGGTGCTTCCAATATGGCATTTAACACAAGAACTTTGCTGACCCTGGACTTTTGCTCACGGATGGAATACCTGGCTCTCCCTTTCACCCAGAAATCTCCTCAGAGTAAGATTCAGCTTAAATGTTGCTCCCTTGGCTTCTACAGACAGAACTCTCACAATCCTGGTATATATTCCCCATGCTTGAACAGATCCTATTGGTCTTGGGCCTGTCTCTCCACTAGACACCTCATGGGTTGCTCACCAGCAACCACTCAGCCCTACCCTGCTACAAGAGCAAAACACACCTTACTATAACAGGTATAATGGTCTTTGTTGAGACATATATTTCAGCTGATGGAAAAATCTTTGATGGTCCATGAGAGTATTATTATAATAGGTAATCTCAGGTGTGTGTGTGTGTGTGTGTGTGTGTGTGAGAGAGAGAGAGAGAGAGAGAGAGAGAGAGAGAGAGAGAATGAGAATGTTCATATTATCTTGCTAATTTAAACATTAACCGAAAGGACATCTGGCTAATATCTGGCTCATGACATACACATTCTTGTTAGCTTGCTTATACTCATCCACTAGGATGTTTTAGTGGAAGCAACTTTCCCTCAAAATACCCGTGGCTCTAAGTCATCTCTTCAGATAGTCAAAGTCCCCATCAAAATAACATAAATATTGGAAGCATTTTTTTCAATCTGTTGAGAACTTTCTTCTAGGTGTATCCTCTGTTTGGATCAAATAAATTTTTATAAAAATTCAAAAAAACAACAACAACTCATAAATATTGGCATAAAAGGATCAGTGATGAGGATGATAAATCTGCTATCGAATTAAAACCTCATTACACTAATGGCTAAACCAGGAACTCGTTGTGTGAACTTTCTCCAACCTGGATTTCACACACCACCTCTATTCTCTGCCTAGGCCTTCAGACCATCCAGCCTGGGCCTTCAGCTGCATGGGGAAGTGGATGGAGCATCTGTTTACAGAAATCAGTCCCTTTGAAAATGGGAAGCACGCTTGACCCTATTGAAGAACAAAGCTTGAATGGGGCTTTAAAAATATGGCATTTGAAAAACAGGACAAATTAGCAAGCAAACCGATGATAAAGTTTTATAAACAATGACATTCAGATGGAAGAGACCTCTCTCTGGATGCAGACAGGCATTAAGTTCTGCTAAATTCACCTGTACGGACAGGCCTACATTCCAGGGGGAACTTGTCAGCTCTACTGAGATCTAAGGCCTTATTACTCTAAGTGTGGTCCCTGGACCAATAGCTCAGCATCATCTGCGAGATCCTTAGAAACACAGAATCCCACCCTAATCTGCTGAATCAGAATCTGCTTTTTAATAAGATTCCCCTAGGGTTCACTGGCATGTTCAAGTTTGGAAAGTGCTGGCACCAGGGTTAGAGACCTTGGTTGTAGATTCTTGTCTCTGCCTCTGGGCTGCATCAGAAAGGTAACCAGGAGGAACCTCAGCCCTCCATCTTTTGTCAAAGCCATAAGCTTTTTATGTATGTCAGAAGGTCACCTTTACCTAGACTGTGTGGCCTTGGGCAGGTTTACTTAAATTCCTTAAGCCTCGGTTTCCTCACTGTAAAATGGGGATAATTCACAACAGTAACATTCCTGCCTGCAAAGGTGGCAGGAAAGGTAAATGAGTTTGGGTCTGCAGTGGGCTTAGCACAGTGCCTGATACACAGCAGATTCCTGATACAGATACTAACTGTTATTAAACATCCAGAGAGGGGACAATGGGCCAGTTCCTGTCCTCTCTTATTCATCCCCTTTACTTCCTCAGTTTGGAAACTGGAGAGCTTTCAACAAGACTGAAGTACTGAAAAGCAAGGAATAAATTCTCTCTATGGGAGCATTAAAGATGTAGGTGCTGGAGCTGATTTAAATCCTCTGCTGCCTGTGTGGCATTGAGCCTCTGTTTCCTCATCTGTAAAATGAGAGTAAACAAATAATAGTGCCGATTTTAAGGGCCAGTGTGAGAACTGGATGGACTCATTCTGTATAAGGTACTTAGAAAAGGATGCATTATTTGCTGCTTTCATTGTTACTGTCATCTTCATCATTGTTAGAGACAACCTGCTTTCAGAAAATCAGGAGGGACAGGCTGAGCTCAGGCTCTAGTTCAGTTTGTTAAGGAGGAAGATGGGTAAAAATGAGGGTTGTGGGTGGTCTAGTAGGCAGCTCACAAGGGGACAGGAGAGGGTATTTGGAAGGTGCTTCCAATTCCAAGTAGCTGGAGCCAAGGGCTCTGCATGGGGTGGGGTGGGAGGCGAGGCTGGGGAAGGACTGTGGCCGTCTTGGAGGTCAGCCGAGGGCATTGGAGTGATGGGGAGCCATGGATAGTGCAGGGCAGGTGTTCAGGTAGGTGAGGGCTGTAGCCGGCTGGCCAAGGGAGGAGTCACAGAGAGGAGCAAGGGCCGACTCACGTACACCTGCGGGCCGACTCCTGGGCCAGCTGCAGCCGGTAGACGGAGAGGCGGTTGGCACCACCGCACACACTGCCCCTCTCGCCCTTGCACTCCATGTCGCACTCTGCCTCGCTCACGTTTGTTGCCTGGATCTTGTGGCCACAGTAGCACTCAGCGCCGAACTCCAGGCCAGCATACAGGTAACCCCTGGGGGAGGCTGCTGTCAGGCCAGGGCAGCGGCCACCACCAAGAGTCCAGGGACACAGAAACTCTCCCAGAGCGGAGACCTGGGGGATGGGAGGGCTCTGGGGACCAGGACCCCCAGGGACCACCCACCAGCCTTCATCCATATCTAAAGTCTTACACCCCCATGCACCTATCCACATAGACACACTATGTTCATACTGACACCCACATCTTACACACCTTCAGCACATGGCACATGCTTCACACACATACATGCGCACACACCCTTCACATTCTGTGGGGCCCCCTGCCCCACCCCACCTCACCCCATCCTCTTGCTCTTCCTTGTCTAGAGTCATGAGCCAAACACATCCCCGGAATCCAGCCCCTTTATTCCAGGAAGCATCCCTCAGAAATGGTGCTCTGTGAGAGAAGCTGGAACTAGGGGAGGAGGCAGGGACTCTCATTCCACTTTGGAAGATGGCAAAACTGAAGTTGCTTATCCAGCCAAGTAAAAAATTCCTTCCCCTAAAACAAAAAAATCCAGGCACAGTAAGGTTTTCAACTCTTTTTTTTTTCTCCCACAGTCATGGAATCTTTTCCTAAAAAGGACTCTTAGTGGACACCCATTCTGTAAACAGATAGAAAGGGTGTTGCTTGCTCCAGCTTCAGGGAGTGGGAGTGGAGGGAGGGAAGCAGGCAAGCCCAGTTTAGCCCTTTTGCCCATGGGGCCTGAGAGGCATTCTCCAGAACCATGAGGGCTCCCCAGGGAGCCTCAGCAGAACAGTGATCACGCAAGGCAGAACCAATGGGAACTGCCAGTCCACACCTTCACTCTGGACTTCTCGGGGCCAGCTGTAGAGACAGACCCACTCAGACTCATACCTCCATACACTCCAGCTATGGGGCTATTGACCTTGACCTCGCTGCTGTCACTTTTGCCGGAGGAACCTCTCATAAAATTAAAACAGATCACCCCCCCCCCATCTGTCTCTCTCTCTCTCTCACCCTAGTGGCTTCTCCTGCTCTCAGAAAATATCCAGATAGTTCAGCTTGGCCTACAAACCCTCCTATCAGTGGATCTTTAACCTGGATGGCTGTTAGAATCACCTGA
Source organism: Eidolon dupreanum (assembly GCA_028627145.1). Classification (NCBI taxonomy): domain Eukaryota; kingdom Metazoa; phylum Chordata; class Mammalia; order Chiroptera; family Pteropodidae; genus Eidolon; species Eidolon dupreanum. The sequence goes on along the minus strand of CM053510.1, from coordinate 88,846,051 downwards.
GAACATATATTTAAATGCCACGCCTGGGTCCCATTTTCAGAGGGTCTAATATAACTGGCTCAGGTGGGATTTGGGTAGCAAGAGTTTTTAGTTTTCTGGGTGTAATGTGCAGCTGGGTGTGAAAATTAGAGCAATGATGCTCCAGTCATAGTCCCAGGACCAATAGTATCTGCATCACCTGGGAACTTGTTAAAAATACAAATTCTCAGGCCTTCCCCCAAAACCTGCTGAACCAGGAAGTGAGGGTGGGGCCCAGGAATGTGTTTTGAAAGATTCCAGGTGATACCGATGTACACTCTGGATTGAGAGCCCTCTTTCTAGATTATCTAGTCCCCTCACTCTGCCTTGCCTCCCCCCCCCCACACCTCCTACCTCTTCATTCTTATCTGCCATCATTCTGTTCCTCCCTCTGCTGACTCTGCCATAGTCATGGGCTTTCTGATTCTTAAACATGTCAAGCTTGTTCCTGCCTCAGAGGCTTTATCCTTGCTGTTCTCTGCCTAGAACTCTAACTTTGCCCCTCAAGTGGTTGGTTTCCTCTTGCCTTCCGTGTCTGAGCTCAAAGCATCCTCCCTAGAGAAACCTTCCTTGACCACCTATCTAATGTCACCCCTCCCACCTGGCACTCTCTTCCCACCCTGTTTGATTTTCTTACAGCTCTTATCACATTTAAAATTATCTTGTTTATTTTTTTTATTTCCCTTGTAAATTGCCCATCTCCTGCTCTAGAATGTCATCTCCAAGAGGGCAGTGACCCTATGGGGTCATGTTCACCTCCATCCTTGGTTGATGCCTGGCATATGATAGGTATTCAATAAATATTGAATGATTGAGCATGCTGTTATTTCTGCCCTACCGTGACTACCTAGGAAACTCCTATTCATCCTCCAAAACCCAGCTTAAGGTTTCACCTTCGTAACTCTTCCTGAGCTCTCTATATAGAGCCCTCCATTCCTTCACATCTGCCCCACACATCGTAAGGCACTCCCAGCCCAACATGCCTCACACTTGGTATCTCCATACTCTGGTTTCCTCATCTGTAGAATGTGAATCATAACATTCTAGACTCATAGTGGGTCTTGTGGGGCTTAAAGAGTTAACATTTGCAAAGTGCTGAGAACAGGTCCTGGCACAGAGCAAGCACCCAAGTGTAAGCTGTTGCTATTCTATTGTCCAAGCCTGTTCATGTCTCTGTCTCCCTAAACAGCTCACTGAGGGCAGGGTTGTGGCAGACTCATCTCTGCATCTTCAGCACCTGGAAGCACATGTGGGCAGCCAATAAATATTTGCTGAACGAACTGAATTACATGAGTTGCTCTGACTTGTCTTCTGAAGCTCACCTTGGCTGTCTCCTCCTCTGAGAAGTCTTTCCTGACACTCCAGGCAGACTTGGGGCCTCTAGTTCATTTCCACAGTCTTCAATTTATTCCACCTCAACCCTCATCTCGCTAAACTTCCCTTTTCTGCTTACATACCTGTCTTCCTGTCTAGGCTGTGAGTTCTATGAAGGCAGAAACTTTGAGAAATTCACCTGTCTCCCCACAGTTCAATAAATATATTAATGAATTGATATCATCAAGGCTTAGAATCTTTCCCAAACTGGAGAGGGTCCTGGGCTCAGGACTTCAGTGGTAGACACTCAGGAAGCTGATTATAGAAGAGAGTGTTTCCCGATCAGGGGCAGAGGGAAGAGTCCCTTAGTCACCCACTTGCCCATTTCCACTTCAGCCATGAAGCCAAGGTCCTTCAAAGTGTGACCTCCAGAGCCAGCCAGCTAGAGTCTGAAGGTGAATGTGTTAGAGACCTCTTCACAAGCCACCACAGGTCAAGGGACCCAGGACACAAGGAGAGGAGACAGTCAGCTTAGCCCCCTGGTGCCCTCAGGGCAGCAGTGCTGGTGCCCAGGCCTGGACCAAAGGTCCCTCCTTGTTCACAAGTTCTTTGGAGCCTCATCCACCCTTGGAAAGTCAGCTTCCTTCCCAGTGCACATTCTAATCCAAAATATCATTTTCTTCTTAGATTAGAAAACATGGTCTGTACAGGTGAGTGTTTTTCCCTGGGAGAAAAACCAGAGATTTCTCTACTGAGAAACCATGAAATGAATACCCCTGATACCCAGGCTCCCACCTCACCTTTCCCAGGACATCTCACAAACCTCTACTCACAGACTCATACATGCATACCCATAAACACTCAGCTGGTGCTTTTCCCAAACACAAGCAAAATTCTGGACCCTCGCCCACATATTTACAAAGACCCCTGCACAGACAGCCACTACTGTTTAAAGATATAACCAGCTGACCCTGCACACTGTACACTGCAAATTCACTCCTAGGCACAGTCTTAATTGTATAATCACAAACCTCTACAGACCAACTCCAGAACAATCCTGCTCATTTGCATGCATGTGTACATACACACACACACACACACACACACACACACACACACACACACACACACACACACCTTTGTATCACCCTTTCCTTGTGGCCATGTCCTCATCTTCCACCACATCCTTCCATGGAAAAGGAAGAAACACCACAGGCAAGAACCTAAGAAGGAAGGGGTCTGAAACGAATGGAGTCTGGGATGTCGGGGCCCTACCGTTCTGCACAGTTGTCCTGGCAACGGAAGATGGTCATCTTTTTGTAGTCGAAAAAGGATACTCCTCTCAGGGCCCGACTCTGGGTGTCATCCAGGTAGCAGCCGATGTACTTGGCTTGGGGGAGAGGAGAAAAGTCAGATATGTCTGGGGACAAAGCTGAAAGAGTTACAGGAGTAACCAGTGTGCCTCTGGCTATGTGGCCTTGTTGACCTTTTGGTACCAATTCCTTCCTCTGAGCAGAAAAGCAGAAACAAAAGAGACTGAAAGTCATGTGCATTGGCAAAACCTGCTCCATAAGGGGAGGGGAGTTCAGTGGGTAAGGCTGTGTGGGTCCTGGAGGCCAACAGAGCAGAGGAGGGGATGCTTCTGTGGCCAGAGTTAAGGTCAAAACCCTGGGCTCTACTGTCGACAACTGGGCATGCAAGAACCCAAGCCAAGCTCATTCTCTAAGCACCAAGCAGATGAGACTCATATTAACATAGCTCTCAAGAGTCTGACATTTGGCAACACGTTATCATTTTTACAAGATGCCTTAAAATATTTACTTTTTCTTGGGAGGAACAATGGACTTGGATATCTCAATGTCTGAGTGTCATCACCCTTTTGTTACATCCTAGCACTGGCTTAGTGTGTTTAGGCTGGTCGACCTCTGTGAGGCCTAGTTTTCTTCATGGTGCATATGAAAGTACTAACCCACTAAGGTATTTAAAATGAAATGATTTGTGCAAATGCTTCTACCAAAGTGTCTTGCATAGAGCAGGCACAAAATCAGAAGAGTGGAGTAAGAAACTGGCCATTCACGGTGCTGAATAAGTACTCTACAGTTTGCCTATATTGTGGGCCAAGGTGAGTATTTCCATTTAAAGGAAAATTTTAAATTATATAAAACAACTATTCAATTTTAAACCATACGCTTTTTTTTTTAAAGTAGTAAATATATTTTTGTACTTCATGGTAAATAGCAATTCTCACACACAAAGATGGCACTTTATAGTTTATAAAGTTTTTTTCCCATATATTCTTAAAATTACTATTCACTTGGACATGAACTTTGCCATGTGCTTTAAACACTGAATCTTTACTACAATCCTATGTGATAAGCCCCATTATTGCCCTTTTATACAGAAGAGGAAACTGAGGTCCAAAGAGGGTAAGTCACTTGTCCAAGGAAACACAGCATACGTATGGAGCCAGGGATGGACCCAGGCAATCTGGCCTATATTCTGAACTACTGCTTGATGCTTCTTAACTCTGGAGATCTTGGCGATGACCCATGTGAAGTGCAATGCACTGGCATGCTCACACTCTTTTCTTAGGTGACTGAACAGAGGTCCAGAAAGGTGAAGTGGCAGCTGATAGCAGAACAAAGATTTAAATCCAGGTCTAGGGGACCCCAAACCAGCACTCTTTCCCCTATTCCACTTGGAAGTAACTGAAGGTTGGACTGAGGATCCAGCCAGTCCTTGGCACGAAATAGCTCACACAGGGAATGCTTGAGGCAAATGCCACTTGATCATGTTCCCTGGCTAAGCTGCTGTCTATTTGAACTGTGGGCTTCTTTCCCTCCTTACTTGTGGTATAGAGCAGGGTCTAGCAGAGGATGCAGGCTCATTACATTGTACCCCATAATGCCACCTTGCTAAATGCAGGATTTGTCAGCCCTTCTGGAGATGTGCCTTGACCTCCATCACCTTGAATTTCATGCATAAGACAGAGGTGATTTGGTCTACTAAGAATAGTCCATTTTTAAAAGAACCATCGCCTCTCTGGAGCAGGCACATCAGATGGTGATATCTCTGGAGAAGCTCACGTTTTGTCATTGTGCTTCTTCAACAACATATGTCCCTCCTGTCACAGATGGAATCACACCCTGTGTCCTGGGGCATGGATGCTGTTCACACCTGAGCTGGGAGAGAGAACATTGTCTCTCTTGTCACAGATGGAATCACACCCTGTGTCCTGGGGCATGGATGAGGTTCACACCTGAGCTGAGAAAGAGAACATCCATGGGCCATGTTGGTATAGGTTTCACATCAACTTCAGCTCAATAGCTCACTAGAGGACAGTGTCCAAGAATGAATTGTAGGATGGCAGTTAAGAGAATGAGGGAGCAGGAAGGAGAGAAAGGATAGGAAAGAGAGAGAGAGAGAGGGAGTGATGGAGGGAGGAAAGGAGGGAGAGAGGGAGGAACGGGGGCGGGGGGAGTTATTTTGACAGCATGAGGCCTTTGTCATTAGATCAACAGATTGTGTGTGTGTGTGTGTGTGTGT
>CM053510.1:88810714-88840673 GCA_028627145.1 Eidolon dupreanum | reverse complement strand
GAGTCCCCTGGCTCACCACACCATAACACTTTTCTAAACAATTTTCCAGGTACTGCCCATTACTTTTTAAAATTAGAAATAATTTAGGCTCATTGTAGAAGAATTTTTAATAAAATTAAAAAATTTTATAAGAAAGCTGGATACAATGCTACATGTATAAAATATATACCTTGGAAATAAACACATAAAGGAAAAAAACAAGAAACTTATACACTGATGGTGGTGACTGGCTCTTGTTGGATGGTAGGACTCTGCGCCATTTTTATTTTCTTCTCTCTCTTTTTCTATTTCTAATTCTCTACAATAAGCATGTATGATTTTGATAATCAGAAAAAAGGTATTTTTTGAAAAAAGAATTTATCTTTTTACTTGCCTGTTTTCCTCTAGGGGGCTATGAATATTTCTGAGGGTAAAACTGCTTGAATCATTCCTCTATTTCCACCTCCTAGCACAGGGTGGGGTACATAGTAGGTGTGTAGTAAATATGGAATGAATGAATGAATGAATGAATGGAATTGGGAATTGTGTATCTCAGTGATTAAAAATAAGGGCTTTAGAATCATACAGAGTAGGGATGGAGTCTGCTCTGCCTCTTAGCTGCTATGTGACATTGGGCAAATTACTTAACCTCTCTGAGTCTCTGTTTCTTCATCTATGAAAGGGGCTCAAATTCTTACTTCATATGAAGCTGAAAAAAAGAGTATGGATGCACAGTCCCTGACACAGACCAGACCCTCACTAACCTGCAGAGATCACATCTGAAGCTGGTGGAAATAGGGAGTGGGTACTCTGCTGTCCTTTCAGAAAATGCAGACCAATCTCCCCATGCCTTCCTTCATGCCCAGCCCATGCCCCTTTGTAATTCTGGGGAAAGTGGAAACAGCACAGACTTTGAAAATCAAACTGGATTTAGCTTCTGTCTCTGCTTCCGACTAGCTGTGTCACCTCAGGCAAGTCACATCACCTCTGTGCTCCTCTGTGTTCTCCCACAGGATGACAATATTACTAATAATGGCTGGCAATATTAGTGCTTCCTTCATGACCAACTTTGTGCTGAGCACTTCCTGAGCATTGATAAGTGAGGTGATGTAGTGGTTAAGGTTCAGGTGTAAGACCCAGACTACCTGGGTTTAAATACTGGTTTACTCCCTCCTCCAGCTTGATAAATTCGGACTAGTTACTCAACCTCTCTGTGCCTCAGTTTCCTGCCTGTAAGATGGAATTAATATTGAGTTGCTATGAAGATTTTGTGGCGTAATAGATGAAAATGCTTAGAACAGTGCCTGGCACTCAGAAGGCACACAATCAATTTAACTTATATAATCATCACGATAGTCATCTGATGTTAAGTATTTTTTTCTCTCAAGAGGAAACTAAGGCTCAGAGAGGCGAAGTGACTGCCCAACGTTGCATTATCAGCAAGTTGCAGAACTGGAAGTTGAACCCTAATCTGGCTGCTCAAGGCACAGGTTCTTAAAAGGCTGGGGGCAGGTAAAGGACTCAGCAAGATGACAGAGGGCAGGTGCCAGCTCCACCCAAAATGTTAGACTTCCTGTCCTGCCCCAGCCCAGCCTGAGAGCAGCTCCACCCTCCCCTTCCTGTTCTATGATGCACTCAGAATCCTTTAAAGTCCTGCCTCAGCATCACCACATCAAACAGAGTCCTCACCAGCTTCAGAGGAAACCAAATGTTTAGCGCCAAGTCAGAGAAGTGTCTCGTTTTTATTAGCATTAATCTAATATATTGTCTTTCTTTGCTGAGCTCTGAATAAGTTAATCAAGGAAAGGCTGGATTTGTTCATTGCAATAATGCTGCCTGATTCCAAAGGCTGCCTGTTGAGAGCTTTGAGCTCTGGGTTTCTTATTTTCTCTTCCTTCTCTCTTTACATTTTATAAAATATGTCAGATTTCCAGGGACAAGGGTGGGGGCAGTTAGCATGGTATAGAAGGCTCACAAACCTTGGAATTAAATAGACCTTGTTTCAAACCTCAGTTCCTCCACTTACTACTTACTTGTGTAACCTGGGATAAGTGACTTCTGAGCTTTAATTTTTTCCACCTGTGAAATAGGATAACAATAATCTCTAACTTTTTGAGTTGTTGTGATTATTAAATAAGGCAATGAAACACTTATGACATGGTCTAGTCCATAATGACCATTCAATAAGTATTAGCTATTATTACTACTACTAATAAAACAGCAACTATTAAGTGACCTATTATTATGAGCCAGGAGATGTGACAAGCATTTCACATATATCATTACATTCAATTAATATATGAAAAGCAAACAAGGCAGTGGCTGGCATGAAGTAAGTACTCAAGAAATGGTAATAATTACTACTAGTAGTGGCAGTGGTATTTTATTTTCATAAAAAACTGGGAGGGTGTTATTATTGTTGTTGTATGTATCAAATGTGCTAGAAGGATTTATACTCTATCAGGGGACCTTGACAAGCATAGGCAATTACCATTCATATAAAGGCCATGGCAGGTAGCACAGAGGAGGAGCATTTGATCATGCCTGGACGGGGGCTGGGGATGATTTCTTGCAAGTGAGATAAGCTGAGACCTGGAGGAAAAGTAGTGCTAACCCGTGGAGGGCACCCTCGGCAGAAGGATGGTCACTCATTCAACAAGTAGGTTTTGAGTATCACCTTAGTGCCAGGTGCTGTCCCAGGTTCTGACAGACTGGGGATAGGCAACATCCCTGCCCTCATGGACCTGACAGTCTAGCAGGGGAGGCGGATTATAGATAAGGTACCAAACATGTAAACGAGGTGCTTTCAGATAGGGACAAATGTTGTGACAAAAATATAATGGGGAAATGTGATTGTGACCAAGTAAGTGGGGTATTTTAGTTAGGACAGTCCAGAAAAGCCTCTATAAGAAGGCAAGGTTTGACTGAGGACCTGAAGGAAGGGAGGAAGGGAGCCATGCAAATATCTAGGGGAAGAGCATCCCAGATGAAAAAGACTGATTATACAAAGGTCTTGAGGTTGGAAAGGGCTTGATGTGTTCAATGAATGGCAAGAAAAACAGAGGGGCAGGGTGTGGTGAGATGGGTATGGAGTGTTACAAGATGAAGTTAGAAAGACAGGCCATGATAGGGACTCTGGAATTTATCCTAAGTGTGATGGGAGTATATCCTAAGATTCAGACTTGTGACAGACTTTGGGGCTTGCAAAGTACCAGGTGGAGTTTGGAGTGCTGCGGTGAGATGGAGCTTGGTAAGTGGAAAAGAGGAAAAGAGAAGCCACATCATGATTTCTCTATTAGGGTAGCACCTTACACCTCACCTGTGCCTACAAGATGGGTAGAGCCACGGGAATTTTTAGATCATCTCTAAGAACCTACTATGCGCCAGGCATCATGCTAGGTGTTTTCATAACCATTGTCCTATTGAACTCTCAAGAGAAGCCTGGAAGGGAGGAGTCATTATTCCCATTTTACAGATGGCAAAACTGAGGCAAGAAGAGGTCGAGCCTCTTACCTGGGCCACGAGTATCCTAATCTGTTCTGCCACTTCCCACCTCTTCGTCACTTTCTATGAACACTGGGTTCTTGAAGACACAGACTTCTAGGAGATCCCTGTGGGTGGGAGGGCAGGGCCTTTTGGATGAGGTAGGTGTGGGACAGGGTTGAAGCAGGAGAACATGTTCCCCAGAATGAGTCCCCTCCATTAATCCTGCTTTCCTCCGCGGTGGGAGAAGGGGTTTTCCATGGTTGAATTGTAACAGAAGTGTGACATGTGGCAGGGGACATCAAGGCTTGGGAGGTCTTCCTTCTGTCTTGATTGGTAGGTCCTTCCAAAACATATGACCCCCACTCTCGAAATGTCCTCTCGTGTAAATCTCATGAGTCGCAGGGGTTGAGGAGTCCTCCCCAGTATGCTGGTCCTATGGACAGATGTCAGCGGACTCTGGGAGGCCGTCCTAGAGCCACGCATTCAGACCAGTTGGATCTAATTTGAGCTCCAGCACTGCCCCTTACCAGCTGTGTGGCCTTAGGCAAGTGTCTTCACTTCTTCAAGCCTCTGTTTCTACATCTGGGCCTAGGATCACACTCCTTGCTCAAGTCCATGGAGTGTAATGAAAATCAAGTAAGGTAACACACTCACAAAGAAAAGCCCTTTTTGACTCTGAAAGGTTAAGAGAATGCAACAAATTATGCTCAGAGCAATGATGTTCCCCGAGTGCCATCACCAAGGGGACCAGCAAGGTAGGCTGAGAGGTGATGCGGTGGAGCAGAAGCTCCACCACTTACTATGTACTCTTGGGCTCTTGGGCCTCAGTTTCCTCTTCTTTAAAATGGGAATAATAGCGCCTTCCACAGAGAGTTGAGGTAATATAATTCAATACATGTAAAATGCTTAGGACAGTACCTGGTACATAGTAAGTGCTCAATAGACGCTAGCTGTTTTTATTTTCATGTGTATTTAACAAGGACTGGAAAAGGCGACAGGGGAGGGTACACTTTGAACTCTGACAGATGCGGGATTCAAATCCATGCTTGGCTGTTTGCAAGATGTGTGACCTTGGGCAACCTACTTAATCCCTCTGAGCTTCAATTTTCTCCTCTGTGAATTAGGGGTGATAATGAAATGTACTGTAGATCTATAGCTATAACTATTTGACAGCTGGTTCACATTAAACATTGAAAACTGGTGGCTGTTATTATATTATTATCATCTCCCCTCCCTTCTCCTCAGCCACCCTCCATGCCCAAATGCTCACTCCTCTTACCTCGCTCCTCCTCCTTCTCCCGGACGAGCCTCCCCTTGAGGGCTCGGCTCCAGGCTCCTCCTCCATAGTCTCCCAGCTTGGTTCTCTCATTCCCATCCTTGCCCTTGAACCAGGGTCCGTACCTGCGAGCAATGCTCGTGGCTTCACCCATGTCCCGGAAGCCTCTGCCCAGATGCAAGTCACCCAGGAAGGGCAGCTCAGCGACCTCGGCCGGGGCCCCCATGGCAGGTTTGGCTTGGTTCTGGGAGACAGCGAGCTGGCCCACAAAGCCAGAGTGAAGGAAGACTAGGCTCCCGGCCGTCAGGTAAAGCACCAGGAAGGTAAAGAAACGCACAGGTTTCCGGCGGAAGTACCGCTGGAATTTGAACCAGAGCTTGGCCATAGCGGGATCATTCCGGACTGGCTCGCTGGGGCTTGGCTGGGTGGGATTTGGGGAGGGGAGAGAGGTCTTCCTTTCCCAAGCTGCCTTTAGGGGTGGAACCCCTGGGGGTCTTCAGTCTTATCCCCTTTGCCAAGGTGATTGCCAAGACCAGACCAGGAGGGCAAGTCCAGCACTTGCCTGAGGCCAAGAGAATGATGGACTGAGCTCACCAGCTCTCTTGTGGTCAAAGTGAGCTTCTTTGGGCCATGAAAAGAGTTTTGAGGATCAGGACACCCAGGAGTTGGTCCCATTTTCCTACATCTTGCTCTTCGCCTCAGAGAGTTTCCAAAGAACTTTGAAAATAGCAATCAGAGGAGGATTCTGGGGGTCACCAGCAAACACAGTGCACTTCTCGCCCTTTTTCAGCTCCTCAGGCCTGTCAGGGCTGGATTATTTTACTGAGGCCATTTCTGGCCTCTTCCCCAGTTGAGGACCAAGCTTGGAGTGTCCATATCGTGGAAACAGAAGCTGGTGGGCTTCCATCTGGTCAAGCATTTAGGGCTCAGGGCTGCCACCTGCAAAATAGCACAGACACAAGCATAAGAAGCCTACACACAGCGGCCAGAGCTTGGAAGTCCTTGAACATTCTCAAGGGGCAATACAGAGTCTAGAGAGGGGAGGACACCAATGGCCCCAAACACCCAGCAGTGGTAGACAGAAGCCCAGTCCTGGGTCTTCCAGAACACTTGAAGTTTCCTTTAAACCATATGGGAATTTGGGGACCTGCATCCCACTTGGTCTTGGTTTGGGAACAAGCTTTGTCTTGACAAGCACGGGTTCTTATGCCCCCACACTTCCTATACACTGCAAATATATGCTGATTCTTGATTTATATGAAGTCCAAAATGTACTTCCTAGATCCTCGCAGAACTGTCTGCTGGACCTGGCTGATATTAAAACAGATAAAACTCATTCTTTTTTTTTTTTACAAAAATTTAGTGGGCATCTGCTATGCAGCAGGCACTGTCCTGGGTGCTGTAGATAAAGCTGTGAATGAGAGAGACAAAGTTCCTTTCCTCACGAGGCTCACATTCTAGTGGGAGAGATCAAATCCATAGCCTCTCTCCTCTATCCAAGGACAAAAAGTAAAAGGAAGGGAAACAGAGTTATTTAGCAACATATTCATTCACTCAGTATTTATGGGGTTTCTATGGCATGCCCCGCTTTGTGTCAAGCCATCTGCATACATTATCTCATTTATTCTCCCCCTCATTCCTATGTTTCCCCGTTTTACAGATAAGAAAACTGAGACTACATGGTAGAGTCCACCAGTGAGTGGTGATATTGGGATTTGAACCAAGAATGATCAAACCACAAAACCCCAGCTCTTAATCACTGCCCTTATGACTTTGTCGTTTTCCCACATGGTCTGGACATGACTTGGGAATTCAGAGACGGCCCCTGAAACAGCAGCAGCCCATCTCCACTGCCTCCCAGTAACCAGCAGTGGCTCACCCTTTGACAGGGTCCTCCAGAGTGTGGTCTGAGAAGCATCCGATTCAGAATCACCTGGAAGCTGAGTTAAAGATTCCTGACCTCTCCAATCAGCATCTCTGGTAGAGGGAGAAAACTGCAAGTGTCACAAGGTGCTTTCAGGTGATGGTAATGAGTATAAAGGTCTGAGAACCACTGCTTTATGAGTAAACGTTCAGGATCATCAGCCAGGAGGAAAATGGAATGTAAATTAGAAAACAGAAAGAAAACTCAATTTGGCTATTGCTGTTTCACATCACCACCAGCAGGGGGCCTCATGACAATCGTGGTCAATGTATAGTTTTCAACTGTCACTCAATGGGCGATTTGGATGACAGCCCCTCCGAAATCCAGATAGCGGCATAGGAGTTTAATTGTGGTTCAAGGTAGCATCCGCCAGTCCTCTATATGCCTTCCCATTCATTCATGAACTAAGTACCGAACACCTACTATGCACCAGTTATTGTTCTAGACACTTGGAACAAAACTGCCAAAAATCCATGCTCTTGTGGGGTTGAACTATTCGTTCATCCATCAATCCATCCACCAACCCATTATCCTTTAATCTATTCATGAGTCCACCTATCTATCCAGCCATTAAGTCACAATCTATCCACTTACTCATCGATTCCTTAATCCATCCATCAATCTATGTACCCCTCAATCCATTCATCCATCATTAATTTGTTCATCCATCCATCCATCCATCCATTTATATATTCATATGAACTGTAGCAGCCTATTCATCCATCTAAATCTCCACCTACCCATTCATCTACCCATTCTTTCATTCATTTAAAAACATGTGTTGCTTGTCTGCTCTGTGTGTGCTTGGGATACAGAAATAAATAATTCAGAGTCCCTGCTTTCAGAGAGTCCAGAGTCTACTGAGGTGACAGCAATTTAAACAATCACTATATTAGAGAGACAGTGATAAATCAGTAGTAGATATATGTATAAGATATGGAACAGAAATTAATATTAATAACTCATGTTTGTTGAGCACTTATTATGTGCCAGACACTACTGTAAACATATAATACTCTGATTTAATCCTTGAAACAGGTCTATGAGGGAGATCCATATCTTTTACAGAGGAAAGGAATGAAGCTCAGAGAGGTTAAAAGAAACTTGTCTGGGGCCACACAGCTGGGTTGTGAACCCCAGACTACTAAATCCAGGACCACATGGTTTATTCCTAACAATGCTTCTAGTTTGGTCTTGTATCCCTTTGAAAATCTGATGAAAACTACAGATGTATACTCAGGAAAGAACCCTTGCACATAAGCTCCCATATTTGGGCTTTTGATGTCAGAGAGTTTGCGGACTTTGGGGTGAGAAGTTCTAGAATATGGGATCCAGAAGTGTGAGGGTCTGACACTGCCTGGGGGAATCAGAGAGGGCTTCCCCAGGGAGGGTCTTTGAATTAGTAGTTTTGGAAAGGGAGTCAGTTTTTTTTGGTAAAGAAATAGCAGAAGGATACCCTAGTAAGGAAGAACAACACACACAAAGGGCAGGTCACTGGGGTGGTGGGAGCAAAGGAGCTTAGGGCATGGTGGGAATGCAGTTAAGCAGTGGGAAGGGGACAGATTGTGGGGAGCCTTGAATGCCAAGCTTGGGAGTCTGCACTGTGCTCTAACGGCATGCGTGGAAATCCATAGAGGTTTCATGGTCACACAGACACTTTAGAAAGACCAGTCTCTGATCAGCTTGAAAACCTCTGGGCAGTAGGTGGTGCAGTAGTTAATATCCTGTAGATTACACATGTGCCAGATGTTTTTGCATTGGGCCAGGATGAGAAAGACTGGTAGTCCTCATAGGGATGGGCAGGGGGACACCGGTCCTTCCAGAGGCATGTGGGCAAGAGTATGGACTCTGGAAGCAGGCTGACCTGGGTTCAAATCCAGCCTCTTCCAGCCACCAGCTGTGTGACTGGGGAAAGACACCTCTTCCCACCGACTGAGGGTCCTCACCTATAAAGTGGACAGAAGAATCTTGATACCCCTCAAAACATATTGCTGGGAGGACTGAAGTGAAATTTCAGGGAATGTCTGGTGCATAGTAGGTGCTGAAGAAAAGCGCCCACCCCTGCCCCTTTCATGGGCACATGAGAACAGGATTTAAAGCCATTTGCCACAGCAGCACATTGCTGCCGTGGAGATGGCAAATATTTCAGCTGTTGTACTCCTCAAGGCTTTTTGTCTCTCTGAGGATATTTCTGGGTCTAGTCCTTTTTTGTTGTTTCCTTCTCATTCTTTCCTATTTCAACACATTTCTTCTCTAAGTGGGTGCCAAATGGGTTTTAAGAGCATAATGAGCTCATTAGGAGCTGGCAGGGAACAGAAAGAGACTGAGGCTTTGGTGGCATGGGGAGCAAAGGGGAGCCTCCCAGGAAGGGACTGTGAGGTGGTGGACTCCTCCTGGGGAGGGGGTGCCAACTTGAACCTCCTGCACCATCTTGCTAGTGCTAGGAGGTGGGGGGACCTAAACCTTGGGGGTGGGATCGTGTCTGCTCTCTTACCACGTTAACTCCAGCATGTGGTACATAGTAGGTCCCCCAAGAAATAATGGTGGAGGAAATGAGTGAAAAGAATCAGGCAACTGGCCTTGCCACCGGAGCTTAAACCTACAAGCATGGCTCCATGTCATGTGCCAGAACATGAGGTGACAGCGTCAGAGAACTATACATTCAAGGCTCTGTGGAGGTGGCCTTCTGCATTACTCAACTCTGGGTGGTCCTGAAGTTCAGGATCCCTATTGAGTCACAGTCTCACCTCCCCAAGAGAACCCCATCCATCATCTTCTCTCCATGTGTCTCCACCTCTCTGTCTCTCTCCTGACAGAAATTATACCCCAAAGAGAATGGGAAATGAAGTTAACTGCCACTGGTTGAGCAACTACTATATGTCACGCACTGTGTTTAAAGGTTTTACAAACACATTTTCACAAATTCCTCCCTCCTGGGAACCTGAGAGGCGGATGTGATGGTTCTCCCCCATCCACAGATTGTATACCGCAACCCCGGGCAGGGGACTCGGGCTGGCCTTCAGCAAACCCCTGGAGGATCCATAATGCTGGAGCAGATGTTTGCTAAGGCTGCCTGTTGTTGTTTTATACCTCTTCATTTAATGTGAGACCTCCTCCAAGCCTCAGTTTCCCCATCTGTTGAATGTGGCAGATGATGCCTACCCTGCCTCCCTCCCAGGGCTAGTGTGAGTTTCCACAAGGATGAGGCCAAAAGGCCCCCTTTGCGGGAATGGCAGCATTTGGTTCCTGTGGTCCAGGTTTCCAGGCGGAGCCTCTGAGTGTCTAAACACAGCCTATTTTTAGCACCACAATGAACTTCTGGTGTTGAGCTGCCAAGAAAATGACTGGTGGGCAGAGCCACCCTGTGAGAAGGAAAAGCAGAAGGTGCAGACTACCCTGAGGCTCCTTCCCTTGGGAGAGGCCACAGTGCTTCTTTCAGATTTCAGGGTCAGGCAGACCTGGCTGGAAGCCCAAGAAGCTGGACAGGGGGCGGCCCTCCTTGCACAGGCCCCCAGCTGACTGCTGATGATCCAAGCTTGGCCAAGAAACAGCTGCTGAGAAAGTGGGTTTGTGAGGTTTTGATTTCTTCACAGTTCTAGGTAGGAGACCCAGCTGGGGATCTCCAAGACACTGGAAGCCCATGTCAGAGGTGAGATTTTAATCTTGGCCTAATGACAAAAATATCAGAAGTCACTGGTATTTGTTGAGCATTTACTATGTTCCAGGCACTATGCTGGGCACCTTATTTCCATTGTGCCATTTAATCTTCACTAGAACCCTTGGTGGTGGTTACTAACCTCTCTGTGCCTCATTTTCCTCATCCATAGAATGGGAGAAATAATAGTACTTATTGAGTTGTTGTGATGACTAAATGAATTAACATATGCAAATATCACCTCAATGTTACCTCTTATTATAAGAATTTGTAGAAATTATATGTGGTTTTGCCTGCCCAGCACCTCTTTTTTTCTGGTATAAGGATCCCATTTTCCTTTACAGAGCTTCTCCATCATCAATTCTCAGCTCATATAGCTTGAGCAAAAATGGAATCCCCTCATTAGTTGCTGCAAACACATATACCTGTCTCCTGACATATGTGTACAAGAATTACTGTAAGGGTGAAATTGCTAGGTCTTATTGTGTGAGTATATTATGACTACCCGAAATGCTGACTTGTTTTCCAAAGTGGCTGTAACTCCCTTCGGTAGTGTAGGAGCATTCCTGTTGCTCCAAATACACATCAACACTTAATGTTGTCAGCCTTTTTCACTGTTGCCAGCCTGGTAGATCTGTAACAGATGCTGTATGTCCCCCACCCATAGGATTAACTTCCAAATGCCATATGAAGGCTCCCTCATCCTGTATAGTGTGTGGACCACTTCTAGGATACACGTTTCCACTTATGGATGTGCCATAGTGTAATGAGTCCATTGTGCCCAAGAGGAACATGTTGTGTTGTTTTCCCAGGTATGGCCACTTTGTGCAAAGCTGCAATAGGCACATATAGATTTAATTCTTAGGTCAAAAATGTGGGATTACTATGTCCAACATTTTGCATATATGTGTGTGTCCATAGGGAAAACCTTGCTCCAGGTCTCTAATCACAGGATGCACTACATCCTGCACCCTCATGCACCTCCCATGAAGAGCCCCCCAAACCACCTTCTCTCCGTTCCTAGGTCAGGGACCTAACTGCCACCACCCAGCACTCACAGCTCACCATCCACATCCATTTTCACTCATCTTTCCAAAACTTGGAAATATAAATGAGAAGGCAAAGTGCCATTAGCTAAATGGCCTTTAACACCCAGCCATCTGCCATGATGTAATTAAATTAAAAAAAAATCAGAGGGAGCATATGGTGCCCATTATAAATAAATATTAAAATTTTGTTTCCCTGGGTAATGACTTCAGTGCCTCTTTTTCATATTTTATGGACATCGTCACTTACTGCAGGGAATCAGGCTTAGTGGAAATGACTTCCAGGAAGAAACATGGAAAGGGGTCAGATCTGATGTTAGATATTCCTAATTTGAACCTGCCTCAGCCACATGGTGGCTGTGTGGCCACTCTAAGACTTAGTTCACTCACCTACAAAATAGGACCAATCCACTCTACTTTGTTGGGAAGGTATGAGGATTAAATATGCTAATGTGTTTAAAATATACACCACCATAATGATAACATGTACACTAGTATTTATTGAGCACCTACTTTGAGTCAGGTACTGTTCTAGATATTAACTTATTTAATCCTTACAATAATCCTATATGAAAGGGCTCATTTGTTAGCCCCATTTTACAGATGAGAAAACGGAGGTTCAGAAAAGTTAAGTCACTTGTGCAAAGTCACACAGCTAGGCATGGTAGAGCAGAATTTGAACCCAGATAGTCTGGCTCCAGAGCCTTCACTTTGCTAAGCCTGACATAACAGTTTCTCAATAGATGGTCATTCTATGCTCCAACTTTGGACAACTAAACAAACCATCTCCTTCCTTCTCATGACAATACCACTTACCCAGACTTCATTTCAATAAAAGATGGAGTTTTGATGAGTTGTGATGATTAGAGACCTTCCAAGATACATGTGGAAGATATATTTTTGAAGGGTTCATCTAGAGAATGAATGGCCCTTGAACCTCTGCTCACAGGGGTAAGTCCCAGTGGCCATGTTTATACCACATAAACCTGCCCACTGACATTGCTGGTGGACGATAGGTGAAATTGGATATAAAACTGGTCAACTAGTTCTTACCCTCTGGAATATGGAATTGAGATTAAGACATTCTGATCTCTGCTGGTCATTTTGACTAAGGACATTGAACCTTAGGAGCTCCTATCACAGCAAAAGTTAGCCTGCAAAGACAAGAAAAAGAAAGCAAATGAGCAAGGAGAGACTCCGAGACAGAGATGCTGAGAAAGCCTTGGGTTCCTGACTCACGGAGAGCCTTCCAGGGTTACGGGTAAGATTGAATGAAAAAAAAAATGGGTACTTTTCTTATCATGGTGCTGGGTATACAGCAGGGACTCACTAAGAGTTAGCTACAGTTAATCTTCAAAGGGCAACCATACAAAACTAAACATACTCTTACCATATGATCCAAAAATCATGCTCCTTGGTATTTACCCAAAGCGGATGAACGCTTATGTCCACACAAAAATCTGCACATGGATGTTTATAGCAGCTTTATTCATAATTGCCCAAACTTGGAAGCAGCCAAGATGTCCTTTAGTAGGTGAATGAGTAAATAAACTGTGGAACAGCCAGACAATGGAATATTATCCAGCACTAAAAAGAAATGATCTATCAAGCAATGAAAAGACATGGGAGAACCTTAAATGCATATTACTAATTGAAAGAAGCCAATCTGAAAAAGCTACACACTGTATAATTCCAACTATATGATATTCCAAAAAAGATACAACTTTGGAGGTAGTAAAAAGATCAGTGGTTGCCAGGGGTGAGAGGAGAGGGCAGGATAAATGGGGGAGCACAGGGGATTTTTAGGGCAGTGCAACTATTCTGTATGAAACTATGATGGTAGGTACATGTCATTATACATTTGTTCAAACCCATCGAATTATACCGAGTGAACCCTTATGTAAACCATGGACTTGGTGTAATAATGATATGTCAATGTAGGTTCATCAGTTATAACAAATGGGCCACTCTAGTGGGGAATGTTGATAGCGGAGGAGGCTGTGTGTAGTTGGGGGCAGAGGGCCTATGAGAAATTTCTGTACTCTCTGCTCAGTTTTGCTGTGAACCTAAAACTGCTCTAAAAAGATAAGTCTACTTTAAAAAATAAAAGAGGTAATTATATACTTAAAAGGAACCTACTAGAATAGATGTCAATAAACCATACAAGCTCTGGGCTGGGGGCAAGGGACTGAAATGCAGGAAGGGGGAGGAGTGTCGAAGGGGACATGAAGGGGTAAAATGACAATTTCCCTTGTCCAGTGGTTTGACAAATGAGGCCCAAGGCACAGGTCACCCAATCCACTGGTCTTCCCTGTTAGGCAGCTGGCAGTCCTTCTTTGAACCCAGATCACTTTCCTCCCAAGAGGGACTTCTAAAGAAAGGCCCCAAATCCCTATGATTAAGCCATCTGAAGTCATCTTCCTCCTCCAGGAGCTGCTGTGTCGTGGGTCAATAAGTGCACATTTGCATAGTGTTTCTTCATACATTGCTAATTGTCTGGGGGGAGATAATGGATAGCTCTGCTGGTTCTGGGCAGAATGTTTACCCACAGGGGCAGGCCTTCAGGGGGTGGCAGAGAACAGGCAGGGAAGGGAGGAGGGAGGGAAAAGAATGGGATGGAATGAAAGGGAAAGGAATGCAACAAAGTGAAGTACTGACTCACAAGCACTAGGAAGAAGTATTATTTAGTGAACCTTTGCTTTAGTTGTGTTTGTGTCCTGGATGACCATGTAAAATGCATTTCTCACTGTAGGTCCATTAAAATCAATTGTAAGTCCTAGTGATGAAGAAGAGTAGAGGAGAACTACTTTGGGTAGGATAGTCACAGAAGGACCCACTGAGAAGGCATTTGAGCTAAGATCTGAAAAATGAGAAGAGGGAAGCCATGGGAAGATCTGGGGCAAGAATATCCTACACAGAGGGGACATAATACAAACTGGGAGGTGGGAAAGGGCCCAGCAAATCCAAGAAACCAGAATGGAGGGCAGGGTCAGAGTGGAGAGAACAAGGGCTAGGGAATGGAGGTCACATAGAGAGGAAGCAAGAGAGTTAAAATGTTAAATCAAGCTACCTTCAGAGACTGCAATATGCTGATCAGCCCTTCAGCCAGTCCAGGAGGATACCTTCAGAACAAAGGAAGATTTCTATTGGGATTGCTAAAAACCCAATTCCCCATAAGGTGAAGGAGAAACAGGAAAAACAGAGTCTTTAAGTGGCTGCCCTACACAAAATAAAATCATTCATTCCCTGTAGCTAAAACCATAGGGAACCTATGGATTAAAGGCTGGGAACTGCCAGCAGGCTTTTCATGCTACATATTCTTACTTTTTCATGCTACATACTTCCTCTTCCCCTTCCTCACTGTATGCCCATATCAAAGCAAATGGGTAAAGTCTTTCAACTACAACTCGCAGGAACTAAAACATCAGGGGGACTCCATACTGCAGGGGCCCATGGATTCTGCTCAGGGCTCTTTCCTTCAGTGTACATTGAGGAGTTGGAAGAAGAGGCCACTAAGGACCCTTCCTGTCCCAGTGGGCTATAGCATGACTTTGTGGCTCTCAGCGGCTAAGCTAGGGTCAAGAAATGTTTGTTGATTGGAGGGGCTGAGAATAGAACAAGGTCCAGGCCCTTGGTAGGTTCAGTGGTGGTTCTGGAATTAATTTCTGAGTGAGGCTCAGAGGAAAAATCTGGCAGGAAGGGCAGGCTCAGGGCTCAACCTGACACTGCAAAGGATGCTGAGCACTAAGATGAGGTGACAACTTTCATCACTATCAGCGGTTGGCAACTTCCATCGCTATCAGCTATGACCTTGGCCAAACTGGCCTGCAGCTTGTTTTTGTAGGCCCTATAGCTAAGAGTGGCTTGTGTATTTTTAAAGTGTTATGAAGAGAACAAAGATAAGGTATAGCAGCACAGCAACAGCCTGCATCTGGCCTGCAAAGTCTAAAATATTTACTATCTGGCCCTTTATAGAAAGATTGGCCAACCTTGATCTTTATCAGCAATGGAGGCTGATGGTGGACATCACAGGGCTTAAGGCCATGGAAGTTGACCTGTCTGTCCTCAAAGACCATGTTCTGGTGTCTCAGTAACTTCCTTAGAGCAAGTGACAAAGAGCTGGAAGGAAGCCTGGAGATCCATTACCTAGCAAAAGAGCCTTCTTTTACAGCAGGGGAAAATGAGATCTGAGAAACTCAAGTGAAATAACCCCAATCTGTGTGAAATGCCTTGCATGGACCAGGACTCAAGCAAGTATTCAGTAAGTTTTAGCTTTTGCTATTGTCATCGTTGTTGTTATTGTTGCTGTTGTTATTGTTATTATATTATTATACCATAGAATTGAAGAGTTCTGGGGCCCTTAGAAAAAGGCTAATACAAGTCTGCTATTTTACAGAAGAGAAACTCGGGGTTCAGAGAGGCTAAAAGAGTAGCCCAGGGTCACACAGCCAGACCAGGGCCAAACCGGTTCCAGGACCAGGCCTGCATGTTTCTTCGCAGTGCCTACACTTCCCGCTGCCAGCCCTGCCTCCCCCACCTGCAACTACCACGAGCAAATTGCCATATGCTGGCTCCACGCTGGCCATGGCAGAGTAAACTCTAATTTAGGAACAGTGACGGCTCCCATTAGCAACTCTTCTCCAGAGAGGAATTTTCCACCAGGAGTTTCCCCAGCAAGAACCGCTGTCCCCAGCCCCAAATAACCCAAGCCTAGTCTTTTTGTCCATGCCAGTGTGTGTGTGTGTGCGTGTGTGTGTGTGTGTGGTCTCTGCACAAGTTCAAGTTCTCTTCCCTCACAGAGCAAGCACTCAGTGTCCTTGCAGAGGCCATCAAGCCCTGCAGCTGACTCAGAGCAGACTAAGAGGAAGTCCATCAGAGCTGGAGGGAAGCCCCTTCACAATCGACAGGCCAACTTCCTCATGGACAGATGGGGAAACTGAGGCCCCCCAAAAAGGAGAAGGTAGAGAGACTCCCCATGGTCATGTAGTGACTCTACCCAGACCCAGGCCTCTGGACCTCCGTCTTAAGCCTTGGTACCCTCTCTGGGAAGGAAGGAAGATGGATAAACTACTATTTATTGCATACCTACTGTGTGCCAGTTCCTTCTATTTACACCGTGTCATTGACTCTCTCCAGTAGCTGCACTTGGCAGCCTGGTTTGATTCTCACGTTACTGATGAAGCAGTCGAGGTGGGGGAGGTCAGCTGGCTTGCCAGAGGTCAGAGCTGGTGAGTGGCAGAGCAAGGCTCAGACCCAGGCCTGCCCGACTCCAGAACCTTAATCATAACCTCTATGTGACATCACCTCCTCTGCAGGGTCAGTAGGGTGATTTGAGGGCCTCCACGCCCAAGGAACCTTTCTCCAAGGAGCCTGTTCAGTAAGCTGAGGCCCTTCTTGAGGCCCCTCAGCTGGAAATGAGGGAAATGAGCCCCTCCTAGAAGGCACGGAGGTCCTTAGAACTCTGTGGTATGTTCACCATGTCCTTCAGTGGCCCAAGGAGTTCTGCTGGCATCCAACAGAGATGTCCCCTCCCACAACAGTAACCACTGCCAGAATTTGACCAAGCTTCAGCCCCTTCTTGGCTCACCATCTGTATACCATCTTGAAGATGGCATGGAATCATATGTATACACATGCCAACAGAGACACACGCATGTGTGAACATGTATATCCCCAGGCCTGCCACCTTCCCCCACAGCACATACACATAGGCACCCATCCTTATCTGTCCCATCCCCACTGACAGCATGTGGCAGGAACCTTTCAACCTGCTTGACAGATGAGAAGCAGCAGGGACTCTGTGACTTGCCCAAGAAACATGTTTAATGTGACATGTAACACTAGAGCTGAAGCTTTTCATTCTGACCAAATATGGTTTCTTATCTCCTGGGACTGTCAAAAGAATAAACCAGCATATATGTCTTTGAAAGTCTAGATCAGGGTTTCTCAACCTCAGCACCGCTGACATTTCAAACTGGATAATTCTTTGTTGGCAGAGGGATGGAGTGAGGGTCATCCTGTGCATTGTAGGTTGTTAAAGCAGCATCCTCGGCCTCTACCCACTGGATGCCAGAATCATCCCCCAGTCATGACAATGAAAAACCTCTCTAGACTTTGTTCTAGACCTTGCTCTTGTGAATACACAAAAGAGTGGATCGGAACACCGCTCTTGGACCCATCTGATTCCAGATTACAGAGTTTTAGTCTCTGATTCTAGAGCTCAGTTCTAGATTTGATTCTAGTGCTTTATCGTAAGATTCTACTGTATGATCTCATGCTAGAATGCCTTCCAGTGACCAGGATAAAAGATGTGCCCATGAATTGTATATTTCAAGTCATCTCTAAATTGCTCAGCAATTATAGAATGCCAAGGGTCAGTGGCCAGGAGCCACTTCAGTGGAGAAAGAACCTCCCTTCAGCAGAGAAAAACAGCAGGGCAGAAGCACACCAAGGTACGCAAGGACATGGTACTTCTTGTATGGTAGGTACGGGAGTGACTTTTTTTTTTCATTTTGCTTATCTGTATTTTCTTTTTCCATAGTTGGGTGTGGTTTAAAGAAAGAGATGCAGAGAACATGAATTTTGATGTCTCTTAGACTTGGGTTGGAATATGGCTTCAATACTTACTAACATTGAGAAGATGAGGAAGCCACTTACCCTAAACCTCAGGTTCCTCATCTGCAAAATGGGATGAGAATGATAGTACACACTGCCTGGCTGTTGAGAGGGTCAGCACGGGGCCAGGCACACTTCTGGGCCTCGACATATCAGAGCGATTTATTAACTTCATGTTTGAATCAATGCAGGCAGCCATAGCCTGGCTGGAGGCATATGGGCTCTGGAATGTGTTGGAGTCATCTGAGTTGTAGCTTGGCTCTGTGACTTCATAATATAAGACCTTGGGAGGGCGCGTCCACTGTCTGAGCCTCTTTTTCCCTGACTTGTAAAATGGGCACAAAGCTGCCGCTTCTCAAGGTTCCCCACAGGCATCTGGCACCAGTAGGTGTGCCTTACTATTATTACCCCATCCCACAGGACTGGCAGGCAGGGTGGACTGGGAAGAAGTTAGAACTGGAGGCAGCATCTTATCCCTCAACTTATTTGTGATATTTCTAAAAAAAAAAAAAAGGCCTCACCAGCCCCAACATTATTAGGTCGTTGCTGTCATGGTGTCTTTAAATTTAGATGGAACACCCCACACACAAACACGCATCCACCCACCCATCCCCAGGAATAAACCTGGCAGGGTGGGAGGGAAGGTCTGTCTCCTTATATATCCCAGGGAGAGAGACAGGAGCTGGTTTGGTGCTGCAGGCTGCAGCAGTCAAGTGGGGGGTGGAGGGGACCCCTCTCAGTCTACACAGGAGGACCTTCCCTGCCTGGGGCATTGAACAGGAAGTTGGGACATTTGCTCAGCTAAAGAAAGAGGTGGGGGCGATTGTCATGGGCAAGACTAATACAGTGAAAGGGTGAACTAGATGACCGCTACAGTTTGTGGGTTCAGATGTGGGCAGACAGGTTGGGTGTCCTAGGTGAAATTCACAGCCTCTCTGAGCTGGGATTTCCCCAACCATGAGTGAAGTGATGCAGGCCCTTTTTATGGTTCCACAGTGCCCTGCACTTTTCGCTTTCTTGAAATTCCTAATTTTTGAGCAAAGGGCATCTTAATTTTGCACCAGACGGTGCAAATTATGTAGTGGGTCCTGGGTGGTTGTGAGGGCTGAAGGGAGCTCCTGACCATGAAAGCCCCAGCCCCCTGTAGGGCAACTGGTGGAGATTCAAGCCTGGTTTCTCACTTCCCTTCCTCTTCCTGTCCTACTTTTCAAGCTCCTTCTATGACTGTGTAGCCCGGGGCAAGTAGGTTGCCCTCTCTGTGTCTCCAGTTTCTCTTTTGTAAAATATAAAAATAAAACAAAAAAAAACTACTTTAAAATTTCTTCTGGCTCCTACTTATTGTCCCCTCCCAACCCCATTCAAACTACAATTCATCCATCCATTTATTCATTTATTCACTCAACAAATATTCACTGAGTGCCAGCTACCTGCCAAGTCTGGCCTGGACCAGGGGATCAATACATGGGGAGAGTTTATCCTGTATGAACTTCACAAATGCATCATCTCTGGAGAAAATTTCTCTTCCCTCACCTCAAAAGACGTCTGCTCTGATCCACAGGCCCCAGTACTTTCCTCTCACCCCCAGGCTGGGGGTGCATCATGTTTTTATCTCTTCATTAGACAAACATCTATTCAGTACCTATTGTATGCCAAGTGCTGTGGATACACACCCCTGAAGAAGGTGTGGCCTCTGCCATGAGGAAGATGACAACCTTATTTTTTAACTTTTAAAATCCTGGGGTCTATGTTGGTTTTAAGCACAAACAATGATAGTTTCACTTGTTGAGCTTCAAGACCTTGAAATGCATAATTTCTAATGACTTTGTAAGGTGGGTGCTATTCTCTCCATTATACAGATGAGAAACTGAGGCTCAGATAGGTCAAGGGACTCATTCAAGGTCACACAGCTCAAAAGTGACAGAGCCGAGATTTCATCCCAGGGCTGTGTGGCTCCAAAGGGCTTTTTGGAGACACTAATACCTATTTGAATAGAAGTTTATCTCCCCAAAGAAAACTTGGGCTCCTCAGGCCTTGGAGCCTGGCTTTGAGTCTTCTACTCATCTCTGGAGCTCACTCGTAGCTTGGGACACGGCATCTTCTAGCCAATTCCAGGCTGAGCGTCTGAGCACACCACTCCTGAATGAATCCTGAGTGCAAATGCCAGTCCCACCACCACCAGACAAAAGGGGGCCTTTTCTGCACTTCTCACACATCAAGATGGTCCCTGAAGTCTCCTGAATCCGAAAAAGACATTCAAGGTCAGAGAAAGCCATTGGCCATGAGCCACACGGGGCTGAAACTTGAGGCCCCAGCTGAGATTTAACATGGCCTTTTGATCCCATTCAGTTAGGTAACTCAGTGCTTCCCTGTGATCTCAGGGAGGGTGCACAGCAGGAGTTCTTAGACTGGAGGCAGCCTGGGAATCCTCTGGAAGTGGCTGGGGCAGGCCCTAGGGGCTCCTGAGTCAGCAGGTCTGGAGTGGGGCCTGACGATGTGCATTTCTAACAAGCTCCCATGGGAGCTGCTACTTCAAAACTTTTGTCTAGGTAATTAGAGTGGCCCACATGGAAGCAATTATGGGAGGCTGGGAGAAATCAGGACAAGATCCCCTGGGAGGGAGCATAGCCTCTGGGGCTGAGCAGACCTCGATTTAAATCCCAGCCCCACCATTGGTACCCATGAAACACGGGGTGTGTCCAGGAGCCTATCTGAGCCTCAGTTTCCACATGTTAAGTCCACAGTAACTTCTTCAGAGGTCGTGATGAGGATTAAATGAGTGATACTTATAATACCAATAATAAAATAAATACTCAGAGAGTGCATGGATGTGCTGTTATAGGTTGAATTGTGTCCCCCAAATTCGTATGTTGAAGTCCTAACCCCTAGTACCTCAGAATGTGACCTGATTTAGAGATCAAGGTGTTTACTAAGGTGAACAAGTTAAAATAAGGTTATTAAGATGAGTCCTAATGCAATATGACTGGTGTCCTTATAAAACGGGAAAATTTTGGTGTAGACAGATACAGAGAGAAGATGATGTGACAACACAGGGAGAAACAGCCATCTACAAGCCAGAGAGAGAGGTCTGGAGCAGATCCTTGCCTTGTGGCCTTCAGAAGGAGCCAGCTCTGCTGACATTTTAGTTTTGAACTTCCAGCCTCCAGAACTGTGAGACAATACACTGCTATTGTCTAAGCCGCCCAGTCTGTGGTGCTTCCTTTTGCCAGCCCTAAGACACTAACACACAGACTCTCTGTGGAACACTTCAGATTTTTTTCTTTTTTTTTTTTTTTACATTAGAAATTTACATGTGGTCTGGTAAAAATGCACACATCTTAAGTGCACACAGGTCAATGGACACTTACATATGTGCACGCTCATGTGACCCCACCCAGTTAAGACACAGAATGTTCTGTTCACCCACGGAGGCTCCCTCTTGCTCCCCGCCCCATCCCCCACACCCAGTTCATCCTGCCTTTCCAGAGACAATCACTAGTCTAACTTTTATTTCTATAGGTTAGTTTTACACATTCTTAAGCCTCACAAATGGCTGAACAATACGGAATAGAGGAAGCCAGCCCTTTAAATTTAAACTAACTTGACCCTCATAAAAAAATCAAACGACTCCTGAAAAAGTACTATGGTTATTTCCATTGTACAGATAAGGAGTCAGAGGCCCAGAGAGGTTCAGTAACTTGCCCAAGGTCACACAGCTAGGGTATAGGTGGCAGAACCAGGATGTGAACCCGGAGAGTCTGGCTCCACTCACTGTACTTAACCACTTTGATAATACATAGTAAGTGTCCAGTAAATATAATCATAGTGACTTCTAATAAGTAATGAACTCTAACTCTGGGCCAGGTACACTATATTATTTATAAACTAGATAGTAGTACCAGCAGTAAATACTAACACCATTCCCCTTTTACAGAGGAGAAAACTGAGGCTCGGACCAATTGCGACGCATGCTCAAGGTCACAGGACTAGCGAGCGGCAGCACTGGGATGGAGGGTGGCTGTTTGCATCGTGCACACTCTTAAACACTGACTTCACCTGGCTTCTGCCAGCTCCTGCGAAGTAGCAGCCCCAGGACCACAGAACCCAGCAACCTATGACTGGTTGTAGTTTTCTTTAAAACTACACTGAAATATGACAGCACACACTTTAGAATGGCTCAGGTCTATAACTCGGTAATACCAAGTGCTGGAGATGATGCAGACAACTGAAACTCTCAGACATCAATGATGGGAATGCCAAAGGGCATACAACCACTTGGGAAAGTGGTGAAACATCCATTTATCACACAACCCAGCAGTCCCACTCCTAGGTATTGACCCAAGAGAAATGAGAACCTGTGCTCCCAAAAACCCATATGCAAATGTTTATAGCAGCTTTATTTGAAATTGCCCCAAACAAAACTACCCAAACGTCCTTCAAAGGTGAATGGACCTCCACCATGGAGTACTACGCAGCCATAAAAAGGAATGAACTACTGATATATACAACTACATTGATGAATCTCAATGGCTTCTTTCACTCTGGCTGAGACTTAAAAGGTTATATCATTCCATTTACATGACATTCCAGAAAAGGCTAAAGGAGAACAGATTGGTGGCTGCTAAGGGCTAGGATGGGGGAAGTAATTAACTACAAAGGGGCACGAATGGAACTGTTATATATCTTGATTAAGGTGGTGGCTTCATGGCTGAATGCATTTGTTAAACTTATAGAACTATAAACTACAATGGGTGACTTTTACTATAGGTAAATTATACTAAATCAAAAAAAAAAAAAACTCACTGTATTTTTTCTTGCTATGCTGGCTGAGCCCAGAAGGAAGAGATACTTCCAAGAGAAGCAACACCTGCTTCTCTCTCATCCTGGGCCCCTGGGATGTTCACCTGGAAGGTGGTTCATTCTGGGCAGGGACAGCTCCCATAAGCTCTGGGTTCCCACATGACCCTCATCTCATTGCTTGCTCTGCACAAGGAGCAGGAACATTCGGTGTTATTTTTGCTCTGAGAAGTACCAGCCACTGGGTACTTTCTCCATAGGCAGCCACTACTCCCCTGCTGTGTTTACATAAAAACACATTTGCACTGGGTTTTGTTTTTGCATTTGCCTCAGCTGCCTGGATTCTATTAAACCTGAGGAGGCCTGATTATCTGGCTGCAAGCAGTTGATGGGAGAGGGTGGTGCAGACACGGGGTTCCTCTCAGTTCTTTGGAGCCCTGTGCAGGTCTGGGCAGAAGTGACAAAAGTTCTCCTGTGCACGCATCAGCGTTTCTCAACCTCTGCTCAACTGATATTTTGGGCTGGATGATTTGTTGTTGAGGGTGGCCGTCCTGTGCATTGCAGGATGTTTAGAAGCATCCCTGGCTCTGCCACCAGTTGTGACAATCGACAATGTCTCCTGACGTTGCCGAATGCCTTCAGGGGGCAAAATCACCCCCGGTTAAGAACAACTCTTACACAGGCAAAGATGCATGCACACAAGCTCAGCTCAGTATCCCTTTGCCTTCCAAGACCCATAAAAAGACATAGCTGACTCTATCTTAATCACCTCTGTATCCCTGGCTACTTCCACAACACCTGGCACATTCATATATAAGAGGCTCAAAGACATTTCATAGGATGAGCAAACCAGGGCAGCAGGAATGACGCTGATGGTCACTAGCTGCCTTGGTATGGAGGACACTGTTCAGCAATCAGACTCTGGCCACTGTGGACGGATCATGTGTCAACCTGTTCCCACATCACGTAACTCAAACTCAGGATCGAGGTTCATGATTCCTCATGTTACAGGTGAGGAAACTGAGGCACTCAGCTAGTGGGTGGTAGAGCTGGGATTTAGGTCTAGATTTGTTTGATATCAAAGCCCAGCTTCTTAATTATCACGCTCTACTTAAGGTAGCTGCCTTTTAAAAGGACAAGATGAGGAATAAATAGCGACAAAGATTCTCTCCCTAACCAAACACATTCTACTCAGGCTCCCTGATCTCTTTTGCAAGCAGACATCTCTGCATTGTCTAGTTTTAGCAAGAATCCTGCTAAGTTTGTTTAGCCAGAACCTCCTGTTCCATGCTGATCACCCTCTTTATCTAATCGGTTTCCTCATTCCCCACCATCCTCCAGGTGATGTCTGATCACCT
This sequence comes from Eidolon dupreanum, assembly GCA_028627145.1. Classification (NCBI taxonomy): domain Eukaryota; kingdom Metazoa; phylum Chordata; class Mammalia; order Chiroptera; family Pteropodidae; genus Eidolon; species Eidolon dupreanum. Next base: position 88,816,540 of record CM053510.1, on the reverse strand, counting down.
AGCTGCCTTCTGCAAGAATCCTGTTAGGTCGGTTTGCCAGAATCCCTCCAATCCTCCTTATCCTTGATGTTTTCTCTTAGTAATTTTCTTTTTTTTAATTTTTATTTTTCAATTAAAGTTGACATTCAATATTATTTTATATTAGTTTCAGGTATACAGCATAGTGGTTAGACATTTATATAATTTTCAAACTGGTCCCCCCAATTAGTCTAGTACCTACCTGGCATTATATGCAGTTATTACAATATTATTGACTATATTCCCTGGGTGCTACTTCAGATCCCCGTGATTATTTTGTAACTACCAATTTGTACTGTTTAATCCCTTCACTTTTTTTCACTCAGCCCCCAACTCCCCTTGCATCTGGCAATCACCAGTTTGTTCTCTGTATCTATGAGTCTGTTTCTGTTTTGTTTGTTCATTTGTTTTGTTCTTTAGATTCCACATATAAGTGAAGTCATATGGTATTTGTCTTTCTCTAACTTATTTCACTGAGCATAATACCCTCTAGGTCCATTCATGTCATTACAAATGGTACCTCCTAGTAATTTTCCATTCACTAACCCCCACTCTGTTTCTTGGCTATTAGTTCCCACTTGCTTCTGCTGGGTTCAGAGTTGAGCTGGTTCTATCCTGAGGTCTCCTTTCCCCTATTGCAAGAGTTCTGAATAAACTCTGTTCTTATTACTTTAACTACTGTCCAGCTCTGATTTTCTTTAACAATGGATCCAGACACATGAATCTACACACATGTGGAAGGAATATGGTCTGAAAGCAGAGAACTCATCAAGATTAATATAATAAGGAGTGTGGACTTTGGTGAAAGATAGACCAGTGTCCAATTCCCATGTGGCCACTTATCACCTCTGTGAACTTGGGCAAGTGCCTGGGCCTTGATTTTGTCATCTGTAAAATGAGAACAACAACAATAATGCAGCACAGGGTTTTCATAAAGATTAAATGAGACAGTGCTATAAAGTGCTTACTGGAGCCTGGGAAATAGCCCATGCTCAAAGAATGCTGGTTGAAAGGATGCACACAATAGGCTTTGGGGAGAATGGCTCCTGCTAAGGCGGAAATCAGAGGTAGCAGTGAGTTTACATTAAATCATCCAGCAAAGGAAGGATGTTCAAATCCAAAACAGTGCGCACAGACACACACACACACACACACACACACACACACAGAGTGAGCCAGGAGCTGGCTCTTTCCTCAATGGCTTCCTGCTCTCTCCTTGGACCAAATAAAGGCTCACTGTGCATACTGACCAATGACAGGCAGCCAGGTTGGGTAAGAGACCTACTCAGACCCCTCCGCTACAGGCGTCAGAAGGCTACTGACCTCTTGGAAACTGCAAAACCTAATTCAGCATGCCTGACCCCTTCCTCAACAGACACACCAAACATAAGCGACTTTGACCTGGCCTCAGCTGAGAATGCCCTTGTGGGAACCACCAAGAGGCACCCCTGTCCTTCCCAGGCCTGACTAGGGGACAGGACAAAGGGGGGGCCTTGGGCCATCAGCCATAGAAGGTTCTGCTTCTCCGTGTTAATTCAAGAGCATCCATGTCTCCCGCTGAGCAGTTGAAGAGCCCTCTGGAGCCTCTTTTCAACTGAAAACAGTAATTTGCAAAAGCTCACAATGCAAGGAGTAGACAGGATGTCACAGTTGAACCACAGCAGGCCTTTCTCACAGCTCAGAGCCCGTGGGGCCACTTTAAGGCCTTGCAGCTGCTCCATCTCATGGGAGGGTCTGGGGACAGGAAGAGGGCACATCTTGACAGATCTCTCCCTGGGACAAGCTGGGGATTTTACAGCGAAGGGGCAGCAAACATGTCATGCCTGGTGTATTTGTTTTCTAGAGCTGCCATACTACCAAAACTGGGTGGTTCAAATCAACAGATGTTTATTCTCTCTTCTCGAGGCTATGATTCCAAAGTCGAGGTGTTGGCAAGGTTGGTTCTTTCTGGAGGGAGAATCTGTTCTATGGTCCTCTCCTAGCTTATGGTGGTAGCAGCAATCTCTGGTGTTCATTGGCTTGTAGATGCATCATTCCAGTCTCTGCCTCTGTCTTTGGGTAGCATTCTCTCTGCATGTCTTTGTGTCTCTGTTTTCTCTTCTTATAAGTGCACCAGTTATTGGATTAGAACATGCTCAAATCCAGTATGACCTCAACTTAACTAATCACACCTATTTCCAAATAAGGTTCAATTCTAAGGTTCCAGATGGACATGAAATTTGGGGGGACACTCTTCAATCTAGTATACCCGGTATGGAATCTTACCTCTGCTACTTGCAGCTATGTGATGGTACAAGTGACTTACCTGTACTGATCCTGTTTCTACATTTTTAAACAGTGATAATTATAGAACTGTTGCGATAATTGGGTATGATGATACAGTATAGCTAGTGCTCATAAGCACAGACCCTGGAGCCAGATGATCTGTCATCTATTTGCTGTGTGACCTTGGACAGGTTGCCTAACCTCTTTGGTCTTCTGTTCCCCTGTCCATAAGACAAGGAGGTCAAAAGAGATTATGATCCTCTTTCCCTTCCCATAGTCCCAGGATCTTAGGTCTCTGAGGGCACCATAGGAGTCCTCGGGACCTCTTAGGATTTCTGAAACCCTAAAAATTATACATGAATCCTCAATGATGGTGCAACTCTGTGATTTTTGGCTGGAATTGGACTCAGTGCTTGAGTTCATCCTTTCTGAAGACAAACAGAATTCCTTACTAATGATTACCAGGGTCTCTGATAGTTTTTTTTTTTTTTTAATTTAGTCTGGAATAAAAAGAATTCTTATTTAAAATCATGTAGTTTGTTTCAGAGACAAAAGTCTTTTGAAACCCAGAAGGAACAAATAATAACAACACAATTCTTGGGGCCAAAAAGGTCTGGGATCCATTATTGATAATGACAATGATGAAGATCTCAGTTATCGAATGCGCACCTAATACATGGCATCATTTTCACTGCTGTCTATATCATTTCTCATTTACTCACAAAACAACCCTACGAGGCAGGCACTCTTATTACTTTTATTTTACGATTGAGAATACTGAGGCCCAGAGAGCAGAAGTGACTTGCCCAAGGTCACGCAGCTGGTCAGTGGTTAAGTGGAGATTTGAATTCAGGTCTGTTTGACTCCAGGGCTGAGAGCAGAAAAATGCAATGTGAGCCATAGGCATAACGTAGATGTTCTAGGAGCCATATTAAAAAAGTAAAAACAGGTGAAATTAGTTTTAATAATATATTTAACTTAACCCAATATATCTAAAATATTGTTTCAACATAAAATATATACAAAACATTATTGAGATATTTTATATTTTTTATAACAAAATTTAAATCTGGTATGTATATTACACTTATAGCACACTTTGATTTGGACTAGCTAGCTGCATTTTCAGTGCTCAATAGCCACATGTGGCCAGTGGCCACCATAGTGGATGATATAATTTGGGAGGTCTGGCTATATGTGGATTTACAGAACTGGAAAAATACCTAGATTTTTTTGACTCTAAATCAAGAAGCATCACTGTTGTTCCCCCATGACCTCCTTACGTGGAAGGTGGGAAGTTGAACAACTTGTCCAGGTATCAAGTGACTCATTCCATGTGCCCAAGAGCTCCAACCTCTTCCCACCTTAGCCTGCCCCACTCTCCATAGGCAGCTCAAGGCAACCCCAGCTGAGAGCCCTCTTTGGAACTGACTGAGCCCAGCTTGCTCTGGAGCTTATCAGGGCTCATGTGGACCTCCGAGCCCTGCCTTAGCTGGAGGACCCTCTGGGTCAGAAACAGCTCTGCAGAGACAACAAAAACAGTTTCTGCAAGCCAAAAGTACTAAGAGCCCATGCCTGGCTTTGAACCTCAGCTCAGCAATTCCTAGCTGGGAGAACCTGCCCACGATTTTGTAAAATCGAGGTCATAATAATACCTCCTTCTGCACAGAATTGGCAGGAGAATGAAATGAGGAACTATAAGAATCACTTTTATCCATTGAACATATATCCAACTTTCACTGAGTATGCTACAGAGAAGTGCCATTTTTACCCTTCATTTATGGATAGGGAAACCGAGACTCTGAGAGATGAACTAACTTGCCCACATCATCCAGCAAGCAAATGATGGATTCAACAATAACAGACCCTTTTTCATAGGGTATTTGTGAAGACTAAATAAATCAGTAAATTAAATGAAAGCACTTAGCAGAGTGCTGGGCACATAGTGGGTGCTCAGATTTTTGCTCCCATCACCAGCATCATTGTCACCATTACCATCGTCATCATCACCACAGTCATTATCATCATTTACATCATTATTATTGTTGCTGTCATCATCGTCATTATTATCACCATCATTAACACTGATATTTTCATCATGATCATTGTCATTGTTTTGATCATTGACATTATTGATATTATCATCATTGTCATCAACATCATTACCATCATCATCATCTTCTGCCCCCTCCGCTCCCATGAGTCTTGTGAATGCAAAGCACACAGCTGGGCACAGAGTTGCCGAGCCTACCTTGAGCAAGTTTTTTTTACCAGGCTAAGCAATAAATTGTGTTAAATCCAACCAAAAACACACACAAAAAAATAAAAGTAAGGCTGAAAGATGATCCTTGTTTGGAACAGACAGACAGACAGACACACACACATACCTGACACTCAGAACATTTTCTTTGGCCAAAGAACACTGCCAACACACAGCTTTCAGAATGCTTTTGGGGAGAGAAAAATAAGTTACCGACCACAGGTCGTGTGGGGTTTATTTTCTCCTTCCCAGTACAAAAAGCCCCAGGGAGTACTGCCTCTACCTTCGGCTTCCTGGCCACCCATGGTAGAAGCCACCAAGTGAAATAACCTCCTTCAGGTCTTAATGGGATGCTCAAATAGAAGGGGCCTGGTTTGGGGCATTTTATTTATTTATTATTAGCACTACTGCCAACCACGTTTATAGAGAGTCACTGTAGGTCGAGTTTTGGGCAGAACCAAAGACATGGTCTGGCTACCTTTCCTTTCACCCAGGGAGATGGCCTCTCTATGACTTCTTCATTCCTCCATCCTTGACTCTGAAAAACTTACCAGCCCAGTGTCCTGCTCCCACACATGCTGCTCTTCTCATTAACTGTTTAAAGCCAGTGACATGAGAGTGATAATGGAATTAGGTGCAGATATTTGGATGTTAGTAGAATTTCCCTGTGTGGGTGGGAGCTGGAGAGAGTAGAGAATGAAGTTTCAAAGAAGGAAAGCAATTTGAACACCACTCAGTATAAAAAACCTCTTTCTCCCACTTCACACTGACCTTGCAAACTTGACATGTTTGGTGTCTGGTGAGACCTGTGGACAATATAACTGTGCAATTCTAGGTTCTCAAGAGAGTGAGGGAAATTTCCTAGAACATACTGAACTGCGACAGTCAACATATTTTATTGAGCATCTGCTATATACCAGGGACAGTTCCAGGTAATAAGGTAGAGAAGAGAATGACATAAAATCTCAGTTCCAAGTATATTACATGATACGGGAGCAGAAGCCTGATTTTACTATTTTGATATTCCACCTGGATCTCAGAATCATCATCCTTTTAAGCTAGCATTTACTGAACCCAGCCCTGTGTTCAATGCTTATAAAAATTATCCAATGTAATTACTGCAACAATGCCATGAAATTGGTAATACTCATATTATCTTTATTTGACAGATGAGAAAACTAAGGCACAGCAAGAATTGATAAACTTGTCCCAAGTCATTCACTGAGAAACTGGGAGAATTGAACCCAGGAACTTAAAGCTATATAAGAAGAAGGAGGAGCATC
>CM053510.1:88761350-88810214 GCA_028627145.1 Eidolon dupreanum | reverse complement strand
GAACACCTTCCATACTGGCACATAGTAGGTAATCAGTAAATATTTGTGGGTTGGATAAATATGGAGGGCAAGAAAGGGGGGACTTAAGTGTTATGACTTGGGCAGTCAGCAGGATGTTGGTGCTGTGAGGAGGAACACGAGGCTGAGAGAGGAGACATAGAGGAAGGAGGAATCTCCTGGGATATAACAACCCCATTTATGCTCCTATGAGACAAGCATTATTGCCTCCCCGCCCCCCTCCCCCCCCCCCGCTTTTTTTTGGTCTGAGTCTCTGTTTCCATCTCTGGAGATTCAGAGAGACAAAGCAACTTACCCAGGTTGCATGCACAGAAAGGACAGATGCTGAACTCTGTACCTAGTGCTCTTTTGACCACACCTCAGTCTGACCCAGAGGCCCTGAATATAAGGACCACCCAGGGGCTTGTTAGGAGGAAGAGTGTGGGTATACTCACATCTTACCAGGTAGCATTTCACTGCTTAGAGACTCAGGTTTTTCTGCAAAGTAAAACCTTGCCTAATTAAAGGGCTATCTTCATTTCTGGCTGTGTCTTGAGAGGCACTGTTCTGGCCTGCCTTGAACATCCCACAGTGTCCCCTGTGCACCTGCCACTACTCACTCTACCACCCACCACTCCAGGGGCAATTTAATCTCTAGGTGTCCAGTTCCCTGACATCCCCCTCAGGAGGAAGGTCAGGAGGGTGAATTGTAGCATTAGCATCAATTATTGACCCAGAGCTGTGGCAGCCACTGAAGGACTTGGTGTGTTGCTCACGCAAGGGCCATAGCCTTAGACAACTGATAGGTTCAGGTTGTGCAGAGAACGCAGAAGAAATTTGCCAAACATAGGATGTTGGCTGACCTTGTTCCAGCCTCAGACAGGCCTGCAGCTGGGTGTTTGCGTGGCCTCAGATGAGCCTCCTATGAGTCGCAGGATAATTTTCAGAGGAATTAATTTGTGTATGATTTCCTTACATGTTTCTCTCATCCCCCATTTCAAGCAGGTGGCTAGTCTCGGTGTGAAGTATAGCCTCAGGGATAATTTGCAGGGGGAGGAAATATACACAATCTACAAGTCAAAGACTGTTCTGGTCTTTGTAGGAGGCCAGAGCAGGGTCCATAAACTCAAGTGCCTGCCTGCAGGGGCCAAGGAAGGGGGAGTGGGTCACAAGTACAGCTGAGGCAGATGACTGAATGGAGTGGCTATGCCTGTCTGAGAGGCAGCAGTCTGCTACTCAGCTCCAGCCCAGTGTGGATCTGTGATTTTTCATCAGATATTGGACTTCTCGGTTTTTATATAAAATATTATACTTTTGGAAGAAAAATTAATTAATTAAAAAACCACAGAAAAGGCAAAATTATAGTGACAGTAAAAACATCAGTAGTTGCCAAGAGTTGGGAGGTAGGGAGGGACACAGGGGAATTTTAGGGCAGTAAAACTGTTTTCATATGATCCTGTCATGGCAAATATATGTCATTATACATTTGTTAAAATCCACAGAACATACAGCAGAGGGAACTCTAATGTAAACTATGGACTTCAGGTAATAATAATTATCAATATTGTCTCATCAGTTGTAATGAATAACTGCACTAAGACAAGAAGTTAATCACAGAAGAAGCTGGGGGAATAGGGGGTGGGGTTGAAAGAGGGTATGGGAACTCTGTATTTTGTGTTCAATTTTCCCATAAGCCTAAAATGCTCCCCTCTCAAAATAATCTATTAAATAAACAAACAAACCCAGCAAGCAAAAGTGAAACATCTGGAGGCCTCATTCAATCTTACAATTGTCCATTTGCAAACTCTACTGAAAGCTCATTGATGAGTATGCAGTGAGTTTTGGGGAAGAAGTCGGAGATAAGGAAGCAATTTCTGTGACAGAGAACTGATCAGAGGTCGCAAGCAAGTCTTGGCAGTGTCAGAAGGCAATGGATAGACCTTTGATGTTAGAAATACCAACCTGGGCAAAGGTTCTCCTGCTCCAAGCTTGGTCCAGAAGTAGCAGAGTTTCCAGACTTGGGAGAAACATGCAGGATAAGTGAATGGGGTTTGATGATGACCAGGTAGACAGGGCAAGTCCCTGGGCATATCTCTTCATCTTGGCGTGAGGGAGCCCGGTAATGATGAAAAATTAAGTTCCTTGCAACCCAGTAGAGACTCCAAGTCTAATTTGAATTCATTTAAAGATATTTAATAAAGTTGCTCTCACTAGTACATCTGAATTTGTGGGTTTAAATAAGATTCCTTGGTACCCACCACCCACAACTGTCCGCCTCAGTGGAAACCAACAATCTGTCAAACCAGATTCTTAAATATGCTGGCTCCTGAAATATACAGACAGAGCTGGATTTCAACCCATTCTTAGAAAGGCTTTGCTCAAATCCAACCAAAATTCATCCACTGACCTCTCTTTTAGCTTATGGGAAAACTAACACCTACAAAGCTCCTACTATGTGCCAGACACTTCATAAATGTTGTTTTCAGCAGTTTTAACAGCTACTACTAGTTGGGTTTACTACCCAACCAGGTGCTGAACTAACTTGATTGGTTAACCTGTGAAGGACCCACTGCACAGAGGGAGAAAGAGCTCAGAGAAACTAAATGGCTGCCTCTGAGGTTACCTGGCTAAAAGTGGCAGAGCCAGGTGTGTACCCCACCCTGCACATGCTCCTTCTCCTCCTCTTTGTGATGAATCAAATCTATTACCACCATTTTCTTTCCATCTGACAATCTATTCGTACGCTGTAAAGCCAGTTAACAAATACATTTTTTGTTCAGATGGGATTTTGGCAAGCATTTCAAAATCATCTTAAAATCAGTTTCAAAATATTACATTTGAACAATATTTGAATTGTTCCAGATGGCTAGTCAGAACAGAACGGTGGGGGGAGGTGTAGTATGGTGGAGTCAATGTATATTTCAAAGAATCTAACATATTTCCTCATTTCTGGGTCTCCAACAGTTCCCTACATCCCCTTTATGGCCCAGGAGAGTCATGGGCTCCTATCAGATCATTTTTATCTTTCCCAGACAATGTGGGAGGCAAGAAGATAACAACAATAACAGTTGTAGTTGTTAATATTTATGGAGCACTATGTGCCAGCCACTGCACTAAGCACTTGGCATAGATTATGGCATTTAAATCTCAGCATAAATTTATGAATTCGGTTCTATTATTATCCTCATTATACAGATGAAACCACTGAGGCTCAGACAGGTGAAATAACCTGCCCAAGGTCATGTTGCTCCTAAGTGTTGGCTCTAGGATTTGAACTCAGGATTCTGACTCACAGACCCTACATGTTCACCATTAAGTTTTCTGGGGCTTCTACTCCTTTGAAGGGACTTTCAGTAAGCACTGACTTCTTGGGACTACCACACGAATCATACTGCCTTTTCTTCTGCTAGTCAATTGGTCTTTCAACAACTAGATAATAATACACTGAGTCCTTATTCTAGGCCTGTTGTGATGGCTACAGGGCAGAATAAAACTCAGTCTTCCCGCAAGAGCCATGATCAATGTGTGCATATGGTAAGGTCCAGGAAAAACAGGTAATGCTGGTCCTGGGGTGGGGTGGACCCCTATAATGCCCTGATAGTACCTCATACTCTGGCCATCCATGTCAAAACTTGCCTGTCCCCTGTTCTAGTCTCTCATTACTAATGTGCCAGTGGGCTAACAGCAAAACCATAGTTTGTCCAAACTAGAGAGAACCTGAGGAACTGTCCCATCCTATAGATGGGGACATGGAAGCTCCAGGACACAGTGAGACTTGGCTAATATCACAGAGCAGATCCAGAACCCAAACCCAGGTCTCCTCACTCCTCTTTCAGAGCTCTTTCCAAAATATCATTGTGACAGTTAACTTTATGTGTCCACTTGACTGGGCCAGAAGATGCCCAGACATTGGTCAAACATTACTCTGTGAAGGTGTTTCTGGATGAAATTAACATTTGAACCAGTGGACTAAAGAAAGCAAATTGCACTCCCAATGTGGGTGGCCATCGTCTAATCCTTTGGAGGCCTGAATAGAACAAAAAGGTGGAGTTGAGGGAGAGTTTGCTCTCTGCTTGGCTGTCTTCCAACTGAGACAGTGGTCTTCTTCTGCCTTTGGACTTGGACTCGAACTGGAACCTACGCCATTGGCTCTTCTGGGGGTCCAGCTTACCGAATGCAGATCTTGGGACTTCTCAGGCTCCATAACTGCATGAGCCAATTATGAATCTCTATTTATCTCTGTCTCTGTTTCTGTATTTGTAAAATATATCGGTTCTGTATATCTATTAGTTCTGTTTCTCTGGAGAGCCCTGACTCATACAATCACTCTTCAGGCAGCAGGCTGGGATTCAAGGCATATTTGACATCCAGGCAACATATTTGCCTTTTACTATGGCAATCCAGAGTTCTCTGCAATGTGGTTTACACACAGTCATGGTATTCCACGAGGCACTGTTAGGTGGTTCACATATCAACTTTTCTTAAAATGTCAATAGTTATGTAATTATTTTAATGGGAATAGTTATAAAGATTATAAATGAACATCAAACCTTGATTTTACATGTATTATCACTTAGGATGAAGCTGAGTAAAATAGTGAGTTGATGTAAGATCCATTTAAAGACAAACATGCAGCTCTGGGAAAATTATTGAAGGGAAACCAAGAAGTGAGGGAATTTGGGAACATCACTAATTCAAAAAAAGAGACATGAATGGATGGGATTTGGGGTATGTGGGCATGGCAGTAGAAGGTTATTTTCCCTCTGAGAAGCTTCTTAGAACCCTTTTCAGGGAGCAGAATAATGCCCCCCAAAGATGTCTACATCCTAATCCTCAGAACCTGAAAATCTGTTACCTTTTATGCAAAACGAACTTTGCAGATGAAGTAGATTTAGGGTTTTGAGATGGGGAAGCTATCTTGGATTATCCAGTAGGCACAGCGTCACAGAGTCTTTATAAGAGGAAGGCAGGAAAGTCAGAGTGGGAGAGGGAGATATGACAACAGAAGCAAAGGCCAGAGTGATACAATTGCTGGCTTTGAAGATAGAAGAGAGTCATGAGCCAAAGAATGTGGGCGGCCTCTAAAAGCTGGAAAAGACAAGGAAATGATTTTCCCCTAGGGCCTCCCTCCTGAAGAAACTCGGCAGACACCTTGATTTTAGCCCAGTGAGACCCATTTTGAAATTCCAACCTTCAGAACTGTAAGAGAATAAATGTGTGCTGTTTTAAGCCGTCAAGTTGGTGATAATTTGTTACAGCAGCCATGGGAAACTCATACACCTTCATCACCTCTAAGGGGTCGTTTAGGCAGTTTGAGGACACCCAGGCAGGGGGCGGGGGCTCTCCCCTCTCCCTTTCAGTGCTTCTGCCTTCCGCCTTCAATAATAATGCGGACACCTTCAACCTATTACTACAATTGTGTGTTGAGCATTACACTTTAACCAGACTATGTAAAGCCTTCCAGAATCGAGGCAGGTGGTAGCATCATCTGTCCTCCATTTACCATTCCACACCTACTCCTCCCCTTTTCCTCCCTGCTCTCTGTTGTGGGGTGGTCTGAATGGACCATAGCAACAGGTGCTCCAGTTCTCTGGCTTCCACTTGAGTTTGGCCAGTAGGAGGCACTGGCAGAAGATGGACAGGTGGGTAGGGAATGGTGAGAGCATTCCTTTCCCCAGCACCTCTCTCTCTGTGGGGCCACCAGGGTTGGCAGAGCCCCTTTACTGAAGACCACAGCTCCTGCAGGTGGCTCTCTCCACACAGCTCCTTTTTCCAGGTTCCTGTCACTGCTCCTGCCCTTTGGCTTTTCAGGACTAGGGGTGGTAAGAGCTCCTTCTGTCACTAACCTTGAATGTTGCACCGTCCTTTGCAATTTCTTCACCATTATTAAACTCTCACCCTCTGTCTAATTTGAGTGAGTCATCACTTCCTGCCAGCCTCCCAACTGATGTCGCACAATGCAAACATGACACAGACAAGTTCAGTCTTTTATGCAATGTTAAGAACCAGGCAGTGGGAGAGCCAGTATTGGAGTCCATGTCTGTCCAAAACCCTTGGCCGGAGGTTGCCAGCATGGCCCATGGCTGTGGGCTACAGCCAGGGGAAAGAACGGATTTACTTAATTTTCTATTTGTATTCTTTGCCAATAGTTAATGATTTGGAGCTTTTGAATACAAACCCAGAGTTCTTGCTTCTCTTGAAGGATAAAATGGACCAGCACTGTTCTAAGTGCTTTGGTGTGTCAACTCACTTAATCCTCACAATAACCCCACAAAGTACTAGCACCAACTCAGTTTTCAATATGGGGAAACTGAGGCACAGAGATTCAATCACTTGTCTGAGATTACTCAGCTAGCAAGTGGAGGCCTTGGTTCATCACTTGACATTGGTAAAACGAGACTTTGGATGTGGCACGGGCTCCCCACTTGCCTCTGTCTTCAACGAACCTGCCTTAGGTCACCTGCCTGGCTCCCAAAGGCATTTAAGTAGGCTCTTCTCTAGCTCCAGCTGAAGAAACCCCAAGCTCTCCCCTTGGGCTCCTGGGATGGGCCTGGCTCATCCCTGAGAGTCATGTTCACCCCAGAGCAGGCTTAGCCACCTAGAGGGGGGATTTATCATTCTCTCTAATGTGGCTTACTCTGAAAATGCTGTGCCTACAGCTCAATTACACAGCATCAGTGCCACCCAACTCATAAATTTCTCCAGCCACATTGAAGATTTCTGATAGTGTCCAGTGCCTGGTTGGAGCCGGTGGGAGCCTGTGGCTCACATCCCCATGCTCATGAACAGACAGAGCCCTTGTTCTCTCGGCCCCCACCCTGACCCGCTCACGCTGGACCCTTGCCTCTGCTTGCCTGAATGGGGCCTCTAATTTTGTCCTTCTTTGGGCACCATCCCCGATCAGCCCGCCAATGCGGAATACGAGCCACGCAGAGGCACTATCTAAAACATCTCTGAAATCAGAGCTGGCTGGGCCTTATTCTCCTAGTGTGTCGCCTTTGCAATGGGCAGTTTTGCTGGGTTTTGTTTCCTCTCTCCTCTCTGTGCTAAATGCCCTCATTGAGAGGGTAACTCAAGCATCCCACACCTTCACGTGGGTCCAGGAGGGCAGCGATGCTGTGAAAGGGGATCCAAGGCCCTCTTATCACAGAGTAGCTCTCCTATCAGGCCCCAGTGTGGGCAGAAGGAGGCGGAGAAAAACGAAGGGAACTACTAGAAAGAACGGGTTGGATCTCAGGGAAGGCCAACGCAATTTCCAGAGGAGAAGATGAGAAGTGTTATCTGGCCAAAAAGAGCAATTAAATTGGCCATTAGCCTATGGAGTAGGTTTTCATTTCCAAAACTCCCAGAGATTAGAAAGGGAACTGGATTAGTCCCAGGGAGTGCCTCAGTGGAGTCTTCAGGCCCCAGTGGTCACTAAATATTTATGTAGTAACTTTGTGTGCAAGGTATTCTGGGAAATGCCTGGGAAGGCCTCTTGGCTGGGGGCACCAGGCAGAGTGAGGCCTAGATTCTAATCTTGACTTTGATTTTAACAGGCTATATATCTTGGCAAGTCCCTTTCCCTCTGGGCGTCAATTTCCCCAGATCTAAACTGAGAGAGTGGGTCCAAACAGTCTTAACTTACCCATTTCTGATCAAGAAAAGAATAAAAAGTGTTCTAGAGATGGGTGTTGGTGAGGGTAACACACATTACAAGTGTATTTAATACTACTAAACTATACACTTAAAAATGTTTAAGACAGTAAATTTTGTTATGTGTATTTTAAAAAGATAAAAAATTTAGGAGAAAAGGTAGAAATTTTTTAGAAATTCTTTTTAGAATGGATGTATTATCTATTATGTGGCTAACACTGTACAAAAAAGGTGGCAGACAAATGACAGCTCCTGCTTTAAAGGGAACAGTTTACCTCAGGAAGAAGATAATTTTTTTTTTTTATTCCAAGGATCTGTAAACTACATCCAGAGGGCTAAATCCCATATCTGGGGTTGACTCTGTTTGTAAATAATATAAAGTTTTGTTGCAATGTAAAAGGAAAAAAAGGAAAGAGGAAGAGAGAAAGAAAGAAACCAATTCTATATGGTAAAGTCTGATATTTACTGCTGGTTTTCTATCCTACATACCACCCCTTCCCTCTTCTTAGCTAACAGAACCCCTGTCTTTGAAAGGTGGCAGTGGTCTGCCAATTCCCAGGGAACATTATGCCCCCATTTTGCCCCCCTGGGGACATGTGGCAAGACATTTTTGGTTGTCACAGTTGAGGTGGGAGGTGTTCTGACGTCAGATGCTGCTCAACACCCTACAATGGCCGAGACAGCCTCCAGCTCAACGAATGATCTGGAACAAAATGTTGGTAGTGCTAAGGTTTAGAAACCCTGTTCTAGAGGGAAGAAGCAGAGCATAAACAAAATAAATAAGTCGTCTACGGCCATGCTACTCTGAACAATCCCGATCCCTTCTGATCTCGGAAGATAAGCAGGGTCGAATCTGATTAGTACTTGGATGGGAGACCACCTAGGAAGACCAGGTGCTGTAGGCATAAAAAATAAGGGATTGTAAGCTGACAAGTTCCTTGCAATCTGTGAGGTCAACCAAGGGTTGCCTTGTCTAAAAAAATAAATAAATAAATAAGTCAATTGCATGGTAGAGTAGAAGGTGGTAAGAGCTATGTAGATAGAGAAGAGAAGAGGACCATGAGGTGGGGTGGGGGGAATGCCAGAAACAGGGATGGAGGTGAAGAGAAGGGGTTGGATTTACTGAAGATCTTATGTGGGGTCAGAGAGGGAGAAGGTGACTGCAAAGCTTTTGGCTTGAGCATCTGGAAGTATTAATAAAAAGCCCCACCAGAATGTCTTTATAGCTATTCTTAACTTTCCCTCTGGTGCCAATTGCTCTTCCATTCTCTATGCAGCAGCCAGGGCAATCTTTAAATAGAAATTTGAGGTCTCCATTTCCCTTCTAGAATCCCCCCAGGGCTACCAAACACCTCGTGGTGCCCACTCTGACCCAAAAGGTCTACTGTGACCTGACCCTTCCATGTTCCCTCCCCAACCACGATGCATCTGATCCACCTCCTCAAACACACCAGGCTCTCACCTCTCCCACCTGTCAGGAACACTGTCTTCCTCCTCCACCCACCCTGCCTACTCCACTAGAAAGGCTTGGTTTGGATGCCGCCGCCTCCAGGAAGCCTTCTTGGATACCCTCCTCTGGGTAAGGGACCTCCTTTGAGCTTCCACAATGCCCTGCCTTTCCTCTATCAAAGTGCTGATCTGCCGGTTTGTCATATCCTGCCTCCTCCACCTAGTGACCTCTGTGAGGGTGGGCATCAGAAGATTCTTATTCACCATGTTGTCCTAGTTTCCTGGGACTTAGCAGTTCCCAGGACACTGAGACTTTCAGTGCTAAAACTAGGAAAATCCTGGAAAAAACAAAACCAGATTAGCCACTCTAACTATATCCCTGACGCTTATCAGCGTCTAGTTCAAGGTAAGCTCAATTCATATTTGTTGAATGAATGGTGAGTAGGAGATTTATAAGTATTTCTTAAATGGATGAATTAATGAAGTCCATCATGAAGGAATTAATAATCCAAAACCATTATCCAGACTTCTGGAAGCCCCGGAACACTCCAGCCCTAGTCCATCCTGACTTGTGCTCCAAGGATATTATCAAAATCATGGTGTTTCTGCTCTCCAGTTTCAAGAGTAGGGACCAGGCCCACCTTCTGTCCACACAGAAAGGAAGGCCAGGGCCATGGGAGAACAACTGTGGCAGTGAATCCAATGGCCTAATTCTCCTGGACCCAGAGGCCAGCCCACCCTGGGCCTGGCACTCAGCTGCCCCCCCGCCCCCCGGAGCCCCATGTCCTCGTTCTGTTATCTGACCCTCCATCCAGAACAGCTTATCTCCTGGCTTTTGGTAGCCTCCAAAATTAGAACCTGCTTCTCAGGTTTTATTTTTCTCTGTTTTTCTTTTATTTTCTTTTTATTTTCTTCTAGGGCAATCAACTCTCCATCTTTATCACATTCTGAAAAATAAAAAGGGGCTCATTGTGTCCTCTGGCCAAGTGTCCTCTATACCAAGACAAAAGTGGCTTAGGTTGTGTTTGCACCTGTAAATTTGGATCCCTCAGGGCTCAAGGGACAGAGAGGGGCACAGCCCATCCCGGAAGAGATTTGTGGCACTAGAAGTAGAGAATAACTTGGCTTAAGACAGGATGGCTGAGGATATTCTTTGCATGAGGCTGAAGCAGTATGGTCCAGGTGGGGTTCCCCAGATATAAGTATCT
Source organism: Eidolon dupreanum (assembly GCA_028627145.1). Taxonomy (NCBI): domain Eukaryota; kingdom Metazoa; phylum Chordata; class Mammalia; order Chiroptera; family Pteropodidae; genus Eidolon; species Eidolon dupreanum. Next base: position 88,799,925 of record CM053510.1, on the reverse strand, counting down.
GGGAGATCACAAAGGATCATTTCATGAGACCTATGCCCCATATACAAAAGAAAATGCAAAACAAAAGTATACAATTTGATGAATTACTGCTTAATGAACACATGTTCATGTAACCATCTTCAAGGGCAAGAAAGGGAACATTGCCAGCTCCCCAAAGCCCTTTCTAGCTCCTTCTCCACCGAGACAACTAACACCCTAACTATTATGGTTGTTTCTTCCTTGTTTTTCTTTACAATGTTTCTACCTAACACTGCATCCCTAAACACTCCAGTTTAGCTTCTATGTGGAGCTTTTTTGTAATTAACATTATATCGCATATGTTCTTTTGCATCTGGCTTTTTTTGCTTGGCCATTATTTTTGCATAATCCATCCTTTTGTGGCATGTAGCTGTAGTTTGTTCGTTTTCACTACTGTGTACTATGCCATGGCATGACAGAACCTCATTTCACTTGTCTATTCTACCAAAATGGACATCTGGCACTCAGCTGCCCGCTTCAGTTTTTTACTATTATGACTATTATAAAAATATAAAAAAGAACATGTATCTTCATTTCTGTTGAGTCTATATTTCAGATGAGAGGATATATTGTGCTGCTTTATTAAATGCTGCCAAGTAGTTTTCCAAAGCAGTTGTATTAATTCACAGTGTATGAGGCTCCTTAGACCTCCTTTTAAATTTTAGTTAATAACCACAACTTCGTGCTATATGCATGTGATAGTATGAGCTTAAAAAGGGAGCTAAATGTTTCCCTGACCCCCCCCCCCCGCCTCGAAGATACAGACTGGTAGAGGAGACACGGGTTGGTTACATCATCACACAGCACTGTAATCACAAGCCCTGAAGGAATGATATGGAGCTTGGAGAGCTCATGGCAGGGGAGAGCTGACCTGGGCAAGGAACACCACAGAGAAATCTCAGAAGTAATGCTTCATCCAAGACAAGAAGGAGAAGTTACAATTAAGCAGGTGAAGATGGAGAGGGGAGTGTGCCAGGTAGATAGCACAGCATATGCAAAGGCCCTGAGGTAGAAGGGGGCAAGGGGAGTTTAAGGAACCAGAGAATAAAGACCCAGAGAGGTCAAGAAAGCCTCTCAAGTTAACACAGTAAGTTAATAGCAGAGCTGGGTCTAGACTCAACTGCTAAGGGGTCCTTGGCACCCGTGGGTTTATGTGAATGCAATTGATTTCCTTAGAAGGTAGAGCCCTTCACAAGAGGCAAGGCCTCTGGATTCAGGTACACTGGAGTTGAAATCTCTGCTGTGCCGTGACCTAGGTATGTGAGTCTGTTTCGTCATATGTGAAAAAGAGGACAGTGATAGTAGAACCACTAGCCTCAGGGCTGCCATGAGCAGCAAAAGGGGCTGTGCTCAGAAAGAGCCTGGCACAGAGTGAGTGCTCAGTACTCTCAGTGCTCAGTATAAGGAACGTGATCATCTATCTCCCTCTCCCCAGGCTGCTGGGGCTGGAGTATTATAGAAGGAGCTACTTTGTTGAGTACCTACTATTTGTCTGACACCTCTTTTGGAGGCAGGAGCTATGAGGATCCCCATGTTGCAGATGAGCAAACTGAGGCTCAGAGAGGTGCAGTGACTTGCTCTCAGTCACACAGCAGAGAGTGAGAGAGCCGGGATGGAACCTTCCTTCATTTGGAGGGGTGGCAGCTGAATTACCTTCTCAGTCTCTGCAGGGGAAGTTTTATCCCAGGAAATCAATAATGTGAAGCAAGAAATCAGAGAGAACATTAATAATCTTAGGCAGCAAAATGAACTGCTTTGAAGCAACCATTCTCACTGAATCCTATCCTTGGAGCCTGTTACAATTGGCAAAGTTCAGGTAAAAAGGTTTGCCTGTAGCCATCCAAGGGGATGCTGAAAGCATCCAGCACATGACCCAGGATTCTAGAACAATGGGCCGGTGTGTCTTCTGAAGTCATCTGCAACATGAGCTCTCTACGGTTCTGAAAGAACAGGCTCCGTGTCCCCCATGCTGGCAAGACCTGGTCTTCTAACATTGGTCCCTGGCTAAGGGGATTAGTTCCAGAGGGCCCCAGGTCTCAATTCCAGGACTTGTTGGAATTGAGCTTGCAGCTGGCACAATGTAAGCATGGAGCTGCTGATGGGCATTTGTGCCCAGAAGAGAGCCAGAGCCAGCCCGAGAAGGAAACCAGCACAAAAAAAAGGGGAGTCATGGGGGTGATCACTTTGTAAGTTCTATAAATAGCTAATCACTATATTGTATACCTGAAACTAATATAATGCTACATGTCAACTGTAATTGAAAAATAAATTCTAAAAAAACAAAAACTGAAAACAGGCAAAGAGAAAAAGTGTAAAGGAGAGTAAAAAAAACTTGGAGGGAGGGAGGGAGAAGAGAAAACTGTGACTCTGTTAAGCTCCTGGATCTAGCCAAGCCTGAAGCTGGTTGCCAGTTACATGAACTAACATATTTACCTTTTATGCCTGAGAAAAAGAGTGTAATGATATTTAAGTAGGATTTTCTGTCTCTTACAATCAAAAGAATCTTGATGAATATAAATACTACCACTATTTCCATTTTACATGAGTAATTGAAGGCTAAGGGGATTAAAGTAAATTACCCAAGGCCACGCAGCTGTGAATTGGTAGCACTTGGATTTGAGCAAGATTTGCCCTAAACCGGAATCGGTTAGGTCAGAAATCTTGGTCTCCTACAGAGCTGTCCCTCTTTCTCTAGGAGCTGAGAGTTGGAGATTTTAGAAATGGCATATGTTCAGAGGCTCTGGTCCACTGTGGTGTGTTGGGGAGGCCAGGAAGGGAGGAGAGACTGCATCAAGATGAGATATATAATTATTATTTAAATCAGTTCAGATGCCATAAGGAGTAAAAATCAAAGCTTTCTGTGGCATTTCCCCAGTGCCATATTTTAATTTTTTCTTATCAAACACGGCTGGCATTTGTTTTTCAAAAAACTACTTTAATTAAAAAAATCCTCTAATAAAAGTTAAAAGAGCCCACAGGTCATCCCGCGACAATGGAAGGAAGACAGGAGCATTCCAGCAACTTAAAGCAGATTAAAAAACTAAATTTGTTGACTTTTTCCAAAGTTCACCTCTCCCTTGCAAGGCTTTATGTTTTGCATAATGAGGCTGAAATCCTGAAGTCACTGATGCCCGCTCAGCTCCCTCTTTGTTGGGATTTCAATGGGCTCCCACCTCATGTGGGGGCAAGATTTCTTCTTGTTGCTCTGGCCAGGGTTTAATTGAATTATCCCACTCCCTGTACTTAAAGGCTTCCCACCACTGGAAGGAAAAAGCAGAGCACTTATGAGTCCCACAGGGCCTTGAGAATTGTCCACTTTCATTGTGCACCAGCTCCTTCCCACCCCAGAGCTCTAGTGTCCACCTCCTTGGTTTATGCCACTCTCCTCACCTCAGGACCTTTGTACGTCTCCTCCATCTCCCCACCCCTCTTCACATGGTTAATCCTACTCACTCTTCAGATTCCAGCTCATTTTCCACTTTCTTGGGGAAGTCTTCCTTTTAAACGCCCTAATTTTTGCACACCCGGTGTCAGATATTTTCCTTCTTGGCAGTTACTTCAAGTTGCAATTATGTGTCAGGTCTCAGGGTCCTCTCCAGCCTGGTTTCTGCAGGTGACTGGCTTCCATGTGAATTAGGGATGCAAATGTCATGATATATCATGAGCCAGAGACCAAGTACAGACAGAAGGTGCTTTGGTTTTTAGCAACGCTTTTAGTTCATTTGCAGATGTCCTCATTTTACAGATGAGAACACAAAGGCCAGACGCTGAAGCACTGGCTATAGTGAAGTTGCTAGCATCTGAACCCTTTGTCTGATTGCAAAGAATGCTTACTTTCTGAGTGCTTGCCACATGACAGATACTCATCTAGGTGCAGAAAGATGTCCCTTACTCAACACAGTGGAAACTAAAGAGTTCTACATGAGCGAATTTTCCAGACACCTGAGGCATCATACACAGAAGCACGTAGTTAACCGTGAGATCAAAATATTTTACACGATTAATTATTCGTTGCCCTTGTCTCTTCCTACTAAATGGAATGTAACTGTTTCTGAGGGATATACAGAAGCAGTAACATTTTTCCTGCTCTGTAACACAGCACATCGCACTGCAATAGCCCCTCCTTATCCCAGTTTCACTTTCCATGATTTCAGTTACCCACGGTCAACTGCAGTCCAAAAATATTAAATGGAAAATTCCAGAAATAAACGATTCACAAGTTTTAAGTATGTGCCATTCTGAGTAACGAGATGAAATCCCTCACAATCCTGATCCATCCCACCTGGGACTTGAATCCTCGCTGTGCATGCTTCCCGCCCATTCGTCACTTAGTAGCCATCTGGGTTATCAGATTGACTGTCATGGTATTGCAGGGCCTGTGTTCAAGTCACCCTTGTCTTACTTAATAATGGCCCCAATGCACAAGAGTAGTGATGCTGGCAATGCAGGAGCCAAAACATGCTTTCTTTAAATGAAAAGGTGAAAGTTCTCAACTTGATAAGGAAAAAAATTATATGCTGAGGTTACTAAGATCTCTGGTAAGAACAAATCTTCTATCCTTGAAATCGCCTCATTTCTGAATTAAGCTTTATCATAAGTATGTATGTACAGGAAAAAAACATAGTATTTAGGGTTCAATTCTATCCTCAGTTTTAGGCATTCACTGGGGTTCTAGGAATGTATCCCTGTGGATAAAAATGAATGACTATACATTGTTCTCTAATCAGTTATACTGTTCTACAGCACTGAGATTAGCACAAGCTAGTGAGATGAGGGGATCACTTGACCCCTGCATTAACTGCCCCACCACTGTGATTTTTTTTGTTGCCATGCTTATTTTTATAATTTCTTCATCTGTACCCTTGTTCTCAAGCTGCCAACTGTTGTTGCTGGCTGCTGTCACTGTGGTTTCTCTACCATGCCACATAATTCTACAGGCTATAAGGCTGGGATACCAGGCCACTGAGATTATAAGAACGGTGTGCAAAGTAAGAGTCAACAGGCTCTGAGTGAAAAAATGTTGGCTCTTTTCTGATATGAACACTGGGGCAACTCAATGGGATGACATTCTTTTCCTGCTATATATATAGTTTCCAGGACAAGCGGCCTGAAGTTATGGTGATACACCTAAGAACTTTGTTAAAACGAAAGCAAGTCTGGTTGTCCCAGACTCTGAATTTTCTCCTTGTCCCACAAGGTGGGCATTCAAACTGCAAAGAGCTCAGGCCACAGACTTGTAAATGGACATTCTGTGGGGAAGAAATCAGGGTCATCGCAGCAAAGTGGGGCTCACCCTGGAGACAACTCAAGAGAGGGAGAAACATGAGTGATCTGCCGACTTCGGAAACTTCCACGTGGTTCATCATGGCAAATGCTACGTGATCCTAGCTTCCTGGAGGTGCAGGGACTTTTCGTAAATCTGAAAAGCCAGAGCCTGGTGCACACAGCCCTGGTGACCCAGACCCACCCGAGTCATCCGCTGTTCACTATCCTAGGAGAAGTCTCCCAGCCATTCCCCTTCCCCCATATCCACCCAGACGGCAGCCTCACCATCAGACCCATGTTTGCCATCACTAGGTCTGTGAGGGTGGACCCTGGCTTGGTTCATGTCACTTCCATGTTAATGAATGAGAGGAAGAAGAAGGGAAACCTTCTTCTGAGGTGTTCCTGAAATAGTTCATTCCTCCATCTGGGAAAGATAGTGGTGATGTAGAAGAGAGGAGAAGCAGGAGGGAGGAGTGGCTGAGACTTAGGCTTTGGAGTCGGATAGACTGGATTCAAACCTCAGCTCTGCCACATACTGGCTATGTCACCCTGAACAAGTGAATGATGTCTCTGAGCCTCAGCATTCTCACCTATGAAGTGGAGACAGAGGTTCCTTAACTCATGAGGACTCTGAGAATGGAAGTGAAGCCCTGTTACAATGCCCAGCACTGTGAACGCCCATCAAACAGAAGCCGTGAGGATGATGATGCTTTCCATCCACATCACTGTCATCAGGAGGGTCAGCAAATTGGGGTCCTTCAGGACCACCTCAGAGCAGAGGCCAACAGATATTAAGTCTTTGGTAGCTACTCAAATTAGTAGAGAAAGTAGGACCATAAAAGGCCAGACTGGAAAAGTCCTTAGTGATTATATATAATTCTTCTCCCATTCTACAAGTGGGAAAACCAAGGACCCAGAAAGGGAAAAGACTTGCTTAAGACCCCTGAGTCAGTCAGTGGGTGGCAGAGTGAGGACCCAGATCTCTTCACTTCCATCCAAGGGCTCTCTTCTTCACCCTGCACTCTTAGGACAACAGAGAGAATTTAAAGGAAACAGTAAATACAATCTATGGGAGCTGAGCTAGAAACTTAAATGTCAAGATGGGAGAAGCGGGCTGGATCAGGCCCTCCTGCAGCTCGGGACTCCAGGATATATTTCTTGGATTTGGGGCTGGGAGAGGCACACAGCTGTCCTCCCAGATTTGCAGATATTAAGAACATAGTCACCTGCCTCCCACTAGCTGGGTGGCCTTTGGGACATCTCTAACTCTGCACTCAAAAATTCTCTCAGCTCAGAGTCTTTGGAGTTGCTGCCCCTTTCCTGACCCTCTGATGCCTCACCTATGGATGGATGTCAGCCCCATCTGTCACTTGATCCACAGTGACTCACCCAAGTATGTAGAATTCTTGCCTTTTGTCTCTTGGCTAAGTCCCAGGACCCCAGCTGGGCTTTTTAGCTTAGAGGTCAGCAAATTATTTTGGTAAAGGGCCAGGTAGTAAATATTTTAGGCTTTGCTGGCCACGAGGTCTCTGTCACAACTACTGAACTCTGCAGTAGCAGCTGGAAAACAGCCATAGACAACATGTAAACGAATGAGTATGGCTGTGTCCCAATAAAACTTTACTTATAAAAGCAGGCAGGGGGCCAGATTTGGCTGTGGGCTACAGTTTGTCAAGCCCTGTTCTAACTCATTCCAAGCTGGGTTCAACACCTCCTCTGGGTCTAGGGTAACCAGCTTTCCTTGGTTTGCAAGGGACTCTCCAAGTTTTAAATCCTGGGTCCTAAAAACCTTTCAGTTTCAGACAAAGTAGATGGTTGGCAGACCTGTCTGCAATCCTATGGCCCTTATTTCTCCCATTCCAGTGTCGCTCTGGCTGTGACATTCAACTGTCTCCTTTGTAAAAAGGAGGAGAAAGATAGGAAGAAGGACAGCTGTTTAATATGTTTTCTGATGTGCCAGGCACAGTGAGAAGGGGTCTGTCAACATGACCTCCTGTGATTCTCACAGCAACCTGGTTGGGAGGTGGTGGCCAGACATGCTCCCAGGGAGGGGTCAAGCCTGGACTCGGTCCCAGTCTGATCTGTCTCCAGAACCCAGGTTCCCCTGTTTCCTCTCCAGACTGTAAACTCCTTGAGGACAGAACTGAGGTCTCTTATATCTGTATCTTCAGTGCCCAGCATAGAGTAAGACACAAAATGTTCTGAGTAAATACTGGGTATCAGCAAATGACTGATGCTCAACAAATGAATACATGAAAGAATGAATGAATGAATAAGCAAATGCCCCCTCCCCCATCTAAAAGACACTTTCCATTTCTGTGACAAGATTCATTGCTGACTACCTCACCTTCAGGTGAGTTACGGGAGAAATGTCAAATGTATGCTAGGATGTCAGTATGTCAAACATGCCTGCTAGCACTGGGGAGGCAATATGGTCTCTGACATTAGGTGATCTGTGTGCAAAGCCCAGCTATGCCTCTTTTGGGCTGTGTGACAGGTGCAAGCCAAACCAGCTCTCAGAGCCTCACAGATTATAACAAAAGATCGTAATAGAAACTACCTCAAAGGGTTGTAATAGATTCTCTCTCTCTCTTTGGCATGGGGTGTAGTATCTGGTAAACACTCCATAAACGCTGTCTATTATTGCCTATTATTATTATTATTATTATTATTATTACTGCTAATGTTGGGATGAGCAGAAAGCAAGGTAGTAATGCGATACCCATGGTGAGAAGTATGGGTGTTCATTATGCAGTTCTGAATGAGTACCAGGGGTCAAACAGGAGAAGGAAACCTGGACTGCTGATAACGACCTTGGTTAGCTGTAACTACAATAACGGGGCGTACAAACAACCACTAAAACCCTGTGACACACAATAAGAGGCATTTATTTAGCTAACCTGTTCGTGGCCAGCTGGAGCATGGAAGAGCCAGGCTCTTCACTGAGGTTTGGGCTCAGAGTGGCTGGACATGTGTTCGTTCTGGGGCCAGGCTGAGGGAGCAGTTGCTACCTTGAGGGAGTTCTTCTCCCAGCCACCGCAGAAACATGCAAGGCCCCCTGAGGCCTAAGCTTGAAATGGACACACTGTCAATTCTGCCTCACCCTCATGGCCAAAGGTGGTCACATGGCCAAACCCAAAGTGAGGGAGCAGGAGCAGAAATCCTGGCAGCCCCTTGAGAGAGGGGAAGGGAGAAGCCATGTGACTGACGGTATAGACACAGGGAAGAAGGAGGAACGGGGCCAGTAATCCTGTGCAAGCCAAATCTTGCACAAGGGCCTCGCACTGTCCTGTCCTCCACACCAGCTTCCTCTTCAACCCCTGCCTCATCAGCTCTTGGTCAAAATCTGGAAGAGACCCTTAGCAGTCACATGTGTAGTCCCTGGGGACCCCATCCCCATTTTACGACATCTGGACCTGCTCTGGGGAGTCGTTAATCTCCGGCAATTTCTTTCCTCACTTGATTTGTTTATTTAAGGAAAACAAGTTGCTCCTAATTAGAAACACTGTGGTCGAGATGTTCCGTGCATCCTAGGTTGCTGATTTCCAGACCTTCTGCCTAAAATCTACCTGTACTCCTAACATCTGTGAGTTTGTTTGGCAACTGTCCTAAAGTTCAGGCTTCTGGCGAGAGACACCTGGGCTGTTGTGGGGGCCAGGGGAGCCAGGGACAGGGGAATACATAGGCTTCGGAGGTCAGGCACAAGGAAAAACGAACACTCAACATCTTGACACGCTGCTCAGAGCCGGCACCAATCACTGAAGCAACACTTGGAAGGTGCACAGCACGAATGTAGTTCAGACCTGAAGAGCAGGCAGAAGCGTAGTACTAAAGGTTCAGAGATATTTTCTGTGGAAGCTTTCAGCTGTGTTTACACTGCACACACACACTTTTATACCCTGTGGACACTCAGGCACACTCACAGAGATGTGCATCAAGGAAATACACACATACACATGAGACTTGTGCGAAAGTAGCACAGCCCCACAAACGGGCAAACATGCTCAGAAACGTACAAGCAAGAAAATGCAGCACAACACCCCAGCTACACACACTCAGAAGCTCACTCATACACAGGCAACATGCACAAGTTACACTGCAACATTCCAAAACACACATCCAGATACACTCATATGCACACAGAGACACACTCAAATGTACACTGCAGTCAACACACCCAGGACCAACACTAGGAAATATACATACACAAAGATACAACCAAGCATGCAGTCCTACACACAGACACACACACTCAGAAATATGTGTGTACACAGATGCACAAAAAGTTTACACTGCAGTACACACAGGTGCACAATCACAGAAGCACACAAATACAGAGCAATGTACCCTCTAACACTCACAGATCCATATACCCAGAAAGTCACCCATATTAACAGAGACACTCACAGTGGTTATATCACGACAGACACACACATACACAGAGAGTATATGCAACACTATACATACATACGCACATAGAGACACAAAAAATACGTTGAAAACCATGGAGACAGATATGCCTGTAAGTGCATACTATGAGTTCACACTCACATCATCATTGTACACACTTGTACATGCACAAATGCCCACAGAAACACATGTAGACAGCACGGACAGCTACCAAAGCACGCGCCAAGCAGAACTACGTAGCTTCTCAAACACAGGTATCACTGCACAGACCCCCAGAGCACACGTGCAGCTGTACAGTCATGCTACTGTCTGGCCATAGAGATGCATCCAACTCACACACACATAATTGCTCAACACTCACAAGTGCACACACACCCCCACACTTGCACTGACACACAGGCACACGTTCTTCTGTGGGCATGCACACGCACGCACACTCATAAATCCGTGGACATGCGATCTCACAAGTATAGACTCATATTGACACTATTCTCACATGTGTGCACACACACTTAAGGTTTTTATGTCAATCATACTCACATGAGCACATGTGCCCAAACCTGCATGAAAATGTACACATTTACACATGTGTCTACATACACACCCATGTCCTACTCCACTAGGAAATCAAACTGTCCATTTTCTCAGTCAAGCCCACAGACTAGCACATGGCAGAACCGCTCCTGACCCAGTCTCTACTACAAGCCCGTTAAGTCACTCTATGTCAGCAGAGATGAGGTCTGCCTTCCCCATGGCAATTTCACCATGGACCTTGGGGAACCCTAGTTTGGGGAGGGACACAGATGTCCCAAGCATCAGAACCACTCAGAAAGAAATAAGACTGATCACGCTGCTGCCTTTCTCCACAACCTTAGCAACACCCTCCCCACCCCACTCAAGCACTTTCCCCCACGTGGCTCTTCCTGCAGAGGACAGCAACCTCTGCTCAGACAGCCTCAGCAGACTGAGGGCCTAACACACAGACACACTGAACTGCTCTGTCCTGGGTCCCTGCACAACCACAAAGTTGAAGCCATGGAGACAGCTCACCTCCACCTCCTGTTGTCATGGCGACACAGCAGCTGGATTCCTCCAGTCCTCCCAGACCACCCTGGGCTCCCCACGAGGAGCTGCTGGTCCAGTAGTGCTTTTATGAGGCAGCAGTGAGGAGGCGGGGACTGCAGGTGCCAGGTGATTGGAGAGAACAAGGGCCCTGCCCCCTAGCTGAGGATCACCTGGTGTTCAGGTGGGACAGGGCCAGCCTCCCTAGGGAAAACAGCAGCCAGACACTCATGCATAAGACCCCAAAACAGACATCCCTGCTGCTGTGTCTGTGGAGCTCCAGTCTGCACTAGATACACTTAGCGCTTTCCATGCACCACCTCAGTTAGTCCTTCCAATGGCCTCTGAAGTCCGAACTATGAACTCACCCACTTTACAGTGGAGGGACAGAGGTTTGGAGGGTGAAGTGACTGGTCAAACTCTGATGTGTCTGAGTCCTAGGACTCTTAAACACTAAATTACATCATCTTTTAGGATTTTGAAAATCTAAACTGATAATTGCTCAAGGCCACAGAATATCCAAACTGGGACCTCTGAGGATACATGAAATCCCTTCATTTCGCAGAAGCAGCGACTAGGGCCCAGAGAGGTATAGTGATTTGCTCAAAGTCACACAGCAAATTGAAGGCAGACTTGAAGCTCAATCTCCTGACCCAGAGACAGAGTTTTCCCAGGGCATCAAGAACCAGACTCTGACACACCAGAGGAATAGCGAGGTCTCAGCAGCCTAGAGAAGCAGCTCCGAGCCTGGCCCCAGGTCAGAATCTGAAGCAAGGGCTGGAGGTCCTCAGACTCCCACCTCATGCTTCAAGTACTGTCCAAGAACAACACAGCAATGCTATTCTCCAGAGGTAGCTGCCCAGCCCAAGCAGGCAATTACAGGGCCAGGGGAATATGTCCCACCTTTGGGTTATGGCCAGAAGTACCTCTACTGCCTGCCTTGCTGACCAGCTCATCCATCAAGATGACCCTGGCCCTAGGTTGGAACCCCAGTGAGGAACCACAATGTTATTTAGGAGGCTGTAACCACATGGGTGACTCCAAAATGATCCTTGGAGACCAGGTAGCCTCTGATTCAAGCTTTTCATTAGGATAAAAAATAATCTGGTGAAATTTATGAGCTGTGTGCTGGGCTGGGCAGAGCCTCTACGGGACTGGAGTGTGGGAGGACCATCCACATCCTCAGAGCTGGGATGAGGATGCCAGGAGCCCGTATCCAACTGTCCATTCCAGCCCCTTTTCTGCAAAAAGTTTGTACATCCCTAAGCTACAATCGGAATGGTCTCATTGAGCAGCTCAGGAAACTTCTTCCAAATCTTTTGCTCATTTAAGGAGCTGCAAGGAACAGGAGGTAATCCTGCCTCTCCTAGCGTCTCCACCAAAGAGATGAGTCCTCTCCTATGATGACACTTGAGGCTGCTGGAAGGGCTTGGATGGAGGTGATCTGGCTCAATGAGTCCTCCTGGCCCCAGTTGTCTCCCCCGCCCGCCACACACACACCCAGAACGACACAAGCAAACCTACAGAGCACTGGACACAAAGCCCATCTCCTGGGCAGCCCTGGATGCTGGCTTCAGATAACGAGTAGCCTCATTTATGAGTATCATGCCCAACAAACACCTTGTAAAGCCAACTTGAAAATATGACCAGCTCCTTCTACCTCAGAACTCTGAACTGGCCAAGAAGCGGGTGATTTATGAATCAAATTAAAGGGGTCCATTACCTTTTCCCTGGCCCAGCTCAGCCTGAGAAGCCCTTGAAAGCCTGCCTTTGGGGTTCCACTGGGAAGGACTCCTGGGTGAGCCAGAATGTCCCACCTTCTGCCAGAGGAAAGTTTGTCATTCATCCAGAGCTGGGCTGTCACCACTCTGGGTTCTTCACTCACCTGACTGGGCACTGAACCTCTCCAGCCTGCGGAGAAGTCGCTGGAACTGGAAGCTTGGATGGGGGGCAGGAATCGTTTTTGCAGCGGCTCGGCACCCCGTTCTCTTATGGAACCCTCTTACCAACGCAGGCCCTCAGCCCTTACCTGAGGGGTCTCAGCCACTTGCCAACTCTGCCAGCGGAGCCCAGCAGAAGCCCGGGGTCTCTCTACGACTCCCGCGTCCCGCTTAGCGCTCCCGCTCTGTGGGCGCCGTCCCAGCTGCCAGCTGCTGCAGTGGCATCAAGGAAGCCGAGTCTGGATTTCCTTACTCGCCGCGAAGGCGCCTTCGGCCGGGCCCAGGGGCTATTGCTCCCGGTCTGGTGCAAGGGGGGATCCTCCGTGCCTCCAGCGGGAAAGTGGGAAGTGTGCGTCCTGGATTGCAGCAGCGACGACAGCGGTGGCCGGGGACGAGGAGAAGGTGGCGACGCCAGCCGGCGAGCCGGGGAGGCGGGCGGAGAGGCGAGAGGAAGTGAAAGGCAGGCTCTTGCGAGCCTGGCGCTCCGGCGGGCTGGCGGGCGGGCGGCACTGCGGGGACCCCGCGCCGCGGCGAGGCCCCGCGCACACACCCGCCCCTGGGGTGCCGGGGCCCGGCGCGCGCGGGGCGCGGGCTGCAGCTGGGCGCGGGCTCCGGTCGCCTCGCGTCTCGCTCGCTGCCTCCTCGCTGCCTCGTTCCTCTCTTCCCCGGACTTTACGTCTCCAGCTCGAGCTCCGCGCGCCGCTGCCGCTGCCGCTGCCGCCGCTGCCAGCAGCGCCTCAGCCCGGCGCGCTCCTCGCACGGAGCCACAGCACTGCCTACCGCTTAACTCCTTGCATGCCACCTGGCCCTCCTGCAGCCTCCCGGGAAGCTGGGCAGACCCGGTGCCAGGCCTGCTGCGGAGCTTGGGCAAGGGCCTCAGCCTCCCAGCCTCAGTTTCCTCGACTGGAGAATGGGCTGGAGAGACCCACGTCCTAAGATCATTTGGAGAATTAGCTGTACCAAGCTGCCTGGCATTGAATAAGCACTCAACGAATAGAGTATTCACTGCTGCTGTTGCTGCTGCTCCTGCTGACGTTCAAGAGGCTTAACAGGGTGCCTTCCAAATAGTATATACCAAATAAAGGACAGTTCTTTCTTTGTTTCGTATTTAGTTTGTTGTTTTAACAGGCAGTAGGTTAAAGTTGTGTGGCCCCTGGCTGATTACCTAACCTCTCCCAGCCTGTTTCAGAAGATTCTTCCAGCTCTGTGACCTTGGGCATGTCTCAGAACCGCTTCCGAACCTCCGTATCATCATCTGTAAAGTGAGAACAATAGATAATGATTGATATCGGTCACCTTCAAAGGATCAACAGTGAATCCCCTGGAGAGGAGCACATCTTCTGATGGGACATGTGACAAGAGCCACCATTGACCAAGAGCCTACTAAGTGCCAGACACCTTGTCTTGTAGTCTTTAATACATTATCTCATTATGTTATCTAAATAACCCAGGAGGCAGCTAGTTTCATCTCCATTTCTCAGATGGGAGAACTGAAGCCCAGAGAGGTTAATAGGCTCACTCTGGGTTGGCAGAACTAGAAAGTAGCAGAGCTGAGATTTGAACCCTGGATTTTCTGACTTCAAAACCAGTATCTGTTAAGCTTGGAACTCAAGGAGGGGCTCTAAAGTGGCCATGAGTAGACTATTCTTTGTTGAAACTAGTGATAAGAATTGGTTATCTGCATTTATTTTATTAAAGCACATTGTTTCTCCCCTAATTTTTGTCTAATGTAGATAATTCAGAAAACACTGAAAAGTATCAAGAAAAACATACCAACCCTATTCCCACCTCCCAGAAATAATGGTTATTAACATCTTGATGTAGTTTCTGGCAGTCTTTTTATACCTACATGTAAAAGCTGTTGAAACAAAGAGAATCTCCCTAACCACTCATAGGAGTGGGAACTGGGCTCCCCACCAAAAAGAAAGAGCCAAAGGCTTGGAATCAAACAGCTGAAGCTTGAGTGTCCTTGGGTTTGTCACTCCCCCTTTCCAGGCTCTGCTTCATCAACCATGAGAAGACAGTTAATATCTTCCCTGCCTGCTTCATAGGGTTGTTGGGGAAATGATTGGAAAGCACATTGAGAGTGGCAAAAGCTGTAAGAATATAATGGCGATATTATAATCATCACTGTCATCATCATAAAAACATAAAAGAACAGAGCATCATGGCATCTTGTAGTGATTAAAAGTGGGAGCTCTGGAGACAAATTTGCTTTTCCTTCCATGGATGTCCAACTGACCCATGTCAATTTATTGAAAGAATTGTCTTTCCTTCACTGCTCTTCACCTTTGTCACAAAGCACATGTCTCTGTGTGTGGAGGGGCCAGGTCAGGGATGTTTATTCAATCTCATTGGTCAGTTTACTTATCTTTGTGTTATATTTTGTCATCTTTATCACATGGTCTCAATTACTACAGCTTTATAATAGTCTTGATATCAGCAAATTACATTCTTTTTTTCCCCTGCAAGATTATTCTTGATCTTTTGAATTCGTGTATAAATTGTAGAATCAGTTTATCAAGTTCTACACTCAACAACAACAAGAAAAGACCTATTAGGTTTCGATTGGGGTGGCATTGAGTCTACAGGTCAATTTGAGGACACTTGCCATCTTTATAATATTGAGTTTTCCTATCCCCCTACCTAACACCATACACACAAATCAATCCCAGTTGGATTGTACATCTAAATGTATAAAGCAGAACAATAAAGCTTCTGGAAGCTTCCAGAGAATTCAATCACAACTGTGGGATAAAATAACGATTTCTTAAACAAGGCAAAAAGCACTCCATAAAGAAAAACACTGATATATTTCATTATATCACAATCAGAAAAACTTCTCTTTATTAAAAGACACCATTAAGAAGAGAGTAAAAAATCAAACCATAGAAAATAGATATTTTCAACATGCATAACTAAATAGGGGCACCTATCTAGAATTTACAAAGAACTTCTATAAATCAATAAGTAAAAGGCAGGCAACCCCCCAAAAATGTCAAGAAACTGGGCCAAACATTTTACAAAAGAAGATGTTCAAAGAGCCAATAAATTCATTAAAAGATACTCAATCTAATTAGAAATATGAAACTTCAAGGAGATATAACTACACTAAAATTACGAAGACTGACAATCCCAAGTGCTGATGAGAATGTGCAGCAACTATATATCAAATATGCTGCTGGCAGGAGTGTAAACTGGTACACATGCTTTAGAAAACTCTGTGGCATTATCTACTAAAGGCACCGTCCCTATGGCCAAAACTTCCACTCCTAGGAATACATTCCACAGAAATGAATACTTATAACTATCAAAAGACATGTACAATAATGTTCACAGCAGCAATTTCTGTGTCTTATAATAGTAAATTTCTGTGGCTTATAGTAGTAAATTTTGAAATAACTCCAAACAACTGAAATGTTTGCCAACAATAGTATGAGCCAACTGTGTATATGGAGTACTATACAGCAAAGAAAATGGGCATTCTCTAGAATACACAATCACAGGGATGAATCCAAGAAGTATAACACTGACTGATAAAAACTAGACACCAAAGAGTACTCACTGTATGTTTTCACTTACAGAGTGTTCGAAAGCAGGCAAAACTCAATAATGTTAGAAGCCATAATGGTGGTATCTCTGAGGAGGGTGAGAGTTACAATTCGGAGGAAAGACACAGGGTTCTGGCATACTGGATATCTTTTCTTCTTGATATTGTTGGCAGCGACATAGGTATAAGTCAGAGAACCATGCATTTATGTATCGAGCACTTTTCTGTTCATGTGTGAAATCTTAACTTTTGAAAAAGCTGTTTTTTTAAGTGGCAATTCTTGAGCAAAATGGAGCTGGGTTTAAACCTAACTTCTGCTAATTTCTGGCTGTGTGACCATGGTCAAGTTATTTCATCTCACTGAGCCTCAATTTCCTCATCCATAAAATGGAAAAATAATAGTACCCACATGACAGTTTTATGTGAGGAGGAAAGGGCCTCAAGGTGCAAAGCATGGGGCCTACACTCAAACACTATTAGCTGAAGATAATCACAAATCATATTCTAAAGTATTATATCTGTTCCATAGTAAAGGGATGTCTGAGAAATATCTGAAAGAACTGAGTTTGAACCTCAGCAAGAGTTGCCAGGTAAAATAATAAGAACGTTTAGTTAAATTTTTAGTTTAATTCTATAATTTTACACGGGACATACTTATATAAATTTTTTTTCTCATTGTTTATATGTAATTCAAATTTAACTGGGTGTTCTGTAATTATATTTGCTAAATCTTGCCATATTAACCTCATAGTTACCAGCTGTGTGTCCTGGGGTAAGTCACTTGATTTCTCTGGCCTTGGTTGCCTAACCTGTAAAATGGGAATAAAGGTCCTTTCCAGTGTTGACAAAAGAACGAAACTGATTAAAGGAGATAGGTGTTCCTAGCACACATCAAGAACTCTGTATTTGTTCCCTTCGCTTCCCATCATCTCCCTCTCTCTTCTTCTGTTCTTTTTTCTTTCCTTGACTGTGTCTTGGGGTTGCCCAGAGCTCCCCACAAACATTGCTTAGCTCCTTGCTGCCCTTTGAAGCTAAGAAATTGTAATTAACTGTAAAAAGTAAAGAGTGAAGTTGTAGGATTTTTTGTCTAAAACACTACACAGTCATTTTGGCAAGAAAGGATGAAGTCAGATTCCTCTTGATCCAATCATTGGACAAACTCTTAATTTTGGCTGAGGGCTTGCCCTGTTTCTGCTAATCCCAGGCATCATTTGTGTTGCAGATTTCTGGGAGGAACCTCATCTCCTCTCTGCGCCTTCTATTTCAGCTCTCATTTTATTGTTTCTGGCCAAAGCCTATTGCAGGACTCACAAAGGAGAGAGAAGAAACAAAGCGATCTTCGAAATAAATTATAGAGATCAAAACAGGGTGATGTAAGAGACTTTCCGAGCATAAGATCAAGTAACACCTCCCAGCTACATTCATAAGACGCGTCACTAACCCATACATCACTGTCATTTGAACCACAGTGTCTAAAAATAGGATTTGCTCTAATTTCCTGAGTAGCTGATGTAAATGGAGAGAATGTGAGAGTAGTGAGCAGGCTGTGTCAGGTGGTAAGTAACTACCCTTTGATGTTTTTTTTCTAAATTGGAAAGGAGGGAACTTGCCTCCAGAAATGTCAGGCAAATCCTGACAGAACTGAGAGAGAGGTAAGATGAAGGATGCTGGAGGAGACAAGACCTGGGATGGAGTCCCTGCTCTGCCACCTCCTAGCTGGGCAGCCTTGAGTAAATTAATTAATCTCTCTGGACCTCATCTTTAAAAACATAGAGATAAAAGTTCCAATCCTGTGAGGATTTGTGCAGGTTAAATGATAGGCCTGTATAAACTGTTTACCACAGTGCCTGTTGTATTATGCATATCTAGGATTCAAGCATGTGTGGGTTTCCCATGGGCAGATTTCTTTTCAGAATCTAAACATTGACCATACATCACACTTAATGTGTGGAAGAGAGAATAAGGTTCAGAAGGAATTGCAAAAGTCACTGTGACATTGTCTTAGGTGCAGAAACACGATGGAAGAGTCCTTTAATTGCAAAGAATTTGGGAGTGATACCCAGGTGGGTTGGCCATTCCTTCTAAACCCTGCATTTCTGCTTCCTTGGAAGAATCTCTCTGAGCTTCATCGTCCCTCCATTCAGAGTCTGACCATGAGTTCCCAGCATCTCCCTATCCTATCTGATAGTGGTTGGGGTTTGGTCTGCCATACAAATTCCTAGGCATCAAGAGCTGTGTCTTTGAACCACTCTCTCTCCCAAGCACCCAACACAGTCTTTGGCACATAGTAGGTTGTCTTAGTCCATACAGGCTGTTATAATAAAGATACCATAGACTGAGTGGCTTATAAACAACAGAGATTTATTTCTCACCATTTTGGAGGCTAAGTCCACAATCAAGGCACTGGTGGATCCAGTGACTGCTGAGAGTTCATTTCATGGTTCACGGATAGCCATCTTTTTGGTGTGTCCTCATATGGTGAAAGGGGCAAAGAGCTTCTCTGGGGTATGTTTTATAAGGGCACTAATCCCTTCATCAGCACTTCATCCTCATGACCTAATCACTTTACAGAAATATGGCCCCCAAATACCATCGCATAGAGGATTAGTGTTCAACATATGAATACTGGTGGGGGGCAAATACATTCAGTCAATAGCATAGGTGCTCAGGAAAAAAACTGGTGAAGGATTAAAATTGTCCAAGATTACTATAAATATGTACAGATTAAAAGAAAAACCTGGTATGATGGGGAGAGTTCATCCATTAAAATTTTGGTAAAAGAGGCAAAGGTATGTAAATGTAGAAGAATGTATACTGCAGCACATTTTAATTGCAGAAAACTGGAAAGGATCTAAATGCTCATCAACAAGAGAATAGATGGATCAATTCGGGTATATGTTTAAAGGGGAACACTAGGCAGCAGTGAAAATTTATGAACTAGAACTTTGTATTATCGCAGATAAAGCTCAAAAATTATAGTGTTGAGTGAAATAAAAAGCTAGTTGTAAAAGGACATGTACAGAATAATACAACTGAATGAAGTCCAAAAGTCTGAAAAACAATTCAGTATATTTTTATGAATACATACATGTATAGTAAAAGTATAGAAATATACATGGGAATGATGGAAAGAGGTTACTACTTCCAGCAGAGAGAGCAGGGTGGGGAGTCCAGAGAGCTTTAACTGTGCTTTTAATGTTATGTTTCTAAGGCAATTTGGTGGATACATAGAAATTCTATTGTTCTTTGCATCATTTTGTAAACCTGAAATATTTTATTAAAGGGAAAAAAAGAACTGAGGCAGCAGTTGAGTGTGAAGGCTAGAGTGGAAGTGGCCAAATTCCTTCCCCCATTCTGACATTTGCTGTGTGTCTTCAGTAAGGGAAATACCTCTCTGAGCTTCAGTTTTCTCAACACTATAATGGGGCTAATAAATCTTGGAAGAATTAAATGAGATGACGTGTATAAATTATTAAAAACAATGTAAGAACACAACAGATGACAACTGTTCTTTTCATAATTAATTATCTATAGCAATCAATTTCAGATTATTTGAGAACTGGAAACATCTAAGATGATCAGCAATTTCTAACCTTTCTTTACAGATGTAATGCCTGAGGCTGGAGAAGTTGAATAAGTGGTCCAAAGTCACAGGGGATGGGAGGTAGAATTGAAGAACTGAGGTGTGTGGAGGGCCCCCTTTGTGAAAGGCAGTGTGTGGGGCCTGCACTCCAAATCTCTTCCCACAAAACCTACTGAAACCTTCACTTTTTCCCAGGGGACTGATGATGCTCATATAAGGAACCTGTTAAAACTGGATCACAGATGCTGGAGGCAATGGGACACATCCTAATGTGACTGCAGTCCCAAAATATGTTTCTATCATTATGAAAGAGATTGAGAATAATGTTATAAACTCATCTATTTCTCGTTTGTATTTTTTAAATAGTAAAAAATCTGATGCCTAACACAAGTATGCGCATATGATCACCAAAACACACATACTAGAATGCACTATTTGTAACAGACCCAAACTGGAGATAATTCAAATATCCATCAACGGAAGAATGGATAAATAATGTTTCACGCAACGGAATTCAATCCAGCAATGAGAATGAACAGACTACCACTGCTTCCATGACTACATGATAAATATCACAAATATAATGTGAACAAAAGAAGCCAAACTCAAAGATGGTGTTTGCTGCCATTTATATAAAGTACAAAAATTGTACAACGAATCAGGCTGCTAGAAGTCAGAACAGTGGTTATGCTTCAGTGGGAGGTTGTTCCTGGAAGGGGTTTGGGGGTGCTTCAAGGGGCTGATAACATTCCTTTTGTTGATCAAGGTGCTAGTTACGAGTATTTTCTGTGAAAATGCATCAGCTGTACCCTTATTATTTGTACTCTTATAGACTTATATTACACTTCAATGGAAATGTTTTTTAATATAAAAATTAACCAGTTCCAGTAACCTTAACATTTATTAGTTACCAGTGCCTATGCATTGTCATGAATCAAGCTATGTAATAAAGAGGGTAAATGTAGGCCTCTAAATTAGCATCCTCTCCTAAGAGTTGACCTTAAATATACCTGCTGAAACCAGCTTTCATTTCAGGCTCACTGAAAGGGGGATTGTCTACATAAGACCTGGCCAGGTGGAGATAAGGGTCATTACTCAGGACATTTGATCCAGAGAGACAGGCAAACCACCCAAATTATCTGATGTGGCAGTTTCCCGGGATCAAATGACCCAGATAATGGTCAGGCTGCCATGGTGACACCACACATCCCAGCCAAAATACCCATGAAGTGGACCCTTTCCCTGGGGCCATATTATGGGCAGAGAGTAGAGAGGCCTGTGCCACCCCCAGGTCTAATTTCTGCAAGAGTTGCTGTGAGAGCTCTTTGAGAATTCGCAGAGGCTACAGAAAGGTAAGGCAGCTCAAGACTCCCATAGGGCTCCAGGCAGGCCCCCTCCCAAGTCTGCAGTGAGGCTCTCCCATGGCCTCCACAGGACATGGTCTGAGACATTAAGCATGGGTCTCACTTAATCAAACAGCCCTAGGAAGGAGGTAATATACTTATTATTATTTCCATTTTTCAGGGGATGAAACTGAGGCACAGAGGGGTTAAATGAGTGACTCAAGTATGAATACCAGAAAGGAGAGGAGTCACTTATTTTTGAATTGATTTTCTCGCTGCCACGTCCTCTCCCACCATTCCATCCTCCAGGATCCTGTTACCATCTCTTATCCTAGCTACTCATGCATCAGGCCTTAGAGTGAACCTCATTTCCCCAGGATGCTCAATGAGTTCAGGTTGTCTGCAAAGCAGGCACTGAGAAGTGCATAGATTTATTGGAGGAAACCTCTGTGGAGGTTAGAGAGGGAGCAGGATTGAGCAGACAGAGTCCTCAGACTGTGATGTGGGCCTGATGCCTGAGAAAGGAGAAAGAGAATGAAGTCTGACTGTGTAGGAAGAGCCTCAGACTATAGCATGGCTCTGAGAAAGGCTCAGCTAGTCCATCAAGAGCCCCAGAGCAAAGAGAGCCCTTTGGTGGATACCCAGGTAGGGCAGGGATGGCCCAGGATGCTAGTCTTCAGTAAATTGTGGGACCAGTCAGCACATTTTACAGAAGGCAGAGTTTATTTGGTAGATTGGTTATGAGTAGGGGAGCAGAGTGTCCCTTAGAAGCATCCATTGTAATTATTATTGCACAGCTATCTTCCCCTCTGGACTGAAAGCTCCAC
The DNA here is from genome assembly GCA_028627145.1 of Eidolon dupreanum. Taxonomy (NCBI): domain Eukaryota; kingdom Metazoa; phylum Chordata; class Mammalia; order Chiroptera; family Pteropodidae; genus Eidolon; species Eidolon dupreanum. The sequence continues at coordinate 88,777,927 of CM053510.1, read as the reverse complement.
AAGGGTAGGAATCAGCCCATGCAGAGAACAAGTCTGGAATGTAGTAGGTGCTCAATTAATATTTGTGGACAAACTCTCCTGCCAGCTCCTTGACATTTGCCATACATTTTCTGCAGATGTTCCATGCAGTGTATTTTAGTGACGATGATGAGGAATTAGATGATGGCTCTGGATTTAAGTCTTAGATCCAGCTCTTCTGATCTGTGTGAACTTAGGCAAGTCATCTTGCCTCTTTGAGCTTTTGTTTACTCGTCTATAGAATGGGGACAATAATATATACTGATTAGATATTATTCATCTAACTAGAGAACAAATCAGATACCACTATTGCAGTACTTTTATCATTAGTATTACAGCAGCAGACTTACTTTTAGTGTTTGCAATGATTCAAATAAACTGTAGGGTCCCAGGCTCCAAGACATAAATATTATCTCAAAGTATATCATTATTTTGTGGGAAAATCACATTCGATATACATTGACACATCCATTACAGAGAGGAACAGTACTAAGAAGAGATTTTATTATATCATCATCTGTGATAAGTTCGGTTACCTGTACCCCAAGTCTGCCCTTGAAGCCAGGATCCATATCTTATTTGTCTCTGTATTATTAGCAGTTAGCAAGGAGCTTACACATCATAGGCACCAATTAATGCACATTCCTAATCCCAAACTGGAGACACAGCCATGTGACCATGTGCCTCATGTGTTAGTTGATTTAATCCCCACAACAGCTCTATATGCCAGTAATGTTACCATCCAGAGAATGGAGAAACTGGGGCCCACTGAGGTGAAGCAACTTGCCTGAACTTGTGAACTTGCAGTTTCAGGCCTGGGTCGTCCTGGCTCCACACTGGGATTTTTCCACTGGAACATGTGGCTATCAGGCCTGCCAAACAGGTCAATCTAAGATGCAGTCTAAAATGCAGCACGGTGCCTTCATTCTCCCCGGAGGCTCCAGCCTGGACTCTGAGGAAATGCTCTTGGAAACTAGCCTCTTCTGGCACGTTTCAATTTAGACACATGAGTCTCCTGGGAGAAGAGAGAATTATGGCTTGTGGGCTGGAAGTTTTTACCTTGGAGCTCAGGAGAAGTCTCCTGACCTGATTACAGAGCTGCTCATAAAAGCTTTAGTAATTTGAAAGTTGTTTTTCCCCATGTCTTCACTGTTCAAACTTTTGCATGCAAATACACTCAGGAACAATAGTCCATTAAAAACAATAGAAACATTTACTGAGCTCTTAGTGAGTACAAGTCTGGGATTTACTGGTTTGGAGTCATCACATCCATTTTAACCTTGCAATCTTACAACTGCCATGTAAGGCAGGTATTTCTGCTCCCATTTTCCAGATGGGGAAACTGAGGCTCAGGGAACTAGTGTAACCTGCCCAATGTCATAGAGCTGGGAAGTGGCACAGATGAGACAGGATCCAGCCTGATCATGGTCTAAATGTAAGACAGGAAGAGTGGGCCCCAGTTTCTCCATTCGCTGGATGGTAACATTACTGGCATATAGTAATGGAACAGTGCTTAGTGTTCCATCGCCCACCTCTGAGGTAGCAGTTCCTTAAAGATCGATTGAGACATCCTCATCCTTGGCACCTTGCCTCCCATCACCAGCTTGTCTATCCTCTAAAACCAGCCACCACAATCTTAGAACACACACATCTCTGACTACAGCATCCCTGTGTTTAAGTCCTCAAAGTGGCTTCCTGCTTCCTTGCCCATTGCTCCTGTCCACCCTCCATAGCAGACACGTCATTCCTCCCCCACACGCGGTGCTCATTCCCCACCCTGCCTTTGCATATGCTATGTCTCTTCCTTGGAATGTTCTTTCCTTCCTCCCGGTTCTCGATCCAACAAACTATTGCTCAGCTCTCAATATTAAATGGTGCCTTCCCTTGGGATGCCTTGGTTTCTAGAACCCCATGGACTCAGTTGCATAGCAGGGTCAGGGAGAGTAGAGGAAAACCAGTTTAGACACTGGAATCTTATTATTTTCATTATGCCTTTAGACAGAATCAGTTAATTCCATATCTTTAGTCTAGCTCAAAGAAATACATTTCAACAACCATTTACAGAAGCTGGAAACCTTCTGTCCAACCCTCTCCCCACATTTATTATTCTCTTTGCCCATTATAGGATACCCCATCTTTGTGAGAACTGCTCCTCCCCACTCTAACCTTGTGTGCCTGGAGGAAGACATCCCTGAAATACGGAAGGGAACCCTTGAGTCTAGCTGGGCCATTCTTAGAACCTCATTGCTCTGGCCACAGTGATTGGTCCAGAACTTGGCATATGACCCAAACTCAGCCAATCAGAGAACTTGCCTGGGAGTTTTCTGGTTGGTATTGGTGGGAAACAGCCCTGTTTCATGTGCTTCTAGGTTTGGAGGTCCAGAGCTACCTGTGATATTGATTTGAGTCTAGTGAGGATGACTAGCTCAAGGAGCTGAACCAGTATACAGACAAAGGTTAGAGAAAAAGTATGTTATGGAATTAGTTTCTGGTTCCAACCTCCCCCAGAATCAGCTACACCCTGATCTTTCTGCAATTGGATAATAAGAGCCAACAGTCGGGTAGATTCAAGTTCAAGGTGGGTTATAGTCACTTACAACCATAGGATTCTAAGAGACATGGTTTAAAACTTCTTTTCCAATTATATTATGTCATAATGTAGTCAATAAATATTTTTAAGGCCCTGCTGTGCATCAGGCACTCTAAGTGATGATGGGGACCCAAGAGTGAGATAAAAATATGGTCCCTGCCCACACAGAGCTCACTGTCTGAAGCAATGTTGTCCAATGTGGTAGCCACCAGCCACATATGGCTACTTCCATTTAAAACAATTAAAATTAAGTAAGATCTAAAGTTCAGTTCTTTGGTCTAACTTACCATATTTCAACTACCCAATAGCCACATGGGGCTGGTGGCAACCATATTGGGCAGCAGAGATACAGAACACTACCATTGGCATAGAACATTCTACTGGACAGTGATAGAATGGTCTAAAGCTTTAATAGTCAAAGTGTTGTTTCTAAGACCGGTGGCATTAGGCTTACTGGGGGACTTGTCGGAAATGCAGAATCTCAAGTTCTCTCACAGACCTACTGAGTCAGAATCGGCATTCAACAAGATTGTCATAACTGTTAAATTAATATTTTAAACTGGGGGAAGGGCTGTGTATGTGTGTGGGGGAGGGAATGGATGTTGAACCACAGTTAAACAAAAGACTACAAGGGAAATAGAGAATTTTATTACTCACAAGTCCCAGAGGTATCACCTGACTTGAAGGGCCATGCGGAGAGGTCAAGGCAGAGTGCAAGGGGCACATGCCTTTATTAGGGTCTGCTGCTAAAGTGTTTTGGGGGTCCCAGGTTAAGGCAGGATTGGTCAGTTCAAATAAAAAAGAGTGGGATTTTGGTAAGCTGTATAGCCTTGGGAAGCAGGGAGACTGCCTATCACAAGGACTTTTGGGGGTGTCATGTTAGGAACTTATTTTCCTTATGACTCTATAGACTGTTATCAAGAGCATGTGCTAATGGAAGGGGCTAGTGTCAGTTTAAGGTCCCAGCAGGCCGCCTGGCCACACAAAAGGAATGTCGAGGCAGCAGTGCCATCAAGTATTGTAGCTAAACTCTCAACAAAGATGGCCAGGTGATTCACGCGCACATTATAGTTCGAGAAACCTGACCTGACAGCCATTCTTAGGTTAGCCCTCTCTGCCTAACTCTGTCAGAACCACCCTCCTATGAGCAGCAGAGAGGGTCCTAACCTTGAGAAAGACATGTAGGCTGGCCTGGCTATCAGCTCACCGACCTCTCTCCAAGCCACAAAATAAAACTGATGTCTGTCTACCGAGTAAAGACTTGAAGAAACGACACCAATCTTCAGCTGAACGAACCCCCTCCCCTTGCCCTAGCCTAGTCCATCAACAGGATTTGTGTTATTAACAACCACTGGACTAGGTTGGGGATTTGGTGGCAATCCCATCTCAGGGGCGATTTTTCAATGATTCATTTTTTCAGGGTAAAACCACTGCAGAGAGCTGGAGTGATCGAAGGTTTGTGTTGCGTTATATTTTTATTTTTCCAGAAAAAGGAAAAAGGGCCTCACTATGTAGAATAGAATTCTGCCTGTTCTCGTGCTGTAAGGGATTTGCCCTCCCCTGTGTGGGTTTAGAGGCTGTCAAACCAACCAATCCAGCCTGATAGAGAAGCCCAATGTGCTCTTTGAAAACCCTTTACACACACACACACATACACACCCCTCAACTAATTGGTGGCACCCAACCATAACCAAGAAAAAAGGCAACAAACTGTCCATTTAAATTGCAGATTGCGACCTTTATGCTTGAAATCAGTTCAAACATCCTGTTTATAGCTTTGGGGTTCTTCCACTCAATAATCCTCCAAATTATTTTCCTCTGTTGATTTTTTTTTGAATGGTTGTTATTATGCATTGCATTCCCCCAATTTCTGGGCCTCACCCCCAGTTCGTTTCTCCTGAGAGTCTAGGTAATTTGAAAATGCCTGCAGCAGGACGTTTTCTCTTTAAAGTTGCTATTTTTTTTCTACTCAGCTGAACCAGCTACAGAAGCTGGTTTGAAATGCTTTGCCCCCTCCCCTCATAGACAGAGGTTGGAGGTGTGTGGGGTTGAAGGGGAGTGAGACAAGACTTTTCTCCATGCTGTAAAATTCCTCTGCCCTGAAGATCTTTAATTTAGGTGTCTAGGCTAGCATTCCCTAAAGTGCTAGTAAATTCCAAGGGAAGTTGTTAGGTGTTACAAGGTAACTCTAGATTAAACAGAGATGAAAGGATTCCTTAATGCAGGACTTCTCAGGACCTTCAAATGCTGAAGTGCATGGGGAACTCTCTTTTGTGTGAGGAGAGGCAATTTACTGCATAGTTTTCCAAGTTTTTTTGCTCAAAGTGTACTTACGTTCCTGGATGCTCTCATCAGAAGTTTTCCTCAGCCCACTTGGGAGATGCTGCTTGTTCTGGTGACTCCTGCTGCAGACTTCTTATGACCCAGCCTTGGGCATCCCCAGACATCACTTCTGCCACATTCTATTGGTAGAGCAAGTCACCAAGACCTGCTGCCTGGATTCGGAGGATGAGAAGTAGCCTCTGCCTCTCAATAGGAACACACATGGCCTCTTTAACCTACCAGCCTCCTCCAGGTTTCCCAAACAGCACGTTTAAGACTCAGATTCAGAAAGAATGGAGTAAGGGCTACTTCCTGGCATCATTCGTGTCCTTGTTAAATACCAGCTCATCTCCCCTACCCCCCCAACTGTACCTCCACACCTAGCAGTTGGAGGGGACATCATTATTTCTGCCTTCCCACTCTCTTCTCCTTTTTCTTCTGCAAACAAATCCCTCTTTCCTGAGGGGACACACAGATACTTAGAAATTGCCTGTTGAGGGTAACAATGTGTTTCTGCTTGAATCCTCTCTGAGAGCTGATGCCTGAAGCACAAGAAATGTTTGATGACTGAATGAGAGGACTGATGAATAATTCTAGCAAAAATAAATAACAAATAATAATAAAAATAGATAATAGATAGGCCCTGTGCTAAGAGGTTTCTATTTATTTAATCCTCACTATGATCCTATGAAGTGGCAACTACAATTAATCCCATTTTACAGATGAGTCACTTGTTGACTCATTGCTGTGACCTAAGTCATAGTCTAAATGAGTAAATCAGAGATTCCAGGCTGGATCTGTCTTCCTTCACATCTGGTATTCTGGAACACTCTACAAAGGACTGGACTGATGGAAGGCAACACAGCCAGTATCCATGATGGTTACTATTTACTCATAGAATACTTTCTGTATGCCAGGCTCATGGGTTACTATTTATCGAGTGGTTGCTCTATGTCAGGATCTGTTCTAGGAACTGTATGAACTCATTTAATCCTAATAGCAGCCTCATTATTTAGGAATTATCAGTTGAGGAGACTAAGGCACAGCAACACTAAATAACCTTTCCAGTGAAGGAGCCAGGATTTGAACCCAGGGCTCCAAGTCCAGAGGCTGTGCTCTTGTCCACTCTGCTGCCCCAGAAAGGAGCCTTTATTGAATCACAGATAGCAACAAGAGCTTGGACCAAAAGGCCAAGTCTCAGTTTCATTCAGATCTTCCTGAATGTTCGGAATACGGAGCTTCAGCAAGTATCCTGCCTTCCTCCTGACTTGGTTTGAAGGAATCATACCTTTGCAGCTCCCCTTGTCCTCCCTGGGCCAGCCCTTGTATTCATCGAAGCATTCATGCAGGAGAACTAGGGCCAGGCCAGAAGCTCAGACTTGGGGGTCCTGCCTGCCAGGCCATTCTGTCTGAACAGTCTCCTTTATGCCTGACCACCACTCTGACACCAGAGCCAAGAAATTTATTAAGGGGGCTCTGAAGGCCCTCACAGGCCCATCGCGCATTCCCTGAATTCTCCACTGCCTGGGGTGGAAAGAATTTCTAACCAAACTTGGCAAGCCAGAAGGACTGCGGTCTGGCTGCTCCCTCTGGAAGGTGCTACGCAGCCCTGGCAGCCAAAAGTGAGTTTCCTCCCTGAACTCACTGCTAAGAATAACCAACCAAGCCACCTCCACACCCTCCGCTGAGGCTGTGGCCTTTTCTGAGTCCTTCCTCGTCTCGGTATAAACCCCCTACGGCAGAAGAGAAAGTTCTTGATAAGCCCCAAGACCTGAAATTTGAACCCCACATTGGAAGTTCCGGAGCACATTCTCTTGCTGTGTTGGGGGAACCACCCAAACCCAGGGTACCTCTGGAGATGGGAGCTGTTTTCCATTAGGACTGCATTCGTGGTACAGGGAGCACACAGACCCTCAGACCTTCCATGTCAGCACCCTGCCAGGCCAAATTTCCCCCCTGAGAATGTATAGCAATATCTGGAGACATATCTTGGTTGTCACAACTGGGGGATAATAATGGCATCTGATAGATGCTACTCAACATCCTACAATACACAGGGACCCCCACCCCCCACACACAGACACACACCCACCCCCAGAGACAGAGAGTTATCTACTACAAAATGTCAGCAGTGCCACTGTTGAGAAACCCTGATTTAAGTCAACCATACAGCACCAAGCTGGACAATGAGTGAGTGCTGCCTGCACATTACTTCTTCTGTATTTTATCTATTACCAAGTGTCAACCTGGTATGGTAATTCTGAATGGTGTCTAATGAGAAAATAATCTTAATTGATAAAAGTAGGGTGATGAGAAAGAGGTGCTAAGCCAGTGCTCTCCAACAGAAATATAATGCCAGCCACAAATGCAGGCCACAAGCAATTTTAAACTTCCTCCAGTAGCCACATTAAAGAAGGAAAAAGAAACAGGTGATATATTATAATATGTTCAATGATATTTTATTTAACCCAAACTCTCAAAGATATTTTAAGATGAAATCAGTATAAAATACTATTGTGTTTTTTAATATTTTGTGTTAAAAAAATTTTTTTTGTACTAAGTCTGCAAAAATCTTGCATGTATGTTATAGATCATCTTAATGTGGACTTGCCACATTTCAAGTGCTCCATAGACACGTGTTGCTCATGGCTACTATACTAGACAACACTAAAGCTAGAGTAAGACCTTTCCACTCACTGATGCTTGGTGATACACAGGTCAGGCTGGGAGAGGAAAAAGATGAGGATAAACAGGAAGAAAGAAAGACAAGAAGGGAATGTTTCAGAACATACATGCAGGAAGCAGGGCTAACATCTCCAAAAAAGGGTCTGGAGCCCCATTCCACACCTCCATCTTCCCACTGTCAGATGGGAGACAGCATGTGGACCCTGTCTCTTCTCTCCAGGTTAACCTTGGTCCAAGGTACCAGCAGAAGGAGGGTTGGGGGTGGTGACACTGAGACACTGACCACACAGCCTAGGGAGCTTGTCCTCTACCAGCTGTCTACAGTGGGAACTCAAGGACCCTAGGGAGGGCCAGAGACCCCCTAATCAAAGAGACTGTTTGCATAAGCCTCATCCAAGGTTAGCTCTTGCAATATTTTTAAATCACCTTTGGCTTAGGGAGGTTGATTGCTTGCTTATTTCATCAAGCAAAGAGATAAAGCCCATAGCCACAGTTAATATGAGGGAGAATTTGGAGAGTGCTGAATCCATTAGGAACCAAAGTGGTTTCCCACTGTCATCAACTGAGCTAGGATGATGACATAACTCAGAGTTCAGGGCCATGGCCCCGGGATCAGGGCATGGATTCTCAGACTGACTGCTAAGTCAGAGCAGCCACGTGAAGACCATCTATGAAGTAATTAAAGATACAGGCACTGGGTCCAAGCTCTGCTACCTGCCATCTGACAATGGGCAAACAATTTAATCCCTCTGAGCCTCTTTTTTCAAACATAATAATAATTGTTAATCTCTCTGGACAATCTTCTCCCAGATGTTTACTTGACTCTCATATTCACCTTTCTCAAGTTTTTGTTCAAATGCTACCTCCTCCAAGAGACCCTCCCTCTCTGCCTTGGTAGAAATCACAGTCCACTCCTTGGCACTCTCCATCTTGTTTCCTGGCTTTGATTTATTTTTTCATAACATTTATTACAGAATATATTATATCATGGATTTATATACTTTGTTTGTTCTTTATCTCTCCCCTAGTAGAATTTCAGCTCCAAGAGGGTCTGGGTTTTGTCTATTTTGTTCACTGCTGTATCCCCAGTACTTAGCACAATGCCTGGCATGAGTTAGATGTTCAATAAACATTTGTTGAAATAATTTAATTAAATAAACATCTAACAGTGCCTGGCACATAGTCGTTCATTATTACTACTTAGATATTGGTCGCAAAACAAATAAGTGCCACATAGTTCCTACTTTCACTTTACTAATTCACCTAAAAAATATTTATTGTGTATATACTACTATGTGCCAAGCAGTGCACTAGGCTCTGCTACCACAAGGATGGGCTAAAGGACTCTTAGGTCAGCAGAGGATTTAATAACACTTCTCTCAGAAATTGTTGTGGGGATGGAATGAGCTAATGCATGGAAAATGCTTTGCACCATCCAGGAACAGACTGCTTGTATTAATCAGCTTTTGTCATAATAAAGCTGTGACAAACACCCCCAAATTCTGATTGGGCTACAACAAAGTTATTTCTCATTCACATGCCTGAAGGTTAAGTGGGTCAGAATTGGAATGTTCCCTGTGTTCTTTCATTTGGGGGCCAAGGCTAAAGGATATGCTCCTATCTGGGCAAGCTGTACTCTGGAGGAGAGCAAGAACTGGTGAAACTAGCCATGAAAGTCACTGCCTGGAACTGGCGCACCCATACTTCTGCCCACATTCCATTAGCCAAATCAGCCTATATCGTCAAGCCCAATCTCCATGGGATGAGGAAATATACTCTCCTCACTGACCAGGGAAGGAAGAGTCAATATTTGCTGAATAACAGCATAAAACACTATATGTTTAATAAAAGATCTTAATAAGGAAGCAAAAATGCTCCTTCCAGAAAACCTAATACAGGTGGTGGTCAGGTGTCAAATATTATCCCAAGGACAGCCACCTAGTTGGTGACAGAGCTGGACATTGGAAACCCACTGGTATTTGTATGAAGCGGAGAGAACACCAGTTTGAAATAAAAAAAGACTCAGGATTCAATCTCCTAGGCATGTCCCTCCTCTCTAGAAATCATCTATAAAATGAGGCTCCCATATAACTCTTAAGTTTGCTGTGAGGATCAGTGGACAAATGCATGGGCAGAGCCTTGTGAACCATGAACTCCCCACAGTTGCTGATTATTCAGAGCCATTGATGTGGTGATGCCATGGCTTGTGAGGTGTTCTCAGCTCAGTGGGCACCCAGCCTCAGTTCATTCCTGATGGAAATCTACATGAAGGCATCCTTGAAGGTGACATCACAATATTTCTCTTATAGTTCTTTCTCTTGCATTGATCCAGAGTTTCAATGCTAGCAAATGAGATTTCAGCAAAATAAGCATTTACTGGGCATCTCAATGGGGCCCGTACTCCGCTAGCAGCTGGGAATATGGCAGTAAGCAAGGCAGCAGTGACATAACACCTGTTGTCATGAAGCTCATGTTCTGTGGGGGACTTTGGGTAAGTCATTCTAAGTATGAAGAGCGCTGGGGTGGTGTAGGGGACAATGGATGAGAATAATAGAGTGAGTGGAAGGGGATGTCTTACCAATGAAGCAGCCAGTAATAACACATACTAATCAGAGCGGTGCTGGAGGTCAAGTTATACTCGTGAAGCTGTGTTGTAATGTGCAAGCTCTGGAGGCTCTGCTGTCTGAAGTGGACTGAGCTTTCCTACGTATTTGAGGAGCAACTGGCTATAGGTTTATCTAGGATGGCCTTGGCTGACATGACTGGGCTCTCCTCCTCAAGGTCTCTCGTTCTCTAGCAGACTTGCCTGCTGGTTTTCACAGTGGCTGAGTGAAATTCCAAAACAGAGCAGAACATTCTAGTCTTCTTGATCCATGAGCTGGGAACCATCACAGTCACTTTGACAGTATTCTACAGGCCAAAACAAGAGACAAAGCCAGTCCAGATTCAAGGGCGTCAGGGAAATAAACTCCACTTCTTAACGGGGACTTCAAAGGCACATTGGAAAAGGAGTAGATAGAGGGAAGAGTAAAGAACTGTGGACATGTTTGCATCTATCTATCATCCATAACTCTGAAGTCAGGAGTTAGATGTGCACCCCACAGGTTTTGCCTGGGTAAGAGCCAGCAAACATCCAGAAAAAACCTTGGCTCTCTCTGAAAGTGTCTTCAGCCTCTCCCTTTAGCTGGATTTGCATATTTTGATTGGTTCCTCCACTTATCATCTGTCCCAGCAGGAAGAGCCTTTCTTGTCACCAGCCCCTGGAGAATGATTAAAATCCCACACTGTCATCCAGACCTTAATATGAGATTCCTAGAGGCAGAAACCTGACTTGCCCTAATTTTCCATAATTAACTCGTCAAGACACCTGGTGTGGCTGCTGCTCTCTTCAGGGACTCTCTGGCATTCCCCTAAACAACCCAGTGAGTCCCTGCTCTCCTTGTCTCATGGGGGAAGGGAGACTATGTTTATGGAAGACCTACTGTGAGCCCAGCTCTAAACTGGGTGTTTTATGAGTGTGAACACATTGCTTCTCTCAACAGCCCTGCTGCAGAAGATAGACTGATTTCCATGTTACAGATGAGCTGGTTGAGGTTCTGAGAAATAGTCACTTGCCCAAGGACACACAGTTGGAAAGTTCCAGAGCCCAGATTAATGGTTACTTGGTTACATAGGATCCCATACGTGGACAGACACCAAAGAGGTTGTGTCTTCAAGCCAATGCAGAATCCTTTCTCTGAGCAAGGCAGGCCTCCGCAGGTGATATGATTGGACCACGGTTGTCTTTCCTACTGCCTGTCACAGCCCCTGGAACCCCTCCATTAGTCATTCCTTTCAATGGGTATTTCTTTTTCCACCACCATTACCCTAAATTAGCACGCAGCAAGGAGACCTTGTTAAAATATAAATACTGTGGAGCTACAATTACTTAAAAACATTTGTTCTTGAACTTCCCTTAAGATCTTTTAAAACTGACTCTTAAGGAACAAGGCCTAGGAATCTGTATTTTGATATTTTCCTTCCTAGATAATTTTGATGTACAAGCCACTGACTACACACTGTATGGAAAAATACCCACATGGTTGTTGCTAAGTGAAAGAAAAACCTCATATTTATTGTATCAAGCATGACCCCATATTTCACAAAGAAAAGAGATCTCAAATGGGCATAGAAAAAAGCCTTAGAGAATATGTTGACAGTGGAAAGTTCCCACTCAGAGTGGGGCTATAGGACTGCATCAGGGTTATCTGTATTGCTTGAGCATTGTGCACTGAGCATGTGTTCCCTTGTAATCAGAAAAAGCAATAGGATCTGTTAATGCAAGTATCCCTGAAAGAGAGAGAGGGCATTAGCAGCTGGAGGGCAACATTGAATAGAGATTTCTGGCCAAGGCAGCTAGCTGAGAACAAAGCCTTGTGGGAAAACAGCTCAGGCACCAAGAAGAGCTATTGGGGGAAGTATGCAAATCCCAGCTGGGACAGGCAGCATATCTCCAGGTCTTTCTGTTTCCATAACCTGTCATCTTGATCTCTATGTTAGATCTCTGTGGCAGATTGCAATGATGGCCCCAATTCTTTATCTTTACCTGAGCCCTCATCCTTGACCATGTGACCACAGAACTCTCCTTCTCTTTCTCAACCAAGTGACTTACTTTGGTCAGTGGGATTTTAGCATACACATATTCAAATAACTTCAGGACCCTGTACCCATACCAAAGCTTGTAAATAATAGAAATAATTTACTGAACTATATATCGAGTATTCTGTTCAGTATTTTAGTTTGCACAAGACATGCAGTGGGAATTATTATTATGAAATGAAAAAGAACAAAAGATAGTTCTAGAAAAAAGCTGTAATGCAGGTAAAATAAAATCCATACTATATTAGAATAATGTCCATATTATAATAAAGAGCGTTCACAAATTAACAAGAAAAATGACAAATAACTCAATAAAAAATTGAGCAAAAGGATAAAAATTCATGGAAGAAATTTGATTGGCCAACAAATAAATATAGGAAAAGATGCTTAAATCCTCTTGAAGTTAGGGAAATGCAAATTTAAGCAACAATGAAATATCACTTAATGCTCATTGAACTGGCAAAAATTTTAAAAAGCTAAAACACCTCCTGCTGACAGAGATGAGGGGAAAGGAAGCTTTCATGAATGGCTGGTAGATAACTAGAAGCTGGCCCAAGAAGTTATCTGCTTCCCTGCTAACTAAGATAGCTAATATCAGAGTCATCATTCAAATCTGGGTGGGTCGAGTTCCAAAGCTTATGCCGTCAACCACTGAATAAATGAAAGGAACTTAGTGATCCAATCTAGAGGTTTTCAAGCCTTAAAAAAAAATTAATAATGTAGCAGAAGCCTTTCTTAAGAAAGCAGAGAACCCCTACACCATAAAAGAAACAGTGAAAGAGCTGTGCAATACTTGAAGCTGGGGGAGGGGCTTCCAGTTCCTGTTCTTATGCCCCTTGCTCATTACATAGCCAATGAATCTCTAGAACTTCATGGAGCAGAGTTTGAAAACAATTGGTCAAGCCTGACCCCATCATTTTACAGATAGGGGCAACTAAATGACCTAGAGAGCCAGAAATTGCTTGAGGTCACACAGCTCATCACGACAAAGCTAGAACTAGAAACTGGGTCTCTTTGCTAACAAAATAACACTCTTTCTGCTATGTGACTCTCAAAGTTCTTAACAATCCTGTCATAATCATCCTCATAGTTATTACTCACTGAGCATCTTCTAAGTATCTAACAATGCATACATCATTTACACTCCCCAAAACAACCACCACAAGGTAACTGAGGCTTAGAGAGGTTTCAGGATATATATATATATATATATATATATATATATATATATATATATATAGCCAATGTCACATAGCTAGAAAGCAGCAGAGACTTGATTTGAACTCAGGTCTATCTGAATTCAAAACCAGAGTACTTTCTATTGTATCAGATTGCCCCAGGTAAAGTAGCTGCTGGCTATAGAGAGTGTGGGGGAGGAGAGAGGAGTTTTAGCCTGGCATAGGTGGCTCTCAACGCCACCTGTCATGTTGTGTTCTTCTGGTAGGATCTTTACCATCTTCTCCTTCTTTGGGTATCAGCTCCCTACATCCTCAGCACCCAGAACTGCCCATGGTGGATGCACAGCATCTGTTATTTGTCAACTGCTCATTCTCAGAAGCCAGCTGTAAGTCACCTGTGGGGAAAGGAGGCTGGAGGCAGAGAGTCCTGGGTTCACAATCTAAATCAGGCATTTCCCAGCTGTGTGATCCTAGACAAGTTAATCCACTTCTCTGTGCCTCCTTGTTTTATAGAAAAATCAAGGTTCTACAATAATAGTACTGCATTGATTAAGATGTTTTGGGACGCAGATAACTGAGGAAATCTATTATCCTGCATTACAGAAATTTTGAGAGTAGAGTGGCCTTTGTGGTCAACAAGGAAGTAGTTCCACCTATTTTTCCACTCTGCCATTATCAGAGCTAGCTTCATCTTCTATCTTCTGGCATGTAGCAAAATGGCTGTCAAAAGTCACAGTTGTCACATCTGTACATACTCCAAGCCATGGAGAAGAGTATCCATTCCTTCCTATAGCTCCTTCTTAGTAATGGGAGAAAGTTTTTCAAAAGCCACTAATAGACTTTCCCTTACTTCTCATTGGGCAGAACTGAGTCACATGCCAACCCCTAAAACAATCATTGGCAAGGGAATAGTATTGCTGTGATTAGCTCAAACCAATCTTCTGTAGTGCAGTAACTGACGGGAAGCCAAAAACCTATCTTGAAAAAGATACATTTAATGAGGATCTGGTGTGGCCAGCACAGTGGAACTTCTACTTCTTTCAACTTTGAATCCACAGCCCCTAGGACACTGTTGATGCTCAGCAACTAGTGAGTGAATGTATGAATGAGTGAGTGAGTAAATGAGATAAAGAGTTTCTTTCCTCTCCTTACTTTCTGCTTCCCAAATCAACTATCTCTTGATGATCTCAATGCCCAAATGAAGCCACAAAAGATGATGTATCTGGAAAAAATTAGGAAATAATTTGGACTCTCTGGAAAATGCTACTGAAGAAATGAGTGGATCTGAGCCAGGCACAAGCTCTCTATGTACAAAATACTCATCAACTCATTGCTAGATTCCCCTGGGTTAGGGTGGACACCACATGACTGATGTCAATTTTGTTGTTGGTGATGTTGTTGTCGCTATTGTTTAAATGAACTGTTTCTGATATTGATAAGGTTTCAGAAGCTTGGTTTATCAATATGGTTAATAACAGCCATTGATGTCTAGAATAAATAGCCAACCTGATTTTGGCAGTAGAACAACTGAAAATTACAGCCAGAAGAAATTGAATGGGCAGTGTTAGGTACTGATCAACTGAAATTTCAGTAGTCAGTCTCCAACATGGGGCTGTTTTATTTTTTCCCTCACATTGGACCCATGGTAGGGGTGTAAAGGTGGCTGCCTTCACAGCCCAGAAGTAAATTAGGCTTTCTCTGGGAATTCATGCTGGAGGCTACCTATCAAAGCCCCGTTAGAATAAGATATATTGTCTTTGTGGCAATGTCAATCCCTAAGATCCTCTGTGACTGCAGACAACCGTAGGAAGAAGCTCAAACCTCAGTTTCTCTGTCAGTGAAATGAGAAATTTGGATGAACTGCTAAACCTTGAGAAATGGAGAACCAGTGTTGGGTAGATAATGGAATCACAGAGCCCACAGTCATGCTATGAGTTTGGACAATTGTGGTAGTAGTACAATTTACTCACAAATCTTTCTCCTTTCTCCATCCTTACAATAGTTCACTCTGGGTGAAGTTTACCTTTCTACTCTATTGCTATTGGGCAGACCAAATGACTTGCTTTGGTCAATGGGATACGTTGAAGTTAACTGCGGGTTGGTTCTGAGCTCAAGCCTTAAGTGGTGCCTATGTTTTCACTCATTCCTCTTGAAATTTCTGTTCCCTGCCTTTAGAAGGGAAAGTCCAGGGTGGGCAGTGGTCCCAAAATGAAAGACAAGGGGAGCAGGCTTAAACCCAACCTACAGAGCCACCTCCAATTGATTCATAGAACGGTGAGAAGAAAAATACATAAGTATTCTTGTAAATCACACAGACTGTTGACATTATTATTACAGCAAAAGCTGACTCACAAAGAAATTTAATCACTAATAATAATAATAAATAATAGTAAATAATAAATATTAGGTATTTACTATATGGCAAGCTATATTTGCCATCATAATGACCCTGTGACACAGAAATCATCATGCCCATTTTATAGATAAGAACATTGAGGCTCTGAGAAATTAGGGGGCTTGTCCAAGGTCACACAACAAGAAAGCTGCAGAGCTTAGATTTGAATAGCCCCAAAGTCTGAGATTTCCACATATTCTCTGCTTATCCAAGCGAATGACCAACAATGAAGCGTAGTTCTTTCAGGGCACAAGACCACTATTCTGTCATCTGAGCACATGTGAGAAAATAGGAGCCTTTTCTGCAATGCCCTCTCCAGAGACCCATTGGAGCTGATCCTAAATTTAAAACTCTATGGAAGGCCTGGAGTGGTCCAAGGTGGGTCATTGTCACCTGGACAGGTCTTGCTGCCTACTGCTGTGTGAGCATCCTTCAGGAGCAACTAGGAACAGACTCACTTCCTATTGCTGGTGCTGGCATTTGGTTCTTAGAAGCATTTATTGAGCACCTACCACCTCCCAGATAAAAATGGGATGGTATGAAAAACCTGAGGCTCTTTATAGTAAAGGGAAGGAAATACATTTTCTAAGACCTCAGCATCAAACTCTTCTCTGGTTTTGAACAAACCCTACTGTCATTTATGACTACCCTCCACTCCCTTCTACCCCTCACTCAACCTAGACTCAAGCACATGTAAATTGTTTTAATCCAAGCCTTTGCTTAACTTGTTCCTGCTGCCTGGGGCGCTCTT
>CM053510.1:88643281-88760850 GCA_028627145.1 Eidolon dupreanum | reverse complement strand
GGTTCCTCTTGGCTGAAGGAGAACACCATCCAGGCATTAAAAGTAATGTGTCGACAAATATGTGATGACACAAGAAGATGTTAATAATATATTTTTAGTGACTAAAAAGTAATTAAAGATTGTATATACAATAGGGGGATATTTTGGTTACATAAAATATAAATACTTCCATGTGTATAAACATGCAGCGAAAATTAGATAGAATGTCTCCAGGTAATAGGATTGTGCTTTAAAAACATTTCCTCTTTTTATTTATCTGTATTTTCTTAAGTTTCTACAGTCAATGTGTATTGCCTTTATAATAAAAGGGAGAAAAAGCAAGTATAACTGAAGAGGATGCAGGAATAGATCTGGGGACTATCTTCAGATGAATAAGAATTAATCATAGTGTTTATAGTGATAAATCACCACTCTCCCCAAGGATATTACCCCCCAGGGATCTGTACCCAGCCCGGCCTACAGAGAGCACCTTGCGCCTCTACCTGTCCTTCTAGCTGGGGACTAAGGGACATACCCTCTCCAATCCTGAGATGCCACATTTGCCTCTCTAAAAGTTTCTGTGACTTTCTCTGGTGTTCAGTGGAACTTTGGGAGTTCCACTTTTGAGAGTGAACATGGAAGGTGACTCCTCAACCTAGGCTCAAAATAGTTCATCAAGGCAGATTGAGAGTGAACATTCCAGGAACATCTCTAAGTCTCTCACCTTTACTCTCTGTACTTAGGGCCACCATGGTGACAATTTCCTCCAGCTCAAGACCTGGCATTAGCAGAGTATCTGACCTGAATGAGTAGAAGGTGGCATTGAATTCAATAAAGATACAGGGCAAGTATGAGAAAACACTATCTAGAACATCAAGTGAGACTGATGTGCTTGATATAGAAATGGGCTGCTGTGCTTCACATAAACTTTTCTCTTATGCTAGAGAATTTACTAGGCATTGCTTCATCCTTTCCCCTACCATCACCAAAGGCAAATAAGACAGAGATCTGTCCAAGTTCAGGAAGAGATGTAAGTCATGGGCACAGCTCACCTTAACACCAGGCAGACAATGAAACAACACAAAGCTGCAGCTCAGAAAACAGAGCCTTCGCTTCCAGCTGGGTTTGGAGCCCTAGGGAAAATCTAGGAACTTTGTGCAAAACGAGGTCCAGGAAACTGAACAAGAATAACCTACTATGAGGGAAAAAATACAGGGATGGAGAACAATAAGAAGCAATCCTGTGAATGTGAGGCTATTCTCTCATATCATTTTATTCCAGTTTTCAAAATAGAAATAACCATATCATTTTTATGACTAGAAAAGGATGTGATGTTCACTAAAAAAAATAGCTGTGTATATTCTAGTGCGGGGTTAAAGTGTAATTTACTCAATTAGTCTCATTAGTCGGGAATTTGGGTTATTTTCAAGCTTTCACTATTGTAACTGACCCTATAATGAATATATATACCTGCACTTGTCCAGTTTCTGCCTTAGGATGAATTCCTAGTAGTGAAATAATTAGATCAAAGAGTATGTACATTTCAAGGTTTTTTGATACATAAAGCATTATTTCAACCTGCATGGACCAATTTATACACTAAGACATGTGTCTGCAACAGCCTAATTATGTATTATCATTCTTTTTAATCTGCTTGTTCTATGGGACAATGCCATAGAACCTCATGAGCCACATGATATAAACTTGTCTGTCACCATTGTCCTTCATCTCCCTTCCTCCACTGAGCTCTAGGGCTCAGATCAAAACCTCCCAAATCACACACGTGCCACACCTGGAAATGTCCCTGGATTCTCTTTCAGTCTTTCCCAGTGATAACTTGAAAGCAGATGGCTTATCAGCTTAGCCTAAAAACAACATCTTCTTTGTCTTCCTCAAGTCAGGTACTGAAAACCTGAGCTGGAGATGAGGAGGTGTGAGTCATGATGGAGGGAAGACTTGGCCTTTGAGAAAATTTTATTTATGCCCTTGGTGTGTACAGGCATTTCTGCAACCATGTCTGTGTCTTCCCCTCACGTAGATTGCTTTGGGCCTCCAAGACGGACTTCTGTTATGAACGTCCCTGTCACTCTGGGCACGCACATCGCATCCAGCCATTTGTGAGCTGACACTCCATATTTTAGGGTGGCAGGACGGTAGGAAGGCCTGAGATCTTAAGAGAAGTGTCTTGCGGTAGTGTTTTAACAAAGAACATGTGTATGATTTCTAGTTCCAAGTGTCTCTATGCATTGAGTAAACCAGGCCCATTAAGGAGGAGAAGTGAAGCACAGAGAAGGGGAGACATATGCCTGAGGTCACACAGCAAATCACTCTACCTAAAAGCCTTATGCCCTTGAGTCCTCACTAGACCTCGTTGCACACATGCCCCCGCCCCCCGCCAACCCTCCACCATGGTGAACTCGTGGTTCTAAATTTCATACAAAGGGTTGTTTATGATTTTGCATTACCAAGCTTTTAAAAATACAGACAGTTCTAGTGGAAGTCTATGGGCCATAAAACTGTCATCCTCACAACTCAAACCTCTCGCACAGGAATGATGTAATCTGTTTCCAGAAAAGGTCCTGGTCCAGGCCATCACAGAGCAGTTACTCCCACATGGAGGCCCAGCTGGGGTAGGGAATATTCATGATGATTCTGTGCAGAGGAACTTCCCTTCGTCTGTGTCCTCCAGCACAGAAGGGTCTGATGTGTTTGAGGAGACCAGGAATTAGACAGCTGTGGCCAGTTTATCTCTTAAGTCTCCTCCCCAAGCAGAACTGCAAACAGCGCCCTTGACCACCCTCTGAGCCATTGCACACAGCCTTTATGCTGCTGGAAATGCTGTCCCCTGCTTTTGGCTTCAAGATCAGCTTAGGACTGTGGATACAAATCTCGTCTCTGAGGTTTTCTGACTCTGTGGCCAGGGCAAGTCATTTCACCTGTCTGACCATGTATTTCCTAATTGCTAAAATGGTATCAGTGATAGATCCAGCCTCACAGGGTTGTTATAATGTTTAAGCAAAATAATCCTTATGTGCTGAAGTTGAGGACATTTGGTTATAACAAAACCACTCAGATCAGCTGAAGCTAAGAATAAAGGAGGGTAAGAATTTACTTAAAATTGGAATAGACCCAATTTTAAACTTAGGGTGCAAAAAAGTCACATCACATTGACATTTCCAATTGATTGCTCATGGTTCCCTGCACTCCATACAGGAAATCTTACGTCTTCCTCTTAAAAGTCCTACTGTACCTCCACTTGTGCTGACCCTTCTGGAGTGGTTCATGGATCCTGGAGACGGGCCTATACAGGGGGTGACTTCCACAGCAAAGAGAGAAGACTGGGGTCCTCATGGGGCACCGCTGCCCCTGTGCTTTGCTAATACTAATACACAGCTGAGGTGGGGACGATTCTGACACGGCAGCAGTGCTGCAGGTCCAGACTCCTTACAAAGACAGCTTGCCTGATGTCAGAGAAGACTGCCCCACCCCAGGTACCAAGCTGAGCTCCCAAACTGCAGTGCTCAGCCTCAGGTTTTTCAGTCACATTCCACTTCCCAAGAATCTGGAGTAAGTTCCTGGGGATCAGGAGCCATGTGCATCACTGTGGGGCCAGCATCTAGAATAAGGGCCTGGCACATAGTAGCCATTTTATGTTGGATGAATGGATGGAAGGATGAATGGCTAGAAAGATGGATGCATGGGAAGATGGATACAAAGATGGACGCATGGAAGGATGGTGAGGTTGATGAAAGTAGTGGAAAGGAAGGAATAAAGAAGGGAAGGATAATAAAAGGGAGGAAGGGAGGAAAGAAGCAGGGAAGGAAGGAAGGAAGAAAGGAAGGGAAGAAGGGAGGGAGGGAGGGAGGGAGGGAGGGAAAGAGGGAAGAAGAAAGGAAGGAAGGAAGGAAGGAGTGGGGGAGGAAGGATGGGAGGGCAAATCATTACGTGAAATATCAGCCCCAAGTTATGGTTAAGAAAATTTTGTAAGTGAATGCCTTTGATAATTTAGCACTTTAAAATAGGTTGTATTATCCTTTTAAAATAGAAAAAGTAAATCAACATCTTAAAAATCACAGTATAGGAACTTTCTGACTGTATGGTTTACCATCTTCACGTTGCTTTATGTAATCATCACAATTACACATGTAAATATATTTATAAAAGACATGGTCTCTAACCACATGGATGTGATTTCTATTGATGCCTCTGGGAAAGAACTGGGTCAAAAGCCACCAGCAAGGGAATGAGAGTAAACATTTATTGAGGGTTCAGTAAACGTCAAGTTATTTTATTAAAATGTTACCCTGTCAGATCCTTTCAACTCTACAGTGAGGGTAACATCATGCCCATTTTTCAGTTGGGGGAACTCAGATGCAATGAAGTTACATGTCTTGCCTGAGGCCACACAGGTAGCAAATGGCAGAGTTGACTTTGAATTCAGCTTTGTTCAGACCCATACTCTGTGCTATTTCTGCTTCCTCATACAGCCTGCCTGGGAAGGGGTCTTTATGGAAGAGAAGGAGTGGGGTGACTATGCTTTAAGATTGTCCTTACCTGTGTTAACTCATTAATCTCACAGCAATCCTGTAAGGAAGGAACTTCCTTATTCCCATCTGGCAGGTGAGGAAACTGAGCTTTAGAGCAGAATGCCACTTCTGAGGATGTCAATCTAATCCTCGTGAAAGCTTTTCAAAGTCAACTGGATTTCATGGCAACATAGTCCCAGTGAAAGCAGACAATGGACTTTGGGCTTTGTGGACTTGCTCAGTGCCCTAAATTCCTTCATTACACTCTCCTTGAAGCCACAGCATTTTGACTCAGTTAAAATGCAAATCATACCTGGAAGGGATAACACAGAAAGCCATTATCAGCCTGGAATAAAGCCAGGCCACACATTCGTGTTCAAATTCTATTTTCAATACCTTTGGGTTTCTTTTTAATAACTTAAAAATGTTTTTTTTTTTTTTGCAGATAATTCATGTTATGTAGAAATTTAAGAAATTCAGAGAGGCAAAAAAAATGAATAAAGAAAAAAAGGAAATAATTACCTGAAATCTCTCTGAGGCAGCCGTTTCTTCCTGTTACATCTAGTAGCTGTACAGTAATTGTCCCCCTTATCGGAGTGGGATATGTTCCAAAACTCCCCATGGATGCCCAAAACCACAGCTAGTACTGAACACCATATATACTAAGGTTTTTCCTACACAGACATACCTGTGATAAAGTCTATAGCTTCTCTTTGGTCGTAACTTATACCCCAATTGTCGGTATCACTACTTTTGTGCTTTGGGGTCATTATTAAGTAGAATAAAGCTTACTTGAATACAAACACTGGGATACTGCACCAGTCAATCTGGTAACCAAGATGGCTACAATGTGACTAATGGGTAAGTATGCACAGTATGCTGCTAAAATATACTGGACAAAGGGAGGATTCACGTCCCAGGTGAGACGTGAGCAGAGTAGCACAATATTTCAGCATGCTACTCAGAACAGCACACAATTTAAAACTTATCAGTTGTTTATTTCTGGAATTTTCCATTTAATGTTTTTGGATCACAGTTGACTACAGGTAGTGAACTACGGAAAGCAAAACCGTGGTTAAAGGGGAACCATAGTACTCAAATTTTGCTCTGGAAAAACATGCATGTCCCGCTCTTTATCTAACTAATTAGGGGCTGACTCTATCCCCAGGTTGTGGGCAGGGAGGAACATGGGATGCAGAAATGGCCAATCAGAGCATCCCAGCCCTGGCCCCAGTGATTGTTTCATGGAAGGGAACATAACCTAGCCCAGCCATTTAGAGCTCTACCCAGACCTTTTTCTGGAATCCCTGGGAAAGAGCTCTTCTTTTCCTTGTCCTAAGCTACATAGAGGCTGGGAACAGAGAGTGGCCATTCTTGCCCCAGTTGGTGGAGAACTTGCCTGAAAATGAAGCCAACTTCACAGAGGAAGAGAGAGCTGAGGAATGTGGAAAAATAGATTTCTGATAGCATCTGAGCACCTGGATCCAACTATATCCGCAGCCTGTTCTTTAACATACTTTTTAGTTATTAAATCAAACCATATACAATTGCCAGTATTTGACAATTTTTGAGCTGAAAATTTTATATCACTCAACTTAAGAGATAAGACAAATTCCTTTTCCTACTTAAATAAGTTTAAATTGAATTTCTGACTCTTACAACTGAAAGAGTCCTGTCTAATACACTCATCATCCAAAGAAAATCAACATTCACATTTTCATATGTCTCCTCTTATACTTATTTATGTATGTGTACATGTTTATATAATATAGTAATATAACATAATATAATAAATTTATGACATTTTAACTTAACTTATTGTCTGTGTAATTTGTTGTCTAATATCTATCTGCCTTCCCGTGAGGACTGAATGTTTTAGTTACTCTGGCCGAACAAAGTTTCAAGACCATAGTAGGTGCTCAATAATTAATATCTGTTGACTATATCAATATGTGTGTACTAAAAAACAGAATCCAGTATGAAAAAATGATTTAGGAAAAAGTCAATCTGCAACCAGGGACATAGCCACTCTATGAGTGAGATACACTGTCCCATTAGTGGAGGCCCCAATGCACAGCAAACAATGAAAACCAAGCACTGGCATTAAAATATAAATGGGAAGCTAGCTAAGCCTGGCAGGTTAGATAGAAAACTGGCACTTGTTAATAAAAATGTGTTGCTTAATCCATCAGCCTTTTAAAAATGTTGGCAGGAAGCTAGGGTGGGGTTGAGTACAGAAAAGATTTCCAACAGAAAATCTTTTCCAAGAAGATTCATGGTTTGAAACCCACAGAAAGAGATTCAGCAGAGGGTATTTTATGAATTTCTGAGTGCTCATTGCTCAGACCACAAGCCTGTGACTCATTATCGCCTCCTTAAGGTGGTACAGCAAAATGCAGGAGCAGAAATGAGAGGCAATCAGTCAATCATGTCACTACCATTATAATAGACTGACTAATTATCAGAACATGGAAGTATGTTCTGTGCTTGTTCCTGCCACCGCCACCATCATCAATAGCCACATCTACAACAGTTAAGAGTGGCTGGGGGGGTATTGCCAGGTAAGGCGTTGAGAGGTTCTCATACATTATCTCATTATCTTTATAACACCCTATGAGACAGGTACAATTAGACATCCATTTTACAGATGAGGAAGCTGAGGTTCGGAGAGGTGAAACCACTTACTCAAGGGCATGTAGCTGGTAAGTAGCAAAGCTAGGACTTGAACCTAAGGCCTTACAAATCTTTATGCTCTGTTGATTTTTGAATCTAGGTGGTCTAATTGAGTTTCTTTATTGTACAAGTGAGGATGATGAGGTTCTGAGTAGCCTCCGTAGTTCTGAAGTGCAAGACGTTGCCAAATAACTATTAAGACCTTTATATGGTTACAGCTAAATATTGAACTTTTGACTTTTCAGAAATGATCCTAAGCAGAAGATAGTGAGGGTCCTGATGCAGTGGGACTCAGATGGGGTCCATCAGAAGACACTTAGTAACATTTGCATCACATGATGGTATTGAATGGGGAGACAGCTGGGGGCAGTGCACTACAGAGAAATTCCACTCGCGCCCATGTGGACACTAGACACCATACTGTTGTGGTAGCAGCAAGCTGAGGCCCTCTAGTGTCTGCCCCTAAATAAACAGATCAGTAAAATATGGTGGACTCACTAGGGTATTATGGTGCAGTCCTAGATGTAGGCATGACAGCATGGGTGGGTCTTAAAGTCACAGGGCCAGGAAGAGAACAATAAACAGGATGAAACCCACAGCACAACACCATTTAGGTAAATGAAAAACACATGTGCACTTGTTTTCCAGGTACAAATAAAAAGGCATCAAACAGATTAGACTGGCTGCCTGTGGGGTGTGTGGGATGAGAGGGTGACAGTGGGGCATGATGATCAACGGGAATGAATGAATGACAAATGGCAGATGCTTGTAGACAGTAATGTAAATGTGCCATAAGCCAAGGAATAGTAATACCTCAAACCTCAGCACTCTAGATTCAAAAATTAAACACAACCCCAAATAAAAATTATTCTGCTAGGCTCACAAGGAAAAACAAATTCATAACAAAAGAAATCCAGCCTTTTTGAAACACCTACTGTGTGTCAGGCACTGTGCCATGGGTGTGTTATCTCATTTGCTTTTCAACAGAATATGGGAGGGAAGTATTGTTTGTTTTATAGATGGAGAAAGTAGAGCTGAGAGGTGAGGCAACTTGTGTGGGGCTAGTTGCTAGAAGAGCATAGTTCTCACCCAAGTTGTCCCAACCCAAAGCTTTCAGATGGCTCTGGGGTGTCCACACTCTGCAAGGTCTATTTTCCAAGGAGTAGAAAGACATCATTAGATGATATTAAGAGAAAAATTATGACAATTTTATAGGATGGCCCATTCTTTTAAAAAATATGTGTCATGTGTGTTGTGTGACTGCATAATAAATAGGCTGGAAGGATCTGTGGCAAGGTGCTCACAGTGTGTTCCTGAAAGCAGGGGTGAGTCTGTGCCGGTCAGCCCTGTGTAGGGCACACCCAGTGGGGCTGACCCACAGGAGGGTTCAATGACATCCACATCAGTGAATCTCCGAATGGTGAAGTGCATGTTTTTCTCTACACCTTTATGTATCACCTGCATGTTTTTAGAAGGCCACAAGTAGCTTTTATAGTCAAAAAGGAACAATAAAGCATTTTATTTTTGGCTTGGAAGGAAAACGTTTATTTACCAAGAATGAGCAGAGGGACTCTGAGGCCAGCCCTTTTCTGAGATGCTAGTTTCCCGAGGCAACAACTGCATATCTGTTTTCAGCACCTGCTCAGAACAGTTCAGGACAGAGGGCTGCAGAGGAACAGGTGACTGTGGGAAGGAGGGGTCTTGGTTAGAGCAGAACCTTGGTGCCTGACTCCAGACCAGCGTGTGATGCTGAGCATGTTCTTTGACCTTGCTGAGCCTCTGATCTCCACCTGTAAAATGGGCACAATACCAGCCATGGCACCAAGATTCAATGGGAGAATGCATGGGAAGAGCTCAGCCCCAAGCTCAACACAGAACAGAAGCTCAAGATGTGATAATCTTGTTACTGGAGCCAGGGAAGCACCTCAGCTGGCGGGAACAGCAGGGATGTAGGGCTCTTGTTTTCAGATTTCTACTTTTAAGGAATCACAACTGGGGTGGCTGTTTCCTTGTCCTTCCTCAGCCTCCAGAGGTGTGACAGGTGAGCCTTAAATCCTGGATTAGAAAGGCAATAAAGGATCATTTGAGCCAATTTTGTCAGTGGAGCACTCTGTGCACTGAGGAAAAATGAGGAATTACAGCACAGCCATGACCTTCACCCCAGACCGGAGTGATTAGAAATAAAGAAAAGGGATTCCAGATGCAGAAAGAGGAGGAATTAGTTACTTGATTACGGGAGCCAGCTCCACCCAGAGCAAAGCCCTGGAAATAAACAGCCTCCCCCCCCCCCATCTCTGAGGTTCTGGCAGAAGTATAGACCCTGGGTACAGACACACACATCCCAGCTCAGGTGCCTCTATTTATAATTTCTTTCACTTAAATCATATCAGAAATGACACACTAGATTGCCCAACTACAATTTACCATTTCTTTTGTTCTTGCCTTTAAAATAATAAAAATAACTATAACATACTGAGTGATCACTATGTGCCAGGCACTGTGCTAACATCTTTATAGGAATTAATCCTCCCAACATCAGGTGTCAGTTAGGATTCAGATGAGAAACAAAATAACCGTGGCTTAAGGAAAAAAGAAATTTATTTTTCTCTCATGTTAAATGAGTCCAGAGACAGTTGACACATGCCAATGACTAGAGTTCCTTCTTTCCTGAGCCCCTGTCATCCTCTGTATGTGGCTTTCTCCTTGTAGTCCAACATAGCTGCTTGAGCTTCTGCATCACAAGCACATTCCAGCCAATAGGCAGAGGAAGGGACAAAGAAAGGCTCCTTCCTCTCCTTTAGGGTTGTTCCAGGCATTTGCTCATGACGTTTATGCTTACTCGTCAGAGAACTCACATGACTACCTTTAACAGCAGGAAGTGATAGGATATGAAGTTTTTACTCCAGGTGATCAGCCATCCAACTATGAGTTAGGGAAGGAAACAGGAGAATGGCTACTGGGTGGAGGCGGGACACTTGTGGTCTTGGCCACAGAATTAATAATAATTCTGATTTTCAGATGTGTAACTGAGGCTCGGGGAGAGCCCTTGACTTTGTCAAAGGTCATTCAGATAGTATGAGGCAGAGCCAGAGTTGAATCAATGTCTGTCTGACTCTGAGCCACTGAGACTTTTGAAATCTACATAAAATGATATAGATGGAAAGTTCCACAAACAAGAGAAACCCACAGAGACACACCTTCAAAATCACCAGCTTCAGGGCTTAGATTTTATATGCAGAGTTTCAAACCAGAGCCATTTCGACAACTGAAACCAAATCCCCAGGAAACAGTTGTTTCTAGTGGCAACTGTGACAGAGTCTTAATCATAACAGCCTAAAAGAATGCTGCATCTGCAAGGATTCGGGGAACGGGCTGTGAGTTCCATCTAGCATGTCTTTTCCTGGTCAAGTTAAACCAGGCAAGAAGTTTGTTATGTCAGTCATAGGACCATACCTGGAGGTCCTTCTTCAAGGTGGTGGCAGGGGTGTTTCATGGGGGCCATTTGTCTTCTGCCTCTCTGGCTAGGAGGATGTAAATAATCATGGTTATTTGAATTGCGGGGAGAAAGTGAGATCTCATTGAGGAGTTGGCGAGGAAGGACACCTCCAAGGTGACTCATCTCCCGTTCAGTGCTGACACACTGAGTCCAGTACACCCCAACTGTGGAATCAAGTCCTTGTCTCTCTTTCTCCTCCTCCACCACTGGTGCAAATCCCCTCACCCCCAACAAGAGAGGAAATGCAAATATCAACAGTCATAGCTAAGCCACTTGACATGCGAATACCTGACTTCTCTAATGCCTCCACCACAGAGGGACACATTTCATCCTCAGTTTACAGCAGAGAAAATGGAGGCTTAATGACATAAAGCAAAATGGTACAGCCATGTTGACAATGTCTGTTAGTTTCTAGTAAAGAAATACATACTCTTACCATAGGCCCTACTAATTCTACTTGAACGTATTTACCCAAGAGAAATGAAATGAAAAATAGACTTGGACAGGAAACAACCCAAATGTTCACAAACAAGAGACTGGATTAAAAAAATAATTGTCTCCATACAACAGAATACTACTCAGGAATAAACTGGAATGAACCACTGATATATGCAACGGCATGGATGAATCTCACAGAAATTCTGCCGAGTGGCTAGTGAGCCCTG
The DNA here is from genome assembly GCA_028627145.1 of Eidolon dupreanum. Lineage (NCBI taxonomy): Eukaryota > Metazoa > Chordata > Mammalia > Chiroptera > Pteropodidae > Eidolon > Eidolon dupreanum. The sequence continues at coordinate 88,749,511 of CM053510.1, read as the reverse complement.
AAATGGTCATGTCTGAATTGAGAAGCGCTGTGAGAGTAAAACACACACCAGATCTTGAAGACTTCATTTGAAAAATATTATAATTTTTCATATTAATTATATGTCGACATGATAATATTTAGATGTGCTGGGTTAGAGATGATTAAAATTAATTAAACTAGTTCCTTTTTTCTAGTGTGGCTACTAAAAATTTTAAAATTCTATATGAGGCGTGCTTTACATTTCTAGCAGGCAGCTCTGCGCTAACCATTCCGCTACCTTTCTCCTACTGTTTGTAGTGAATTGTTCCACTTGTCTCTCTAAACATGTTCTTTTGATGTCGCTGCACTGAACTTCAGTCCACATGCTGATGAGGTGACCCCTTGTTCCTCACTCCTCAGTGAGTGTGTGTGTGTGTGGGTGTTACTGCACACATGCACGCATATGCATACACGCACGTGTCCTTTTCAAAGACATTTCCTTCTGGGCTCCCTCCTTATCATTTTTAGCATCACACCAGTTCACCGAGGGTGGGACGAGGCAGGGGCGCCCATACAAGCACAAAATCACAGCCCACCATCCATCTCCTGCTGGCTGTTCCATCTGATGGCCCACGGACCCTGCAGTTCCAGGTTCTGGCCCCTGGCAAGGTTATTGAAGCTGAGATAGGCTGTCCTTTCTCTCCTAGGGAAAATAAAAATATTCTAATTAAAGCCAGGAAGGCCCTGGGAACAATAGCGCTGGCGCCGGGCTGATGGATGTAATTCAATTTGGAGCATGAAGAGCAGGACTCCGGACTCTTGCTGTTACCAAGTTGTTTGGAGGGCAAGAATAATCCAAATGCAAATTTAATGAATGCAGGCTGGCCCAAGTGCAGGTGGATGTGGGACCTACAGATGGAGGATGGAATTAATTCTGGTCCATCCACAGGCAGGAAACAGGTGAGGTCATAGGATTTGGGGGTCCGGATATCTCTGGCTGCTCCAAATCTCGGTTTCCATATCTGGAAACGGGGCGGGGGCATCATTTTAGTGACCACCTCCTAGTTCCTCATGAAGACTGAATGAGGCAATGCAGGTAAGTGCTTGACTCAGGGCCTGGCACAAGGTAAGCACTCAATTAAATGAGAGCTGTTCTCTTTTATTCCCCTCCCCCCACGGTGACATTGAACATCACCAATTCTCATGTTCTCAGCAGATGCCTGGCATTGCAGAGAGATCCCTGATTCTGGGGGTGGCACCCTTGGCAGGCAATGAGGAGAGTAGTGGGACAGGGTTCCTATGGTCACAGCTGACCTGTGGTCATAGCTAAAATAGTCAATACAATTAAGTGGGAGAAATATTATTATCCTAACAGCTGACTACTGAAATCTCAGGGTGGGGAATGGAAGGGAGGATACAAGAGCCTAGATGACAGATCTCCTAAAGGTTTTAGAGAAATATCTGAAGTGGCTTTGTACTAGAAAACAAGAATAATCTTTTATCTCCCAGGGCGAAGGGCAAGAAAGGAAGATTAGAAAAGCTTAAACAGAGGACAGGAAGAGAAGAACCAGCAAGATGGAGAAATGCTAGAGCTTGGTGAGGAACAAGGGTGTTGAAACACCTCGTCACCACCACCAACCCCAGAAAGTGTTGATGGAGGGACATTTTAAAAACCATGGCATCTAATGACACATTTTAAAATTGTTCACATTAAAGCAATGTTAACCTCTGCCGTCTTCCACTTCTACTCCTGAAATCTGCAGAAAATTCTACTATCCTCAAAAATAATTTGTACAGTTGGACTTCTTTCTACTTATTTTATTTTATTTTGTTTTTAAATGGGACCCAAGCAGGAAGCTGAGTTTCACGTCTGGAGTGGTAAGGGGCCACACAGTATGGAAGCAAGAACCATGGAAACACGAATCCTGAAAAATGGCAGAAATTTTGAAAAGGGCTCTGAACTTCTCAGGCCACTGATGAATTAGCATTATGTTAAGACTTCTTCCCATTTAAACTCCTGCAAAGGCAGGATCTTCCTGCAAAATCTTCCTAAAAGGCAGACAGTTTAGATAAGGGATCCTTCCTTTCTGCCTAGTTCTGTAACATTTTTTTTTTTTTTACATTTCCTTGTTTATTTTTTTTCTATTTTTTGGACAGAAAGGTCCCTGCAAGGCCCCTTCCCAGGCTGGGAGGGGACCAAAATGCCATCATCGTAGTAGGGACTGGAACATCTACAAGTATTGAGGGAAATACATAGGCCTAGTGTTAGTTACAAGGAAAAAGAACACCTTCCATGACAGATCCTTGAGGTTTCTGTGTCTGCCTTAAAAAAGCAGATTGAGTCTAGCTTAAAAGTAAGGGGAGGGTAAATTGGAAAATTCCTGGAAACTCACAGAATTGAACAGCAGGCCACAGAAAGGTCAGTAATCAGGGCAGAGCCAGGGACCTCAGCAGCAGGAAAAATGGGTTACCTCAAAGGCCAAATAAATTAATTATTTTTGTCCCTGTGATGTCCACTTAATATTCAAATCCCCAAGAAAGAGACTCTGACTGACCTAGCTTGGGTTACACGATCACCCCAACAGTCAAAAGGATGGGGCTTTGTGTGTGGCGGCCCCAGTGACATGACAAGGAAGAAAGGACAGACAGTTCCTCCTAAAGAAAGGGGATGTTGTTGTTCCCAAAACAGGAGAAGGGATCCTGGGCACCTGGGCACATGTAAGTGCACACGCACATGCACACGCACATGCACATGCACACGCACATAGAGATGCCCGTTATATTCCACCCCTTGGCTGCCCAGCATCACTCTTTTCCCCATACCTACAAATATAAAAACTGACTCACATTATGTAATGAAATTATTCCACATAGAACCACAAATACACACACCCCTCCTCAATGAGAAGAGGGCTAATGAAACAGCCTATTTATCTGAAAATATCACTTTCAGGAATTAGGCTAATATTTTCAGAAAGCTGTGAGAATGTCAGATAGTGAGGTGAGTCGGAGAAAGTTAGAAGCTAACCTATTCTCAAAGTAGAATAGCCTTCCCTCTCAGCAAATAGGAAGACTCTAGCTCCAGGTGCCTTGGAAGACACTATCATGGGGCACTTGGAGGTCACTGGTTGAAGGAGGCATTTTATTTGAGTGTACACATTCCCACTTACCCATATTTCCTGATGTGCTTGAGGCCCCAAATTAAGCAAGTGAGTAAGGGCAAGTATAGAGCAGTAGTAATGACTATAGGTTGAATCAGGTTCAGATTCTAGCCTTTTACTCCCTACTGGTTACACAGCTTCCGTAAGGGTTTTACCAATAGGAGTCTCGGCTTCCTCAGCTGAGAAATGGGTTAAAGTCTACTTCATACTGCTGTTCGGAAGAGTCAAGGACAAATGCATATAACGCACTTAGAACAGCACTTGGTACATGGTGAAGGCTCCACACATATTAACCACGATTACTCTCCCTTTCCGACAGGTGAGGAGACTGAGACTCAGGGAGGAAGATGTGATTCGTCCAGGACAGCACAAGGGTTTATCAAATTTCGTGAAAACATATGAGAGAAAGAAAGAACTAGACCAGTGTCATTCAACAGCAATATACTGAGGGTCACATATATAACTTTAGATTTTCTTGTGGCCACATTTTTTAAAAGAAGTAAAAAAAGAAAAACAGGTGAAATTAATTTTAATATATTTTATTGAACCCACTGTATCTAAAATATCATCATTTCAACATGTGATCCATGTAAAATATTATTGAGATATTCTCCATTTATTTTTTTCTACTAGCCACATTTTTAAAAAAATTAAAAGAAACAGAAGAGATTAATTAATAATATATATTATTTAACCCAATAATATAAGATATTATTTCAACGTGCAATCAATATGAGAAGCATTAATGAGATACTTTCTATTCCTTTCATCATACTAAGTCTTGGACATCTGCTGTGTCTTTTGACACTTACGGTACACCTAAATTTGGATTTCAAGTGCTCAATAGCCACATGTGGCTGCCATAGTGGACAGGTCGGTGGTAGACTGTGTGCATTCCATTAATCCTCCTGGTACCCCTGGGAGGTATTAATAATCCCATTTTTTAGATGAAGAAATGGTTCTTGCAAGATTAAGTGACTTGCCCAAGGTCACACAGTTAGAAAGAGCAGAGTCGAGTTTGGGGTCTGTTCTGATATAGCCCCGCTGAGACCCTGGTCCTTCCACTTCCTCTGGAGCCCCAACTCCCATCTCAGATTTGCCCACCTCCTAAGCCATTGATTACTGCCATGATTTATGGCTCTCCTGCCAGGGAGCCCTGGAGACATAATTAATTTGTTTCTGCCAGTGGAGGCCTGCCTGGACACCCTCACCTCCCTGCACGCCTCTGCTCCCAGCCCAGACAGTCGATCGATTCCCAGCTCATCAATGGTGCCGAGAAATAACCTACGACTGCGGTTAGATTCGCTTAATCAGGCACTTGCTCAGAGCAGCCCATCTGACAATTTTATTGGGCCAGGAGTATCATATTTCAGTGTCTATTTCCACCCTGGATTCTCATTCTTGTATCAGCTGGGGTGGATGTTGGATCTGCTGCTTTATGTATTACAGCAGGGCCCATACTCCTTCTCAGTAAGATTGGAGTGTAACTGATTATCTGACCTGGAAGGGGTCACCTGTCAACCAATCTGCATTTATTGAGCTCGGTCTGTGAGCTCAGCTGTCAGTGAGATAGTGTTATTGATAATAATGCCAGTAATTATAACGACAATAGTAAAATAAAAATATTTATTTAGCCCTTACCATGTTCTGGGTACTGTTCTAGCTTTTTGCACATATACAAACAATACTGCAGAGCAGATGCTATTATTTTTTTCACTTTACAGGAGAAGAAACTGAGGCTCGGGAAGGTGAAGGGACTTTCCCAAGAACACCATTGGAGAGCGATAAATTTGAGAACTAGTCCCAAGCAGTCTGGCTGCCCTCGAGAGCTCACTGTCTTATTGAATAAGCAAGATACATACTCAAGAAAATTGTGATGAATAATAGAAGGGAGAAGACAATAAGAGATACTGTTTCTGGACTAACAATAATAATAATATGGTAGCAAATACTTATTGGAAAACTTACCAGCCCCTTTTCTAAGAAATTCACATACCATGCCTCACTAAATTGCTACCAAACCATAGAAGTAGGTGCTATTATCATCTCATTTTACAGATGAAGAAATAGGCTTCGAGTGGTAAAATGGCTTCGTCAAGGTCATGACAATGTAATCCCCGTGAATGGATGAATGAGCCTACCTTGATGTTTACCTGTATATTTGATTTATTGCTGATTTCCTGCATTGTTCACATGAGGGACCATAAGGGGAGGGTGATGTCCCCAAAGAGACATCTGAGCTGCATAGAACTGACATTGAACTGGGCATTTCTAACTGCCACAGCTTGAGAAGTTATGAAATTTTATGTGTTTTCAGATGAGAGGATGCATGAGTTTCACTGCATTCTGAAAAAATTTATGACGCACTGCTCTAACGGGTTGTTTGGAGGGGGAAGAGGGATTCACCATTCAACGAAAGCATTAAATGAAGCAGTGCAAAGGATGCAGGATCTGGATCTAGACCTGGATTTAAATCCTGGCACTGTCACCAAATAGCAATGTGAACTTGGGCGAGTTAGTTACCATGCCTAAGCCAGGCTTGCTCATCTTTCAAGATGGGGTCAAAATAGTACCTAGTTCATAAGTGTGGGTTGTTGTAGGGATGTGTTATGGACTGAATGTATCCCCACTCCTCCCGCCTCCCATTCATCTGTTGAAACTCTACCTCTCAATGCAACAGTAGTTGGAGATGGAGGCCTTTGGGAGGTAATTAATTGAGTCATACAAATGGAACCATGGTGAGAATAGTGCTCCTATAAGAAGAGACACGAGAGAGTTTGCTTCTTCTCTCTTTATACCCTGTGGAGATACAGCAAGAAGGAGGCCATCCACAATACAGTAAGTGGGCCCTTGCCAGACTCCAAACCTTCCAGTAACATGACCTGGACCTCTCAGTCCCTAGGACTGTGAGAAATACACCCAGTCTATGGTATTTACTATATCAGCCTAAGCTAAGACAAGATGGAATGAGACAATATGTATAAAGTTCTTAGAAGAATGCTTGGCTCATGGTAGGTCCTCGATAAGTGGTAGCTGCTATAAAGTGGGTTTTTTGCACTCCCTCACCTCTCTGTTCCCAAACCCAAACTGGGATTTCTCTAAATTGTAAAATTAAACACCACCTATGCCTACTTACTCTTCACTGTTGGCTCATGCACTGCTCTTTGCAAGTGTTATTTCTGACAAAGCCAGTTCAGAGCCAATGGGACTTCCAAAGATACTTCTGATCTCGCGTCAAGTATCCATTCTCTAGAATAGCTTAGAACTCTTCATCTCACTGGCCACCTGTCCTTGACTGACATTTCCCCCACGCTTCTTATCCCTCTTTCCCCCCATCTACAGCCAAATAGGAATGATGAGTACCCAAAATGGAATGCTGGGGATTACTTGGAAAATTTAGGCTAAGATCCCAACCTTAAACACCTGCCGTCATGAGACTTGTAACAGCCATTCATTTCCTATACTAAGCACTTCCCACACATCTGCTCTTTTACATTCTCACAGCTCAGAATGTTGCAACTCTTGTCAGATGGAACAGGCTAGAATGGAAGGATCGAATCTCCATCTCATTGCCAGGCTTTGGCACTGAGGAAAACTCAATTGGACATAGGGTCTGTAGCAGAAGCTATTAGTGCCCTACCTACATTCTCAGACACTTTATCATTTTCGTGCACAGTGTCTGCCCATGTGCTTTAATGCTCAGCCAGCACCTACATCTCTTTGTGGCAGGGCTACCCTCAGGCTTTCAGTGCCTGCTGTCTGCCTAGAGAAGGCAAAGTGCCCGGGTATTCACATCCCCAAAGACAGCCCTTTACTAACGCCTTATGGGTACAGGGAGAGGGAGAAACAAGTTATTTGGCTTCTGTGCCCCCAACCTAGAAAACTTTGATATGTGACCATCACTGTCCCCAGTGCCCTACAGGACTGACTGAAGGTTACTTTCATGGAACTTTACTTGGCCCCTTTCCTTGGGAGTCACACTTGCCCGTTCCTTGATCAGACTTTCTTGAGGCTACTTTCTTATAAGTCACTTTTACATAAATCTCATCTTAGGAATTCAAAGTAAAACAGCTCAAAATAAAACTGAGTTTAGTTACAGGGAAAAAATTAAGTTATACTTTTATGCTTGCCTGAATTTACAGACTGAAATGTATAAGACTACACTTATTAATGCATACCATCATAAAATCTAGTTCTACACATTTCCCTGAATGATCTCATTAAATCTATGGGTCAGAAACCACTGTTATGCCCATTTTACAGATTTTTAGAGAGGTTCAGTACCTCCCAGTTCAAAGGCTACAAGCAAAGTCAGAGCCCTGTCTAAACCACCTGGTTCTGGCCAAAGTCCCAGCTCTGAGCAGAAGCACTGAGGGAAGTCAGAAACACAGTTGCTGAGCTGGGGCTCCTTGAGCTTTTCCTACACAGGTGGTTCTGGGCCAGGAGGAGTGAGAGGAGCAGACCTCACTTTCAGCCTTTGTAAAAGCAGAATGCGCAGAGCAGAGGCTCAGGGTAAAGGCCTTGAGGAAGTTTAAAATCCCTGCTTAGCACATGCTTCCTATGTGGCCTCAGGCACGTCCTGTCACCCACCTCTGAGTTTTAGTTTTTTTACTTGCAAAATGGAGTTAATAACTATTAGAAATGTAGACCCCCTGGCTAGTGATTCAAGCACCTAAACGTGGGTTCCTGACATCTGTGGTCTTAAAAAGCCCCTGCCAAAGTGTGAGGATGACAGTAATTTACTTCGAAATGTATCAGAAAAATAAGAAGTATAGGTTGATTGATGAAGTGATAAAACAACAAAAAAACGTTAATGGTAGAATCTTTGCAATTGATAAAATTCTTTCCGACTTTGCTATAGGTTTGAAACTTTTCATAATAAAATGTTGGAGAGGAAATCTCCCAAGGAGTGATTCTTTTCTGATGCAAATGATCCTCCTCTGTTTCTTTATGAGTCACTTTGATGCCCAAAGGAAGAGAGAGGAAAGGCAGGAGAAGGCAAAGGCCCTGAGTACTTATCTTTCCAAGATCCCCTATCTTGGGCATTTCAGTCTTCAATTTGCGTTTTCTTTTTGTTTGAGAGTGAGAGAGCATGTACCCAACAAGGTTTTCAGCTGCAGAGGAATACTGGTTTTGATAGTAAGATAGTAAGAGCAAGGCTATAGGTACCTGGTGAGGGACAGAGATGGATGTCATTGGGTGCAAGATGTACCTCGCAGTTACCAGATGTGACTTCACTGTGGGGCCCACGATAGCTCAGTGCTTTGGAAATCACTTCCATTTATCACCCTTTATGCTTCTGATTCATCTTGCAGGCAAGACAAGTCGTTTTACGCTGAAGCAAGAAGGATTCCTTTTATAGCCCTCTGAATCAGTGGGCTGTTTATTCTCTCTCCCCAAAGGCTTCTGTCAGTTTGTGCTGGATCCATCCAGGTTCATCCTAAAGTGCTTCCCTCCAGCAGACAAAGCCACAAGCAGCTACAAACCTCATCTGTAATTCACCAAGGCCCAGAGAGACGACCACACTATAGTCAAAACAACAGGGGTCATGGTTAACAAGGTACCTTTTCATCAGAGGTACCAGGACATGACAAGAGGACACCGGGCATCAGTTTAGGGCTGAAGGATAGAGAACCAGCATCTATTTTGAAGTTTACTCGTTTCCTTTTTATGATATAAAAATTAACTCGACTTCTTCGTGACAATTCAATGCCCAGCACACAAAACCCAGTCACTATCTTTAGCATAGACCCTTACCCATAATAAATACTCAGTAAATTTTTGAATGAATAAATGAATAGAAAATATTAAAAATACATTTGCCTTCATGAATTAATAATATAATATTTGACATCATTTGTTAAATAAATTGTGTGCCGAATTATGGTAGATTGCAAATAGCTCCAATTATTTCTCTCCCTAAATCCACACTCCTTGACAATGCGGCATTGCATCTCCTTCTGTCAAGGAATAGAGTCTATTTTCCTGTCCCTGAATCTTGATTATCCTTGTGACTTGTTTTGGTCAACAAGATGTGGAGAAGTGATTGAGTGGCAGTACCAGTCTTAAGCCCCAAAACACCTTGTGCATATTCTCTCACTATCTTGAAACCTTGTCACTAGGCAGCTGGAGGATAAGATTTTAAGCAGAACAGAGAAAAGGTGGTCTATCTGGGGCCATCCTAGATCAGCCAGCTGCCAGCTAACCCAATCCAATTTAGCATATGACTAAAATGACATGAGGAAGTTGAGATCAGTTAAGACTAGAACCGCTCAAGTGATCCTAGCTAATAGTGTGAGCTAAATTATTGTTCTAAGATACCAGATATTAGTTTTTTTTTTTCACAGCAAAAACTGACTGATACACAAGCACTGTGTTACCCACGTATTATCATTAAACACTTTCAACAATCCCCCAAAGTATCTGTGTTGGATACAATTATTGCTCTTCCAAAATGTGTTCTTTCCTTATCCCAAAGCAAGAGTGTTTTAGCTAAGACATAACCACCTAGCTATTGACTAAATTTCTCAGCAATTCTTGCAGTTATGTGTGGCAACATGAGTGAGTTCTTGCCAAGAATTAAAAGAGTGAAAATAATGTTGCAACTTTTGCCTCAATTGCTTAAGACAAAATATCTAGCCTTGGAATTCTACTATATGCCCCTTCCTGCTGACTAGCTGGGTTAACTAGAGTGCCTATGTGTTGGATGCAGTAGAGCCCTTCATCCTGAATTCCTGAATGTTCCTGGGAAGAGACATGGCCTAGACTGTTAAATGGGCAAGAAATAAACTTCTGACTTGGCATCATTGTGCCATGGAGACTGTTCGTTATAGCAGCTATTGTTGACCAAATGCAATGTAATTATTATCCCATTTTACAGGGTAGGAAGTAGACGCTCAGAGAAGTAACATGGCTGGCCTATAAAACTGCACTATCCAGGACAGCAGTCACTAGCCAAGTGTCGTTATTTATATTTAAATTAATTGAAATTAAAATAAATTAAAAATCCAGTTCCTCAGTTGCATGCTCACTAGCCACATGTGGCTAGTGGCGACCATATGGGACAGCACAGACATGGAACAGTCTCATCATAGCAGAATGCTCTATCAGATGGTGCTGGTCTAGAAAGTACAGAGCCGTGATTCCAACTGCATCGGAGCGACTTTAATGCTTTGCTTGTCTGCCTGCCTCCTGCCATGCAGAGTTCTTTTCAAGAGTTGCTCCCCTGGTGCACGTACATGTTTGTTTACAGATCATTATTATCTATTTGTCAGAGAGACTAGGAGCAGGGAGGGAAGTGGAGACTTATAATTAAAGGATGACAGCAGCTGGCAAGAGGATCAATGGAAAAAAAGGAAGTCATCTCTGAAATGCTCACACAAAGTCATTAAGAAAATATCGTTTGATTTGCCAACACTGGACACAAAACAATATAGATGTCTTCACCTCCACCCTAACCTTTAAAGCAGGGTGACCCACCCTGAACAAGATTAACTACTTCTTTCCTTGCAACTGCTAAGAAAGGGACCCATATTGATCTGTGTAGGATAGTTACGGTTAGGGAAAGCCTGGAGGCTCACAGCAGCACAACTGGCAGGCACTGCTGGATATAGTCACCATACTAGTCTAGTCAGTGAGATGGCAGAATGAGGAGGGCAGGGTGACCAGCCAAAGAAGAGAAAACCTATGAGTGACGTCCCAAAGGAGAAGCCAGGCATGATGACGTGGCCACGCAGCACCACTGCATCATATCTGGCCGCAGGTCAGCCTCTAACTGAGTATGCAGGTGGATCTTCCTTCTTCCCCGCCCCCTCACTTAATCCTAAGGAAGGCCAAGACAGCAAATATGTTCGTGTGCATTATAAATGTCTGTCAAGCATTTATCGTGTACCAGGCAGTGTCTAAGTCCTGCAGGGATACAGCAGTGGAAAAACCCTCTTCCTCTCCCAGATTCACAGTCTAGTTAGGGTGAAAGAGAAGTACACAGGCCGTGACAGTAGCGTGTGAACATTTCTGAGTTAGAAAAGGTGTGGAGGTAGGGGCTATGGGAGCAAAGAGAAAGGTAACTGTAGGCTGAACCGTGTTCCTCTCAAAATTCATGTATTTAATTCTTAGCCCTGGTACCTCAGAATGTGATGATAGGGCATTCAAAGAAGTGATTAAGGTAAAATGAGATCACTATAGGGCCCTAATAGATCAGTGTTCTTTTTAAATTATTATTATTTTATATTTTTCTTTTTCTTTTTTATTTATTTAAAACAATTTTTAAATTAAATTTATCAGGGTGACGTTGGTTAATAAAATTATATGTTTCAAGTGTACAGTACAATAGTACATCACATGTATTGTACTGTGTGTTCATTACCCAAAATTAAATTTCCTTCTGTCACCCTATATTTGACCTTCTTTACCCTTACCTACCTCCCCTCCTCCCCCTAGTTGGATGTCCTCATAAGAAGAGATTAGGACACAAACGACACAGGACAAGGGATGCAACCTTATGAGAACACAGTGAGAAGGCCGCTGTCTGCAAGTTAAGGACAGCAGCCTTAGGAGAAGTCAGACATGCTGACACCTTGATCTTGGACTTTGAGCCTCCAAAATTGTGAGAAAATAAATTCTTGTGACTTAAGCCACTAGGTCTGTGTATTATATTACGGCAGCCCAAGCAGTCTGATACAGTTACCTAATTCGGTGTGGGATGGGAGAACAAGTCCAAGAAGGCTTCCGAGAAGGGGTGATTATTGAGGTGCACCATGAATAAGAGAGAACCTAACAAAGGGGGTGGCTAACGGAGGTGGGGGATTCCAGGCACAAGGAACACCATGGGAAAGACCTTAGAATAGAAGTCTTCAGAGGACATTGTAAATCAAATTGGAGAATTTGCTCTGTTTCCTGGAGGCAATGGGGAGGCATTGAGGAGGATTAAGCAGAAGCATGGCAAGATCAGGTTTTATTCTACAAAGATAACTTCAAATGCATCCATATGATGGATTTCAGGGGCAAGGTGGGATGCTGGGGACAGGTTGAGAGGCTGGGTAGGGGGCTCAACATCAGAGATGCTAGTGGCTTGGACTCAGGAAGTAGCAGCAAGAAGGAAGAGAAGAGGTCAGATCGGAGAGATGTTTAAAGAGACAGGTGTTGAAGACAAATGGACATGATGGCTCAAAGGGAAAGAGGGGAATCCTTAATTTCTCAATAGTAGAACCTGAGACAGGATTAAAGAGTGAGACTCTCATTTAGGAGTGAAGGTGGAAGAGTAGGGAGGTGAGAGAGGAAGAGAAGACAGCAAATAAAAGATCTAGTCAGTTACCACTGAGGGCAAAAGGAACTTAAGCCTGGTGGGGAGGCCTGGGGACAGTGCAGGACAGGACCAAGTAGGAACTCCCCTAGAGCAGCAAGGGAGCCGAGGGATTTATACACCAGCTTCTGCCAGTATTAGCTGAGGGTTACATGGTGGGGAAGGGGCTAGTTCCCTGGCACATCTGAGCCACCAGATAGGAGACAGAGAGAGCTCTTTTGACAAGAGAAACCATTGAGTCACAAACCACAGGTGCCAGCAGATGAAGTCCATCTAGTATGCCCTGAAGTGATAAGGATGAGAAGTGCAGCCAGGGCACAGCGTCTGCTCCAGGAATCTAGGGTGTCTCAGCATTTTGGCTTAGGGATTCAGATACAGTTCTCCATGCACTGAATTAAGGGATAGAAGAGATTATTTTAGACCTGCTGCTGCCTGTGGTTGTCCCCGGTGGGCCTTTGAGATGTGGGACTGGAGATCATACAGCCACTGGAGAGGCCAACAGTACATGGCTGGTGCCTAAAGCCATGGGAGAGGACACTGTGGCCCAGAAGGAACAAGCAGCATGAAGAAGTTTGTGACTCAAGAATGGAACCCTGAAGAGCAGCCACTTCATCTAACAACCATACCCTGAAACTCCAGCCACTGGTCCTGTGCAGCTCAGGCTGCTGAGACCATCTACTAAATGAGCTGTAGATAAAGTCTCAGGGCAGCACTGGGGAAAGTGATTACTAAGAAGTATCTGAATTAAGGAAATAATTCTCTAGCATTTTTTAATTAAAACCTTCAACCCAAGAAGCTTGTTAATTTTAGCTTCGGCAAGTGGTTCTGCTGCTACCCGGCATCCTGCTGCCTGTACACTGTCTGAAGTGGCTGCCACTGATTTCTCTAATTTGTGAGGTGCTGGCGCTTTGGGTGGCAGGCGGGTGATTACAGCCAGATGGGAAGCCAGCCCCTCCAGAGGCAGATTCCTGTTGGAATTTTGCAGCCAGCTGGAGGCTGGAGGGAATCCGGGGGACTTTCTCATCCCCTCCCTCTGCTCCTCAAATTAGATGCCTTTGAAGAGTAAAAGAGAGAAATCCTAGTTGTAGGGTGATTAACAAAGAGACTATCAAAACAAGCTGGTTGAGCACTCTCCACAGTGTGAATAAAAGAGTAATGCTAATTCCTGATTAGTTCCATGGACAGACTAATAAGAGTAGCTAATATTTACCAAGTTCTTTCCAAGTGCCAAATATTGTGCTTTTTGCATGTACTATTGCACTTAACCCTTACAAGAAGTCTGTAAGTTAGATAGCATTATTATACCCATTTTACAGACATCAAACTGAGGCTCAGAGAGCTATCATGACTATGTAAAGGTCACACAGCTAGTGAGTGACAAAGCCAGGAATCCAGGTTCCAAATAGTGGATAAAAGAAGCACTATCACTGAAGGCAAGCAAAAGCATTGAATCTGGAGATAGGAAAACTAGTCTGGCATCACTTGCCTCTATACAACATGCTACATGAATATTAGCTATTACTATTATCATGACGATCCCCATACTTTAAATGGAATTGAGAAGACTACTGTCTCAAACATGCAGTGATGTAGGTCAAGATTCACATTCAATGATACTTATTCCAGCATTATTGATATAACTGTGAAAAGTTGGAGCCCATCTAGATGTCTAAGGATGGGAGATTGATGTAATAAATTACAGTGGATCCATATAGTGTAATAGCATGTACCTGTTAAAAGTCATATGTAGATAAATTGCTCATGATGTGAAAGATGTTCAGAACATACTGTTAGGTTGGGAGTTCTTTTAAAACAAGTTATCAGCAGTATATAAGGTGCTCTAAAAGCTACACTTTCATTACTTGAAAGGGTTTTAATGAAAGATATTGCCACTCCCATACCAGCAGAAGAAGTGAAAAAAGTGGTCAGAAAATGTCTCGAGAAAGCTCTCTGAGCCTCAGTTCGAGAAAGCTGCCTTGATCAATTACACCAGACTCACAGAATATGCCAAAATAGAAGACCCAGCAGAAAAGGAAACAGGTAATTGATGTCTGTGCTTGCACGTGCCATTATTCCTGACGTGGTCGTGTTGTGTTTTGATATTATGAAAAGCTCTTTCCTCTTTAGGGGTCCTATTAGGTCACTTTGAATAAGATCATGAAAATACTTTGATTTTACCAGAACTATGGCTAATGCTTTGTAGGGAAAATATAGGTTATTTATCTCTGTAAAAAAAAAAAAATTGAAAAATAATGTATGTAATAATATGTATATAAAAATTATTTGAAAAATAATGTATGTAATAATATGTATATATTCACAAACATATATGCATATACTCAAAAATTGAAAAGAAAGATACTAAAATAAAGGTTCTCAAGCCACCCAGATCTAGATTCAAATCCCAAGTTCACTACTTACCAACTGAGAGCTCAGGCAAGTGAGTTAACCTCTTGCAAGTAAAGAGTTTCCTCACTGTAAAAATGAGAATAATACTACTACCCACTTTTTAGTATAGCTGTGAGGACGATGAGGTCATTCCTGTTACGTGTCCTTCATGATGCCTGGTAGGTGACCCAAACCACTAACTATTGGCTTGTTCTTTAATTAAATAAGCAGATATTTGCTGACCATATACTAGATGTCAGTCTATGTTTTAGGTGCAGGGGACATAGTCAAGAACAAGAAAAGTCCCTGATCTGCTGGAGCTTTGATTCTGGAGTAGAGACAGACACTAAACGATTTGACAAGAAATAATAGCTGGGAGAAGCGGTCTGAGAAGAGTTACTATAGAACAGTGTGATAAAAGCTGACAAGTGGCAACTGTCAGTGGGGTCAGAGAGGGCTTCTCTGAGGAGGGGCTGCAGAGCTGTGACTCAAAGGATAAGGAGAAGCTGACAAAGGAAATGGCTGTGCAATGGCCCTGAGGTGGGAACTGTGGAGGAACTGGACCTTCTGGCTGTGGTAGCTGAAGCAGAGTGGACAACCGGAGCAGTAGGTTAAGGTGAAGTCCAAGAGGTATGTGAGGCCCAACATATCAGGTGTTATGAGCCACGGTCAGGAGATTGGATTTTACCCAAAGACTTCAGGAAAACTTCGTGGAATTTCCAGCAGTGGGTGACGTGATGTGACCTCCCCTAGCTTTCATCGTATTATCAAGTTTTTCAGTTATTGATCAACTTGCCATAGCCTCCCCTGTGTCCTGTAAATTCTGAGGGTGAAGCCATGCCTGATTCATCTTTACAACCTCCTCTCCCCAGATCCTGGAAAACTGCCCTGGGCCCCTGCAAATATTTGTTGAATGAATAAAGAAACAAAGAAAAGATTGATGGACCTGTTTTCTTTGCGTTTGTCTTAAACCTCCTTCTGGTTCTGCCGATCCTCTCTTAGGAGAAAGAGTGTCAACATGGCTCTCGTTCTCTCATCTTTGTGAGAGAAGGCCCTGGGGCTGGTGCAGGGAGATTTTTTCCTCCATAGGTGGGAGATGGATGAGCTGGCTCCAAAACACTCCCATGTGTGAGATCCTCTGTGACCCAGGGGCTGAGTGAGAGCGATGACGGGGAAACAGGGCGGTTGGTGAAATGGCTGGCCATTTTTTAGCAGCTGGCAGCTCGGCACAAGATAAATCGGGCCTTTGGAATTCTAAATGAACCTGCCTCCCTGGATGAAATAGCCAGGGTTCAACATCAACTTAGATGTGTGGCCCTGGAAGGCGTTCCAGAGAAACTACTGGTACCCAGGCTCCAGCCAATGCAGGATTCAGCGGGGAGCCTTATGCAGGCTCAGTCACCCCGATTCCAAGACAAAAGAAACACCTAGAGAGGAAGCGTCTCATCTTTGATCTGTCACATTACCTCTCATGTTCTCGTTTTCTTCCCCATCCCTCTCTCTCTGTTCAATCATTTTTTTAGTAGTTCTCCTTGGCCTCTGACATCTGCTTTCTAGCACATGAAACTAATGACCTAAGGCAGGGATGGCACATGTGTTTCATCTGTTTGTCAGTTCAGATTGATGAGTAGTGACTGCATGTGTTGAGAAGGCTCCTGATGTTTTGTCAGGGCTCTGGTGGAGAGAAGCTGTGATTGATTAGTGATGTCTGTCAGGGCATATCATGGGAAGATAAGTCTAGTACCACAGTTTCCATCCTTAATCTAAAGTCTAGAACCTAAAGTATCTTGTCCCACGGAGAGAAAAAAGGGGGTGAAACCCATTTTTTCCCAATGCATATGATTTTGGTTTTAATTTTGCCTCAATGGAATAATAATAATAATAATATCTCATAATTAAGTATGTAAAATATGCCAGACAAGAAGCTAGGTGCTTTACATATATTATCTTATTTAATCTGTTTACTACCTTGAGGTAGCATCATAACTATCTGACACATATGGAAACTCAGATCTGTCAGAGTCCAGTGGCATAGAGATCCCACAGCCTCCTTCAGTACCTAACATCTGCATTTAGCCCCTCCCCCATACACACACACACACACACACACACACACACACACACACACACAGCTCTCTCCTGTATTTGACCTTTATCTCTCTTGCTGCAAGAAAGACATAGTCTATCTTAGAATATCACAATTTAAATTCAGGGTTTGAGGGACAATGGAACTGCACTGACCAATACAGTGGCCACTGGACACTGGACACACATGGCTTACATACCTGAAATGTGGCCAGTCTGAACTGAGATGTGTTGTAAATGTAAAGTGCACACCAGATTTTGAAGACTCAGTAGAAAAAGAATGTAAAAGAAAACACTAATGTTTTATGTGATTACATGTTGAAAGTATAATACTTTTGATATATTAGACTACATAAAATGTATTATTAAAATTAATCTCATCTGTTTTTTTTTTCTGTTTTTAAATGTAGCTATGAGAAAATTTAGCTTGCATTTGTGGCTCATGAAATGTTTCTATTGGATAGCACTGCTCTTGAGATCAACCACTCCTTCCAATCTCATAATTTTTAACAGGTAAGAAAGAACAGCTAGCTGCAAACCCTTTTTTCTTTCTTTCAAACATACTTTCATACTGAGGAGGGAAAAAAACAACAACCTAATTTAGACCAAAAGGAAAACAGCCATTTTTCTCCCCTCACCCAGCATCTGATGGAATAAAGAAAGGCTAGACCTAGTGGTGGTCACGAAGTGCCAACTGCCTGGGTCTGGAGGCTCCCAGGAACCCGGGCACTGACTCTGAGCCCACCCATGTGGAAAGCTGTGCCTCCTGCTAGAAGCCAGGCCAGATCTCCAGCAGATGTGTTCCCAGAGACAGCAGCCTACACAGACCCTTTTCTTGGGCTCTGGTAGACTGAGACAGACGGAGAACTTCAGTGTTCTCTGAATGAATGACTTTGCAATTAGCTTCAGTTCTGGCTGGCGCTGACAGTCTTAAGCCACAGCAATTCCCTGTTCCAACTGCCTACCACATCCTTACCTTCTGCCTTATGACTCATACTCTCTGTATGACTGTACCACACAGCAAGGAGTGGGCATGATTCCCACACGAACTGAGGTTGCTGGACACTCTGAGATTTGATTTGGCTTCTAGATTACAGTCCTGAAATTCAGTTCTGACTCTGCCATCCACCTCTACTGACGCTCCCAGTTCGCCCTCTTGTAGCAGATACTGCCAGTCCCCCACCAGAGTCCCCCACACCTTCTCAGCTCAGTGTCCTTCAAACAATTTGAAATTGCCACTGTCTGCATCTCTCTGTTCAAGCTTTCCTGATCTTCAGAAGGCTGCTCTGCCTGCTGGGGATTTAGAACTTTGGAGCAGCAACCCTGGACCAACTAAGGGGAGTGGAGGTGTAGATACCCCATCTCTCTTGTCTTTCAGGGGGATCATTCTGCGGTGGGTGTTTTATAGCATTTCCCAGTGTCTCCCTTGGGATTAAGCCCCAGCTGCCTTCTGGGGCAGCTGTCTTAATTATACTCTGTATTGGTTGCCCTCTGTCTCCTGTCTTACTCCTTCTCCCTGCTTCTTGGGATCACCTCCTGAATGAAACACTTGCGCTGAAATCCTTGTCTCAGATGTGCTTTTGGGGAAACCCAACCCAAGACACCTCCCAAACACAGCTCCCCCCTCTTTCCTCCTGAATTCTTCCTTAAGGGAAATCTTTCCTGTTATGTGGCAATGCCGAAATGTGGTTGGAACTGATTCTACCCCTGCTCCAGGGAGCGGCTGAGCCAATCAATGAATCTCATCTCCTTGCCTCCTTCAGCCATAGGGATTGATTAAAAATGGACGTGTCACAGAATTCAGTATAGTGAGTGAGAGAGTGAGACTCAAGATTTGCATGGATTCTCCCCCAAATCCCCCTCTCTTCCCTGGGCGCAAATGAGGAAACCTATGTCCCTAGGAAAGACTGACAGATCTCTTGACCAGAAGGGAATGTGGTGTTCAGATTAAGTGGGCATATGACAGGCAAAGAGAAGAAACTGGGGGAATAAAGTCCTCGGTGACAATGCAGAGATACTGGGTCCAGTTTTGCCTGGTCTACACTCTACCTTTGGACTTTTTGGTTATATTAGCTTATGTATTTCTTTGACTTTCTTAAGCAAATCTGTAACGGAGTGTCATCTGCCCACTGCTCCTACTTTGAAGAGCTCAGACAAGTCCCAGATGGCTGGTTTGGGAGCTTCCTTCACTATACCCGTATATTTCTAGGGGCCTTCTGAGGATTAATGAGTGTTCTTAGAATAGTGTTTTTACAAGGTAAGTGAATAGGACACAAAGAGCAAGGAGCACCTTGATGACACCTGGAGGCAGAATAGTCAGAGGGAAGGTCTAGAGGCCCAGGCAAGGATTGGTTCCCTGGGTACGATGGACATCCAAGGCTGAACTCAAATTCTATCCCTTACCATCAGTAGCAAGGGCCTCTGCTGTGTATGGACCACTGGAGTGGTTAGTCTTAGGAATGCAGGAGGAGCGTTCAAGTATTAGGTCTCACTCCCTCCCCCTGCCCTGGCCCTGGGTCCTGCCTTTTCCATCATTAAGCTCATACTCAAAATTCTTTCATGTCACAATATTTAATGGCATACCAGAAAATGTTGAAAAGGAATCCATGCCTTTAGCAAGCTGTGTGACACGGTAAGGAGGGGCCAGTGACTGGAACACAAAAGTGCCTCCCTGAAGGGGAGAAGGAATATTCTTATTCCACCTGGAAGGTCATCCTCCACCCCGTGGTTGGCTAAAAGCCTGATTCTAATGCCTTTTAATGAGATGGATTACTAATTTTGTACAACACCCTAACCTTAAATTACAAGGTGGCCCAGCATGCTGGGACCACCCGAGGCCACTATCCTGGTCACACACATATACCTCGGGCTTCTAGAAGACTGTGTGCTCAGGAAGGGCAGGGACAGCATATTCAGATATGTGTTTACCCAACACTGAACTTCATTCATGGCTCGTATTCATCAACATCATGCCAGAATAGAGCATTCTTTCCTTACCTTCCAACTCTCCATGTCCAACACCCTCCCTTATTTAACCTTGCAATATGAAGTTACAACGCAACACCTCTCCATCTTTAAAGAAAGGAGTATATGTAGTATAAGCCCTGACAGTTTTTTTTTTTAATAATGTAAGTGCCTGACTTAAGCTTTGCTTGCTGAAGCACCCACTTCAAAGAGGCATCTACTTTAATTTCTATCTTTAATAAACACATTGCTAGTCACACAACTAGACAGAGAACTAGGCCACCCCCACCCCCCACCCCACCCCCCCGCCACACACACACACACTGAGGCTACTTTATTTTCTAGATCCTGGTTGACTTAAATAACTGACCATTTGGGCTACTTGTTTTTCTCTCTTCCAATGCTTTAAAGTCCAGTTCTGATGTTTTAAATTCACCAATAAAGAGTAAGCCTGAAACCCTCGGCCCTTGCCCTCAACCCCAACAAGAGCAGAATGCCAGGCCTGTGTACACTCTCTCTCTCTCTCTACTTGTGACTTCGCTGTGGGGGCCAGGTGTGTTGTGTAATTTCTAGGTCCTGTAAGTAAGAACCTTCATTTTTTTTCAGAGTTTCCTGATGGTTCTTGCTGAAGGGCTTCTTACAACCATAATAAGAACCACAAGGGCTGGTCCAACTAGAACACTGGTTATTGATAGGCTGAGACCAGTGCAAAATAGTATGTCAAATCCAGGAATTCAGAGATGACCAGAAGAAGAAGTGGAAATTTTTCATTAACAATTTTCAAGGCACAGAGCTAGATGTTTCACATGGATTATGTCATTTATTTCTCACAACATTCCAAGGTAGTTATGATTATAATCCACGTTTTACAGTTGGGAAAACTGAGGATCATACAGGTTAGGTTATATGGTCCAGGGTCACAGAGCCAGCTAATGTCAGAACCAGGATTTACTCCCAAGGAGTCTGACTTCAGAACCTTCTTTATCAACCTATACTCCATATGGTGTAGGGCCAAGCCCCTCCCCCCTTGTGGAGTGTGGTCTGGTGACTACTGTGACCTACCCTTAGAAAGGCGAGAGTTTCCTTCTCTTGGAAAACTGCATTACACAATATGTTTCTTGGCTGAGCCTCCAAGAGAGAATTCTGCTGCAACTAAAAATGATTCTGGTTTCCTTCACGGGAAGCTGATATTTTTGATCCCATCATAAAAGATACCCAGTGTGATTCTCTGTTCTATTTTGGATTCCTTCTATTCTGGTCATATCCTTATTAAAAATGTAGAATCTGCTCTTTCCTTGGCTATTTACTCCAGAGGCCGAACTCAGTTCAGCCACACCTACCATTCTGTCTTATCCACCCATTCACAAATCACAGCCGAGGACCTACCACATGTCAGGTGCTGTGTCAAGTACCAGCTACACTGTAGCCAATGTCATAGCTACAGTTCTGCCCTCTGGAATTGACAGTCTAGAGGCAGCTGCTTATAATCTTCAGTTCCGTTCACAAAGTGTCGCTTTTTCTTTTTTAAATTTTGGAGCTGTGCTGAAGGAAGAGAAACAAGGGGTACATAGAAAATACTCTCTGTGTAGCCCTCAGAGTGGGGATGGATTAAATGCAGTGGACAGAGAGCTGCCGTGGGGTCAGCCCAGCTGTAATTGGAGGGAACATGGCAAATTCTACAGCCAGAGCTGCCCTTCTACCTCCCCTCTCTGTGGCATTTGGGTCTGCTGCAATCTGATGACATGGTCATCAGCAGTCAGGAACGGAGGCTCTTCTTTGCACCAGGTAGTACTCCCAGTGTTCTCGGCACTCCCCAAATGCTTTTTCTGTGGTCTCAGCAAAAAGCCTAGCTAGCAGCCAGCTAATGGCCTGGTTGACTGCAGTTCTACCTTTGAGGAATTTGGAGAGGAGGAGTTCCATTTTCAGAGGCTGACTTTGCCTTCTGGGGCAAAAAGATGAAACTCTTGATGGAACTGTCTGTGAATTGTCTTAAATGGAGCCACATCTTCCCAGAGACTTGAGTTGAGCTTCCCTTGGATCCTTAGGGGTTATTCTGCTCTGTTAGGCTTTAAAAGATAGAGAAACGGTGTAGTAAAACACTGTACACATAAGGTTGCTGTGAGGACGAATTGTGTAGAGCACTTGACTTGAAACGTGGCCATGAAAAGTACATAGGGGCCAATTACCACTTAGTTAGACCACTAGCTCTCTTAGGGAAGCTGCGTATATCACGTGATCCCTTTTCACCCTGGTCACAGCTGATTGTACAGGGATGGGCACACGGCCCAAGGGCAACCAATCCCGAGGCTGTGGCAAACTAGTGCAACAGCTTTGAAAGGATGAGCAAGTCCAGTGCTTCCTGCAGGGTAGGATGTATATAACTGGAGGCACAGAAAACAACTTTAGTTGGCACATATATCATTTTTAAAATTTTAATTGTTATGCTTTTATTTTAATGTATATGAGGAAAATGCTGGCAACCCATTTATAACACTGAAGAAAAGATTCCTTTATGATACATAATATTAAAATTTAGAAGGAAGTGATTTTTTTTTTAATGTCTGGAGTAAATTTTACCCAGGCTGGTAGAAGTCTATTGCAAATAATACAAGAGTGAAAGGTGAATGATTGACACATGGCAAAGTCCCAAGGCTTCTCTTGGGAATTAGAAAGGAGGGAAATGAGAGGCTGGGTGGTTGGTAAGGGAGACCAAAGGTGATGGGCTTTGGTGGGGGTGAGTCAGAACCACCGCAAACCAAAGCCATGTGCAGGCTGCAGCTGTGAGGGAGAGGAAAGAACAAAGAGGGTGAGAAAACTGGTTGTTGGTGAGATCGAATGAGGAGAGAGAGAGAAACAGTGGAGACGAAGGTAGAGAGAGAGAGAGACAGAAAGAGAAAGCAGACAGAGAAACCAAGACAGGCGGAAATGACCTGGGTTACCTAGCACCATGGGCTTCCTGGTCTATCTCTCCTCCATGTGTCCTTGCAGTGAGTCCTGCTTATTTCCTGAGATACTTTGAGCGGGCCTCTGTTCACATCAGAAAGCCTGACTTAAATGGATGTATCGGAAGGAATTATATTTCTAAGATTTTCAGGCACCAGCCAGCACATTTAAACCTACAATAGCAAACAAAGGGGGGCCACGGAGGGTTCTTGACAGAGAAACAGGGAGGGACGGGGGTGAGGCAAGTGAAGCGCCTAGGGAGAAATTTAAGGAGCTACTTAACTTTCAACCTCAGATATCAGATTCCAAAAGCTGGCTGCTTTCTACAGGTCTTTGTGAAATTTGATGGAATTTATTAATCATAAAAAGCATTGGCAAGTATATGAGTCTCTACTCCATTCAAACTATGGGTACCCATCCCTAGAACTTTGCTACTCTGGAAAAAAATTGAAAGAACCCGTTAGTATATAATTTAAATTCTGCTAATGTATATTTACTATCTGCACCCAATTATCACCAATCAATATAATAGTTATTACTTAATGGGTGAATATTGCAATTTCGGTGCCCCAAATCAGCATGGGGCATTTCAGTTAATTGTGACAGAACTTATTCAGGAACGTAATGAAAATGTAAATTCACACACATTAATCAAATGATCATTTCTATAACTGCAAGACAGCTGATTCTAAACCAAATTAGGAAATAAACAAAGTTTATCAGCGAGAAGACATTTACCAATCATATATGTATTGCAAGAAAAAAAATTAGTCTATTCTTTAAATCATTGCAAACCTCAACCATTCTATAATCTCTGATAATACATCCTCCCAGCTTCGAGAAAGCCATATGTGATTTATTTTTAAGGAATTTTTTCTTCTTTAGGGTCTAGGAGGCACCAGAGAACAAAGAAATATATTACCATGTACGGTATGTAATCGCATCACTTTAAATAACAGAACCAAGAACTGGAAATGTACTTATGTGACATGGTGGACACCATCTGGTTTACTCCGAGTTTAATTATCAGAGTTTAGTTCTCTTCAAGTGAGAGAGAGAGAGAGAGAGATAGGAAAAAAGCTAATTTCAATGCTGACATAGAAATTGTAAGGCAACCTAAACCCAAGCCAACTGTGTTTCTCTATATACTGAGCATCCTGGTAAAATTCTCAGCCCAAATATGGATTCTTCTCCTCAACTTGCCTCATTTTCTGATTGGTTCCTGGGGCTTTCACTGTCCTTGATGGCTCTGTGAGGCTCTGCCTGACTTTCATGCAGATCTGAGGAGGGTGCAAACCCATCTGGAGGTTTTCGAGGGGATGTTTGCTTTCTCTTCCTGAAAATAGCAAATGCACCAAGTGAAGAAATTTGGGAGGCTGTTGTGAAAGGAATACCTGATACAAAAATTTTTCTGGGAGGAATGTGGATTTGGTCAAGATCAAACTGCACAGCTGAATGCAGCAACAGCTAGCAGATACAGAGTATTGTCCGTGAGTTATACTAGTGCTTTACACATTGCTCTGGTCTGAATATTTATGTCTCCCCAAACCTCATATGTTAAGTCTTCATCCCCAAAGGTAACAGTATTAGGAGGTGGGGCCTTCAGATGGTGATTAGGTCAGAAGAGTGGATCTCTCATGAATGAGGTTACCGCTTTTATAAAAGAGACTCCAGAGAGATCCCTAGCCCCTTCCACCAAGCAAGGACACATTAAAAAGTCTGCAACCCAGAAGAGGGCTCTCACCTGACTATGCTGGCATCCTGATCTCTGACTTCCAGCCTCCAGAACCACGAGCAATCAATTTACATTGTTTATAAGCCATATAATCTCTAGTATTTTGTTACAGCAGCCCAAATGGACTAAGATACATATCTTAATGTGTTTAACCATCACAACAACCCTATGAAATATGTACCATTATGATCATCTCCATTTGTACAAATGAGAAAACTGAGGCACAGAAAGTTCAAGAAACTTGGCCTGTCACATGATTTATGAGTGGTAGAGCCAGGATTTGAACCTATGTAGCCAGGTTCCAGAGCTCAAGATTCACTGTGTTCACAGGCTGAGTTTGGGTTTTTCTAGATGCCCCATCTGTGCTCCCAGAGCCCTTTGTACTTCCCCGTTTATCAGTTGATGTCACTGGGAAATTACCTTCCAACAGGTAGTATTTCCTAGAGGATACATTTCAAAAGATGTCAAAGGTTCTGTGGTGAAAATTCCTCTGGCCACTCCTGCTCTCAGCCACCTAGTTTCCCTCCCCAGAGGCTGCCAATGATTCTTCTTTTAATCTGAATACAAGCAATTACATTGTCTTAGTTTGAGTCTTCTCAAGAGTAGACTTCAAAGTAAATATTTGGGTACAAGTAATTTATTTGAGAGATTATCCAGGCAACATGGTAAAAGAGTAGGGAAGTGAGACAGAGAAGCAAGGAAAGCCAAGTGCATGTAAATGAGCAGGTTACCGTTGTGGGTCATTGAGGCTCAGTTCACATCTCCTAGTTGTTTTCACCAAGAAGTGAAGGAACTGGGGCATTTATCCACCAATGCCCATTCCTTATTGGTTGAGGGTCACTTCAAGGTGCAACTCTCTAGGAGGAGCCTCTGCGTGCCTTAAAACCCTGTGCAGACAAATGCTATATACACATGTGTTTTTTCTCTTTCAATACAAATGTTAAAATGATATGCACACTGTTCTATGTCCTTTTTTAACCTAATGATGAATCTTGGTGATCTTTTGATATCAATACATAAAAAGCTATGTGATATTCTTATATAGATATATTATTGTTTGTCTATTCTTGGTTATTTGGGTGATTTCCAAACTTTTGCTATTACAATGCTGAAATGAATAATCCAGTACATGAGTCATTTTGTACAGGGATGAGTATATCTGTAGGATAACTTTCTAAAAATATACTTGCTGGGTCAAAGGGAATTTGCAGTTATAATGTTGCCAGGCTGTCTGCTTAGGGGTTGTACCTAGTTAAACTCAATAGCAGTGAATGAGAGTATCCTGCTCTGTGATGATTAGTAACACTCCTGTCTTTTTTTCCTTCTATACTTTGGACTTCTTGCAGTAAACCATTTTGAATAACACCTGGCACATAGTAAGGTCTCCATAAATATTTGGATGGGTGGAGAAGTGAGTCAATGGGTGAATGGATGAGTTGGTGGGTGGGTGAATGAGTGGAAAGATGGATAGATGGATGGATGGGTGGATGAATGGGCAGATGGATGATGAATTACTCCCATAAGTATCATTCATGAAGGAACAAAGACCCAATATAAAAAAATAACAAATTAAGAACTAGAAATTAATTATACCTGTAGCTTTCCTTCATTATATACCCTCATAGCCCCTTTAGTGCTCTCTGGGAGTGACAGGAGGAAATTGAGCCATGTCTGACCAGAGGCAGAGTACTCACGGTGGCCATGTCAGCATGGGCCAGGGCAGGTCACATTCTTGAAACTTACTAGGCTGGCCATTGTCAGCTGCTCTGCTGCTCGTACATGAGAACAGAGCTGCTGCTCACTTCAAAGTCTGTGATGATAGCATCAGGATTTCAGTAAGGAGGCTTCAGGTACATAGTTTTTACTTCAATTTTAAATTAGTTATCAATTAAAATAGTTATGTTTTCTAAACATCCTTTTATCCACACACTACATAAGATGGAGAAAATATCCATTGTTCATATCAGAGAATAATGTCATTATTTGGGATGTGGCTTTGAGATGACTGGGAAGGTAAAGCTGACCCTCACCTCTGGACTGTATCAGCAAGCCCCCACACTCCGACTGCCTCTCTGCTCAATTTTCTTTCCTCAGAGCCCTAAATCCTTCCTATCTCAAAGTTTTGCATCTTTATTCTTCCAAGGACACAGTTGGCTGAAGGATTGGATGGAGAATTTGGCTCTCTTCCCTGCTTGTTCCTGAACAGATCTCTTTAAGCTGAAATTTGTGTTTATATCCTGGAAATTTTACCAGCTCGGCAGACCTCAGGAAAAAGCAGGTGGAAGCATCAAGAGAGTCAAGTCCCACACCCAGAGCCAAAGCAGGTCCGTTGTTAAAATAGCATGCAAAATAACATTCGCTTTTTCCAGTGTAAATCTATAATTTATATTTATTATAGCAACTTCATAAAATACCAATAAACAAATAGAAGAAAGTCAAGGTTACCCAGGTGCTCATACAGAGATTACCAATCTTAATAGTTTGGGCAATAATTTCATAGTCTTTTTTCTATCCAGGTAGTCATTTTTCAACACAAAAATGGCATCATATTGTACAAATTTTTGTGAGCCCTTTTTTTTCTGCTTGATGTGTTGTGAGAATCATCTTCTGTTTCTAATAGAGACTTCCATTATTTTTGAAGACTACATAATGGTCCGTTGGGTAGCTACAACTTAGCTGATTTAACTAGTTCCTTTTGTTGGCTATTTAAGTTGCCCCTTTTATTATTATAAATTGTGCTACTGGCAAGAACAATAGTCTTTGCAAGAGCTTTCTCTTCCCCCAAATATTTCTGAGGTTTCTCAAGGATAATCACACCATTGTTGATGCCTGACATGGAAGAGAGAACATGGCCTCTAGTATCAAGATGATGCCTCCTCTCTAGAGAACCTGGAGTACTCCTCCTTCAGCACTTGTAGGGGTGGAGCCTGTGTTCCAGGGGGAGGTGATCTGGGGCTTTGCCACTGATGCCTCCTGGCATTCTGGTCTTCTCCAATTCCCACCCTGACCTCCACTTTGACCTTTATTGGTCTGTTCCTGTCTGAGAACAAAGTTTATTTTAATACTCTATGGTACAGCCAAGACCAGACCACCAAGTTTACCGAGAAGTTGCTGAATGTGCAGGAGGGACTTGCAATCAAGGATATGTTTTATTTCTGCTGCTAAAAGTAGCTTCTTTCAGAACTCTCAGGCTCTAAACCCATCTTATGGGCTTTTACTATCTACCCCTTGCCTGGCTGCTGTCCTGCCTCCAAGAACCAGGGGCAGCTGATCCCATTCCACCAGGGGTGCCTTGGAGCAGACCTGCACTCCTGGAGTTGAGCTCCCCTGATCTAAAATGCACCTCCACAGTCCTCCTTTCCTGCCCACAATTTGACAGTGGGGAAATAAATGAAGACCACCCAAATGAGAACAATCAAAGGCTATTCAAAGCTTGCTATAAAAAGGGAGTCAGCCACCATCACTTATGCTTGGCAGAGGCTCAAAGGCAGGCAGAAGAGTAGGAAGGCTTTATAGTGGAAAAAAAGGGAAGGCTTCAGATGTGCCCCAAATGATGGCTGTGGGCACAGGGAAATTGGAGGCACACTATCTATTTTCCTTTCTCAGGTCAGTCCCTAAGTTGGAAGTGAGGGCAAAAATTAGGGAAGCTGGCAGTTACAGTAAAAAGAACACTTTTCAATTACATAAGCACTTGCCTAGGAGATATCCAAAGTGACTCATTGTAAATGGTTGTAACCAGCTGAAGCTGATAAAGGACCACATGTTCCAGTGAGGCCCTAAACACCAGGCCTCACTGGAAGTAACTCTTTCCTGACCAATGGATCTGCATACAGACCTATGGACCCACTCGTTCTGTCCACAGGGTTAGCTTCCAATCCATAATTAGCACAGCACTGAGAAAATACTGTGCTAGCACTTAAAACTCCTGATTTTATCCCCTCTGTGCATGATCTGCTCAGAGAAATTCCTCACTGGCATTCTTTTGTTTGACAAGTTAATAGACTCTATTTTGGGTTTGTATGAATTTTTTAGCTTTTGTGGCATTTGTGTATTTTTGACTTCACTATCTATATGACCTCAACTGCAGAGTTCAGGTGTGCCCAAGTACAGGGCTCTCCCAAGCTGAACCAGGTTTTTTTTTGAAGCTGAGCTTTCTCATCCTGCCACCAGCCATCAGGACTTCTGCCCCAGCTTCCCATCAACAATGCTCATCACGAGTGCACAGCAATCCCTGAAGACGAGCAGTGAGATCCAGGCCTCCTGCACAGTGCTGGCTAAACCCATAGGGAGAGAGAGAGAGAGAGAGAGAGAGAGAGAGAGAGAGAGAGAGAGAGAGAGAGAGAGAACCATACTCCTACTCACCCCAAACAAAATCAAGTCTTCATAGAATTAGAAGGAGCTTCGCCCAACTATCTGCATTCAGGATAAGAGCTAATACACAGCTTTCCCTAAAATAATTGGCATTCGCTTGCTTTGCTCTTGTGTTGTTAAATGGCTTGTTCAGGTGGTTTTTCCAAAACAAAGGAACAGCTTACCCCAAAGGGCATTTAAATCCCCATCACTTACCAGGTGGAAGACTTCTTCCATTTATGAAATAAAAATTTTTTCAGCCTCTGCTAGTCCCAGTGAGGTTTTCATACCTTTGTGAGTACCATTCAGGACTTCCTGTTATATCCATAAAAGTAAAATGGTGTAATTCAACATTTTTGATCAATAGATGTGCCTAGTACATTTAAAATAAGGTTTCAAATGGCCTAAAAAAAGCAAAAGTTTTAAATAATATGAGATTATAAACGCCCTAAGATCAAGAGATAGATTTATTTATCTCTCATTCATACAGAATGATATCCCCAGAACCTGACTAATAATAGATACCCAATAAATATGTTTTGATTGAGTGAATGAAGTCAATTTCTCAGAAGTGTTAGAGGTTAAGAGAAGGATTTTGGGACCAGGTACTCAAGGATGCCTGAGGTGTGTGTGAATTTGTAGAAGGAGAGAGAAAGAGGGGGAAAGAAGGTGAAAGGAGGGAGGGAAGATGAAACAGAAGGTTAGGGAGAGAGAGGAGGAGATAGATGATAGATAGATAGATAGATAGATAGATAGATAGATAGATAGACAGATAGATCAAACTTCAAAGTAACTCCTGATTTAATTTATCAAGAAACTGAATGTTCAGAGAGAGTAGACTAAAAGGAGATGAATTAGGGCATGTGAACAAAGAGAAAGGTGGGGGCCTTTCCATTGCTATGTGTATTTAGACAAGTAATTTAACCTTCCTGATCTTGGTTTTCTCCTCTGCAAAATGTGGATCACTTCACAGAATCTTTTTGATGAGCTCATCCATATAAAGCACTAATCACAGGATTTAGATCACAGTAAATCTTTATAAACATGAACTGTTTAAAAAAAAAAAGATGATATTTCACCAAATCTAAGATGCTGTTGGTTTTAAGATAAATGTTATTTTATGAACCATTGGAAATGAGAAAATGGTGCTAATTACCCTATGACACAACACCTTCATGTCAGTTGATGGTAAGAGACATCTTGATTTCAAAGATGTTAAAATGTGGGGAGGCGGGGCGGGGATGAGCATCTTAGAATCAGTGAACTATACTATAGAGATAAAATTCATTTCTTTGTCAATTACTCTCTATAATCTCCAACAGAATCTCCACAATCTTCTCACTTTAGAGAGATCCAAGGTCACCCAGGCCAGGTGAGAGAGGTGGCCCTTTTCTCAAGCAGAAGTGGAGTGGATAAATGGCCTTTTCTGGCTCAGCTGATGAAATCCTCCATCCACCCAGTGTGTTTGTTTACAACCTGGCTGGCTGACTGGGCTTTTGATATTCATCCTTATAAGGCTCAGCCTTGTCACTAAGAAAAGTAAGCACTTAGAACCTGACCCCACTTTCTGTGATCTTTGGCAACTGTCCAAGGCCTGGATTTTAACCTCCCTAGAGGGCTGTGACTCGTGCTATTTTCTCAACACTGGACATCAACCTCCCAGAATCTGCTGAGGCTTCTCCAATGGGAAACCAAAGTGTGTGGACATTTCAGAATTGCACCCTCCAGAAACAGGGGTTGAAGATGTAGGCCAGGCTCACCAGTAAGGAGACATGAATTGAGAGATTCTAGCTCCCAAGTTTGAATGAAGCATGAGTAAAATCCAAAAGTAATGGACTAATGAGTTCTAACCATGAAAAAGAATAATTATCAACTACTACTTACTGAAAATTTATTGATTATGTACCAGATAATATTCAACTTACTATTTAACATTCAACTTAATACTTTCCAAGCATTACCTCGTTTAAAACTCACACTCCTTTGAGACAGGTCATCATAAGTACCATTTTACAGATAAGTAAACTGAGGCTCAAAGTCACAAAGCTAGAAAGAGTTGGAATGAGGATCTGAAGCCAGGTAGCCTGACTCTTAATCAAAGTCTCCAGAAAGAAGAGAATGACATGAGATGGGGCTGGAGAGGTGTCTCCTAGAGTCCAGTATGACTATGTAGGGGACACTTTTCCTGCTAAGCAGCAAGAATGTGTTTTGAGAGGCTTCCAAGCATTTGTGGTCTGAAAATGGCAAAGTTCTTCATCTATCACCTAAGCATTTATTTCTCACTCACACATCTGTGAGTCAGTTGAAATCTGGCTGACCTAGACTGAGCTCCACTGAGTTTGACTTAGGTTAGTTTGGATCTACATCTGCTCCATGTGTCCCTTATCCTCCTTGGACTAGCAGTCTGACTCAAGAAGCATGTTCTACTCATGCCAAAGGCAGGATGAGGAGAGGGCAAACCCGACTGCACAGACTCATTTCAAGTCTCTGCATCGTATCCTCTAATGTTCTACTGGCCAGAGCAAGTCATATGGGGTGGGATATGCAATCCGCCCTGCAGATAGGCAAGGGAGTGAATATTTGCCGAACAATAATCCAACACTCTACATCCTCCTTGTGGGGTTTCCTCCTTCTGACTACCTTGTGATCATTTGGCCATTTATAGGGCAAAAACCTTTTCCCTGGCACAGACTACATTAAGGCACCCAAATTATTGGTGCACGGTTTCACTTTCACTCATAAACTTTGGTCTGTCATTTCTAGCTGTAAACTGAGTTCCTCCTCTGCATGCTACATGTCTAGTTCCCTACACCTGAACAGGAAGCTCCTTTTCTGACTAAGGAGTCCTCATTCCTGGGGAAACAATGCTCTCTATAGGCCTCTCACCGGGTGTAGTCACCTTGTGATCGGGTAACAGTCACTGCCCCTGACATGTGACTGAACAGCCACTCACACCTGGAGCCTATTCGTCAATGAGCATTTAAGCCAATCTCTTTCTCTGTAGCGTGTGGTCTGAGACAGCCTCCAGGAGAGACATTGGTTGCTCACTGAGCCTCAACTTGCTGGCTTAAAAAGTCCCCCTTAATTGGCTACTCCCTGCAGGTAAGCGTTGTCTTCTTGGCCTTTCTCAGGCCCTTTAATGTGCTTCTCTTTGGCTACCCCTGTGGTCCCATGACTTTGAGCGACCCACCCTGTTCCCTGATCTGCAAACACATGTGTTTTCTTCAAAGAGCTTCTTTATCTTTCTTTTTTCTTCTCCACTGAGCTGTTCAAATATCCAGGTCATTGGGCCTTCACACAGCCCCTCTCAGCAATCCAGGGTGAATGTGTAAGATATTAGTATGCCCCAAAGTTTCCCTTTAGGCATGGCACTTCTCCTAGATTGTGCACTGGGCAGAACAGAGACCAGGCCTTATTTCTTACCTTCCATGGGCACCACCATCTCTCCTACTTCCCCACCAGGAACCCACCTGTAA
Source organism: Eidolon dupreanum (assembly GCA_028627145.1). Lineage (NCBI taxonomy): Eukaryota > Metazoa > Chordata > Mammalia > Chiroptera > Pteropodidae > Eidolon > Eidolon dupreanum. Next base: position 88,717,148 of record CM053510.1, on the reverse strand, counting down.
GAAGCTAAACTTCCCCTGTTCCCGTTAGTCCAGGATGAAGAGTAGAGCATGAATGGCATTCTCTCTCTTGTGGAACATCATATCAGAAGAGTCTCAGGGCTGCTTCTTTGGCACCAGGTTTTGAGAAGCTGCTCTTTTGCTTCTCCTTATAGCACATATATCCAGGCAGCTGGCTTGGGTTGGGGATGAATTTGAGCAATAGTCGTAATACTATAATCTTTATACTCAGAATCCTCATGCCTCATGACAACTCAGGGTTGGCTATTAAAATAGTGTCTTCATGCCAGGCCACCTCTTCTATAGGGTGAATTCTTTCCCAGGGGTCACCTGAGTGGCATCAGGAGTCATATTCTAGACCCAAGCCCAATCCCTACTTGTCAATCAAGTTAAAGTCCACGTTAACATAAAATCATTTATTTCACAACAAAATAAATTACAAATCAATCCAAAGCATGACCAAGGGGAAGAGATGTCAAGGAATTCAACCTGGAAAAGAGAAACATTTTTGCCTAAGCCAGACCCTTAGCACATCCTCCAAATTGTTGAGAAGTCAATCTTTCAATGCCGCATGATTAGATTTCCATTTGAAGTTAACATCTTTCTAACTGTTAAGATCTAAAAAGGCCTCTGGCCCAAGCAGCAGGAAGACAGGGAAATAATCAGCATAATTATTAATACCCTGTACATCGTTTCAAGAGAAAATGGTCAGAAATTGGGTATGATGAAGGAGGGGCCAAACGAACCAAAATGCCCATGTCTTTTACAAGGGGTTGTGGTTGGTTGAGTTATGTCCTTGGTTTGAAAGTGGCCTGAGCATACCCCTCTCTGGTGCAATTATCTTCCTGCCTGTGGGAGCCAGGGGTGTATTAACAGGAAACTGAGGTGATTAACACAAAATTGAAATATCCCTCCTGGGACAAGAGCAAAAACTGCAATTTGACCTCACTTGACTGACTCCGGCCTGAGTACCACTGACTTTTCAATCACCACTGTGGTCCACTATAAGACATTTCAGCTTCATCTGATCACTGAGCCATAAATGCTATTCTCTACCACCTGACCAGAAGTCCTGGGGAAGGCATGCATTTCCAGATGGAGAGCTCAGATGATGGGCAGACTGTGTCCTTTTGAGGGCCCTTGGAGTCATGGACATACAAGGGAGCCACTTACAAAAGTGTAGTACTCACAGCTAGGTAGTTCAGAGGCAGGACAGTGAATAATATTATCTTTCTAGTTAAGTCAAAGAGGAAGTCTCTTGCTTGGTGATAATGGTCTCTAGTATATAACACTTGCTAATCTGTCCTAACTTAATCAAAGCCATCAAGCCCCATGGAAGACCCTCAGGCAGGCAATAGTCTCTAACCAGAATTTAGTTACTCTCTTTTGTTTAAGACTCACACCTGGAAATGGTACAACATCACATCTGCCATATGCTATTGGTTAAAGTGAGTGCCAGAGCCAGCCAGATTCAACAGGAGGGACGTAAATATTGGAAGGCATCGTTCGTTGGGGCTTGTGAATATCCAGACATCCACTGTGTTCTAGAGTCTGAACCACCTACTTTACTGCAGCTTTAAAAATACATTTTACTCATTTCATATATTCCTTTAAGTGACACATATCAGCTCAGACCTACTTTGCGCTAGACTCTGAAATTATTGAGACACAATCTAATAGAATTTTGTCAAGACCTAGACCCTCAGCCTACTCTTCGTCTGGCTCCCACTGGGCCCAACCCTGCACCAGACACAGAGAAAGTGTCAATCATTGTCAGCAATGGGGGGAAGAAGGTTGGAAGAAGGAAGAAAGAGAAGCCAAGGCCTGAAATGTGGCCTGGTGGCCTTCACAGTCTATCGAGGACATATTGATAGTAATATCAGAGATGGCAATGACAGTAACAACAGTAGCTATGGTTCCATAGTTCTTCCAACATGCCAGGCTCTATCCTCAGTGTGTCATATATCTTTTCTCATTTAGACCTGAGAGATAGATATTATGAAGCCCATTCTATGGAGCAAGAAACCATCTCAGAGAGGTCAAGTAGCTTACCCGAGGACACAGGGCTAAGAATTAATGAAATAGGATCCCAGCTCAAGCATTTAATACAACTTGGTGAATAAATGAATGTTTGAGGGAATGAATGAACATATCCAGCATTTCCTCTGTGCCATGCATAAGGGAAGAGAGCAAGGGGCTGCAGAGTTGAGGGGCTAAGACCTTGAACTCTGGAGTCAGACTTTCTGGGTCTAAATCCCAGCTCTGCCACTCACTTGCTATGTGATCCTCTTTAAGTCTAAGTTTCCTCATCTGTAAAATGGAAACATTCAATGGCCATCCTGTAGTAGGCATCAGTTGTCATTAGGGATCCAGAGATCAGGAAGTTCTGCATGGGGCAGTGGGAGATAGCCCTGAGCTCGTTTTCCAGACTACCAGGGCACTGGCCTTCAGACGCTGTGAATGCCAGCTGTCTTGGCAGCTACTAATTCTGGACAGTCTCCAAGTGAAACTCAGACCCCGCAGAGAGAATCTGCAAATGTGGCCTCCGGTAAATCACAGCTGACCACTCTAATCAGTTGTCTTGTGCCACTTTCAGTTCCAATAAAGCCAGGCCCTGCTGCCTGACCCATTACGCCATCCCCTTACTACCATCAGTAAGCCTGGAAGGGAGATGGCTCTGGGGCTGATGTTCTGAGACCATGTCCCCGCTGTCTCTGTCTCTGTAATGAGTTGTGAAGAACTCACAAGTCTCCACACGCTGTGATTCTACCCTTCGCCTCCCCTGTCCACTTAGGCCATTCAATTCATCTCTCTGATTTAATAAAAACAGTCCTCCCATGTTTCTGCCAAGGCCAGAGACAGGCAGGAGCCCTCCAAAGTTTCAACCAGGCCAGCCCTTAATTAGTCGGCAACATCAATATCACTTTTTATGTGATTAGCATTTCAAAGTAAATTTCACATCCTGGACTGTCAGCATCTAGGAGCCTGGCAGAAGGTAGTTGTGTGTAGCATAAAAAAAAAATCATAGCGCAGGGCGCCTGGGGTTTCAGACACTCAGCAGTTTTGCCAAGGCCCCTTTCTCTCAGCTGCTGACTTCATGCCAAGGCCCCTGACTGGCTCCATTTTTCCCTTTCTGTTTGTGAGGCTGATCTTCCTACTCTGAGGCCTGGGTCAACAATGAGTAGGTGTTACCGCTACGCTTTAGAAACTGAAGGCCAGCTCCCTCAGCAGATGTGTCGTCTTTTCAAATAAGAAATTAGATACAATACTCTCCATTTCTGGCTTCTCCTGAAAAAGGAAAGATCTGGCCACCCCAAGCCCACCTTTTCTTCCGTGGTAGCATCATCAGTGTGAGCTAACAGGTGTGGACTCTAGTTTTCCACACTCTTCACCATTTCCTACTGTGGCACCTGGCTCTCTCATTTGTTATGGGCCTGGGCCTTGTGAAAATTTGAGTTTTTGTTCCCTGTTGTAGGAGCTGGACTGGAGAAGACAGGACTGGTTACAAGAGGTGTTGGCAGAAGAGGCAGGAAATTAAGCAATGGCCCGCAGACCATTCAGAGGTGAGACCCAAGAGAGTGCCCCCGAGAAAGGAAGGGTGTCGGAGCCTGCCGACAGTCGAATCAGGGTCTCCTGTAACGAAGGACAGGAAAAGAAAAGAAGAAGAAGGGAAACACAGATGGGGTCAAGAGGGACAAGCTCGGAGACTCAACCCTAAGTTTATTTTCTCACATGCTTATATACACTGTTATAACAGGAACAAGGATGTTAGTTAGCTACAAATGTATACACCAAGTCAGCACATCCTGTAACATCCCCCTCAGCCCACTCCCGTATTCTCAAGATTTAGCTTGTTCTGCCAAAACAAGTTACTTCTTTAAGAATAACAACAACTGGCTTGGGCCAAATGGCCCCCCCACAGAAAGGGAATGCAAGAGAGGGGACAATGGCCTCATGGGGTGTGCAGGGAAAGCCTGGCAGAAGGCACAAGACACAAGTGTCCTCCTGCCCCACCTCTCTCCAGCCTCTTTCCCTCCAGTTCAAATCTCATAAAAATCTAAGGGTAAGGGCTGGGTAGAATGAGGAGCTGGATGAGTGACAGATAAATGAGTCCCTGCCTGGATTTGACACTAACCTGACAGGTCACTATGGACAAGTTTCTCTGTGTCTTGACTTCCTATTCTGTAAAATCAAGCTGTTGCACTGGGTCACTGACCTCTGAGTTCCATCTCCTTGTCACTTGTCTCAAGTAACCAGAGGGTCTCTCAGCTCTGGAGAAGGACAGGGTGATTCTCCCCAGTGGATTTAGACCACCTTCCCTCACAGTCTCCGTCACCTGCTTCCATTTGTTGATGTAAATGAACGTTTTCTGAGTCTAAGGTAGAGGGCTTTGCCCATTGTACAGCTGCCAGTCAAGCCTCTAGCCCCTGGTTCAGGCAAACTGCAACCCTAGGCCCTTCCAGAGAGAGAGTCTGACATTAACACTGAGCCCCTGCCAAGGGCTTGGATCTCTGAATTCAGCCAGTCAACCAATAATTCTTAACTTTTCATTTAACTCACTTGTATTAAGTTTGTTTTAAGCATTTTGTATATGACAGGAAATATATAAGACTCTAGCGCTGTGGTCTCTAAGGAGGTGTAGAGAGAATTCTGTTGGTGAACCCATTGTTTTCTGCCATCTCCACCTACTCACCACTCCCCACAGGCAGAGAAGATAAAGGTAATGATCATTTATTGAGTACTTGGTGTGTGCCAGGCACTTGACCTGTTAATTCTTCCACTGACTTTTTGAAACAAACCTACAGAGATTCTATTATCAGCTCCATTTTGCTGATGAAGAAAATAAGGCTAAAAAACAGCAGATTAATCTGTCTAGTCTCAAAGTCCTCACTCTTGAGTACTAAATCACACTGGCTCCCATGATAGTAAGAAAATAAAATAAAATAAAATAAAATAAAATAAAATAAAATAAAATAAAATAAAGGAAAAATCAGAATTGTGAGAGTTCATTCTTTCTCTCTGGTCCCACTGCATTTAGAAATAAGAACATTTATCACATGGGTCAGCAACTGTTTATAAGTCACTTTTAACTCCTTAAGAGTAAAAACAGGCACTTATTCATTTCTGAATTTGCAGAAACTAAAAAATGCCTAGTATTCAGTAGGTAGTCAAAACAAGTTGGATGAATGGAATTGAATTGAATCTAATTGAATAGAGTTAATGGAATCAAATGGAATGGAACTCTTGCCAAGTAGTGGAGATTGAGATTATGGATCAAAGACACCACTTTGCATAATCGACCTATATCAGCCAGAATTCTTTTGAGTTGCAAGTGATAAAGACCCAACCCCAACTAGCTTGAAAAAAAATTGAAATATACTGGCTCTTAAAATACAAAGGTCCAGAGTGAGTTTGGAATTCAGACATTGCTAAATTCAGGAGTTCAAACTGGACTCTATCAGGAAACTCTGCCTCTTTATCTTTCTTCTCTGTTTGGCTCTCATGATGTGATGGGAAACATAGCCATTGGCAGCCCTGGACTCGACTCTTTATCCTCTTAACTCATCTCAGCAAGAAAACCATCTTTACCAAGAACTCCAATAGAAAAACCCCAGGAAGGGCTCTGGTTCATTGGCTTGGTTCATGAACCCAACAACAAACCAATCGCTGTGACCAGAAGGAGATGTTCTGATTACTTGTGGCTAAGTGTCCATAGTTTTGGCTGGCCAAAGTGGGAGTCGGCCCAATCAAGCCGTGTGAAATGTGCTCTCCCACAAAAGAGGGGTTTGGACTCTTGAAGAAGAGGACTGAGAAGTATCCAGCAAGAACACAACACAAGACTCCACTTTTCATACCTTCCCCAGATAGATGGGGATGAATTCATTGAACTCCCCCTTCCAGAAATTGCTTGAAATATAAACTTCACCTTTTCTAGAGCTTGCTGAGTCTATCTGTCTTCGGCCACTTCCCTCCATCTAGAAATGTCAATACCGTGTTAAATCGACTCTGAATAGAGACAAGCTAATGGAGCCCCCCTCTCATAAAGTAGATGCCAAGGGAAAATGATTTATTTTCATTCATTTGGAGACAGAAACCAGGAAATTGCTTCTTATTCAATTCTGATCCAGAGGTGGGGGGAGGGGAACAGTGGCTAGGAGCATAACTCTTTGTGCCTCTCTGAAAGCAGAGGCCATGGTGTGGGGGCAGGGGCAACTCACTTTGGATTTTTCCAGAATTCTCTCCCTAGTTCACAAATACCCATCCCAAGGACTTTCACAATCAGAAAGGATTCTTGACACTCTCACACAGCTATTGGCTTGCCAGCTGACACATGTTTTTATTCTCATTAGAGTCCTTATCTCTTTCTGATTTATATTTTTTTTGTTATATACTTGATTATTGAATTCTTCACTCTAGAATATCAGGTCTTTGAGTGCAGGGACCTGTTTAGTCATATTCTCAGCCATATCCCCAGTGTCTAGCATACACCCAGCACATGATAGATATTTCAAAAATATTTGGTGAATGTGTATACAGAAAGACACACGCACGCATGCACACACACACACGATGTGGATGGATGAGTAGATGACTGGCTGGCTGTTTAACTGTTTGGCTGGATGGATGAGTGGATGGATGGATGAGTGGATGGATGGATGGATGGATGGATGGATGGATGGATGGATGAATGGACGGATAGTTGGAGAGAGAGGGACTTCACAGATCAAGTTCTTAACCACCTCTCTTACCTTCACATTTTCTTATCTCTTGCTCTCTCACTATCTATCCTATTCTATCCTTTTCTCTTACCCTCCCTGTGCCCTGCAGATTGAGTGAGTAGAAGAGTTCAGTCCAGAGACTTGTTCTTTGCCCCTCCCCTCACTTATTCTTCTTGGTTTTGTGTCTGGTCCCACAATCTGATATCATGGACCACTATACTCTGATCCCTCATTCTGTGTGTTCACCCAGGGCTACTCAGGTGCCTCTGCTATTTCATCCCTTACCCTGTGGATCAGAGCCCACAAGTGTCAGGGCAGTACCTCTCCTGCTGAGAAGGCTACTTACCTCTAAATTCAGAGGTGGGAGGGTAAGGAGGGTAGTAAAATTGAGGATGCTTTTGAGAACTCAGTGATGGCCAGGCTGCTACTGGAGACGGCATTCTCTTCTCTCCTTTCAGGATCCAAGCGCTCTTCCGAGAATATTTGCTTTGGCGTCTGCAGGAAGCTGGCAGCATGCAAGAAGTTCAAAAGGCTACTAGAAGGCAGGGCCAAAAGGCAGCTGCTTTCCAGATGAGTCTAGCTCTTTCCTGTCAGCCTAGAGTCTCTTGCAGGTGGGGACTGGGGAGCTTCTCTTGCTCTCCCTCCAGGTCTCTCTCTGTTATGCCTCTCTCATCTTTTATCTCTCATCTCTCTGTTCTTTCCCCTTCACCTGTTCCCTTTCTTCTTTTCATCTCTCTCTCATCTCGCATTCTCTTCAGCAAGGTGGTACAATGTGACATAACAGTCTGAGAGGCCTCCAGATCAGGGAATATCCTACCTCTAGTATCTTGGGGAGGTCACATAGCTGAAGGGTCCCGTCTCGGTCCACAGTGTCCTTGAAGAACCATTAATGGATTCAAGGATCTGTGAATCTCACCCCCCTACTGTATGTGTATTTTTCTCAGGGAAAAGTCCATTACCAAAAGATCAAAGGGAACTGTGTAAGAATCCTGGAGTCAGTCAGCTTAACAAACTCTTGATGAATTTATAAATGACTTGGAATAAGTGGTCTTACCCCCAACCAAGCCTCTTTTCTCTTCCCTAAAATGAACATTGATAACTTTCAAACTATACTCTTTGGAGCCTCAAGTTCTTAGGGATATGCTCAGAGAAGAAGGAGGTTCTGGGGTTCATGAGCCCAGATCCCCTCCTCTGCTTCCACTCAGGGGCTCTGCGTACATCTGAACCATGCCCACTGGGCTTCCAAGGCAGGTTTCAGTGGCACAAATGTTCTGAAGCTTTAAAAAATGCTGAAGTATTTAGTACTAATGCCTGCAATTTACTTTGAAACATATCTTAGATCGAGAGGTGTGATAACTCAAGCATGGTAAAGTACTAATGGCAGATTCTAAGGGGGAGAGGAGTTCCCGTTGATTGTTCTCCTCTCCTGAGGTGCCTGGCTGGAAAAGTGGACATGTCTGGCTCTAGACACACTGGGGGATCTAGTGTGACTGGCATGAAAACTAACAAAGTAACTGAGGTGATCACCAAAAAACCAGGGTCTCTGTCACCAAAACCTTTGTAGAGTCAAGAAACAGTGTCTAATGACATTCATCCCCTGGGATGTCAGCCCATATTTGGACCAGGACAGACAGTTCTGTGGGTCTGGAATACCTGCCCATTCATCTTGTTCTGCCTTGTGCCCTCCTCCACCTGGACAGGAATGCTGCTTTTCAAAGACAGCCCTATGCTCTTTGGCACCTATGCCACCTCCATCGATAAAAACCACATGATAATGACAATAACAATAGTAGCTCCTTGTTACAATAGTAAGTGGTGCATGTACTGGTAACAACCATACTAAACTCCCTAGAGCCACTCGACTACTTCATTTTCTGAACAGTCCATCAGCCAGATAGCATTTTTTTTCTATCAAAAATTTTTTTCACACCATTTACCTACTATGAGATCAGGGCTATTTAGTTAGCTTCTCTGAGTCTCAGTTTCCCCACCTATAAAATGAGAATAATGAAGACATTTGCCTCATGGGGCTGTTGGGGTTTTTTTCTGTGCATGCAAAGGGCTTGGCCCAAAGCCTGGCTCAAAAAGATAGAAACTGACTCTCCAGAGAGGTTAGGTGGTATGTCCAGGGAACACAGTGAGTATTCGGGCCCAGGTTTTCCTGCCCCTAAAACAAGTGCTCTCACCCACTACGCTGTGCTGAACAATCAAAGCTTTCTGTAGCTGAAAGCACCAGGGGAAAATCTTTGCCTCCCCTTAATTAGATTAAAAGATCCATCATGAGCATGTAAACCAGCAAGCCATAATCCATGGATGCCACTGCATTTTAAACAGAAATTCAGAGCAAGCGGTTCAGATGGGACTGAGCAGCTGGTTGTTGCTGATGGCATACGCCGTATCATTACCCAGTAAATCATTCCTCCCTCTGAGGAGGGGCATTTGCAGCAGGGTAGTGTGGGTTGGGCCGGAGACTTTGTAATGCCCCCTCCAAATGGGTGAGCCCCTTTTGAGGTATGTGCAGACCAAATCTTTTGAAGTTCATCCTGCCTTTGAAGATAGGGAAAAGAGGGTGAATCTCTCAGCTCTGGCTCCCCGAACCTGGCTGGGTATTGCATCACTGGGAGACTTCACAAAAATGTACATTGTTTGGTCCTATCACTGGAGATTCAGATGCTTCAGCATGGGGACTGGAGGTCTGTATTTCAATGGCATCATCACAAAATGTTTTAGAGGCAGCAGAAAAGTACCACATTGTATCCTTGAATCCTTACAACATTTCTGAGGGATCAGAATTTTTAAACCTATTTTGTTAATGAAGTTCCTGAGGCTCAGAAAGATTAAGAAAATTTGCTCAAAGCCACATAATTAGTATATGAGAATTAATTCTGCTCTGAGGAGAAAACTGAAAATTTAAAGATGGCTTAAATAAGATGGTAGTTTATTTATCTCAGAATTAAAAACTGCAGTTAAGGAGTTCAGGGACCCAAGCTCCTTCTAGCTTGTGTTCTACCGTCTCAATACAAGTCATCCTCCTCTTGGTTCAAAATGGGTGCTTTAGCTCCAGTCATCACACCCGCCTTCTAGCTTCCGGGTAGTAGGAAAAAGAGGTGCTTCCTATAAGTTTTAGACACCATGGCCTTTTGCATCTCATTGGCTATAATTTACTCACATGGTCATGTACAGCTGCAAGAGAGATTGGGAAATATAGTCCTTATACCCAATTTCAAAATTGAAAGCAGAAATTTAAACTACCAAGTGACTCCTGTTTTATATTCTCATCTTAATCTTAACAATGCCCATTAAAACAGAACTATTGTTATTAATAGCAGAGCACTCTACAGCTGAAAAGCACCAGGAAAAATTTTCACCTTCCCTTAGTTAGATTAAGGGGATGTAACCACTAGGCCAGTGGTCTGCTGCCATTATTATCTCTGCATTATAAGTTATGAAACTGAGATTTAGAAGAGTTAATTAGCTTGCTCAGATCATCCAGTTACTCCACGGCAGAGTTAAGATTTAAACTGAGGAGGGCTTCCCCTGAATTCTATGATTTTCCCTTCCCTATGTGATCATATAATACCAGCAGAAGGCAGGAGGGAGAATCCTCTGTTCAACAAGGCTTCACAGTGGCAATGATGCCTTCCATCCAGTTTTGAATCCATGCATTTGGGGAAAAACATTGCAGCTTTCCTATCACCCAGGATCAGGGAGTAGAAGTTGCTAATGTGAACCAACTCCTGACAATAACTGGAGAAGTGTCACAATGCCATGTATGTCCCGCATACCCTTTGGCTCTTTCAACCCAAGGGCTGTTTCTCATCTGGTATGATCTAAAGTGGCTGTTCTTATATTGCTGTGTCAGAGATAATCCCAGAGACCAAAGAATTAAATGCTTCTTCCAGGATATCAATACCTTCTGGCCACTTTAAAAGGAAGTTCCTTCCCTCAAACAAATTTGTTCACTTATAAATGCATTTTCAGTTTTTTCTTCTTCTCGGATCCACACAATGGACTAGATGATATATGTTCCCAAGGGCCATATGATTGTTATCTGCTCTCATAAAGGGCAAAGGGAGAGAAGAGAGCTGTCACTGACTAGTACAGGGTTGGGCAAACTTTACTTGTAAAGGGTTAGATAGAACATTTTAGGTTGTCTAGACCATTAGGTTTCTATTAGAACTACTCAATTCTGCCTGTGTAGCATGAAGCAGCTATAGATGATAACTCAATGAATGGCTGTGTTCTAATAAAACTTTATTTACAAAAACAAGGAAGGCCTGATTTGACCCTATAGGCCGTAGTTTGCTGACATCTAGCCTAGGTGGTTAGCCTAGAGACCGGCATCAATCAATACTTTCTGCAAATCTCATCTTCTAGGGTGTATGGGAATTATCTACCTAATTTCTTTGGGCCTCAGTTTTTTCATCTCTCAAGTGGGAATAAATATACCCACTCCCACGATTATACTATTAAAGTCTCTGTTCCTCAAATAGGTCAAACTCGCCTTTGCAGGTACCTTGCTATTCTTTCTCCACCTAAATGCCCTTCCCTTCAGCATTAGCATGTTGGTTCCATCTCATAATTTAGTTGCTTAAGTCACCCTTTCAAAGGCTTCCTTGGCACTCTTGTCCAATGTAGTGAACCTCCTCCCAGCCTGGCAGTAGCAGATGTAGAAGACAACTTGTTTAATGGACATTAGTTCTTTTCTAGGTGGGGAAAGATATTATTCCTGTGGCCACAGAACTCCCCACATTGGGAATGCTGATTTCTCCATTTTTTTTCAGACTTTTCAGAGCAAGTCACATGTGGGATCTAAAACTCAGGGCAAAAAGAATCAACACACCTTTCTCCAACCTGTACTTTTCAACTGTGGGTACCACCTCCTTCAATTTGAGTGAGTGACTGGGTTTGCAGACAAAAGAAAATGAAGAAGAGATTTTCAAGGCCCTTTAGCCAAGCCAAGAGTACAGAATTTCACTGTCTGGTGACCCATCCCCACCCTGCTGATGAGCCTTCCATGAGTCACCCAGAATTTTCCACTTAGATTTATGAAATCCATTTTCCCTGAGGCAGACTAAGCAGTTTATAGAGAACCAATATCATTAGGTTAATGATTCCCCATAAATTATTACCTATACAGCCCAGTTAATCCCACAAATGGAGCATTAATGGTGGAGAGTCAATTGCTGGCCATTCACAGTTCTCTGGGATGACCTTGGCTTAGGCAGATGGTACCCCCTAATAAAAACTGGAGTTGAATCCCGGCTCCATAATAATCCTCCATCGGCCATTTGGGAGCTCTCATTGCAGTCTGGGTGTAATGCCCCAAATGAACATCACAGCTGGGAATGATTTTCTGTCTCATTTCATTTTTGGCTGTGACTTTTCATTTTCTCCTGAAGTCTGATTTATTTATCTGTTTATGAAGCGACCCATTTGGCTTGAAGCGACAGTGATAGGCATTTGATCAAATAGACCCGCAAATCTCATCTTCCACATTCCTGAATTTTTATTCTGTCATTGCTTAACAAAATAGAATTAAGTCGAGGAGAAAGTTGGCTCTTGCATTATGCATCGACCTCATTTCACTGGTCTTTATGTTCTCTCATGGGGTTGTAGTTTTTCCATGTTACCAAGTGTCCCCAGAAGAAAGTACGTCTAATGCCCGAGAAATTTCATTCTCTACTCTGATTTGCCTGGCTTCAGAAAGCTGACGGAACTGTCCAAGGGACATGGATTTCATAAACATCAGATTGTCTTTAGTTAAGATGGTTCCTGTGGGGCAATAGTCCAAAGAAGGGTTTTCCACAGTCTTGTGGAGCTCCCCAAATACTTATCTCCTTAGAATCAATTCATGCTGTAAGTCCTGCTAGTCCTCGCTCAAGCAGGCATGGAGTGGCATAGAGCAGACAATTTAGTAGCATCGTCATTGTCAGAATTATCAGAAACTAATTATCAAGGTTCTTGCCAGGCCAGGTACTATGCTAAGTGTTCTTACATATTTATTCCCATTCTATGGATAAGAAAACTGAGTAAAAGACAGAATTAGGATTCAATTCTCATCCATTCACCACCTGAGCCAGGTTCTTAACAGCTGTGCAATTCTGCCTTACAAAAAGCTTCTTTCTTTCTTGCCAAGGAGGAAGGGAAAGTAATTAATATCTCTTAGGCACCTATGTGGTGGAAACCTTTTCACACTATTTCATTTAATTCTTAGAGTCCTCCTGTGACATATGCATTAAGCCATTTTACAGGCAGAGAAGCTGGGGCTTGAAGAAATCGAGATAACCCAACTCTAAAGCCAGGATAGCAATGATATCTAGCCAAATCAGGGGTTTTCAGAAGAAAGGTATCATGACAAAGCTTCTACAACAGGGGGTCCAGGTGAAAGGTCCTGAGATGGCCTTCAGGGCATCCATGAATTCTTATTATGGAAAACACTGTGTGCATGGGCATCTTTTCTAAGAAAAGCCCCATAACTCTGATCAGGCATTTGAAGGGTTTCTAACCCCAAAATAGATTAGGAGATAATGGTCTAGAACACAGGAAGCTACACAGAAGACAGCTTATAAGTCCTCATTGACTTCAGGCAATTAGTATTTTTAGCACTTACTCTGCATGGGGTACTATGAAAAATATAAACATTAATATTTATCATGTCTTCAAGGAGACAAGATCAGATCTTGTCATTTCCCCCCTTAAACCCTCGTCTATTGGTTTTCTATCCCACTGAGAATAAAATCCAGACTTTTCACTGTGGCTCAACAGAAGCCCACCCAACTTTTCACATAGCTGGTTTCTTTTCATCCTTCAGGATTCAGAACTAAGGTCATTTCATAAAGACCTTCCTTGAATTCACGTGATTCTAGCGTATGCTAGGTTCTCTCTTAGCTCTTATCACAATCTGTGCTCATTTTGTCTGTGTGCTTGCTTACTCATTGTCTTCTCCCCAGCTACAATAAAAGCTCCTGAGGGCCAGACATTGCCTGGAACTTGTTAGAAATGCAAATTATCAGGCTCCATGCCAGATCTACTAAATCAGAAACTCTCAGGGGTGGGACCCAGAAACCTGTGTTTTAATAAGCCCACCAGATGATTCTATGCACGCTCAAGTTCTAAGGTTGGAAAGGTAAGGCAAGAAGGGAGAGATGGCTGCCCAAATCCAACCAGAAGGCAGTCATGACAGATTTCTGGAGGGATAACTTGTTTCACCTTAGTGGTTCTCAGCCATAACTGTGCCTTAGAATCATCCGGAGAGCTTTTCAGACTCCTAATGCCCAAGTCACATGCAGAGCAATTCAATCGGAATTGCTAGGAGTGGGGACCAAGGCGTCTGCATATTTTTAAAAATCTCCCCATGGAATTCCACAGTATAGACATGGTTGAGAAACATGGTGTCTATTAATTTTTTGTAGAGTGGGTAGCAAGGGTAACTAGGAACGAGTACACCTGGAAATCCTGCCTGATAATGTAGCCTGCTGAGGTTCACCCAGATACTGCAGAAAGGTTGATGGTGGTACTGCTCAGCTCAGGATGGAGAATTAATGTGTTACAAAGGGTAAAATGTATTGAGTTAATTAATTATGGTAAATGTACCTCATAAGTAGGAGAGAGGGAGGGAAGAAGGGAGAGAGAAAGAGGAAGAGGTGGGGAGAAGAGGTATAGTCATGTTTAAGCTATCTCTTGTTGCTAGAAATACAATGTATTGGATCAGTAGAATTAGATGAAAAGGCCTAATAACAAAGAAGAAAGTAAACACCAAGGACATCTCAAGAGAAAAGTTTTAGAGTGGAGTTTAGGAGGACGTTAATGCAGGAGAAAAGGAAAGATAATACCTGTGTCACATTGGTCGGGACTATAAGATCTGGATGGAGTTGGATTGTCTGGGTTCAAATCCTACCTCTACTATTTTGTAGCTATGTGACCTCAGCCATGTTTTTAACCTCTCCAGACCAGTCTCTTCATTTGTAGAATGGGAAAAGGGGTATAAAAATAATTTATATCTTATGGGGGTTTTGTGATGATTAGATAAGTTTATCTAAGCAATGTATTTATGGTAGTGCCTAGTACTCAATAATGGGTCCCTATATTAATTGTTAGTTTTGTTTATAGAGCTGTAGATATAAAAAAATGCACTGAGCCAGCAGTGTGAGGACTTTGGCAAGGAGAATGCTTTTTTTCTTTCCCCAATAACAATGACTGTGATTCTTGCCAATAAACCATGTGTACATTAATCTATGGAGTTTCAAGTGTTCTACCTGTGTTGACTTCTTAACAATTGTAGTGATTGTTGCTTCAACTACTCTCCTGCCTCTGGCCACCAGCAAAGAGTTTCAAATCAGTCCTAAGGGTGTAGGAAGAGCTCAGAGACTTCCAGCCAATATAGTAGCTGAGCTGACACCAGAACCTTCTCCACAGCCCGAACATGTAGGAATTCTAAATTCAATATAACATCAAAATTTTGAAATATACTCCATGGATCAAAAATAAAAATAAAGGAAAAGAGAATCCCAGGTGTCAGAAATGACAAGCAAACTAAATGAGCCCAATGGTCCATTGGTATCAGAACTGCACACACCTAGAGGGTCATAGTACCAATTCCTGGAGAGCAGAGTTGTGTCCACAGGATGAATGGAAGCCCAAAGTAGGGAATCATAAAGAGCTTTCCATTTATGAAAAAGACACTAGAAAGCTCTACTTATTGGTTTAAGTACATGACATGCAAACGAGTTGACCACCCCAGATCACAGGTGGTAAAAGAAACACTGGGAGAGACTTAAATACCAAGGCTTTGTCATTGAGCTTCCCCAATCTTGTCACCTTTGAAATCCCAAAGAAAAAATTCTCCTGAAGAGGAGCTCACATTTATAAAGCCCATGAAGAAACCAAGCCCCCAGAGAATCAGAAGATGTAACTAATGAACAAATTCAAGCATAGAAACTATATGCATGAGACTTGTTTATAGTCTCTTTGAAGTTATTTGGGTATATATTTGATAAAAATAAAGAGAATAGTCACAAAGCCTTCGTGAAGATTTGTGATGAGCATGAGATTGTCACCTGTTTCGTTTCTGCCTACTGGATGTAATGCAAGGGAGTGAGAAAAGCACACTTACATGTGTGTAGGTTAGTACAGTCTTCTTAGTTTTTCTAGAAAAGGCAAGTTATCAATATGGATCAGAAGACTTAGTTTTTTTTTTTTTTGGCACACAGTTTGGAGAAATCCATTTTCAGGGATTTATTCTAAAGATATAATGAAGGATATGAGCAAAGATTAGCTATAAAGATTCTTTTATTTTTCAGTGCTAAAAATGGAAATCATCCTAAATGTCCAGCAGTAAGTGATTGGTTGAACAAAGGAGGGTATACCTAGATGCTGAGATTCCAGACAGGCGTTGGAATGGATTTTGTAGAAGAATGTTTAATGGCATGGAAAGATGTTCATAATGTTGTAAGTAAAAAAGTAGACTTTTTTCTTTGGTAATTGAATTGTCAATATAATTCCATTTTTATAAAAACAGGATAAATACCATAGTTTAATATTTAATTGTAGAAACTCAATTAGGAAAAATAAATATCATACTGGCAACAAAATTCACAAACAGGATTATCTTTGAATGGCGATACTTTATGTTGTTGATGGAAAGACACCACAGGCCCAGTTGAAAATGAAAATTGTCTTTAATGGGAAAGGATACAGAAATTTTGGAGACAGTTACATGAAGGAGAAAATAACACAGCCCCTCACAGATGGACAGAGGTTTCCAGGTTTCCTGAAGTACTCCACCAGGATGACTGCCCCTTCTGAACATTCTAGCTACCCATATGGTTAAAATCAGGTGAAAGTCATTGGTGCAAAAGGGCCAAGAGTTCACTGCAAGACTGGGTTAAGAGGTGAAGTCTTCTCTAGGATCAGCCCTTCGAGTATAACCACTGTTCGAGGTCCAATAATGCAGATGGGACTAAAGGAGATTTTTTTTCTGTCTTTCTTTGGGCTCGTTTATATTCCCCAGATGTATTACTCTGTGTATTAGTCACAATATGCTACAGGGTAATGAAATAATCTCTAAATCAGTTGTTTAACACAAGAACTTTTTTTTAAAACAAATTAAGAGTCTAGTGCCATCTGATAACTATGCCATCTAAGATGAACAGCTCTGAAGGTTGAGGCAGCAAGGGAAGAGAGAGCATGGAGGTGGCATACTAGACCTTAAATGCCTTAGGGAAGGAAAAATATATACCATTTCAGCTAACACTTTATTGGCTAGAATTAGTCACATGGCAAGGCAGTGGAAAGCATATTCTTCACTTGTACCAGAAAGTCTACTAAACCACATACAGAAGACACTGCTAATCCTGACCACTGTCTTTAATGAATACTGTTTTTAATATACTCCCCAAGGGGGTAATATTGTCCCACTCAGATTAATCTAAGAAAGAAATCTGTGCATTGTCTCTACAGGAAACACAATCACATAAGGTTACTGGCTTTTGTAAAATATTTGAATAATTTTCCAAGTCTTGGGAAGCTCTCTACAAACCCTTCACCAACCCCCTGCTACAGACACCTAAGCTTCCTCTTTCTATGGAGAGACCACAGCCCCAGGAACTTTCCATCTTTTCACACTGCCCCTCCGCATGGCCTCATAATGGCTGCTGCTGATTGAGACCTCATAGCCTCTCAGAATTTCATCCAAAAGCAGGAACAGGCATTTCTTATGGTGCAACAACTTTTATCAAGAAAAGACACATTTTCCCAGAAACTCCCACCAGGCATACGTGACTTAACACTTCATTGGCCAGGGCTGCGCGCGCACGCGTGCACACACACACACACACACACACGCACATCAATCACTGGCTGGTTGAAATTGTGAAATTACCATGATTGTATTGAAATAAACAACATTCATCAACCCACAGTTGAGGAAGAGGTCATAAGGCATGAGTGCCCAGTATCTAGTCCAAACTGGAGTTTGGTTAGCAAGAAAGAAGTAAATGGTTGTTTAATGGGAATTCAATAATCTTCTACATGTGGAGCAGCTAATATTTTTTGTAGGTAAGGATTCATCTACAAATGTTTCTTTAGTGACTACTCAGTGCCAAGTGTCATGATGGGCACTTTGGAATCAAAGAGGAACTAGACACAGCCCCTATTTCAATGAATGATAGATGCACAAATCCCTGTCTAGTCTATATATGGAAGCATGGAAAATAGCATAAAGAGAGACTTGAGGGCAATCATGGAAGGCTTTTCAGAGGTGATATTTAAGCTGGAACTTGAAGGCTGAGAAGGAGATCATCGACTAGACATTGTGGAGAGAGCAATCCAAGGAATGGCAGACGTGAATGAATAATTGATTGAATGAATGAGTAAAAAAGACAATATGTGAAAATACTTTAAGGAAAAACATGCCTGGTGAGAGAGTGCCATGTCAGCTTTGTGAGGCCCTAACCAATGAGGCCTTTGAGAATGTCAAGAGGAGTCTGTGGTTGGTAGTGCCTACAGTTCTATGCACTACTGACTATGTAACTTCAGAGTAACTGCAGGGAAAGAAAATGAAGTGCATTCAAGTATAGGGAGCTACCTTTAATAGAAGTGATAAATCCGAAATCTCTTTCAGACACAGACCTTTATGGGTGTGAAGTATCTTAGAAAGAGTCAGAATCAAGTACAAAAGAGCAGTGCATCTCAATGTAGTAGAACATCTGAACTGTCCCTCCTGTCTTGGATCTTTGTATAGAATTCACTCTTTGGTGGTTATAGGGGAGATTTCTGGTTATAGGGGAGATTTGAGAGGTTTAATGAAAGCAAATGGGAAGAGCTAGAGCCGGTCCCCTTGGAGAGTGTTGCTATTGCCATGTCTCCCTGGGAATCTAGAAATGCATGCCCACGATGGACTGACTGGGGGCTTTTCTAGCCTGCAATATTTTCTGATGTTTTTCTGAAAATGATAATCAACTGTCTTGAATGATTAAAATACAGGTTTATCTGGAGGCAGAAGAATGGACCGTTGGATCTCTTAAGATCTTTTGTCTGCCTTATATTGGTTGAGACAGCATGGCAGAAGGATTGTGATATAATAAAGAATATATCCACTTTGTTCCAGGTTCCTGGCACACTGCTTCAAAACCCCTTGGAATTTCCTGAGTGATAAGAAATAGCATGATGAGCCACTTTTGGGGGCAGAGTGGTTGGCAGAGGGGAAGAGGGCTAGATAGCTTCAGGATGGGGGTTGCTTGCCAGAGGAACCAACAATGTAATTAAAGGGTTAGACCCTTTGACCCCACACTCTACCTTTGGAGAAGGGAGGGGGGCCGGAGATCGAGTTCAATTACATGGTTTAAATTAAATCAATAATTTAATCAATCATGCCTACATAATGAGATCTTGATAAAAACTCTTAGACACCAAGACTTGGGGGAGTTTCCAGGTTGGTTAATGCATCAGTGTGCTGGGAAGGTGACATACCCTGGTTCCATGGGAAAAGGGTATGAAAGCTCTGCACGCCCTGCCCCTACCCATCTTGCTTTAAGCATCTCTTCCATTTAGCTGTTCTTGTGTTGTATCCTTTATAATAAAGCTGGAATTACGAGTATGGTGCATTCAGTGAGTTTCATGAATTGTTCTAGTGAATTACTGAACATGAAAGGGAGTCATGGGAACCCCCAAATTTGTAGCATGGGTGGCTAGAGGACACCCAGAACTAAGAGTTGGTGTCTGAAGTAGGGGCAGTCTTGTGCGATTAAGTCCCTTAACCTATGGGATCTATGCTAACTCTGGGTAGTGAGTGTCAGAATTGAAATGAATTGTAGGACATCCAACTGGCCAGGGATTCTACAATTTTGTTTTAGGTTTCCCTTCCCATCTGCAGCCTTTCCAGCAAGCAGTTACAGATCTGTAAACACTATCAGGATGCTACTTAAAGACAGCTTTTTGTAAATCAAAGAGTGCTTTTAAAACACAAATGGATATAATCACCCCCTAATTTGGTTTGTGGGTTTGGATTTGCTTGCTTGCTTTAGACTGTTTTTGAATCCTGTTGTAGGCTGAGCATCAGCAATCTTAGCCATAAGTGGGCTGGCTCTATTATGTTTTGTTTTGTGCAGTGCCAGGTGTGATGCCAAATGAATGGGGTTATTTTCCCCCTAATGCTATAAATTATACACCCAAGTGAGCTCTGTCCTTCAAAGTTCTTGCCTGTGAAGGTAAATGCTTTTCCCACCACTCCTCCTTGAGTATCTGGAACACTCCTGCAGCACTCTCCCTCCCACTCCCTTCCCTGAGAGCCTGAGGCTTCTTCCAGAGTGGGAATTGTGCTCTTCGGTTCTATATCCAATGCAGCACATGACTAGATCCTATTCACCTTATCCCCTCCTCCACGGGTCTCCCATTTTGGTTGATGGCAAGTATAGAAGCAAAGAGAAGAGGATTGCAGAGGTTCAGGTGCAAGATGATGGGGGCCTGAACTACTGTGGCAGAAGTAGGGATTAGGAGAAGTTAACTATTTTGACGTCCACCACTCATTGGATGTACAGGATGTGGCAATGAAGAAAAAAACAGTTCACTTCTTATAATTTGTCACCAAAACTTCTAGTGACCCTTCAGAGACCTTGTTATAGTTTGTAATCAGAGTTATTTGTGATTGTTTTCCCACTGTTTTCCTCCTAGACTATGAGCTCCAAGAGGGCAGTGTGTAGCAGAGGGCCTAGCATGCAGGAGGACTCAAATATTTGTGGAATGAATAAATCAATGAACATCTTCTCCCCCTGATAGAAACCCACATACAAACACAAACTTGATATATCCAGTGATTGAGCCCCTAATTTGTCTCTACAGCTTGAAAGGCTGAAGCACTCACAGTCTCCCCCAATCCCCATCATGACCATTCCAGGCAGAAATACAGCTCTTCAGACTCACAGAAGACATCATGGCCTGATTTAGAACTGCACTGAGACTTAGCAATTATCTAGTCCAGCAGTTTTCCAGCTTCAGACCTCATGGATACTTTTGAAAATCTGATGGAAGCTACAGAACCTCTCCCTTTTCCCAAATGCACATATAGACAGAATTTTGACAGTATCATAGTCCTCCTTATCCACAGTTTCACTTTCCAAGCTTTAAGTTACCTGAGGTCAACTATGGTCCAAAAATACTAAGGAAGAATTCCAGAAATGAAAAATTTATCAACTTTCAATTGCATGATGTTCTGAGAGTGTGATGAAATCTCCTGCCATCACACTCTGTCCTGCCCACAACATGAATCATCGCTTTATCCAGTGCCTCCACATTGTGTGCACTCCTTGACCATTAGTTACTCAGTCGCTGCCTGGGTTATCAGACTGACTGTTGAGATATGTCAGTGCTTGTGGTCAAACAACCCTTATTTTACTTAATAATGACCCCAAAGCCATTCACATAACTGATTACATATATTGTTATAATTGTTCTGTTTTATCATTCGTTATTGTTGATCTCTTACTGTGCCTAATTTATAAATTAAACTTTATCATAGGTATGTATGTATAGGAAAAACGCAGTATATTCAGGGTTTGGTACCATCTGTGGTTTCAGGCATCCGCTGGGGGTCTTGGAGTGTATCCCCTATGGATAAGAGGGAACTACTGTATTTCAAAGGTTTTGCTGACCACATGTAGACCACCCACAGTTCTTGGCTAAGAACTTCTACCCTAAGGTTCTAGTTTTACGAATGTGCCCAGGGAAGTGACTTTCCTGAGATCACACAACTGGACAGAAAGAAGGGGAAGAAACCCTTCTTTGAGCTGTAAGTAGTCAAGATTTTCTCATTTTTCCAGATCTCCCACCTCCTCTGCAGAGACAGTCAGCACATTCATCTAGAGCTAGACTTTTCCACTTAAAATTCTTTGGTTGGAAATGCATCTTTAGAAACTTCTTTAGGACACAAATCTCCCCAGATGAGGTTTAAGGCTTTGAGGAGAGAAGAGCTGCACACTGATGTGTGTGTTGGGAGACTGTGGGGAGAGTGGTTTCTCTTGTTAGTTGAGGGAAGTGTTTTCCTTTTTTATTCTCTTTTTACTGTTTTCCCAGGTGTTTTCTGACTCAGAGGTAAACCAGAGCTCAGTTCTGCTCCATAGGATTAGTTAACAATATTTGACAGTGCTGCATTCTCAGTGGAAGTCAGAACCCCTGCAAAACACTGAATTATTCACCAAGCAGGTCATATTTGCTTATGAAGAAAGTAGAATTGTGTGTCAAAAAGAGGCTCATTAAGCTGAGTGCTTTAGTAATGCAAGCACCACTGCAGTCTAATTTGTTGGTGCTGCTTGACATCTGCCTCTCCAAAGTGATGGGAGCTGCCACTGCCCACATGGGCCAACAGAATGAGCCTATTTCTGGCTGTGGCCAGAACACATGTCTCATGAGAGTCTGCCCCAAGCTCTGTTCTTCACACATGCTATCAGCATTTGGATCTTGTAGGCTGCTAAACCCAAAGCCCTACAGAGGGCAGAAAAAAAAAAACACTGGTCACCTTTTAGAAGAGGGCTTCTAATTCAACGATGCTATCTTTATTAGGAATCATTTAGTTGCAAGGAAATAAAACCTTCTTAGATTAACTCAAGTAAAAGGAAGTTGACTGAATGATTAAAGGAAAATTTTGTGGATCTCAATGGTGGAGAAAACCATTGTACCTTCTGAAAATCAGAAGTCATCAGATAACTGTTTTCCATGCTTCCTTCTCATTCTCTCTCTGTCTGGAGCCATATGACAGAATGAACAAATAAATGAATGAACAAAGCAAATAGATATATAGGAATCCAAGCACATCAATTATGGCATGCAGCCCCCAAACTTCTGCTCAAATATGGCTCCCAACAACCCAGATATAGCCTAATCTCAGTTGCTGGGAGAGACCCAAATGCATGGTGCTGTCCGTGGTCCTAAGCAACCACTGAGCATCTTCCACCCCCAGCTCTAGGACCCTGGTGGCCTCATCCAAACTGGTCCAGGACATCTTAATCAGGTTTTGAAAGAGACATGAGGGTAGAGAATGAAAAAAAGAAGAGTAAAAGAAAAAGGCCATTTGAAGCAGGCATGCTGAGTCACAGAAAGGAGTTAAGCATGAGTGTCAACAGGTTATACCAATGCACTCGTGGGCTGTTTTGTGGTTATGGTTGTTTTACCTTTTAAATTGGTATTTTTTTCACAGTTGTAGGACAAATACAATTATAAATCTTACCCCATTCTGATGCCATGCTTAGAAATGTCAGGGAGCTCACAACTTTGTAATATTATCTAGCCCTATTGATATAAGAATCTTGGTTTTTAAAACCGTTTCCTGTGTCAGATTCAATCTGCTCTCTTGTAATCATTACCCTCTATTCCCATTTCTTCTGCCTCTTACACATGATAGCCCTTCAGACAATTAAAGTTCACTCTTACCTCCCCTTGGGTCATCTGTTCTCCAACATCTTGCTCAGCCACTTCCCAGTCGACCCTGGAACTCTTGTGCTCCATCAGCACATTCTAACAGTGCATCAGGTTGTCCATAGAGACTTAATGAAACTACTGAGATGGGAGTCTGAGCTAATGACAACATCTGGATGTTCAGTTCCAAGCCATCTCAAGTCTTGCCCAGTTAGAGTCTGCAAGCATGTGCCCTAAATAAGACCAAGGGATAAAATAACCCAATTAACCTGCTTGCATCCCAGAGTAATTTGCCACTTTTTATGAATGTGTATGTTCATGTGCATGCACTCAGCACCTGGGTGTTCAGAGAGTAGCCTACTGTTCATGTCAGCTTGCCTGCAAACAGAATGCTCCCACTTTGTCTGGGCTCTGCATCCTAATTTTCAAGGAATAAACTAAAACTACTCAAAATTTAGTGTGTGGATCTCACTTTATAAGCCTTACTACTGTCACCAGGATTGTGTGGTCCTGGTCAGCCTCTCGGGGGAGTCTAAGAAGGCTGGTTTTCAGTTGCACCACTGCAATTCTAGAATACAGGTTTTGGATGATGAAATATCCAGGGTGAAGCCTTGCTTTTCCTGATAAACTGTAGTAAATACTTTGAGGGCATTTTCCCCACATATCACTGACCTCCTCCTCTGCACATGGTCCTCCCTCTGCCACTGGTGATTGGAGCAGGCATATATACCTGGTTACAAATGAGCCAATCAGACTGTCCTTCCAGAAGATTATAATTAGGATTGAGAGATGCTGGTTAGTTTGTGCTGTATATTGGCAGTGGTAGAAGTTGGATAGCCAAGGCTACAGTGGAGGAAAAAAGGAGTCTTCCTCAGGAATGCCAGTCTGCAGACAGATGGAGAGAGAGAAGAATGAAATAGATAATAGAGTTGGGGCCCAGGAAGCATGTGGCAGAGATAGAGATAGAGATAGAGAAAAAGAGAAACTCCCTTCAGACCCTGGGTAGCAGGCCCCCATTCCTCAAGAGAATTTGCACTTTGAAATGACTTCTTGCTTTTCTGGAAACTTTCTAATTCCCCTCTCTAGAGCCTGGAATCTGCTAGGGTTAGCAGTGCCATCTAGGCAGGGCACCTTAAGACCAGACAAGCACCCACATAATCTCCAGTCTCTGCTACTCCCCTGTAGAGATCTTTTTCTCCATGTGTAGGAATAACCAGATGTCTCAAAAGGGTGATGCTGGACCCTAGGGCTTTATGAAGTGATGATTTCCATCAGCCAGTGTGGTATCCTTTAATGGCACTAAATGCAATGGGCACACACAATGGTGCCAACACAATGATTTAGATTAACTCACATTGTTCTTATAAACAGGAGATTCCTAGAAAACATCTGCTCTGGGACCCACACACTCTAGTGATAGCCTTTCCGTGTAGGCCCTGAAAGCCTCCCATTTCCTTCCTCCAATCCTCCTGGAGGCCCTGGCTCTATAAGATATGCAGTACCTCCCTATAAATTAAGCTGTTTGCTTCAGCCATCTGAAACACCTATTTTCTATAGTCCTGGCAACACAAAATCCTCTTGACTAACAAAGCACCACCTTGAGTGTGTTCACTGATCTGTGGTCCCAAACACAGCATGCAGTGTTTTATCCATACAATGAACATTTATTGAATTGCTACTGTGGGCCAAGCACAGATGATACAAAGATTCTTAACATCAAGAGCCTGCTCCAAAGAAGCCCATGATTTGGTGAAGGAGACAGAAACCACTCAAAAGCCAATAATTATAATAAAATAGACCTTTGAGATAAGGACCAAACTTGATATATAAACAAGATTCTTAGAGGATTGTGGAGAGAAGATGGGTTCTACTAAGCAGATCAGAAAAGGATTTGTGGAAAATAGGGCATTTGGTCTGGGTCTGGAAGAGTGCAAACACATTTTCTAGGTGCAGAAGGTTGAGAACAGTTGCCAGATGGTATTTGCCAAGGCATGCAGGTGGAAGAATTCATGCAATGTTTGGAGAAGGACTGATAGCCCCATGGGACAAGAATGTAGGATTTATACCACTAAGTCAACCAATAACTAGGAGTAAACTTTCAACTAAGGGCTAGGCAATAAGGATACAATAGTGAATATGCCAGATCTGACCCATAACTTCCTGGAGCTTCTGCTGATTGAAGGAGGAACTTCAGGACATGATGTTCCTTAGATCCTCCCATGGGGGTGCTTCCACAACACCCTGAACTTCATGGAGTAACAGTCATCATTCTACAGCTGCTGTCTATTGATGTGTCATTCTCTCTGACTAGACTGTGAGTTTCTTAAGAGCAGAATGCTGTGTTGTTTATCTCTCTGCATCACTTATGCCCACCACAGTTTCTGGAACATAATGGCCACTCAATAGATATGTGATGAAAGAATAATAAATAAATGAAAATCTGGTAGAGTTAGTTTGTGACTGGCCTGCCCTGCCTCCCAAGCCTCTGGAGAGGGAACTATTGTATTCAATGCAACAAAGCAGCAATTATTTTTAGCAGAAATAATTGCATTATCCTAACCCAGGATCCAATTAAACACAACCTTTAACATGAGCTATTAAAAATGCTTTACTTCTCTGGCTGGCACTTGGAAGTCAGCTCTCCTCCTGAGCCATTCTCTTCCTTCACTGGCTTCTCCTTATTAGGAACACCAAGATCACTGGCATTTAGCAAACACATTATGTTGGCTCTTTTCTTTCCAAAGACTGCAAAGGAAGTTATTTAACCTTTCATAATAATATGGAACCCCAAGCTTCCCCTACATGGCAGTGATGTCTGGGATTTCTTATCTTCGTGTCCAGAGACCTTCTCTCCAGCCTGACGGGAGTCAAACTGGGAAATAGTTGGAGCCTATCTGATATCATTCCCTCAAGAAAAATGCTGAGGGAAGGTTTATTAATAGTGCAGATCAGCCCTGCCAAAGGCAACTGTGAGGAAGAGACGGGAGAGTGAAGGGGAGAGCACTGGCCTCCAGGGTCACAGTGAACTCTGCTGACATTTTATTTCTTTGACATCTGTGCAGAGAATCCCAGGCCTTTGTCCTGAAGGATGAAAAGGAGAGGATAGCCACAGTCAGAAAACTAAAATGGAAAAAATTGACTGACCCAGTAGCCAAAAGGGACAGAGTGAATTCCCTCATGGGAAAGGACAGGTATCAGTAAGTCTCCTGTTAACAAATAGGTCTATTGCCAGCATCTGCTCATTAGAGCTCCCTTTACATCTTGTAAGAATTAGGAGTACATGAGTCTTTGGTGTAGGTGGCCAAGATTACCACAATTCTTCCTCTTGCTGTGCTCATGCCCTATGCAATGAGACACTGCTGCTGCTCCTATCAAGAGGTGGAGCCTATTCCCTACTTCCAAATCTGCACTGAACTTCATGATTAGCTTTAGCCAACAGAACACCATGGAAGTGAAATTGCGTCAGTTCTAAGCCTGAGCCTCAAGAGACTGGAAACACTCCATTTGTTCTCTCTGGGAAACCTTCCCGGATCCCACATGAACAACCTGGGCTAGGCTGTGGAAGAATGAGAGACCAGAGTCATTCTAGGGCAGTTATCCAAGCTGAGTCCTCACACATGCGAGAGTTCAGCTAGGATCAGTAAAGCTACCCACCTAACCTGCAGCTGAACACAGATGCAAGAATGTGTCCAGCTAAGATTAGAAAAACCACCCAGCTGAGCCCAGCTTAGACTCCTAAAGGCAGGATTTCAAGCTAAACAAATAACTGATATTTAGCCACTGGATTTTGAGGGCATTTTGCTACATAGCAATAGTTAACTGATACACTGTTATCCTTGTTCAGGCACCCCTACAGGACAAGAGGATTTAGCACTTGAATGAGAAAATACTAGAACTCTAAGCTAGAATGTAAGTCCCTTTAGGGCAGGAACAATGCTGTCTTGATTCAACTCGATGGCACAGCAAGTAATACAACAGATGATAAATAAATCTTGGTGTATTGAGTTTAAAGATTATGCAGAGAACTTGGCATCTTCAAGAGGTTGTCCTCATGTGAATTTGCCCGACTTGTTTTCTGGATTAATTATTACCCTGGATCAAGTTTTAGTAAGAATGACTAGCAAGATTAATTGAGCTATTTGAATTTAATCTAAAAAGGCGTGTAGTCTGGTAAAGAAGAGACAGCTAGTAGTTAAACATCTCTACCACACACACTCCCAGCCCCACAAAACTGCTCTATCTGCCATCTATCCAGTTACCAAAACCTTGGAGTCATTCTTGATGTTCTACTCCCTCTTCTCCTTCATTAAGTCTCCATGTCCTGCTGCTTATACCTCTTAAACATATTTCAGTATATTCATTTTTACCACCACTCTAGTTTAGACTTGAATGAGCACATCAGCATTCTAAACTAGTCTCTTAACTAGTCTCATGACCTCTAACCATTCTCCCCAGAGCAGCAAGTGTCAACTTTCCAGAGTAGCAGTCTGGTTGCCCCTCCCCTGCTAGCTTTCAATAGCTCCCTATTGCCCTTGGAATCAGACTCCCCAACAGGGTTTCTTAGTCTGTGTGTGCCCCCTGCTGGCTTTCCTTCCTCCCTCCCTCCTCCCTTTCTCTGATCTCACTAACGTCAGCTTTTCTTGCAATACTGAACTATTTGCAGTTCTCTAGGCCTAAACATTCTTGAGCTGGGACAGTATCCCCCACTCCCTATCTTGTTGCCAATCTATTTCTTGTCTTACTTTTAGGACTCACCTTAGACATCATAGTTTCCTTCCCTGGGCCCCAGACTGGGTAAAATGGAAGCATCTCCTCTGCAGTCCTTCAGCTTCCTGTCCATTTCCCAGATCTCACTGAGGCGTTAAACCTGTTTCCTGCTCTCCTTTTCCCTCTGCCACTAGACTACGAGCTCTGTAAGGCCAGGGCTATCTCTTTCATCTCTGTGTCTAGCATAGGCCCTGGCTTACAGTAAGTGGTTGACTGACTGACTGACTGACTGAATGAATGAATGAATAAAGTAAGCCAAAACAAGAGAGACTTTGAGCAGCCCCTCCCAGAATGAATCAGGTGTGAAGGCAATCTTATAGAGAGAAATGGAAGAACCAGTTCCCACTTCCAGGTTACATGATCTCCTGGAAGTGGATTTAAAGTAAAGATGAGCAATAGCTAACATCTGTACCAGGCACAATCATGGAGTAAATTTATGAATTTGTGGTTCTCATTAGACTTCAGCTGTCAAAGGTGAGCTCTGTTAAGAATCAATAAATGCTGATATTTCTTAAGGACTGTACCAGGCACTGTGCTAAGGGCTTCACAAGCCTTATCTCGCTCATTCCAGCTGCAGGATAAAGTGGGTTCTGTCACTATTCCCACTTTTCAAATGAGAATTCAGAAGCACATAGAGGTTAAGTAACTTGCCCAAAGTCACTCAGTCAGTGGGTTAAGTTAAGTAAAATCATTTTGCTTGAATGTAATGCTATATAGTCTTTACATAGTCCCCTTTTATGAAATGCAGGATATGGGAGATTCAATACAATTACACTATTTTAACATATTTTACTTACTTATGAATACAGATCAAGATAAAGTTTCCCATTTAGATAATTAGCCTAGTCAGTAGGAGAACAAATAAGATCCCAATCAATATACATAGTTCTTTTTTTTCTGAAATTATAATCTTCAGTGCATGCTTCTTGCCGCCAGACCTTTAAGAATGAAGAAGTTAAAATAATATATGCATTAATATGGCCAATTGCACACTTCTTCCCTATTTGTTTCTACATGTACAATTAATGTTATTTCCCTCATATTCACTAGCTTCCGCTATAAATTAGCCATTTTCCCTTCAACCTTACAAACTTCACCACCTCTTGGACCCTCATCCATGTGGCTTTTCTTGCCTGAAAATCACCCCCATCTAAATCTATTACTTAAGGTCAAGTTCGTGACTCACCTCCTTCTGTCTTGCCATGTCTTCCCATTCTGAGAAATATTACATGAGGTTTTGTGCTCTCTCCATTCCATCTTGTACTTTCTGAGACAATATCCACTCAACTCATGTGTTTTTGTTTGGCCTGTATGATCTGGCTGCACAGAATTTTTTTTAAAAAAATTCGAATTGTTGACAACTTTCAAAAGTCATGAAAAATTATGTCAAATTTAGCCTTCTGATTTTTCTTGCGAGGCCACAAGATTTGATAACTCTATACTCATATTCTTTTATGGCTACAATTATCCAGAACTGAGTAGCTGCTTCCTTAGACAAAGGTACAGCAGATGCTAATGCATCCCCTGTAGCCCTGTATTCCCTCACCACCTATCATTTCTGTGCACCCAGCCAGCTAACTGATTTCTATCCACCCACTTGTCTGATTCTTTATGTAAAATCATCTGCCTATCGAGTCTGCTCTGTCTCATTGCAGAACCAGAAGTTTTAGGGAATAAACACTTACTCACCTTCCCTTAGAAGCAGCTCTCAACTGATGGCTGAAGTTGGTGAGTCTTCCTCATCATCTAAAGGTCTTTAAGTACTAACATGCTGGTTGTCCATCTGTTATCTAGTGATGCAAAATAATCATCCTAAATGTATTATCTCTCATTGCTCTGTAGGTTACCTAGGTGGTTCTCCTGCTTCTCAGGGTGTCAACTAGTCCCTGGGTGGTTGTACTTATGTGCAGGTTCATTTAAACTGGACCACCCAAGATGGCTGGAGTTAGTGCTGGTAGGGAGTTATTGCTGGAAGTCAGCTGGGGATACAGCTGGGGCTGTATTGGTCTAAGAGTGAACATTCCAAGAGACTCAGGCAAAAAGTATAGGTTTCTCATGACCTGGCCTCAGAAACCACACAGCATTCCTTTTACCACATTCTATTGGTCAAGCAAGTCACAGGACTAGTCCAGACTCGAAGAGAGGAGGATTGAACCCCACCTCTCCATGGGAGGCATGATGAAGAGTTTGATATATTTGGTATATTTTAACAAATAAGCACTGACTACTATTTCATTACTTAAATCATTCATTCATTCTTTCATTCAACATTTATTGAATGTTGGAAAAATGACATGAATCAGACATGGTATCTACTCTGAAGAAGCTCATTTGATAGAATAGTTTGTGACAGTAACAAATTGAAGTTTACCTCCGCATTCATCACAAATTTTATGTGGTTGCAGATTGGAATTACCTAGACCTTGTCAAAATATATGAACACTTTACTAAAGCAGTGTATCCCCGTAACCCAGGAACTCTTAGAACACTGCATAGCTTTGCACAGGAGTGGTCAATGGCAGTAGGCATTAAAACCACACTGAGTACTTGCTAGAACTCAGATTCTTGAGCTCCCTCTGCTGAAATACTTGGATTCATAGCTCTAGGGTGGAACAGAGAGTCTACATTTTCATTAAGGATTTTAGGTGATTCTGGTGTGACTGGTCTGTGGACCTCATCTTGCTGTGTTTTCCAAACTCTACATTTTAAAGTAAATGAGTTATTGGTGGGGGGGGGTGGGAGAGGGAGAGGGAGGGAGGGGGGGGGAGAGAGAGAGAGAGAGAGAGAGAGAGAGAGAGAGAGAGAGAGAGAGAGAGAGAGAGAGAGAGACAGCACTCTGTAAAAACACCTGTGATCGGTTGAATTTAATTGGACCACAGCTGGTGTTGATTGCATATTTTTAATATAGTTTTTCACTACTCCCTTAGCATGGTCTTTATGACTGAAAATCAGCATTGAGCCTAACCTTGGCTGTTGATTTTAAGGTTTATTTAAAGGCACATGACAGCCAGAGCTGTTTGTTCTTTAGTTAAATTATTCTACGTATGAACTCAGGAGTTTAGGTGCAGCATGTTGAAAGCAGAATTTCACTATGATTGGGCAGCTGTTGTTTGGTTTTAAAAACTGTGAGTTGCTTGCTCTCAAAATCAGCTTGGGCACATTATATCATGTCCCCAGTCCAGCAGAAGTTTCTCTATCCAGAAAATATTCATCAAGGCTGCTGTAAGCTTAGATGAGTCTCTGTATGTGGATCGGAAAAATGTTGTGTCTTCCCCCAGACAGAATCAGCCTTTTCTGGTTTAATAAGTGATATGAAGGTTGAAGACCAAAGGATGGAGCCCCCTTAAGCAAAACAAAACAAAAACAAAAGAAAACAAAACTGGGGTGTTGTTACTAAAAGAAGGGGAAGGGATGCTGAGTGTGTTCACTGTCATTGGAAACAAGGTCTCCTTGTTCTGGCTTTGTATATGATCCACTAATCCTCTCAGCCAGGCATCCCTTATACAGTACATAGCTCATACAACTACACATGACAGCCATGTAGGAGTTAACACAAGTCTTATTCAGAATCCAAGAATTTGAAGTGCTCCAAACATGAAATTGGAGGCCAGGAGTGCTGGTGGAAAAACACAGTGGTAATCTTCTGTTAAGCCGGATGGTTAAGAATTCTTTTGTGAAGGAAGACCACAAGGAGAGAGACCTGTGATGGCATTTATCCCTGAGTGGCCATGTGAGTTTCTCCCCAAAGCCACAGTGGATCACTTGGGCTTCCTCTGAGAATGTGTTCTCCATCAGAAAACAGCCTGTGGAGGTCTGTGTCCAGCAGGAGGGGATATACTCAGTATC
The DNA here is from genome assembly GCA_028627145.1 of Eidolon dupreanum. Lineage (NCBI taxonomy): Eukaryota > Metazoa > Chordata > Mammalia > Chiroptera > Pteropodidae > Eidolon > Eidolon dupreanum. Next base: position 88,685,412 of record CM053510.1, on the reverse strand, counting down.
CTTTCCCCCATCTGGGGTACTAATACCTCAGTTGTCCCTTGAAGAATTGCCTCACTTTTACTCCAGTTTTAATGACTTGGCTGCTGATCACCCACAGCAGTACCAGAGATGAATAAATGACCCCATCAGTGAGGGTAAATTCCTAGAAACAACTTTTCTTTGGATTTCATAGACTATGCTATCAGCTGAAGGAGCAGTGGCCAGTGAAGTGAAATCCAAACTCCACAGCTGAGTGGCCTTGAGTTTTCTTAACCCTTCTGGAGAAACAGTCTCTAAGGTGGCCCCTATGATCCCCACTTCCTTGTACTCATGCCTTGTGTAACACCCTTCCTTGAGTGTGAGCAGGACCTGTGTATGGCTTCTAATCAATAAATATGACAAAAATGAAGGAATGATGTCACTTCTGTGATAATGTTATATAAGACTATAATACCCATCTTGCCTGAGTACTTCCACTCTCTAGCTTGGAAGAAGTAAGTGATTGTGTTGGGAAGGCCATGTGTCAAGGAATTGAGGGTGGTTTCTGGCCAATAGGCAATAAGAAACTGAGGTTCTCAGTTCTATAGCCACTAGTAAAGGGCCACTGCCAACAACCCTATGAGTTTGGAAGCAGATCTTTCTCCAGTCGAGCCTCAGATGAGACCACAGCCCTAGTCAACACTTCGACTGCAACCTTGTAAGACTATGAGCAGATGACTTAGCTAAGCTATGTCTAGACTTTTGACCCACAGGAATGGTGAGATAATAAATGCAAGTTACTGTAAGCTGCTAAGTATGTGGTTATTTGTTATGCAGCAACAGATAACTAATACACCTTCTCAGAAAGAGAAAATAAAGACAGTCATGTGGTTGAGAGTAAAGCCTTCAATATGTTAAGTACTCTGTTGATTGCTGCTATAAGGTTTAAAATAAGATATTATAAGAATATGCCTGACACACAGTAGACACTCAATACATTTCACTTTCCTTCCTCCCCTCAGTTGGCATAAGCTGGCAACCTTAGAATGGCACATATATGGGAATTGTTCAAACTGAAGCCAGTACTGGAGTTACACAAAGAAAATGCCAGCAGAAGTTAAAAAGCTAAGCTTCATTTGTGAAAGATGAAGTCGTTTTGCATCGTACAAGAAGAGGCTGTGCACAAGGAAAAAATCGTTTCATAATCCTGCCATGTAAACCAGCTGGGATTTTCCTTCACAAAAATTGGATTTTGATTTATATGTCAATAAATGCCCCCAGAAACCTCATCATTTGAAATTTCATCAATCTTAGCTGAAACTGCAGATACAGCCCTAGAGGAAACTCCCAGGGAAATACAGCCCTCATTTGCCAGCCCTACGTGATGATGGGGGTATGAAAAAGGGAATGAGAGGCAGGAGAAATAGGGTCACCTACTGAGGCTTTGCAGTGCGAGACTGAAGACTCGATTCTCCAGAAGAGTCTGAGAGAACCTGGTGCCTTGTGGACCTGCATGAAAGTGTGGCATGGCCAGAGCACGCAAGGAATGGCAGCTTGACAACAGAGAGCTGGGGAAGGGTGACGTTATGGCTAACACTGAATGCCAGAACATGGGGTTTTTGGTTTAGAAGCAAAAGAATGGCATATCAAATTTGAATCTTCAAAATAGCTTTCTAGCTGCAATATGGAAATAGGATGGAAAGGCAAGACCGGGGGCAGGGGAACATCACTGCAGTCCTTGTATGAGCAATAATGGTGCCCTGGATGGCAGTGACAGTAGGAATGGAGAGAAGAGGGTGAATGTAAAAACTCTTGAGGAATTCATTTCGGCAAGCATGGTGACCTGATAGGACTGGGCAGAGAGGGCTGCTAGAAAGACACTGGTTTTTGACTTAAGTGAGAGAATGGTGGCAGCATGTAGAACTGGAATTGTGGAAGAGAAGGAACATAGTGGCCAACCAGAAGTCTCAGAATAGTTCCAGAGGAGGTTTTCACCGAAGAGAAAGGGAAATCTCGAGTCAGAAGGGAATAGCCTCTAGCTGGGAGAAAAATGCCCCAAATCAGCTATTTCACGCATTACACTGGGCAAAGTCTCTGCCACAGACACTTCTTAGAATGTCATCTCTGGGGACATTATGACTCAGCTACAAAAGAGTCACACTATTTCCTTTAAACCTAATAAATTTCTTTCTATACAAGCCATAATTTCTTCGACCCTCTCTGACATAAGAGATTAAGTTGATTTGGTTGAACATTCTACTGAACTAAGGAGGCATTTGGCTGACCAGTACAGTTGACAAATATGTGCAATGTGCTTGGGGGCTTGTCAATTTCATTTCCAACGGCTTCCCTTAATTGAGGTGTATATGAAGCCTAAAAAGACTCCAGTCATTCCGCCCTTCAATTTTTCCAGCACACGGCCAATAATCCAATATTCTAAACTCAGAGGATCATTGTAAGGACTAAATGCCATGATAAGTATAAAGGAGTTAGCAAAATTTTTGGTACAAAGGAAGAGCTCAGATTTCCCCCATTATCAGCACCATTGTTATTGATGTCAATAATATCATTTTAAGTATAAATATAGTATGGTGCTGATTACACCACTCTCTTCCTCAAAAGCCTTTCATGGCTCCCACTGCACGTAGGAGAGAGTCCATACTCAGTCTGGCCATCACTACATTATATCATCATACCTGTGCAGGTTTAATTTCCTCGGCTCTCTAATATATGTCCTATATTTTAACCATACAATCCTGTAGGTATTTACAGCTATTTACCAGACAATGACGAAGGGAATTAAGATATGAATTAGACATTCTCTGCCTTCATGAAACTAATGCTCTCTTTGTACATTAAGATACCCCCACTGAGAGTCCAGAAAGAGTCCAATTCTGAGTAAGAGACAACTTTATAACTAACTGGGGATTTGATTTCTGACCCAGGTGATCCCTAATAAACAGAAAGGAAGTCTATAGAAAAATCTTTCATAGACCCAAGGCAGGGCATTATACTGGGCATTTTACATAATCATCATTAAGTTTGGGTTACAGGCATTGTTCTAAGCATTTGGCATATTATTATCTAATTTAACGAATCACGAGTCTATGAGGTGTGTATTTTTGTCCTCATTTTACAGAAGAGGAACCTGAAGCTCTGGGAAATTAAGGAACTTTCCTAAAGTTACCCAATGACTAAATGGCAATGCCAAGCTCAGATATTTTTAATAGGCAAATCTCCTGATACTTTCAAGACCACTAGAGTAGCTTTAAGGTTCAGATTTTCACTGAAATTCACAATAGGCTTACTAGGCATGAGATTTACTTCACCCTAAGAAAGGATTCAGAATACAGAGCAGGGCAGCATGTTAGGCTAGTGGTATCATAAAGGCTTTGGCCATCTAGAGTAAACATCCAACATCCCAATCACCATTTATGAATTTTTTTTAACTTAAGGGAAACTTTATTTAGTCTTCTTTTTAAAGCAATCTAGTTTTAAAATGAGTTGAAGTTAATAGAGAGAAGGAAGAATATGAAACCTTCATGAAAGAGAGACAGACAGATAGACTGACAGGAGGGAGGTCACACACAGGTCAAGAACTTACACATCAGATCCTCTCCATATTGCCAGTTATGAAAAGGTTAAATTTGGGGTCACCCAGTATGTCTCAGGCCAGAATGTGAGACACCTGGGATGAGGAATGTATCCCTTGCCCACTTCCAGTCTCCTTGGGGGAAGTCGAGGTCAATATCTCCCTCTTTCTTGGGTGGGGTGCCTCTTGTTGGTGGCATGGTCAGAGATGTCAACTTCCAGCCTCTGGGACACTTCTCCAAGAGTTGGCCATGTGGCTGTCAGCCTCTTCCATCTGATGACTGGTGGAGCAGGGTGCTCAGGACCAGTCCTCAGGTATCTGGGTCTCCCCAGGTAGATCAGAAAGGGACATTCTGTGGGCTCCTTTGGGGTACATCTGAGAAGGACCAGCCAAGGAAGCAGGGACCATGTGCAAGCTTCCTCCCGCAGCTCTGTGCAAGTCCTCCAGCCTGTCTTGGGATGCTGTCCAGGAGGATCTTCTAAGATTTTAGAGCTGGATATAATGCTTTTCTCTAAGGAATAAGAATGAACGTTTTCTCCAAGACTTGCTCAGGCTGCCAGACATTCATTCTAGACATGCCATTTGGTTTTCAAGACACTCTGGGGTCTAGAAAGATCTTGAGGGGGTCCGGGCTGAGTAGGGGAGCCAGGCAGGCCTGCTGGAATGTCTGTCTTCAGAGGTTGGTCTCATGTCCCCTGGATGCAGGTTGTCACTGGCCACTACTGGTTTCTAGAGAATTCCATTGGTCATTTTGGTATCCACTTCCTTGGTGAACTGCTAGTTCTCTTTCTGGGTCCAAATTTGAAGAGAGTTTTTTAATCCAATGGTGTCATCCAGAAAAAACAATCCTCAAGATTACTGCTCATGCTAGGACATAAAATCCTGAGCATCTATGGGTCCCACAGGGGTGCCTAAAAAGTCACCTCCATAGCTTTGACTATGTTCTTGTGTGCTATATTTTCTTGCTGTGACAGAGGAGGAACAGTTGATTTTCCAGTAAGTTCTGGTGGTAAAAACAGGAAGTCACACTTTTCTGTAGTTTGTCACTAGTGAAATTTTCTGTTATTCAAAAGCTGCAGAATCATTCTGCTAGCTACTGCTCAGGACTGAGGGAACGGGAGGCTGAGTGCCTGTTTTGGTTTTAAGGTGAAAGCTGGTGTGACTGTGGGTCAAACCGGCATAGGGAAGCTTCAGAGTCTCAGGACCCTCAGCTTGAATACCTTGCTAGTGACAGAGTATTCGGAGGGGTGCAGGTCATGCATCCATCCTTCAGCAGCTGTACTGCATAAACTATAAGTTACATATTAAACAAATCTTACAACCAAGTATAGTGTGCTCAGGGATATCGTTAGGTTAGTGATCAGTATATTGCTACCTCAGAAAGACCATCATTTATCTCTAACTTTCCTTAAGCATCCCTGAGGCTGAAAGATTTGCAGTTCATCTATTAACCTCAACCCCTTCCTTCTGATGATGATGATGATGATGATGTTGATCAACACTTATTAAGAACTCCCTGTGTGCCAGTGTTGTGCTAAGCTCTCTATCTGCATTATGTCAGTTGATGTCCACAAGCTAATAAAATAGGTCCAATTATTATTGTTCCCATTGTATAGGTAAGGAAACTGAAGCTTAAATAGAGAGGTTCAGGACTTCCCCACCCTTAGAAAGTGAAGGTGCCAGGATTGAACCCTGGTACATCTGACTCCCAGACTGGTGTTCTTAATCACTCTGCAGAACTGGGTAGTAGATTCGAAACCAAATTCATCCCTTACAATTAGATTGATTGTGTGCATGAATTCCAAATCCAACAATAAACAAATTAAAGTAGGAAAAAGAACATCGATCAAACCAGTAAGTTGTTTAATTTGGTCAGTTACTTAACTAAGTTGACAAGTCATTTTATTTAAAATAATTGAGCTAATAATCATGAGTATCTATGATATCATGGCTTAGTTACAATGATTGACAGCTTTACTCGGTTTTATCACTTAAAAGTTGTATTTCTAAAAACCTGCTCTAAGGGAATACAGTTCTGCAAGTGTCACGCTATGGTCAGAGACTGGGAAAAGTGAAAATAAGCCATGTTAAGAGGTTCGCTTTATTTCAAGAATTACATATCCTTGAACAGGACCCCATACATTACTAATCTCCCACAGGGGTCAAAAGTGCAAGGATTCCCCAAATCCTGTTCTATTCCCATGAACCCCTCTTTGGGTGGGAACATACAGTTTACAACACATGCTAGAAAATACTACCATATGCTTCTCATTTCTATGCTCCTTCTGGTTTCTCTCCTTCCAGAATTGGAGTATTTCTATTGCTCCCATTAGTCCACCTCAAATCAGCTCCCAGCTTCCCAGAGCCCCGTCTGCAGCACAGCAGACATCAATAGTATACCCAGGGGACAGGAACATGGACTTCACTTTGCATTATGTAGGCTCAGCCTAGTCACTGTTGAGTACATCAGCTCAAAGAAATGATTTATAAAGGGTACTAGAACAAAAGAAATGCAAGTACACATACACATGTACACACACATGCCTATAAATGTTACTGAGTTTCATCCATCAAGATGCCTTTGAACAGTTATCATAAACATAAAAAAATGTTTATAATGGTGAACAATGCACTTTAATATCTCCTGAATAATTTGTGTTGTCAGAAGCACCCATTGCAATATTTTCTCATTTTTGTCCTCTCTGGCTACCGCTGACCACTCCGAAAGAAATGAGCTTGCAACTGTATTAATAGCTTTTTCATCTTCCTGCCACTGCTCCCTCTAAGTGGCTTGCCGTTATCTATCCATGAAATAAATAACTGCTGCCTTTCATGTCTCCCAAACTCTCCTTGTGCCTGGCAAGATTAGAGAAACCCTATCTCTCTAAGGGGCTCTCCAAGTTCCCATGTTTCAAGAGAGCTTGGTGAGCCTGGCTCTGTGTGAAGCCAGTGAAAATTAGGGAAGTCTGGACATCATTTTTTCTTTGTCACAAGGGAGTTTCCACAGGGCATCATTATAATGCACTTCACTTTGCAGGTATTCATCAGTTGGGTGAAGACTTCATTGGGTTTATAATACTTTCCACCTGTTTCCTGTGAGTTTTCTCTCTCTCTGGAAAGCCATGTAACATGGCAGGTAAACATTACATCCCCAGAGTCTAATAGGTGTGGGATCAAATCACAGCCCTGCTACTTACTAGCTGTGTGATCTTAGGCAAGTTGCTTTGCTTCTTGGAGCTTCAGTCTCTTCTATTTTATATAAACAATAAGAAATTTTTATATAATAATCTTACTATCTCCACTTCACATTTTTTGAGCAAATGGATCCAGAGGAGTTCAGTGGTTTGTTCATGTTCATGCCTGAGTGTGAGTGGCAAGGGAAAGAGTTTAATACAGTTTTGTCTGATGCCAAAATTTGTGCTCATTCCAGCTTAGATGATCAGCACCAGGAGGGCCAGACCTTGTCTGCCTATTTCTGCTGTGTCCCAAATAACCAGAGTAGGGACACACCCATAGAAGTTACCCCAATATAAGTCCTAATGAGCTTTTACAATATGGAAGGCACTGTTTTAAGCACTTCCTACATAAATCCTCATTTAATCCTTACAACAATAATATAAACTGGGTACTGGTATTATCCTCATTTTAAAATGAGGAAATGGATGGATAGATGGGTAGATGGATGGTTAATGGATTCCATTATGCTGTTTTCCAGATTAACCTGATCATAGGAATCACCTAGGTTCTTATTAAAAGTTAGACTTCCGAACTCCTCCCAAGTTCCTCTAACTCTGAGGGTTCAGTTTCAGTAGGTTTTGGTGGGCTCTAACCCTGGCATATGTATATAATAGAGAGCACTCATGAGGTCTGATGAGTTTTTTGAGCTAAGCAAGGATCTGGTTCTCAAACAAAAATTTAGGTCAAAAGATGATAATTATGAATAGATGTCAAGAATGAAGCCCAGTCTTGTAACCTGACATGGGCTGGGGAAGGAGAGAAGGTCTTGAAGTGCAGCTGACATAGATATGACTCCTAACTTGCCCCTTCGTTACTGTCTGATGGGCACCAAGTCATGTAACCCTGCTGAGTTTTATTTTCCTCTATTGCAAAGCCTAGATCATCATCCCTTCCATGAAAGATTATGGTCAAATTTAGCATCATTGTATTTATGATGCCTCCACAATGCCTAGAACATAGTAACCATTTAACAAATGATAGCTGATTATAAAACATTTAGGATGTGGTATGGTACAAAAGAGAAGGTTTTGAGTAAGGTAGACTTCATGCATTTATTCAGCAAATATTTATTGAGCATTTACTGTGTATCAGGCACTGTGCTCAGACCAGTGAATAGAGCAGTTAACAAAATGAAATTCTCTGCTCCATAAGACTTATAGCAAATAGGAGTGAAGCAGGCAACAAAATACATGCATGGTAAATAAATAAATTATATAGTAAGATAGTGTGCTTTGGAGAGAAGAATAAAGCAGTGTAAGAGGAATAGATATGCAAGTAGAGGTTGAAATGTTAAAAAGATGGTCATGTTACATCTCACTTAGATAGAGATATCTGAATAAGACTGAAGAAGTGAGAATATGTGTCTTCCATATCTAGTATTTGAATTCTAAATCTTTTACTTACTTTCAGCATGATCTTGGGAAAGCTATCTTACTTCTGAGTCTCCATTTCATGATCTGTAATGATTTCATAACAACATATATTAAGGGTTTTTTTGTGCATAAGATATTTTTAAGAAAAATGAACAAATAATGGCTAACATTTATTAGGCACTTCCTCTACCTACCAGGCCCCCTCCTGGACATTTAATACACAGTATCTCATTTTAGTCTTCATCATGGCTCAATGAAGTAGCATTCTATTCCCATTTTACAGATAAGAAAATTTAGGCTCAGAGATTCAAAGCAACTTACTTAACATCACTAAATGAAGAAGTGGTACAACCAGAACATGAATCTGGGTCTATCTGACTCCCAAATCTACTAAACTCCCTCCCTCACTTTATTGGCTGTGTGATCTTTGACAAATCATCCCTCTAAGCCTTCATTTCTCATTATTTAAGAAATTGTTTTTCTATCAGATGCTTGATTAGCATCTTAAACCAGTTTGGCTTGTGTCTGACAGGAAAATAAGGATGCCTAAATTCAAGAAGGACATAAAACAGCATCTAGACACACTTGGCAAATTGATTTTACCACTAAATCCAATTTTGATTGCTGGCAGAGGCTACCTGGTGCCCTCTACTGGGAATGATTTTAAGATCACAACTGATCTGAGCAGGTTACAGTGCCATAATCTATTCGTGATGTCTGGCATGGATGAAGAAGTAGAAAGTAAAGGTCTATGTAACGCAAAAGTCACTAAATGGATGACCCAAGTGTCCTTGCAAAATTAAAGCTTCCAACTTATCTTCTTTGGTCAAGGTAGAGAGCAACTTTACTTACTTGAAGCCAGTTACCAACTTTGATAATATTAATATGAATTTAGGAGTCATCCTCTCCCTTATGTGGACATTATCTAGTTCTTGACCTCTATCCATCAATTCAAATGTTTTTGGCAACATAGTAAAGAAACAAAAAATTGTTTTCAACTACTTTTGAATTGAACATAGAGGGTAAGCCAGAGCCATTTTCTTGGTCAGAAAGGAATCTGGTTCTCTCTAGGATCACCTAATGAATGGAAGCCCAAGAAAGACAGAGAAGAGAATGTTTTGAAACAGCTGATGGAGGAACCTGTGTCCATCTTAACAAATTCCAAAAGCCCTCTGATTTATAACAGCACATCCAGGAGACCATAAAATAATACACCAACCAGAAAATGCATCAAGGAAAGCAGACTACTTCTTACCTTAGGAGAGAAGAATTTATGCAGGAACTTGCTAAAAATAACTCCCAGGTATGACAGGCTGCATTGCATCAGTCACCTTTTAATTGTCATGGATGGAGGTGGCCTGGGACATTGGTAAAGTGAAGTAAAAGAAAACTAGCAATCATTTCTATTTAGCCTTGTGGTTCAGCAAAAGGCTTGAGAGTTTCAGGCAGACACGAGTCTGAATCCAGTTTGAGCACTTCCTGCTGCATAACCTTGGGGAAGTCATTTTACCTCTCAGAGCCTCAGATTCTTTATCTTGAAAGTGGAGATAGTGACAGATCTCCCAGCATGTATTGTGAGGATTAAATGAAATAAACAACACACAGCACTCAGTAGAGTGCCTGCAACACAGTAAGCTCTCTGTCAATGTGAGTCTGTTTACTGTTTTCAAGAGAGCATATTTTTATTTTTTAATGATATTCAGAATACTATTAAAGTGAGTCAGAATCCCCATATTAAATTTGACCGATATAGTGGGGAAAGTTGCTAATTAAGAAATCTAGTCCTTGCTGTATACTCACTTGCTATTCAGCCTTGGGAATTTTATCCTACTTTTCTGAGACTTGATTGGCCAATTTATCACATAGAAATGGGTAGCACAGGATCTAAGACATGGATATAGGTTTCAAGTCCCAGTTCTACATGTTCTGTGTGACTGAGCTTTGGTTCTTTGGTCTATAAAATGAGGATGATGATAATAGCATCAACTTCCCAATGAAAATTAACAAAATAAGCACTGAAAAATGTGACCAATATGAATTCTTAGCTTCTTTAATAACAATAATAATAATAATAATAATAATAGTCATATCATAATTTTATTTTCTCAATCAGAATAAAAAATTCTAAGTATATTTAAATCTCTCTCTCTCTCTATATATATATATATGGATATAGATATAGATATAGATATAGATATAGATATAGATGCATATCAGGTTTTACCTTGCTTCAAGAAGACAGTGGCAGCAGTAGAGTGGAAGGAAACCAAATCGTGGCGAACTATTGCCTCTGATATGCCACATGTAGGGAGCTGAGAATCACATAGACACTGGCTTCCAACACCTGAAGACTCTCTCTTCCTCAAACGTCCCATTCTCCTCTTCACTCTGAAGGCAACCAAGAATTATTCAAAAAGTTTAAAAAATGTAAATGTCTCTTTCTCAGTGCTTTAAAGTTCAAATTCTAAGAAAAAGCCAAGCTCCTATATCAGCATTAATTAAACTGCCAGCTAGTAATAGTCCCATTACTCAAACAAATAAATCCAATTCCTATCTGTTCGGCAGGAATCCCCGAGCCACATAAACCCAGGCTGGAGTTTTATGTAACCTTAAAGAACTTTTGATAGCTTCTGAAGTCTTCCTTCTCCCCACTCATCTTGCAGTATCGAGAAGGTCTACTCTGAGAGTTAATGGGAGAATAGCTTCCCTCTGCACTTCCCCCATCTATCTTAATTTTTTTAAATTATACTTTTATTAAACCCTTAAGGAAAATGGACTTGCAGAGTTCTCATTAAACAGGGAACTATGCACTGCATAAAACAGAGAGATGCATTTTTTTTAAAGCTACCCTGACAATTTACCTTAATGAATTCTCCCTCTGCTGCTATATTACAGAGTGTGCAAATAAATAGAGCACTTTGTGAGTGGTGGATGGGCAAATGGATATTTAAGCAGCTGATAATAGTTCTTGCAGTCTCCAATTGGGATCTTTCTTCCTAGAAACTTAAAGTATTTGGTGCATCATGGAACAGTCTTTTCTTTCTGGAGGCTGACATAATACTAGCATGGGAAGTTAACTCATCCTTGGAACTAGTCATGGAGGGAGAATTGCTCTCATGCAACAGCCTCCGCGGGAGTCTGCTCTCTAAAAGCATACGCAATGTTCATTGAGCACCTATTTTCTCCAGGTGTGTTATTAAGTGCTTTTCTTTGTATCACTGGTCATCAGCAGTGATATATTGGATTATTGTTCCCAGCTATATATCCTCTCTCAACGGAATTATATATCCATATTTTTTGCCATGTGACTGGTGGGTGGAGTCTACTTCCTTGCCCCATTGGTATTGAGCTTAGTCATATGACTTGCCTTGGCCAATGAACTATGGGAGGAAGTGATAGTGATATAGTTCTAGGCTGTTCTTCAAGAGGCATCACATGTTTCCAACCTCTTGCACTCCTGCCATCGCCATAAGGGCATGCCCAAAGAGCTGCTGGTTTCAGAATGAGACACATAGCTAGAGTCACACTCAGCTGAAATCATTCAAACTTTAGCCCATCTATAGACACAGAAGAAAAATAAATGTTTGTTATTGTAAGTCATTGAGATTTGGGAGTTATTTGTTTCACAGCATTATTGTTGCAGTAGCTGACCAATGTATCAAATGTGCATCAGAAGAACTTTTAAACAATGCTGATGTCTAAGCTCCATCCTAGAGATTCTGACTGAGTTCATCCAAGGTGACCCAGGGCACCTCCCCAATGATTCTAATGTGCAGTTAGGGTTGACAACCACTGATCTGCATTATCACATTTAAACTTCTCTACAATCCTGTGAAGTATGGCTTACCTGCTTGTTTTACAGATGAAGAAAATGAATGCCAAAGACAGAATGCAGTTATCTGAAACCTTTATATATCCAGTAAGTGTCAAAGATCTGGGGCTCAAGCCTATATTTGTGTAACTCAGAGTCTCAAAGTAGCTGGGAGAATTGTTCAAAAAGTATTTTTGGGGCCCCACTATGCCTACTTAATTTCTTCTCTGGGATTTAGAACCATGAGCCTACTTTTTAAACTTACCTTTGTATAGACAGAATTCTGAGGTACCCCAAATATCTCACCAGCTAGTGCAGACGCCCTGTACTCTCACAATGAGTATAGGTGAAACCTATGAATAGGATGCATGTCACTCTCTTGATGAGTTTACATTATATGGAAAAGGTGAAGGAATTTGTAGATGTATTTAAGGTTCCTAATTAGCTGACTTCAAGTTAATCAAAAGGGAGATTATCCTGGGTGGACCTGACTTAATCGGGTGAGCCCTTTAGACCTAAAGTTCAGAGATGAAAGAAGTCAGATCAGAATAACAGAGATACACCCTCTTGGCCTTGAAAAGGAATGCAAGGGTGGCTTGACATAAGAAAAACTAATGTAATACAACACAGTAATAGAATAAAGGAAAAATAACCCATGTGATTATTTCAATGGATGCAGAAAAAGCATTTGACAAAATCCAACACCATTTCATGATAAAAGTGCTCAGAAAACTAGGAATAGAGGGAAAATTTCTCAATATGATAATATGTATTTATGAAAAATCCACAGATAATATACACAATGGTGAAATACTGAAAACTTTACCTCTAATTTCAGGAAAAAGACTAGGATGCCCACTTTCACTGCCAACATTAACATTGTAATAGAAGTTCTACCAAGAACTTTAGACAAGAAAAAAATAAAAGGCATTCAAATTGAAAAGGAAAATATAAAACTATCTTTATTCACAGATGACATGATCCTATTATGTAGAAAATCTCAAAGAATCCATAAGATGGCTTCTAGACTTAGTGAGTAAATTCAGCAAAGTTTCGGAGTACAAGATTAACATGCAAAAATGAATTGTATTTTTATACATCAGCATTCAACAATATCAAAAGGAAATTAGGAAAGCAGTTTCATTTACAAAAGCATCTACAAGAATTAAATACTTAGGAATAAATCTAACTAAGGGAGTGAAAGACTTGCATGCCAAAAGCCAAAAAACATTGCTGAAAGAAATTACAGAAGAGCTAAATAAATGGGAAGACATCTTGTGTTCATGGATAGAAAGACTTAATATTGTTAATTAATATTGTGTCAATACTACACAAAGTAGTCCACAGTTTTAATACAATTCCTATCAAAATTCCAATAGCCTTTTTCAGAAATATGGAAATTTTGATCCTCAAATTCATATGTAATTGCAGGGGGGCCCTGAATAGCCAAAATAGTATTTAAAAAAAAATCAAAATTATAGAATGCATATTTCCCAACTTTGAAACTTACAAAAAAGCTACAATAATTAGAACAATATGGTACTATCATCTAGCAGACATGTGGACCAAGAAGATATAATAGAAAGCACAAAATAAATCCTTACATGTAGGTCAATCAATGTTCAACAAGGTTGCCAAGACCATTCAATGGAGAAAGACAAACTCTTCAACAAATGGTGCTGGGAAACTGGATATTTATATACAAAAGAGTGCAGTTAGACTCTCATCATACTGTATACAAAAATTAACTCAAAAGGGTTCAAAGACTGAATCTTCAATGTTAAAACTTTAAAACTCTTAGAAGAAAACATTGCAGAAAATCATGACATTGGGTCTGGCAACAACAGGTATATACAGAATATATGAAGAACTGCTAAAACTCAATAACAATAAAACTCAAAACCCAAAAGACACTTTTTTAAAGAACATATACAAATGGTCAATAAACATGAAAAGATATCACAAGTCAAAGATGTCACATCATTAGTCATTAGGAAAATGCTAATCAAAACCACTTTACATCTACTAGAATGACTAGAATTAAAAAAAAAAAAAAGAAAATAACAAGTGGTAATGAGATGCAGAGAAATTGAAACCTTTGTTCAGTACTGATGGGATTATAAAATGGAACAGCTGCTCTGAAAAACAATTTGGTGGTTTCTCAAAAGGTTAACAGCTTTATGACTCAGCAATTTTGCTCCTAGGTATATGGTCAAAAGAAATGAAAGCATGGACTCAAGCAGATACTTGTATATCAATGTTCACAGCAGCATTATTCACAATAGCCTAAAAGATAGAAGCAACTCAAGTGTCCACCAACAAATGAATGGATAAGCAAAATGAGATATACACATACGAAGAAATATTATTGAGCCATAAAAAGGAATGAAGTTTTGATACATGCTATGACATGGATGGACCTTGAAAACATTATGCTAAGTGAAACAAGCCAGACACAGAGGGACAAATATTGTATGATTTCATTTATATTAGGTACCCCAAATAAGCAAATTCATAGACAGAAAGACTAGAGGTTACCAGGGTCTAGAGGGAGGGGGCAAGACGGAGTTATTGTTTAATGAGTACAGAGTTTTTGTTGGGAATAATAAAAAGTTTTGGGTATAGTCAGTGCTGGTGGTTACATATCATTGTGAACACATTCAATGCTATTGTCGGTACACTGAGGAGTAGTTAAATAATAAATATTGTGTTATGCATATTTTACCATAAAAATAAAAGTGTAGGGGGAAGAAAGTAAATTTTCAGAGTTTTTAACAATTAGTGCAAAGCTCAAAATCTAACATCAGGAGAAAAGACTATAGGGAAAAATGTTAAAAATTAGTATTTTATCTGTTTAACCATTTTGCCATTTGTCTTGAGAATACTCTTTGGTGGCGCTTGCAGCTGCAGCATTTACCCCAAGATAATTTGCAGATCACAATCTTAACCTTACCCCTAAAGTTTGCCATAAAATATCTCACTTTTATTATTGTTTCACATCACTCCAGTTTATCGATAGTCTTTGGGAATAAGAAACATCACTGTATTTATAGCATTCTGTTTTTAGTAGTTCAATGGCTGAAAATGCCAAATCCTAGAAAACGTAGCATTCCTACGTGTAATGTTAAGTAAACACTGGCAGCAAGATGCACTTTTTTTCCTAAATGGGAAAAGGATTGAAAGGAAACAAAACCAGACCTCAAAAAATTATTATTGAGTTACATTTGGGTTTCTATCACTGTTGTTATTGTTGTTCTGGTATAAAGTTTACTTGTTTTTGAAATGAAATACTGATGACAGATTGTTTTCAAAACATCACTGACAAGGCTTAAACCAGTATGTTGCAAACTATCTGGGGTGAAGGGCCAGTTTTGTTTTTTTTCCAATACATTGTGGACTGATATGTGGCCCTATTGTGTATGACAGCTTGCACCACCAGTAGCTCACCAGTGAGTTTCAACAACACTGGGGTTGTTCTAAACCCTGTTCAATAAGACAAGTACTCTTGGACAGTGCGCAGGGCTGAATTACTATAAAATTTTCTAAAGGCCATTTCTCAGTGTCTGATTGACCTTATTCTGGATTGTTAACAAACACAGGTCAGTAGACCACACCTGGAGTGGCACTTCCTTAGAGTCAGGCAGGACACTTATCCATCCCAGCTCTAGCCCTGGAGAGAGTCCAAAGTTGATGTTGAGACACTGAATACCTCAAAATCAGTTACATTGTGCTTCTTTCCATTCTCAGATTCCAAAAAGACTAACTGAGGCAGGAAAAGCCTTCTGATTGTTGGAGATTTAGCATTCAAAGTGGGATCCCAGAGGAGACTAGGGACTACGGTGGATTGACCATGAAGTTCATGGGGTGTAAGTTTCAGAACTTCTCATCTGAATGCACCTGCTAAATAAATATGTGCTTTGTGCTTTCGCACCTAAGTTTTATTAATAATATTAATTTCTTTTAAGTCATCCAAATTGTATAAGTTCAGTCTCCCAAAACCCAATCTGACCCTTTTGGGGACTTGGGACAAAATTCGCCAAGTTATTAGTTTCGTTAGATGAACTTGCATATATCCTGAAACCTTTTCCCTGTACTCCACCTGCCTTCCCAAGGAGGAAGCCTCAGAGCTGTGGTCAGAGAATCCTGGAATGGAACCTCAGTAACATCATCTACTTGCTAAACCTGGATGAGTGGTTGTACTTCTTAGAGCCTCAGTTTCATTATCTGTACAATGTGGACAAGAACAGCATGCATAAAAGTTTAGTGAGGATACAGACTAATGTGCTCAGTGAAGATCTGGATTTTTAACAGAGGCAGTATGTAGTGATTTAGCTCTTGGCCTCTGGAAGCAGAACACTCCAGGTTAAAAAATAGCCCTGCCACTGACAAGCTGCCTAATTTTGCAAGTCCCAACATCTCCCAGTCTCAGTTTCCTCAGCTGTGAAATAGGGTCAATATTGTAATTCCTTCCTGTGGTCACTTTGAAGATTAAGAAGATTATGTATGGAAAAGAGTGGCAGACTCCCTGGGGCAGGATGAGTGCTCATTAATGGCAACTATTATTATTTTGCAAACACAGGTGATGGCTTTTGTCTAAAGCATGTAGGGTGAATATCAGAAGGCCAAGATTAGGGCTGAAGGATTTCATGGCACTGGAGCTGAGTTATGCCAAGGCCACTGAGGGCTCAAACCCACAACCTTGTGTTTTGGGGCAGACAGAGTCTGCCCTCCACAAAGCCAGCCCCCCACAGGCCACCAAGCTTGTTTCCCTCTGCAGAGACCTGGCAGATATGTGCATCAGTTCTCAATTCATTCCCATATCATTCTCCCTAATATCTCCCTGGGGGCTGATTGATGGTGACAAGCAACAATCTATAGCTATGTGACAGAATGTTTACTACCAGCCTTCTAGGAAATGATTACTTCGAGGTAATTTTGAACCTCCAGACTATGATGCAGTGTCTCATATATTAAACTGCAGTGAACAGTGTATAAAAGTCTTACAAGGAGACCTTGTATTTCACAGTGTACTGGGGAAGGAGCACTCAGAGGCAAATTGGTTTCAAGGGAAGGCAAGCATAGAGGATTCAAATTCTTTGTATCAGCCTTATGGAAGGAACAGAGAATTAAGCAATGCCCATTTTATATCCCTAGGCTGCTCTTGGGGAGACACTACAGCCAATACTCCTGAGACCCTGGACCCTGTAATTCATACTACCAAGGATTCAGGTCCCTGCAACAGCTGCCTCCAGTAACTAGATGGACTTCTTCCTGCCTCTCCTACAATAATTACCAAAACTAGATTCCTTGTGGTTACCTCCTTCTTCATCATCTCTCTTTCATACGAAATTTTCCTAAAGGTTAGAAATGTAGACCAGTGGAACAAAATAGTTTAGAAATAGATTCTCACATATGTAATCGCCTGACATATAACAAAGGTTCACTGAAGCAGAGCAGAAAGGACTTATTTTCAAATACTGGTGCTGGGCCAATTAGATATCTATGTGAAAAAAATCATTCATCTTGAACCTTAACTCACATGATCCACAAAAAACAATTTCAGGTGGATTGTACAGCTGAATGTGAAAAGTAAAACAATAAAATGTTTAGGGAAGAACATGAGAAAATATCTTCACAACCTTGAGGTAGGCAAAGATTTCTTAAGTAGGTCTTGAAGAGCCAACTAAAGGAAAATACTGGTAAACTGGTATCAAAAGATACCATGAAGGGAATAAAAAGACAATCAGGATCAACCAAGGTGGGAATGAATATTCGCAAATTCAAAAAGGACTTTTATCTAGACTATAAAAAGAACTCCTGCAAATTCAAAATAAAAAGACAACACAAAAGAAAAATGGGCAAAAGATCTGAACAGGACGTTCACAAAAGACAATATCCAACTAGTCAATAAATACATGAAAAGGTCCTAAGATACAAAAATACAAGTTAAAACTATGGTATAAAGTCTCTCACTCTTCCCTTAATAGGTTAAAATTGAAAGGACAGTCAACACCTAGTTTTGGAGCAATTGCAATTCTTATACATTATTGGTGGTAATATAAATTGGTGTAAACACTTATAAAATGATTTCACAGTATCTGCTAAAGACAACCATGTCCATCATCTGTGACTTAGCAATTCTACTCAAAAGAAATGCATATGTATGTTCACTAATAAACATGTACAAGAATATTCATAGCAGCCCTACTTGTATTAGCTAAAAATTGTAAACAATCCAAATGTTCATCAATAGCTGAATGAATGAATTAACTATGGTATAGTCACATGGTGGAATACTAAACTAAACAGAGAATGAATAAACTACAACTTCTTGCAACAATATGATGAATCTCACAAAATGTTGAGTGAAAGAAGCCAGGTACAAAAGAATGTATGCTTTATGTATGCTTTGTATAATTCTATTTCATTATTTTAATATTTTTTAAAATTTTATTTCATTAGTTTCAAGTATACAATACATTGATTAGACATTTATATCATTTATAAAACAATCTCCCTAATTGTTCTTTCTCTTCTCTGGCTCTCCATCTAGTCATTACATTAATGCTGACTGCATTCCCTATGCTGTGCTCCCCATCCCTGTGACCATCTATCAACTACTAATTTGTACTTTTTTAACCCTTCACCCCATTCTCCCAGCCCCCCCAACCTCCTCCCTTCTGGTTGTCACAGGTTGTCTTCTATATTTGTGAGTCTATTTCATTATTATTATAGTCCATTCCATTTTATATTTCCATTAATTCCATTAATGGAAATTTCATTAATTTCCATGCACATATAACTATATAATTCCATTTATATAAAGTTCAAAAATTAGGAAAACTAGCACATGCTTTAGAAATCAAGGTACTCAAGGAATAGTGGCTGGAAGGGGGCTCAATGGGATCATCTGAGAAGCTAGTAATGTTCTGTTTCTTGTTTTAGTCATGAACATAAAGATATGTTCAGTTTGTAAATATTTAACAAGCAATATACCTATGCTTTGTGTGATTTTCTATGTGCATGTTGTTCTTCAATCCAACATTTGTAAAAAATAATTCCAAGTCTTCCAGGATTGGGTCCCAGGATTGGACCACATGTGCTTACAAGTGAACTTTTGGCTTTTTCCTTTGGGAGGTGAGACTCTGAGCAAGGGAAAATGCATCCAATGAGGAAGAACATTATAATGATTTTAGCTGATCAAAAAGCACAAAGATATCCACTAGAGCAGATGGAAGGGGTGGGAAGAAGAACTTCCATTCTAAAGTGCCAAGATCTGTGCTCAGTATCTTTGCACACATCTCTTCATTCAAGCCTCACCTCAGCTCCTGAGTTAAATGCTATACCATCCCATGATTTAAGTACTGAGGAAACTGAGGCACAGAGAGAGATCAGAACACATACCAAGTTCTCAATGGCTAAAAACCCATGCTTCCAGCCTCATGGGTAGCCCATAGCATATGGTAGCTGCTTACTATATGGTAGCAGCTGTCATTGTAGGGTCTTGTGGCTTGGTGACTTCCCAGTAGAAATGTGGGAGCCAGAGCTGGCAAGAGAAGGCTGGGCTTCTCCGGGTGTTTAATGCACTGCCCTCCTGCTCAACATCTGCACCTTTAATTGCCATGACCTTCACAACAAGTGAAATGCTTATAGTGTTAATAAAGTAAATTGTTAATTAAGATAGTGGTACCTTCAGGAGATTTTAATTTGGGGTAGATGCCAACTGGGATAAAGAAGACATTTAAACTACTGGAATTGTGTAGTTTTGACACCCAACTGGCTACCATGCAGAATTTAATAAAAAATGACTTCTGCTATCTAATTATGACTTCCAAATGCCTGTAAATCAGGCCTTTGCTTTCTCATAGGGGTTCAGAGTCTGCACCTGGGGTGCTAATAATTTAAGAAAGGGAGGATATGCGGGCTTCCAGTCAAGATGGTGGAGTAGGTAAATGCTGTGCTCACAGCCTCTCTTAACCACATCAAAATTACAAATAAACTATAGGACACACAGAATTTGGAGTCACCTGAAGTCTAACTGAACAGAAGTCTTACAACTGGGAACATACATAAGAAGCCACTTTGAGACAGGTAGGAGGGGTGGAGATGCTGAGTGGGTTGGTCTCACACCCACGTATAGTGGTTGAGAATCAGGAAGTATATCTTGGTTGCAGAGGTCCCCCTGAAGGAGCAAGGGGTCTTGGCCCCTTGGCTCCTTAGCCTAGGGTTCTAGTGCCAGGAAGAGAAATTCCCACAATTTCTGGCTGGAAAAACTAGCAGAGGTTGTGTCTGAGTGAGATGGAGGGCTGTGGGAGTCACAAGCATTCCTCTTAAGGGGCCCATATGTGGATTTACTCACTGATGGACTCACTTGCTCTGAGCTCCAGCACTAGGGCAGCAGCTTTAAAGGCTCCAGAGGCATATGTGGAAGACCAAATTGTCTGGCTTCAGGACAAGGGCTGGAGGGGCAGCTTTCTCCTAGACAGAAGTGCTATGAGAAAGAGGGCATTTTTCCTTTGTTGAGCCCTCTACCCTCCTGGCATGCAGACTCAAGTGGATACTATATCTGAGTCCCCATCAACCTGGCTAGTACTGGTTGTGCTGCCCTGGTGATTCCATGAGACCTTGCTCCCCCAACTTGGGGGGTTACCTGAGCCACTTCCAGTGTATTTTCCATAGAAATACCCTGTCTTGGCTCATGCTATGGACTTTCCTAAAATCTCTCAAAGGTTCTCAAAACCTAAACAAGCAGCATCTGGCCTTGATGTATCCTGTACCTCTTACTGAGCAGCCCCAAGCTTGGCACTAGTAGCAGCAAACCTCGGTTTGTGGCTTGGCCTCTCAAGACATATCCAAGCCTATCGTGGGAGGCAGCCATCTGTATATTGCTTGTTAACTCTTACCGGGTAGCCCCAGGAAGGGTAAAGACTGCATCTGACCTTGGCCTGTGGCAAGGCCCTTCAAGGAGGCCCCGGGGCCAGCAAATCCAGTGGCTGACTTTGGTCTGAGCCAAAGCACAACCCAGGGTAACATCCAAGGATAATACACCCAAAGGGCAGACTTGGCGGGCACCAGAGCCCTGCTCTGTAGGGTCAGCCCCAGCACAACCAGCTGCTCCACTGTAGTCATGGGCCAGTCCTCACAACAAATTAGCCTGAGGGTCAATCCCTCTCATTGACATGCAAATGACAATCAAGGCTCAACTACAACAGGAGGGCACACACAACCCATACAAGGGACACACCTAGAGCACCCAGCTCAGGTGACCAGGGAGACTGGTGCCCAGAGGGACACTACATAAGGCCATTCTACTAAGACTGGGAGACGTAGCAGCCCTACCTAATACATAGAAATGAACACAGGAAGGCAGCCAAAATGGAAGACAAAGAAACACATCCCAAATGAAAGAAAAGAACAAAGCTCCAGAAAAAGAACAAACAAAATAGAGACAATCTACCAAGTTATAACACCAGTTATAAAGATGCTCAATGAACTTAGGGAAAGAGTAGATGAACTCAGTGACAACTTGAACAAAGATGTAGAAAACATAAAGATAGAAATAGAAAACACAAAAAAGAACCAGCCAGAAATGAAGAATACAATAACTGAAATGGAAGATATCTTAGGAAAAATTAACAGTAGATTAGAAGAAGCAGAGGATCAAATTGGCGATTTAGAAGGTAAGATAGCAGAAAACACCCAATCAGAAAAACAACAACAAAAAAGAATCCAAAAAAATGGGGAGAGTTTAAGGGGCCTCTAGGATGTTATCAAGTATACACACATTCGCATCCTAGGGATACCAGAAAGGAAGAGAGAGAGCAAGAGATTGAAAACCTATTTGAAAAAAATGAAGGAAAAGTTTCCTAACATGGTGAAGGAAGCAGATATATGAGCCCAGAAAGTGCAGAGAGATCCAAGCAAGATGAACCTAGTGAGTCCCAAACCAAGAAACATCATAATTAAAATTACAAAATTTAAAAACAAAGAGAATCTTAAAAGCAGCAAGAGAAAAGCAATTAGTTAACCCACAAGGGAGCTCCCATAAAACTGTCATATGATTTTTCAACAGAATCTTTGCAGGCCAGAAGGGATTGGCAGGAAATAGTCAAAGTGATGAAAAGCAAGGACCTATAGCCAAGATTCCTCTACCCAGCAAAGCTATCATTTAGAATTGGAGGACAGATAAAGAACTTCCCATACAAGAAAAATTTTAAAGAGTTCATCACCAAACTAGTATTACAGGAAATACTAAGAGGAACCACTTGTATAATAAAAAAAAAAGATAAAAAATAGGAATAATAAAATGGCAATAACTACATATCTATCAAAAATTACTTTCAGTGTAAATGGATTAAATGCTCCAATCGAAAGATAGGCAGATGAATGAATAAGAAAACAAGACCCTGCAAGAGGCTCACTTCAGATCAAAAGACACAGATCTAAGTAAAGGAATAAAAAAAGATGTTTCATGAAAATAGAAGGAAACAAACAAAAAATTGAGGTAGCAATACTTACACCAGACAACATAGACTATAAAACAAAGGCTATAACAAGAGACAAAGAAGGACCCAGTTATTCCACTTCTGGGTATTTCTTTGAAGAAACCCAAAACACTGCTTCAAAGGGACATGAGAATCCATATGTTCATTGTAACATTATTTACAATAGTCAAAATATAAAGCCTACCTGGGTGACTACCAATGGATGAATGGATAAGGGAGAAGTGGTACATATATACAATGGAAATTACTCAGCCATAAAAAGAATGAAATCTTTCTATCTACAACAACATGGATGGAACTAGAAGATACTGTGCTGAGTGCAGTAAGTCAGATAAAGAAAGACATTAAATTAAATTAGAATATATGTGTACACACACACATATCTTATTTAGCACAGTCCTGGGCATATAGCAATGCTATATGATTTCACTTAGATGTGGAATCTAAAGAAAAAAATAAATGAACAAACAAAACAGAAAGAAACTCATAGATATAGAAACATTTTGATGGTTGACAGATTGGAGAGGACTTGGGAGTGGGTGAAAAAGGGGGAAGGGATTAAAAAAATACAAATTGGTAGTTACAAAATAGTTATCAGCATGTAAAGTACAGCATAAGGAAAATAGTCAATAATAGTTAGATGAAGCTGAAGCTAGACTCTAGCAGAAGATTCCTCTTTACATGGCTTTTTCTCTCTACTCCATTTTGCTTTCCTTATTCTCCTATAGGTTTCCCCTGAGTATATCTCCTCAACAAGTCACATGCTTCCAAACCCTTGCTGCAGCCTCTGTTTTCCAGGGAACCTGAACTAAGACAATACATTATGAAACATGAGAAGAAATATAACTTCAAAACAGATACCATAGAGAATAAACAGAAGTAGAAGTTCATATACCTTCTTCGCACACCTGGGAGGATCATCCTGTATTGTCCCCAGTTTGTGGATGTCCCATTTTTATATTACCACTATAGGTAAGCTGAGCCTTGGCAGGGTTTAAAGAAGAGAGGCTGGGTCAGATCTGTGGTTTGAAAGTATTGTTCTGGTTGCCCTGTAGAAAATGGAATGGAATGGGGGCCAGGCTGGAAGCAGGCAGAGCAGGGAGGAAGTGATTATAGGCATCCAAGCAACAGATGGTGGCAGCATGGATTAGACTGGTGGGGGAAGCAGTGGTGGTAGAGACAAATGGCCAATGTGAAAATAATTAAAAGGTGAGACCCCCCCCCACCCCGCCCCAGCACATGAGAGTGGGGTGACTGTCAGGGGACAGGGAGGGAAGAGAAGAGGAGGGATGCCCGGTGTCCTGTGTGAGTAGTGGATGAACTGTGCTATATGCACTGAGATAGGAGCCTTGAAGAAGAGCAGGTACTTGGGGGGAAGGCAAGTTACATTTTGGACACCCATTTATCTCCACCACTGAGCCAGATTCTCTATCCTTTCAGGGAACTAGTTTAGAAAAGCACCACATGTATTCTTCATCACGGGGGTAAATATTGGGGCACAAAGTACAAAGCGTATTTAAGAAGGCTGCAAAACAGGATTCTATTTTTTTTTCTTGGTCATTTGTTGAGCATTACCGTATACAAAGCTCCTTGCTAGTCCTGAGGCAGACACAGAATGAAGACACTATGGAGCCTGACCTCTGGAAGCTCACAATCCTGAAGAAGAAACAAACACACTAAAAAAAAGCTCTAATATACCTCACTAAGAACTGTTTGGATTTTGGAACCAGACGCATGGGGGTCCAATCCTGGCTCCTCAATTTAATTGTTGGCTTATCTTATGTATATTACTTAATCTTTCTGAGCCTCAGTTTCCTCATCTGTAAAGTAAGGATGAAAATAATGGTACCTACCCCATGGGCTATTGTGAGAATTAAATAATAATAATAATAATAATAATAATAATATTAATATAATGATAATATTATTATTATTTAATTCTCACGATATATTATTATTATTATTATTATTATTATTATAGCAATACCATCATTTACTGAACCTTGAAACTGCAGCATTTTGTACTTGGCACATAGTACATGTTAAATAAATATTTGTTGAATTGTTTGAACACTTACCATGTGCTAGATGTTGAGAAAATTGATGCTCAGTAAATGATGTTATTTTTATGATTCTTGTTTTTATTGTTAAATCTTCTCAGGACCTCTATTACTGCTTTACTCTTTTTTTAAGGAAAGAAAACTGAGACCCTGGGACTTTAAGTTTACTATCCAAAATCACACTGCTTGTAAATGATCGGACAGTATCTAAACCCAGGGTGCAATCTAAGTCCGGAGCCTCTTTCCTTAGCCCAAAGATTATTAATCATTTGATGTATGTAATCACAAAGCCCAGTTCAGGGCATGCAATCTGTGCTCACTCCATTGCTGAAATCTCTCCAAGCCAGGCTTGGGCATCTGGACTCTTTCCTGTTGGTAATAGAGGTTTTCCTTTTAGAGGGACTGGATCAGAGGGCTGACATAGTCACCTGTGTGATTTAGGGAGATCATTAATTCTGTCACCTGTGCAGGGCTGATACTAGGGTGAGACATGTGAGGCAGCCACCGTAGACACAAAATTTAAGGAGAACTGGAAAAACTCAGTAATCAAGAAAAATAAAGATGAGTTAGTAGTACTGATATTTCCTTTTGCCTCAGGCTCCAATGTGGCTCAGTAAAGTACTGTTAAATACAGCAAACCTTGCATTTATTTAAAATTTTGATATTTTGTTTTTTGCAATGATTTAAAAATATGGCATTAAAATATTATTATTCTTGATTACTGAGTTTTTTGGTGCCTCTTAACTTTGTGTTCAAGTCTAGACCCTCCTCCCATGACTTATTTTTCATATTTTCAAGGCAAAACTTGTCTAAATCTCAGTTTCTACATTTGTGAAATGGGTATCATACCTACCACTCAGAGTTGCTATGAATACTAGATGAGATTCTTTAGGCATAAGTCTTGCTTTGTGAATGATGAGTTGTGTGACTCACAGAGGATGCTGCAAAGTCACTGCAGCAAAGCCCCGGTAGATCTGGAAGTCATTTAGGATTTTCCTTCTAAACCTCAATCCTTGGACACACTGTTCCCCAATCTGTTCCGCTCTCCACCACCTTCTGACCCCACTGCCCACCCAGTAAATACAATCATAGGGTGGCTTATTCTTAAGGAAGTTCTAGGGCCAGAAAAATCCTCTAAGAATTCACTACAAAATTGTCTTTTGGCAAAATCCATTCTGAACTAGGCAGTTGAAAACAAACACTACTTCTTCCCCTGGTGTCAGAAAACCATACATTGTGTTTTGAGTCCTCCTGAAGAGGGCTGAAAATTATTTTTCTCATGGGAAATGAAACGGCCTTGTACATTGCATTTGGGACTGTTTCCAATCCCAAATTCAGGATATTTTCTATTCTGACTGTATAAGTCCAACTCAGGTACACACACTGGGGCTTCTGAATACATTTATAAGGAAATCAGTGTAATGCACAGTTAATATTCAGAATGTGATTAATCCAGAAGCCCTACTCCATATTCCAATTACATCCACTGTTCCCCTATGTGGGCCGGGTTGTACTTAAATGCATATGGAGTCAATTGGAGCACCAGATTTATGGAGGCTGCCGAAAGTCTGGCGCTGCAACGGCAATAAGTTACATTCCTATTATGTGGTGGGCAATAAAAAATCTGATATTTATTCTGTTGGGTTTTGAGAAACTCTTGGAAAGTTTCTAGGCTGCTGGAGCACAGTGACATATTTCACAAACAAATGTCCCCATTGTGGTTTGACTCTTTAGAGGCGCTTGGGCTGCCTTACAAACTCTGTACCCAAGTACTTGAGGAGGTCAACCAGTGGCCCCATCATGCCTGGTAGTTTCTCACTACTTTAAGATAGGTACCTGGCTCTGTCCTCTTGCAAAAGCGTAGGCTCTGTGACCTTGAGCAAGACCCTCAGCCCTCTCTGAGCTTCCTTTTTTCCAACTGGAAAATGAAAATAGCAATACCAACCTCGAAGGTTTGTTTCAAGGATTAAATGAAATAATGAACATGAATATGCCTGGCACATGGCAAGCATGTAATAGATAATTTTAAAAGAGGAAATGGAATTTACAAATAAATAAGGGATCAAAGTTAATTTTTTTGACTCATGAGGCATTCATTAGAACAGTGTGTCCTCCTCAAAATGTGGTAACCATACCACTGGAGGCAAACATAGGGAATAGTTTTTAATGGTACATGGATAGTGATTTTTATTTTTAAAGTGAACTTATTTTAATGTCTTGAAGGGAAATAACAAACACATTGCCCCCTTGATTTCATGAAGAGTATTACTTTTGCCACAGCTTTAGAAGGCTGATTATTAGAACAAATCTTTAAAAAAATGTTATAACTAAAGACAGGTTAAAATTTTTGAAGGGGTTTGAGAAGCATTGTTCTAAGAGAAGATAGTGACATAAAAACTCTTGGGATTAGAAAAGACCTGTATAAACATTAAAAAAATTCAGGAATTGTGAAGGCTAAGATTGTGTCATGTGGATATTCCAAGGTTATTCAGAATTCCCCAAGTGGAACCCACTGCCTAATCTTGGCCACGCCCCACCTGCAGAGAAACACATCAGAAAACAAGGCTTTGAAAACAGCACCATTATAGAGAGAAAACTGAATATTCTCAAATTTATTTTTTAAGCAAATAATTTTCCAACTTTGGTATTTTGCTAATAGTTCAAATTATTTTCCAACATCCCTGACAATGGATGGCCATCCAGTAGTGCAATGCAGTGGTGGAGAACTGCTGGTCTCTATAACTATGACATGTAGTTGATTTAAACCACCCTGGGTATGGAGAACCTGAACTCAGAGTGAAAAAGGGAGAGAGATGGCTCTAGCTCTTTCCTCTAGCATGTCAACAGCTAGAGAACTGCTAAGGCCGTTATCATCTGCTATCCTACTTACAGAGTTCCTTGCTCCCTGGAAGATAAAGCCATTTCAGGCTGGAAACTGTGCAGACAAGATTCTGAAGCAGCAAACATGTGGTTTGGTTGGTTGATGTGCATTTATTTTTACATAAATGAAGTTTTTTTGTGCACATGGAAAGAAGAGAAGCTCATTGCTTTTGGCAAATGCTAGGGGAGCTGAAGCCATTTCAGATTACCAATGACTAGGGTTCTCACTCAGTAGGTGATATTCAGGAGGTCTGTGGGCCCCTTGAAATGATAAGAAAACCAGTGAAACCAGTTTGTGTGTTGTGTGTGGATGCACACACATGCACTTGAGCATTTCTCTGGGAGAAAGGCGTGGCTTTAATTAGATTGTCAAAAGGGTTGGTTTAGGTTTTGTCAACAGTTTGAAGCTTCAGGGATGTGGAATCTTAGACCAAAGGCAAGAGGAGAAGGGAAAGAAGTGACCCAGTTAAGAGTGAGGAAAGTGGTTTGGAGTGAGGCTGGGATAGAAAAGGAGGTTTAAAAAATATTTCTGTGAACTATGAGTCCTTTTCACTGTGTTGGAGAATTACAATAAGCAAATGTGAGACATTTTGAAATTATTCCTGAGATTGTTAGTCTGTGTTCTTTTGCTCTCATTAGCTCTTTACATGGAGCCATATAGAACCCTGCATTATAAGTATAACACAGACACTTCTATCTAGGACTCACCTCATTGTCAGATGCTAATCTCCTAGAAGGCAAGAACTGTGGCTAATTACACATCATGTTCTCCTCCACCTCTGAAGCTGGCGCCTGGTAAATACTTGCTGAAGGAATAATTGTGCCTATCTTCAGGAGTCATTGGTCAAAAGAGCATGAACTTTGCATCCAAGTGGATGTGGATGCAAACTATTATCCCATCACAGTCATAAGGTTTTCTTAGGCAAGTTACTTAACCACTCCCACCCTCATTTTCCATCTGAAAAATGGGGATAAACATTCCTAGTTTATATGGATAAATGAGTTGGTGGATTTCATGTGCTTAACTTAACGCTGTTCCTAGCACACACAAGGCATACAGCCAACCATGGTTATTGCTCTAAAAATACATTCGTTTGTAAGACTTTAGAAATCGTTTAGGTTCAGCAGCCTAAATCCCAAATGGCCCCTAACTTTAATAAAACATTATTTTATCAAATAAAGTTTTGCTGAGAGCCTTCTACATGCTTCCTATGTGGGGCTGCAGTGATGCAATTCTTGCCTTTTTAGGGCTCACAGAGGTGAAGGGAGGTGTAGGTGAACTTTGCAAACTCAGTGGTTGCTACTAAGAGGAAGAGGTAGAGGCCATGAGAACTCATCTTGACTTAGGGTCAGAGAAGCCTTCCTAGAGGAAAAGACATAAGAGAAGATTTAGGATAAGAGTCGGAGAGTTAGCCAGAGGAAGGAGCTGAAAGAAGCTTGTAGCTGAGGGAATGCCATGCGAGAAACCCTGAAGCAAAAAAGAGCTTGGTGAGTTCAAAGAACTGGCTAGGTTCCTAGTGTGGCTGGGATGGGATGAAACAAGAAATATCCAGGACATCCTGGGCTAGAACCATGGCAGGCACTCCTACCTGTTCACATTACCATGCTCTCTTTGCCATTCTCCCCACAGCAATCAGAGAGATCGTTAAAAAATAAGCTTGGATACTGCTGCTTCTTTTTATGCTCCCTGCTGCCAGCAGGATAAAGTATAGCATCCTTTTCTTACCCTAAAGTGCTCTTCTGACCTTCATTTCTAACCTCATGCCACACCACACTCCTGTGTGTTTCACCATGTGTTGTGCTTCAGCTTCAGCTGCATCCTTTCTCTTCCTCATCTGGGCTGTGCTCATTCTCACCCCAGGGCCTTTGCACTTGCTCTTCCATGTATCTGGAATGCTCTTCTTCTATGTCCTGGCCTGGCTGCCTCCCTCTCTCCATTCACAACTGAGCTCTGCTGTCGTGTCTTCAGATAGGTCTTCTCTGGTTTCTCTACAAAGATCCCACTGTTGCTTTGTGCTGATTTACCCTGTGCTTCCTTCACATCATTTATTATCTTCTCAAAACTATTTTATTGCTTGTTTTTCTTGCTTATTTCTTTCATCTTTACATTATAATTTGAACTCAATGAGAGCAGGGGTTTTGTCTAATTCCCCACTGAGGTTCTTCTACTCACAGCAAGTGTGTCAGCTGTGGCAGAGGCTCAGATGAGTGTCCTCTCCCATGCTTTTCCCCAGCATTGCTTCTCCCAACAAACAACTCACAGTACTTTCACACCTGGGTGCTTACCCTGTATATAATCACCCCTCAAAAACAACAAAAGTGCACCTACAAACTGCTGGATCCTACTGTTGAGCATCCAAAATAATACATAAAAACATAAACTCTGGGGTCAGTTTGTATTGGATTGAAAGCCGAGCCCTGTCTGAGCTTGGGCAAATCTGTTCACCTCTCTAAGCCTCAGTTTCTTCATCAAGAAAATGGGCCAATAATAGTGTCTGCCGTACAAAGGGACAGGACGGAAAAGATAAGATGATTCAAAGTGCTCAGCAGAGATGGACAATGCGCAGACCAGTCAGGCAGGGGCCGCCAAAGAACCCTTGGACTAAATTGGGAATGTAGGGCCAGCTACCACAGGTTTACACACACTTCAGAGCTGTCAAAATGCGCTCTCAAGCAGACAGAACACACATGAAACAAGAACACAAGTTTGGAAAACTGGTCACCAGCATCAACTCTGGTTTTGTTGAGCATTTTTGTACTGCACTGGTGCATAGCACAGAGTTCTTTTCTGGAAATGAGAAGTATCTCTTGATCCAGATGTTCCTTCCCTTCAGTATGTCTCCTAAGAAGTTGCAAACTTCTATTAAAGAACAGTGATTTAAAGAGTGCCGATTATGAGTCTGCCCGGGGAACCCACAGGTCTCAGTTAGATTCTGTGTCAGGCTCCAGAAAGGTCTGAATGACTGTCAGCTGCTATTATTATTTTGGTAATATGGTGACTATTTGATTGGTAGACCACTAGAGTCATTCTCTCCCTTTAAAAGGAATAAATAGTATACATAGAGATGTAATTTTTCAGTCCATGGAGTCCAATAGGGAGAAATAGAGCAGAGGCATAAAGTCAGATGGCTGATGCTCAATAAGCAACCCTCATAACATTTTCAAAATGAAAACACTTGGATATCTAGATCAGACCTTTTCTTAACACATAAAGTAGGACTTTATTCCTCCCAACTCTATGGTCACTGAATTTCTCCAGCAGCGTCAGGGCATCCATGGTATATGCCCCAATTGTCATGGAAAACTTGATTTCAAATCCAGAAAATCCCTGACTAATCATAAGGTCCAGGAATTAGAGATTCTGATTAATTGAATTTTCCAGTCAATTGAGTGCTAATCAAAAAATCGTTTGCATTTTAACCCCTTGATTGGTTATCTTTCAGTACATATGGGAGTTCACTATTATTCTGAACCCTGGCTCTATCACTAAGGAACTATGTGGACTTGGACAAGTTACTTAATATCTTAGTTATCTATTGCAATGTCACAAATTACCTCAAATTTAACAGCTTAAAATAACACACAATTTCTTCTGGTTTTCTTGAGTCAGTAGTGCAGGCACAGCTCATCTGAGTCTTCTCCTCAGGGTTCCACACGCTACATCAGGGTGTCGACAGGCTTTTTTCTGCAGTTCAGGGTCTCTTCCCAAGCTCACATGGTTGTTGGCAGAATTTAGTCAGTTCTTTACAGTTTTGGTTAGGTTTCCATTGTCTTGCTGATTGTCAGCTGGGGCTACTCCTAGTTTCTAGAGGAGGTCTGCAGTTCTTTGCTATGTGACCCTCTCATAACATGTTAACTCACTTAACATTAACTTGTTTCATGTTCACCATGATCTTCTGAGGTAGATGCAATTGTTATTCTTACTGAACAGATGAAGAAGCAGAGTCTTGATGAAGTGTTGTGGTTGGTACAAAAACATCCATCTAGCAAGTGATAGAGCCCAAATCAAAGTCAAGTTGGTCAGGCTCCAAAGACTATGTGCATAACTACTACAAGGTGTTGCCTCCTGTGTTCCATGTCTTATCAAAAATTAGTTGAGTTTTGTTTTGTGTGTGTGTGTGTGTGTTTTTATTTTATAGTATATCTCTTGCACACTGGATAGAGAGGTTCTTGGAAAAAGGAGCCATATCTTAGTAATATGTGCCCCAGGTCAATATTACAAGTCCTGGAACATAATGGGTAATTAATAAATATTTGCTAAATGGATGGAAGGATAGGGTGGGTGAGTGGTGGATATCTGATGGATGGATGAATGAATGGAATAAATAGATGGATAGATGAATGGCTAGGATGATGGAATAGGTGGATGGGTGGTGAGTGAATGGATGGTAGATAGATGGATGGATGGATGTCTGTGGTTAGAGGATGGATGTGGTGCATGGGAGGATTTGAAAGGGGATGGGGTAGGAAAAACGGATGGATGGAGAATGGGATGGGATATGGAATAGGTGGTGGGTGGAGGGATGAGTGTATAGTTGGGTTGGTGGTGAATGGGGGTGGGTGTAAGGGTAGGATAGGTGAATGGAAACAGACAATAACTTCTCTCCCACCTATTCATATTCATAGCTTCCTAGAAAGCATCTACTTCTCCTCTATAATCATCTTATATTGTGTATATAATTTTTCTACAAGATTCAGGCTGGCCTAAATTAATCATTGAATTGATACCCATGAAAGTATATTCAAATTTAAGAATTCATAAATCCCAAGATATCACATGGATTGGCAAGTACCTATTTATCTAGAATGGAGTGAACTGAATGGCTGCTAATAGGTGGATGGCATCAGACCACCAACAGACTGATCCTAGGAGAAATCCCCTGCCCAGTGCAGTCCAGAGCCCTGGAAGGCTGAGGGATGCATCAGCTCCAACCGGCCTGGAAAGGAGACGAATCTGGCTATTCCAAGATGTAATGGAATCTTGCTGACAGAAAAACTGCATAGCCCTCCCAATATTGGGGTTGGGTAACTAAGTGCTATGGCATCAAACAGAGCATTTTGTGTCACTCCAGCCCAATTCCAGAGTCACAGTCTTTACACTGATGTCATTTAGGAAGAGCACAGTAACAGTAATAGTTGAATAAGCATTAACAAAATACTTTGCTAAGGGCATTACTGTATGCCCCATTTGATCTTCAGGACCTGGTGCTGACATTATTTCCACTGGTTTAGGAATCAGGTGAAGTCATCTGCTCAAGGTCACCCAACTACTAAAGAAGGCAAGTTGAGCTTTACAACCACTTGGCTTTGACTTCAAAACTTTTCCTCTGCACTGTGTGCCAAACTGCTTCTGCCCAAGGGAAAGGAGACATGGGCTTCTTGATTAACAAGGAACTTGGAGAGGACAGGATAGAGCTGGGACTCTTGTGAACAATACCTTGGAACACACGGTTTTGACAAAGACAATAGGAAGCAA
Source organism: Eidolon dupreanum (assembly GCA_028627145.1). Classification (NCBI taxonomy): domain Eukaryota; kingdom Metazoa; phylum Chordata; class Mammalia; order Chiroptera; family Pteropodidae; genus Eidolon; species Eidolon dupreanum. The sequence continues at coordinate 88,652,520 of CM053510.1, read as the reverse complement.
CAAATTAAAAAAATATTCCCCAAATCTTCCTCTCAACCATAATAATCTTGGAAATACCTCTTGTTTGGCTGATGGATTGTAGAAGGGGAAATCTGAAGTAATTGCACAGGGAGCCCTGTTGGCTAACTCCAGTGAGCTTCAGATACCAAAGAATGTTCCCAATTGCTGGCCAGAACAAGAGAAAACCAGCGAGGTTAAGGAAAGAGTTGGGAAGATGTTGCCCAAAGGGTTATAGGTAGATGGGGCTCTTTGTGCAAAGCCTTTAGCATAGCACTTTGTAAATTCAAGAGCTCCACATACCTTCTTCCTTCTTAATAGTGCTGGATTATTCCCATTTCCCTGTCCACATCTATCTTCCACCTTCCCCACCATGTACTGTGCCTAGGAGCTGATCTTTAATGGCTCCATCGGTAGGTCCCTTGTTCTCCACTTCTGGTTGAGTTCAGCCAATGGAAGGCAGCAGCAGGAGATGGAAGGGAGTGAAAAGGCTACATAGGTGAGCCATCTGTTCTCCTCTACTGAGTTCACAGCTTCTATCAGGCAACCTAATCCAGTAACTGCACCCCCTTCTAATCTAGAAGTGGGTATTAGATTGTTTTCCCACATTACAAACAATCTCAAAATCTCAGTGGCTATAGGAGAAAACATTTGGTTTTCTGCTCCATGGCTCTGTAGGTTAGTTTTGGTACTGTTGGGCTCAGCCAATCTTAGTCTAGGCTGCCCGCTGGGTTCAGATCTGTTTCACGAGTCTCCTCTTTCTGAGGCCATCAGATTCCTGGAGCATATTCTTCTCATGGCAAATGACAGAGGCACAAGAGGGTGAGCCAAGCCATGCAAGCACATTTTTAGCCTCAGTGACCTAAGCAAGTCACATGGCCAGGCCCTAATCAACAGAGAGAGGTCATTCATTCTTCCTATGTTACTGGGAGGCACTACAAGATCACACAGCTCAAGAAGAGAAGTGCTGAAACAACCATCTTGGCCATTTCAGGATGGTAATGGCTCCTTACTGGCATAGCCCTGTCTTATAGCACTATCTCATATTGGCTTTCCGATGCCCTGCCCACACATTTGTAAATAATGCAGGTATGTATAATTTTAATGGCTATTTTATTTAAATATTTTTTAGTGTCATTAATTTCTTTTTTACTAAACTCTTCTCAAATTACCCAGTTTGAGAATGCCATCTGTTTCCTGAAGAACCCATTTAATCCATCATGCAATTGAGCCAATGTTCACTGAGATCCTCTGTGCCCAGCTTGGGGTGTGTAAGAATCAGATGAACAAAAATAATTCCCTCTTCTTGCTGAGTTCACACTCTCTATGCAGGTTACTAATTTATCTTTTTGTGCATTGTGTAATATAATGATCACAACTGCATTGGGCAGGGGATTCTATTATTAGTCCAATACAAGGAAACTAAGGATCAAAGTGGTTGAGCAACTTAGCCAAGGTTACTCAGCTTGAAGGCGAAAGAGGCAGGATTTGACCCCAGCTCTACCCGATTACACAGCTTCTTAATGACTGAACTTGATAGCTTCACATTGCAGTAAAACAAGGGTTTTGCAAATATAGACTCATTACATTTCCATTTGAGCAATAGGTTCAGTTTACTGCTCATTTTACAGATGAGAAAAACCAAGTATCAGGGAATGGAGTCCAATTTCCCATGGTACCATAGGTAGAAAATCGCACATTGGAAATGCAAATCCAGTTCTCCCTAATCCAAAACTTGTTCTCTTTCTAACATGCCTCACTGTCAATCAAATTCACCCTCTCAATAAGACTCTGCCCTGAGCGGGTTCCAATGGGGAGTCCAGCCAGCTCTAATCAAGGCTTATTAGACAGAGGTCAGCCTCCTCCACCCTCTATTTTGTCTCTCTAATAGTCTGGTCCTCTCCTGGCCCCAGCAAATTCTTCACTCCCACGTCAACCCCTTTTGGGGGCCATCTGTTGCCCATGCTTTACAGCCCACTCAATGAAGAGCAAATCTGTATTGATTTCGGAATAACTTGAGCTGTAAATTGCAGGCCATGATGTGCTTGGTCACCCCCAGATGAGACTCTATTGACTGTACTAGGAGTATCAATCTAATTATGATCCCAGGAAACCCAGTGGCAGTGTGGCCCAATGTCTATGTAAAAAAGTACTGTTAATTCAGCCAAGAGCTATCTGCAAAAATGCATACTACATAATATGAGCTGGCCCTGGTCTTTGACAGATCAAAGTCTAGCAGCTTACTTTGGCCACCAAATTAAATGTGAGAACTAACCTTGAACTATTTGTGTTAGTAATAATGGTAATAATGAAAATGGCAAAATAATAACTAATATTCATGGACCACTCTGCATGCATTATTTCATTCTAAAGCCTCACAATAGCCCTGCCACTTACTAGCTGTGGGATTCTGGGCAAGTTACTTAGCTTCTCTGTGCCTCTGTTTTCCTCATGTGAAAAATGTGGGATAATATTAACACCTCTCTGAGGGAAAGATTAAATAAAGTAATTTATGTAAATTGCTAAGATCAGGATCTGAGTGTAGTCTTACCCTCATTATTCATGAAGAAAGTAAAGCCCAGAGATGTTAAGAGACTTGCCCAAAGCCACACAGCTAAAAAGGGCTTTGTCTGGATCATGATGCATTGTTTTAAAAATGTTGTTTAATTGCCAGTATTGGAAAATGCAGCTGATTTCTTGTTTCTCTTGAACATTTGGGGAAAAAAACGGACCTCCATTTCTTTCTGCCACACTTCACTGCTAACAATTTATTATCTCAGGTCAGCTAAACCCAACAGTGCCAAAGCCTATCCACAAACTTAAGCAAAAAAGAAAAATCAGATTCTGAGACTTTGAGGTTGTCTATAATGCTCTGGATCAGATGATACTGACAAGCAGCTGTCCCTGTTACATGGGGTTTGTGCTCCTGGTTTACCTCAGTCTCCATGACTCCCTGCTGCCCCTGCACTTGGCCCACTTCTCTCATTCAGGATGCCTGCCTGGTCCCTGTAGGCAACTGAGATTGTGGGATAGATTAGCATACTCAAGTCTTATATCAAATGCCTAAGGGGTATACCATTATCACTCCCAGCTTATAGATGCAGACAAGTTCAAGGAGATGGTGACTTGCCCAAGGTCGCACAGTCAGCAAGTGTCAGAACCAGATTCAAACACAAGCCTACCTACTGTCAGAGCCAACCTTCTTTGTCCTTTGCTGAGGTTCCTTCACAGGCTCACAGGCTAAATGAAAGTCTGCAAGCAGAGACAAGAAAGGAAAATCAATGTCAATCTCTCACACTGGGGAAGAAATATAAAAAGAGAGTGCTCAAGTCTGCTTTCAGATCTCTTAGACTCTCCTACAAGTATTTTTCTGAGGACAAAGGGCTGTTTCCAATGGCTAATAGCTCTGACAGTGCAAGACCCTTATCAGTGAGAGCACAAAACTTACATTTGTTCTGTTTTGTGACCATCACAAAAAAGGCTTCTACATTCAGTTTGCTGTCCCTGTTCCATTCTTCAGACCTCACAGAAAAGCAAGAGGCAAGGAGGGCTGTGGCTGACAGTGACCCCACACCCAGCTCCCATTCAGTGGGTGACAGTGCTGAGGTCCCACTGTCCTGTCAGCCACAGTGAAGAGACAGCTCCCCCTACCCCAAATAAAGCAGCCCTTATGGTTGGGGGATGCAGCAAGAAAGATTTCATTTTATGTCCTTTCCTAGAGCTGACTGCTTGGACAGTAGCTTCCAGGGAACAAACTTTATCCTCAGGAAGACGGACAGGCCTGAGCTTTAAAGGATTCCATGAATATTTATGCCCTTTCTCCCTGCTTTTGCCTTGGCCTTGGCTGTTATACAAGTCCCCACTCACCTCCTGTGGATGCCTGCCTCATCATTGTGCGGCAGAAGCAGCTTGTCTGTACTCTGGGATGAAGAGCCTAGGTGGCACTGTTGTCTAGTAAATGGTAAAGATGCTGCGTCTATATTCACAGCTGTGATGTATGGAGAGTGTTAAGGACTTTCTACAAGTGAAATCATTTAATCCCCACAACAACCACAAGAAGGAAGTATTGAGAAACATAGAGGCAAAGTCGCTTACCCAAGTTACACAGCTAGGAAGTATTGGAGACGAGATTCAAATCCACACACCAGTAGCAGTTTTCTGTAGCAAAATGTCCCTGCCTGGGAAGGACTATGATTATTTTTTTTCTGAAGTTGTATCTTTCTTATTATTTAAGTTTTAAAATGGTCTTTCTTTTATGAAATTATACAATAATTGCATGTGTGTTGTTGTTATTGTTGTTTGTCTTTAATAATCAAAATTTAAAATTTTCCTATCTTATGTCCTTCTCCCTCCCCAAAACCCACCCTGCCAGTCTCTAGGTACCTAAAACCCAAAGTCTAGGACCATGTCTCCTGAAAACCAAGCTATCATGCTGAGATAGGAGGAAATTTGAGCTCCTAGTGATTCAACAAGAATTATGTTGGTAACATTCCTATCAATATTTTGCCCCATCCCCCAGAATTTCTCAGATATATATTAAATAGTTACTATTCATCATTTATTCCAATAGCAAGTACTTATTGAGCATCTACTTTATACTAGGACTGGTGGTAGTGCTGGAAATACAATGCCAATTGAAAGAGATATAATCATTCCTTTAAGGAGCTTACAGTCTACAGAGATGAGAATGAATCAGATACATGTGCACACACATACACACAAATGTGCACCTGTGAACTATGAAGGAGAGGTACTCAGGTGCTATGAGCAAGGGGGCTGTTATATGGACTGTGAGCTCAGATCTAAAGGATGAACATGCATTATTTGGCAGGAGAGGGCCCTGGAGAGTATTCCAGGCAGAGGGATGAAAAGCATGAGCAAACGTCCTGTGGCCCAAGGATAATGATGGACATGAAGCCAGTGAGAACACAAGTGAAGCTGGAGAAGAATGAGTGGAGGGTATATGTCATAAGATGTGGGTAAGAAGCAGACAGAGGCCAAGCTGTGTCACGTGGGACTTGCCAGGGTTTTGCTCTTTGTCCCAGAGCTTTATCCCGATAATTCACATAAAAGCAGATTCTTTACCATTCTAGATCATATTTCTCTTGGCATGACCTTAAATAATTTGGCCCTTGGTTCAAATGTTGGTCTTAGTTGATGTGACTGATTGTGTCTGATTGTGTCTGAAGGTTGATGTGTCTGATTGGTACCATCCAATGGATTGGCAAATAGAACACTGGGGAATCGTTGAAGGGTTTTCAGCCCTTGGCACTGGAGGGGAGAGTCTTGACATCACATTTGACTTTAAAAATCTCCTTGGCGGTAGCATGGGTAAGAGGCTGTAGGGTCTACAGCTGGTTGGGGGAGATATAGATGAGGAGTCCATTGGATATTGCTGACCAGACAGTCATATCAATGAGGACCAACATTTGAACCAAGGACCTAATGATTCAGAGTCCTGACAGGAGGAAGATCATCTGGAATGGGATAGAATCACTTCTTGCATGCACTATCAGGTGAGCCTATGGGCAAGCTCTATCCCATTTGCAAGGGTCTGACCAGTCTGTCTGTACCAATTTAAGTAGGAAGATCAGCTTTTGTCTATTTTGCCCCAGGAGTTTAGCACTGAAAGTCCTAAGTCAGAAGAAACTCCTCTGTCCAGGCAAACTGGGACTGCTGGTCACCTTAATTTCAAGATCAGCTCTCCAACCAGGAGTAATGTCAGAAACATGGTGGAGTGAGAGACGTCCCCGGATCTCTCCCCTTGAAACAACAATAAGCTGAACATCTAAAACTCAACAGAAACACCTAAACTGCACACCAACACGTCTGAGCATGGGATCTGCACATAAGAGCTACCACAGGTCAGAACCCGGGTGTTGGGCAGTAGACTGGGAGAAATAAAGAAGCCGCCTCTCGTAGCTGCTGGAGCTACCTGTAGGAGGAGGAGAAGAGGAGAAGGTGTGGTAAGTTCTCTGAACAGCCCAACCTGGGAGTGCTGTGAGTGCCATGCAGCAGGCAGCAGGGCCCAACCATCAGGGCAAAAAGCAGATAAGTAGGTTGGCAGAGAAACAATAGTTGATTTTTACCAGCTGCAGTTGCAAAAGTGAGGCTGAGCCACAGCCCCCATCCCCCAATCCATAGAGCCCCTCCCCCATACCCTCTGTGATGGAATGCTGTGGAGCCCCAGGGGAATATGAGCAAACACTACCAAAACTGTCGCTAACACTGACATGAACTGAGACTGAGGGTAGTAAGCATGATTGAACATCTAAAAGAAAAAAAAAGACATTATTAAGACTTTATATAAAGCAGAGATCCAAGAGGCTTAAACGTCATCTACTGGAAACCAAAAGAAAAACACCTTCTTTGCAAAAGGCTAGGAACCATTATATAATAAATCTTTCCGGAAAAAAAATCAGAATACACTGCCATTAATGCCCAGGCGGAGAAATGGTCCATTAAACACCATGAACAACCAAGGTGACAAGGCATTTCTGAAAGAGAAAAATCTCTTGAAAATAAGCTTATAGACATAGAAATATTTGATTTAAATGATTGAGAATTCAGGATGGTACTTCTAAAAAAACTCAGTGAGATCTGAAACAAATTATATCAACAATTTCAAGAACTGAGAAAACAACCAGATGAGCAAAATGAGTTATTTAGCAAGGAGATTGAAACCCTCAAAAAGAACTGAATAGACCTTCTGGAGATTAAAACAACAACAAACAAACAAACGAACAAAAACAAAACAAAACTAAAACACTACAAGAGTTGAAAAATGAAATAACAAGCTTGGGAAATAGAGTTGACCAAATGGAGGAAAGGATCAGTGATATTGAAGACAGAAATCTAGAAATAAATCAAAAGGAAAAAGAAAAAAAATGATGAAAAATAATTAAAGAGAAATATAAGAATTAGCTGACACCATCAGGAGAGAAAACATAAAAATAACGGGAATTCTCAAAGGGGAAGAAAAGGAGAAAAAATTAGAAAGAATTTTTAGACAAATAGTTGATGAGAATTTCCCAAATCTAAAGAATGAGCTGGAGCTCGGAATTCAAGAAGTCGATAGAAGACCTAATTATCTCAACCCAAAAAAGCCATCACCAAGACACATTGTATTAAAATTATCAAAAATCAGTGACAAAGACAGAATTCTCATGACAGCCAAGGAAAAGAAGATGGTAACCTATAAAGGAAAACCCATGAGATTATCATCGAACTTCGCAGCACAAGACTTACAAGCCAGAAAGGAGTGAATCAAATATTCAAACTATTAAATGAAAGGAAATACCAGCCAAGAATATTGTATCCAGCTAAGCTCTCTTTTAGATATGAAGGAGATATAAAGACCTTTCCAGACATACAAACATTGAGGGAATTTTCCACTAGATCTGCACATAGGAAATACTGAAAAAGACAGCTTACCTAAAACAAAATGACAAAAAATACATAATTAGGAGTAAGGTGACTAGCAGGCTGATAGAAGCAGAGGAGTGCAACCCTTACTAGGAACAGGGCATTATAAGCTTAAAAATAAGCAGAAATTTTCTATAGCAAGATAGTAATGAATGTTCAGTGTACATAGGGACAAATTGAGATAACAATGAATGAAAAGGGGAGGATTCAAAGAACCAGGTTCACAAAGGAGAATGGAGATAAGGCACAAAAGAAAAAGGATGACCGTGTGTGTGTGTGTGTATATATATACACACACACATATGTGTATATATATATATATGTGTGTGTGTGTGTATAACTGTCCTTTACATATTCGTAATGGTAACCACGTATCAAAGATTCAGAACCAAAGTATATAATATAAAACAAGCAGAACCAGAGGGAAAACCCAAAAAGCCAACCTAAATAAAAACAAAACAAAACAAAACAGAAAAACAGAAACACAAGGACAAGGAAGCAATAGAAACACTGAGCTACCAGAAAGCAAAAGATAAAATGGCTATAAGAAGACTTCATATTTCAATAATCACCCTAAATGTAAATGCACTGAACTCACCAATAAAAAGGCACAGAGTTGCAGATTGGATCAAAAAAAGAAAAAACAAAACCTAACCATACACTGCCTCCCAGAGACACATCTCAGCTCAAAAGGCAAATATAGAATCAAAGTGAAAGAATGGAAAATTATATTTCAAGCAAATGTCATTCAGAGAAAAGCGGGAGTAGTGATACTAATATCAGATGAAACAGCCTTCAAAATAAAAAATGTAGAGAAAGACGCTGAGGGACACTTCATAATGATAAAAGGAATCATGCACCAAGAAGATATAACACTTATTAATATCTATGCTCCCAATCAGGGAGCCCCGTATATATATAGCAATTACTAACAGAACTAAAGGGAGAAACAGACCAAAACACTGTCATAGTAGGGGACCTAAATACCCCACTGTCGGATATGGACAGATCATCCAAACAGAAAGTCAATAAGGAAATAACATGCTTAAATGGCACATAGACTAACTGGACATAATTAACGTTTACAGAGCCTTCCATTCTAAAACAGCTGCTTATACATTCTTCTCTAGTGCACATGGAACATTCTCAAGAATCGACCACATACTGGGACACAGAGATAGACTCAACAAATATAAGAGGAATGAAACCACACCAACCATATTCTATGATCATAATGCTTTCAAACTAGAGATCAACTGCAAAAAAAAATCAGGAAGAATCACAAATACATGGAGACTAAACAACATACTAATGAAGAATAACTGGGTCAGACAAGAAATAAAAAGAGAGACCGAGAAACACATAGAAATGAATGATAATGATAGTACAATATATCAAAACATTTGGGACATGGCAAAAGAGGTCATAAGAGAAAGTTCATATCATTACATGTATGCCAACCAAAAACAAGAACGAACCCAAAAAAACAACCTGACTCTTCATCTTTAAAAACTAGAAAGGAAGATCAAATGAAGCCTAAAGTCGCAGAGGGAAGGAATTAATCAAAATTAGAGCAGAAACAAATAAAATTGAAAACAAACAAACAAAAACAATAGAAAAAATAAATGCAACAAAGAGCTGGTTCTTTGAAAGGTTTTATAAAATTGACAAAGCCCTGGCTAGACTCACTAAAGAAAAATGAGAGAGGACACAAATAAACAAAGTCAGGAATGAAAGAAGGGAAATTATGACTGACATCGCAGAAATACAAAGGATCATACAAGAATACTATGAAAAAGTATATAACACCAAATTTA
>CM053510.1:88621410-88643181 GCA_028627145.1 Eidolon dupreanum | reverse complement strand
AGCAACACATTAAAAAGATTGTACACCAAGATCAAGTGGGCTTCATCCCAGAGGCACAGGAATGGTTCAACATACACAAATCGATTAACGTGATACACCACATAAACAAATTAAAAAATAAGAATCATATCAATAGATGCAGAAAAAGCCTTCGACAATATACAGCACCCATTTATGATCAAAACACTTCACAAAATTGGTATAGAAAATAACTTAATAAAGGTCATATATGACAAGCCACCAGCCAACATTATACTTAATGGTGAAAAACTAAAACCTTCCCTCTAAGATCAGGAAGAAGGCAAGGCTGTCCACTATCACCACTCTTATTCAATATAATATTGGAGGTCCTAGCGAGTGCAATCAGGCAAGAGAAAGATATAAAAGGCATCCAAATAGGAAAGGAAGAAGTCAAACTGCCACTATTTGCGGATGACATGATTCTGCATATAGAAAACCCCAAAGACTCCACAAGAACACTGCTAGAAACAATAAGTGAATACAGTAGTTTCTGGGTATAATATCAATGTTCAAAAATCCATAGCATTCCTACACTCTAATAACGAAGTGTCAGAAAAAGAAGTGAAAAAATAATTTCTTTTGCAATTGCAACAAGAAAAATAAAATACCTAGGAAGAAATCTAATGAAACACATGAATGACCTATATAATGAAAATAATAAAACCCTGTTGAAAGAAATCGAAGAAGATACAAAGAAATGGAAAGATATTCCATGCTCTTGGGTTGGAAGAATCACCACTGTTCAAATGACTTTATTACCTAAAGCATTATACAGATTTAATGCAATCCCCACCAAAATCCCATTGGCATTTTTTAAAGAAATGGAACAAAAAAACATCAGATTTGCGCGGAAGCACAAAACACCCCGAATTGCCAAAGATATCCCGAGAATAAAGAATGAGGCTGGAGGCATCACTCTGCCTGACTTCAAATTATACTACAAAGTGACAGCAATCAAAACGGCATGGTATTGTCAGCAAAGCAGACACATGGACCAGTGGAACAGAATCGACAGTCCAGAAGTAAACCCATATTTATATGGACAAATAATTTTGGACAAAAAAGCCAAAAAACACACAGTGGAGAAAGGAAATCCTCTTCAATAAATGGTGCTGGGAAAACTGGAAAGCCACCTGCAAAAGAATGAAACTAGACTGTTGTCTATCACCACACACCAAAATTAACTCCAAGTGGATTAAGGACCTGAATATAAGACCTGAAACAATAAAATGCATAGAAGAAAACATAGGAACAAAACTCATGGACCTTGGACCGAAAGAGGATTTTATGAATTTGACCTCAAAGGCAAGGGAAGTAAAAGCTAAAATAAATGAATGGGATTACATCAAACTAAAAAGCTTCTGCTCAGCAAAAGAAACAGTCAACAAGGTAAAGAGACAAGCTACTGAATGGAAAAATATATTTGCAAGCAATGCTTCCGATAAGGGCCTAATATCCAAAATATACAAAGAACTCATACAACTCAATAACAATAAAAAAAATAAACAATCCAATCAAACAATGGGCTGAGGATCTGAACAGACACTTCTCCCTAGAGGACATACAAATGGCCAACAGACATATGAAAAGATGCTCAGCATCGCTATTAGGAAAATGCAAATGAAAACCACAATGAGATACCATCTCACACCTGTTAGAATAGCCATAATCAACAGGACAAGTAATAACAAATGTTGGAGAGGATGTGTAGAAAAAGGAACCCTCATACACTGCTGGTGAGACTGCAAATTGGTACTGCCGTTATGGATAACAGTATGGAGGTTCCTCAAAAAATTAAGAATTGATCTACCATATGATCCAGCAAGCCCTCTGGATATACTGGGTATTTACCCCAAAGACTCAAAAACCCATATCCCAAAATATATTGGCACACCAATGTTCATAGTAGCATTATCCACAGTGGCCGGGACATGGAAGTAACCGAAGTGTCCCGTGATAGATGATTGATTAAGAAGCTGTGATACCTATATACAATGGAATATTACTCAGCCATAAGAAGAGATGAAATACTGCCATTTGCAATGACCTGGATGGACCTCGAGATAATCATGCTAAGCAAAATAAGCCAGACAGAAAAAGTTGAAAATAACATGTCATCACTTATATGTGGGATATAAACCTAAAAGCAACAAATGAATAAGCCAAGCAAACGGAGGCTCATGGACGTGGACAATGGACTAGTGGTTACCAGAGGGGAAGGTGAAGGGGTAGGGGAGAAGTAGGCAGGGGAAAAATTTAAATCATTTCTTCAATTAAAAAGTGAATAAATAAATTAAATAATTTAAAAAAAGGCCGGGTCTGTTGTGTCAGTCGGGGTACACCTGCACCTTGCTCTGTGTATCATTTCATTAGAATGTGCCAGGCAACTCTAATTAGCTGAACCTGAGATTTTACCTTTATTGTGTACTATAGCATTTATTAAACTTCATTTTCTGTGTAATGACAGTGATAAGTAAATAGTAGTATAAGCAAGAGCTTTGTGACCAATAGGTTTTTCTGTAAGCTGGGAATAGAATGTTTGGATCAGCCAAACATTTTGATTTATATTATGTCATGCTTTTATAGGAATCCTACATATTAAAGTATTATATTACAATAAAAATGCACTGTTATTTTTTTAAGTACTTGACATGTTTACATGCTTGAGCTGGAATGTCAGACTGCTGGGTTCAAATTCTATCTCTGTCATTTGCAGGTCTTGTGACCTTGAGCTTGTTACTTAGCTTCTCTGTATCCTAGTTTTCTTTTATATAAAATAGCAATAACAATCTACCTTAGGGTTTAGATGAGAAAGGGCATGTAAAGTTCTGGGTACCATGCCTGGCATACACTTAATAATGATCTCAAAGCACAACAGTAGTGATGCTGGCAATTCAGATATGTCAAAGAGAAACTATAAACTTTTTCATAGGTATGTATGTATAGGAAAAAATCATTACATCTAGGGTTCCGTACTATCCACAGTTTCAGACATCCACTGGGGGTCTTGAAATGTATTCCCTGCAGATAAGGGGGGACTACTGTATCTGGCAAAGCGTAGATACTCTTTAGTGTCTGATTTCATTTACTCTGTGAGCTTCGTCCACATTGTTGCATGTAAATATAATTTGTTTATTCTCAGTGCTATGTATTCCCCATTATGTGAATATATTACACTTCATCTAGTCTACCACTGATGGGCATTCAGTTTCACGTCTAGGACTCTTAGAAATAGAGATGCTATGGACATTTCAGTTTGTGTGTATTTCTGAACACAAGTCCAAATCCATGTTGGGACTACAGAGAGGAAACTTCAGAGTCCTCGGTTATTAATGTATTCAGTTTTAGGAGATATGAACATAGTTTTCCAGAGTGTTGCATCAGCTTATCCAACCATCAACACTGAATGAAGTTCCAGTTCCTCCACATTGTCAGCAACAATTTTCATTTTAGACATTCTGGTGAATGTGTGGTAATGTCATATTGGGTTGTCAAATTGCATTTCACTGAAGATTAATGAGGTTGACCACATTTTCATTTGAGTTTTGGCAATGAATATATCCTCTTGTGATGTGTCTATGCTCGTCTTTTGTCCATTTTCTCTTCTTTTTCCTCCTCCTCCTCCTCCTTCTCCTCCTCCTCCTCCTCCTCCTCCTCTTCCTCCTCCTCCTACTCTTCTTCTTCTTCTTCTTCTTCTTCTTCTTCTTCTTCTTCTTCTTCTTCTTCTTCTTCTTCTTCTTCTTCTTCTTCTCCTTCTTTTGTAGATACAAGTCCTTTGTTGGACATGTGAATGCAAAAAGCCTTTTCCACTCTATGGCTTATATTTTCATTCTTCTTAATATGTTTTCATTCTTCTTAATCTATTAATGAACAGAACTTCTTCATTTTTAAAGTAGTTAATTTTTTTCTTCAAGATTAGTACTGTTTGTCCTAGTTATGTAATCTTTGCCTCCCCACCTCCCCAGTGTCATGGAAACATTCTCTTTTGTTTTATCCTAAAAGTTTATTGTTCTATCTTGCATAATTAGATCCATAATAAATCTGGAACTGATTTTTGGATAAAAGTTTGAAGTCAGGTTAAAGATTTCCATATGGAAAACTGACCCAGCATTGTTTACTGAAAAGGATGGCTAAATTTTTGTTTTCATTTTCAAGAGTAAGATATTTTAGCTGCAGTCATCTTAAGTGCTTGTCGTATAACCAGTTGACATTCATTTATTCAGCCAGCATTAACTGAGGTTGTGCTCTGTGCCAACTTCTGTGCTAGGGACATGTAGGCACTGCCCTCCAGGTTCCCAGGGGCATGGACATATGACAAACCCCTCCTCAAATGGATATATCTCATCTCTGTATTCTCGAGCCTCACACAGTGCCCAGCACATGGTAGGAGCTCAATAATCAGCAGCCACTATCGGCAACAGGACAATATTATGTCTCTGGCATTTGGTCTTACATGAAAACTTTGTCAAATAACATATTGTCCACTTCTGTGCTGTGTGACTCTGGGCAGGTCACATCGTGTCTCTGAAACTCAATCTCCTCTTGTGTGCGATGGCAGCTCACATCACATGGTCCTATGGGATTTCAAGGAGCTAGCTAGTTTGTGAAAAGAGTCTGGCACACGCTGAGTGTTCAGTAAGTTAAAGCTGCTATTGGAATTCATACTATCACTGTGAAGTCAGTTGGTCCTGGTAAACGCTCAGGTCTTCATTGACATTCTAGAAAACGAGGAGGACAGACATCATCTCTCTGTCCGGTTCACATTGGAACTTAGGAATCAGGGATGTAATTGTCTTAGGTGGGTGTAGAGCAGCATCTAGTGGAGGAGAAGGAAAATGACAGTGTCATGAGGACATTTTGAAGAGTTTTAAAGGCTGAGACAAAAGGTGGCAAAGAAGCAGGAAGATGACCCATATGTGCTGGTGCCCTTTCCTCTGAATTCTACCAAATATTTAAGATAGAAATAATGCTATCTTGAACACATATTTCCAGAGAACAGATACAGAGGGAACACACCCACACAGCTTTCACTGAGTCGCGAGAATCTTGATACTATCCCAGCAATAGACATGACAGGAAAAGAAAATTCTAGGTCAACTCTTTTGAATGTTAGTGCCAAAATTTGATACCCATTAGCAATCTCAATTCAGAGATGTTAGAAAGGAAGGAAACTGGGATTTCATGGGGAGATGTCCATGGGTTAATATGGACAAGATTACTAGGTGTTTGGGTGCTGCCTGAGAGAGTGATGAGAAGGAACAGTGCCATCGGGTAGGTGAAATGAACATTTGGTGACAAAGATTAGGGGGATCTGGTGATCCTCAGGAAGTGTCCTGGGGTGAGGTCAAAGGTCATGGGTCACATTTATGGGATGTGTTCTTATGTAATGGATATGGAGGGTGTCCTTCTCACAGGACAAAGGATTCTGTCTCCTGACACTACAGTGTCTAGGTATGGATGAGGAGTTTGTAGAGCCTGGACTGTGGTGAGGGAGGACTTGGGCAGGAAAGGGGCATGACTTAGAGCCAGAGCAGCCATTGCCTACTCTCAGACAGGCCTGAGTCCAGGCTGTTCAGATGGTTGCTTGGATCAATAGTCAGTGAGACATTGAGGTTCACAGACTTAATTCATTAAATAGAAGCACCAGCCCAAAGGGCCACTTTCCTGGTTAATTCCCATTAACTGTTCTTCCAGAGTTGGCCAGTTGAAAAGAAGCCAACAGTGTGAGACAGCTGGCAGTGTGAAGATGGTAGGCAAGGATGACAACAAGTTTGGTCTTCCCTCGTCCTTCAGAAGAGCTTTGTTTGGGGAAAACGGCATCATATTTTGTGGCAGGGATTGAAAAGGAGAGAAAAGGCCTTTGAGTCATGACTTGGGCCCTTTTTTTAAGTGTCCAGGTATCTCCTCAGGGCATCAGCTCTCCTATAGAAACCTAGGGGCAGGAGAATTTGAGAAATGGAGTGAAGGAAGTACTTGGTTGAGGAGTCCAAGGCATGATCTGGAGGACTTGGTGGTTCAAGGATCTCTGTTCCCAGGGAACCAACTACATTCCTGTCCCAGATCCATCACTCACTAGTGACTCTAGAAAAGCTACTTAACACTCTAAATTTCAATGCCCTGAACTGTACATATAAGTACAGCCTCTGCTGTTCATACCACAGCTCTGACATGGAGATAACAGATATTATTTATGAGCTATAAAGCATCACATCCATGTAAAGTCTAAAGAGTAAACTCATACCCTCTCCTGACCTATAGCCACCCAAGTCCCTTCTCTGGAGGCAGCCACTACTAAATTTCTAGAGACACTTAATCGAAAATTTGTAGAGCACTTACGAAGTAAGTTACTTTCTTAAGTCTTTACCTGTATTTAATCATTAGCCTCATACCATAATACTAAAAATTAGGTTTCATTAAAGTTTTCAGAGGACAGTGTAGAGAACTAAAGCACAGAAGGGTTACATAACCTTCCCAGGTCATCAGGCACCAGCACCCATGCTCTTAGTCACTGTGCTCAGGTGATTTTCTATATTGTCTAATCTGTCTTTAGGTGTTGTAAGTGCATGCCAAACTGCAAGATCTCCCTAAAATCCATCTTTGATTTAGGTGACTCTTATAGGCAGCTGGTGAATAATGAGATCAAAAGCTTGAATTGTGAATAAGTTATTACTAATTTCCCTGTGGTGTTCTGCCAGTGAGATGTCAACAGCTCTCTTTATTGTGAATGCATTTTCCAGGATCTTGTCTGGGTATAGAGAGCAAACTTATTCCTCATTTAAGAAGATATGCGGCCTGCCCCCAGAATCAGGTCAGAAAAATGGGCATCTAGCCACATCCCAGGGTGAGCCCTGCCAGCAAATCAATCGAATGTATGGAAATTTATTCATTAAGTAGATTCAAGAATGATGATTAAAGTTCATCCAGTGTGCCATGTGCAAGAGAAAACTTTGGAAATGCTAAGCCATGTGTGAAAGTTTTAATTTACTACATCAACCAGTAGTGCTATGCACATAGAAGTAAAGATGCATTTACAACTAAAGTTTGGTTCACATTTAGCAGTAGGCGATTTCCCAAGCCAATGGATATTAGCTGATTGCTGAACGTTAGTGGAGATAGACCTTTCCCTGAAACAGAGCTGCCAGATTATTTTATAGTTAATAGACCAATATTTAGAAGAGCTTGGCATTAACATAAAAATTGAACAGATAATAAAAAAACTTCTCATATACCCACTTGCAATCCTTGGTTTCCCCTGCTAACATCTAACATTAGTGTCATACGTTTGTTACTATTAATGAACCAATATTGATCCATACTTAACAGTAAAGTTCACTTGTTGTGTTGTACATTTCTATGATTTTTGAAAAATATATAGTCTTGTATCAACCAACCAGAATAGTTTCACTACCCTAGCAATCCCCTGTGCTTCATCTCTTAATCCCTCTCCCCTTTACCTGAAACCCCTAACAATCACTGATATTTTTTCTATTTTTGCCTTTTTCAGAAATAGGTGGAATCATAGTGTGTAGCTTTTTCAGGCTGACTTTTTTTTTTTTTTGAGCAGAAATATACATTTAAGGTTCTTCCATGTTTTTCTGTGGCTTAATAGCTCAATTATTTTTATCACTGAATAATATTTCATTGTATAGTTTTGGTCTGTTCACCTCTTGAAGCACATTTTAGTTGCTCCCAGTTTGGGGCGATTATGAATAAAGCCACCATAACACTGTTTTGTGTCAGTCTCGGCTTATTGATAGTTTTGCTATTGGCTAGGAATCCCTGGGGACACTCACCTGGGCCCACACTATTTGCTGTGAGCCCTCACAGACATTACCCTGACCAGAGCCCATGTTTTGGCTGGACAAGTCCTTGTGGTTCTTATTATGATTACAAGATGCACCTCAGCAACAATCATTAGGGAACTTTGGAAAATAACCCAACAAGGTTTATTATTCACAGGCACTGGAGGGTACATGGCATGCCCAGAGCTGCACAGCGAGGTCAAGTGGGAATAGTTAGTGAGGGAGAAGAAACTGCAGTTCTGCCTTTACTGGGGTCAAGGGTGGGGTGCCTAGGGTTTCACAGGTTTACTCTTTAATAGTGAATTTAAAAGATAAGAGCAGGAATTAGGGCACAGGAAGGGATAAGTGGGGTCACTCATGTGGTTAGTTATCTAGATTGTTCAGCCAGTAGCTGTGTTGTATAGCTGTCAATATGTTTATTCAAGATGGGTGTCTTCGAAATGGATACATCAACAATAGAAACTTTGAATTAATTTTACTTGCAGTTGGTTAACTTCTTGGAGTTGTAGATTCCTGTCTTGCATCAAATTTGGGATGTTTTGGGTCATCATTATTCAAGTATTTTTTCTACTCCTTTCTTACTTCTGGGACTTGAAAAAATTTGGATTGCTTGATGGCTTTCCATAGTTCCCTTAGGCTTTGTTCACTTTTCTTCTATCT
Organism: Eidolon dupreanum; assembly: GCA_028627145.1. NCBI lineage: Eukaryota > Metazoa > Chordata > Mammalia > Chiroptera > Pteropodidae > Eidolon > Eidolon dupreanum. Next base: position 88,634,698 of record CM053510.1, on the reverse strand, counting down.
TTTTTCTTTTTGTTCCTCAGACTTGATCATTTCAATTGACCTTTCTTCATTTTCAGTGATTCTTTAACCTGCTGAAATCTTCTTTTGAATCTCTCCATTGGATTTCAGTGTTATACTTTTAGCTTCAGAATTTGTTTTTGGCTTCTTTTTTATGTTTTCTAACTCTTTTTTGATCATCCAGTTTCATTCATACATAGGTTTTCTGATTCTCCATGTCTTCCTTTAGCTCTGTGAACATCTTTAATAAAGTGGTTATAAATTCTTCATCTAGCAAGTGTGTCATCTAGGAAGTCTTCCCCAGAGATGCTTTTGTCAGTTAATTTTTTCCTTTGAATGGGCCGTACTTTTTTTTTCTTTATAGGCCTTGTAATTTTTAAAATTACACTGGACATTTGAATCTTATGATGTGACTCTAGAAATAAGATTGTCTCACTTTCACAGAATTTGTAGCTTGGGTCTGTACTGGGGATCAACCTATGGTGTAAGCTTTAGGTCTTAGGTCTTTTCTGAAGTTGTGTCTCCCTGGGCATGTTCAATGACTTTCTAAACCCCTATGTATATGTAGTTACTTTTGAATGTCCTAATCATGAAATATCTGGCTCCCAAAAGGATAGAGGGAGGAGAAAAAAGGAGAAAAAAAGGTGATTTCTTTTTAAATATACTGGAAGCCACTCAACTAATGAGAGATGCAATATTGGTAACCTGCCTTTATGTCTACGCTTCCACAACTGAAAGCAGTAATCTGCAATTAGATAGAACACAGATCCCCAGTATTTAGAGGATAAGGTTCTTATTGCACATTGTGGCCCCTAGGAATGCTGGTATGGCTTTCTGCCACTAGAATGGGGGTCATGTGTTGGGGATGAATGCCTTAATAAACTATTCCACAGTTGCCTGGCTAGTGCAAGCATGTAAAACCACTAACCAATGAATGCATGCACATGGTATAGAATAAGAAGACTGGAAGCAAAAATATCATATACCAATAGTGGTTATTGTTAAATTGTAGGATATCTGTATTTTCAAAACTTCTATAATTGATTATATTTATAACAAAGGATTAATGAATAAATGTAAAAAACATTCTGCCTGAAATAGAATATAGTCCCTTAATAAAAGTTTGCTTTTAATCAGCTGCAGAATCCTATGCAACAGATGATAAATGCAGTAGCAGTATATGTGGATCCATGGAGACTGAAATGATCTTGGAAGAAGAGGTCAAAAAGTTAGTGGCAATTTAGCTGTACTTCACATTGAGAAAGAGGGATAATGAGACTCTGTCATTGAATCAGAGCATGTAGTTTAGTACCACTTAAAGATAGAACATTTCACATTGATTTAGATTGCCTTTAGATGCAAAGCCAAGGACTCTGTTTCTCATTTCCCTTCTGCTCTTCTCCTTTGTCATCCTTCTTCCAGCAAGGCAGATGGCCCAACAGCAGCTCGGTTCATGGTTAACTAATAACATCCATAACTCTAGCTTTTTGCCTAAGTCAACCAAACCTCCCTGAGTAATTCCTATGTAACATCGCCAATGACTGGCAGTTATTCTCTGTCCTCCTAGATCCCTCTGAGGGCCTATTGGAGGAGCTTTCTAATGACAGAGAAGAGGAAGAGGCCCCATCTAATGCCAGGGTAAGGTCACCTATCTTTGTCTGAGATTATTATGTTGCTCTGTTGCTTTATTTCATGTTCAATTGAATTCATGTATGAAAGTCTGACAGTGTATATTATAGATGGTATATACAATTTCTGTGGTTGGGAGAGTGACAGTTGGGAGTCTCCTACCAACTGACATCTGATTCAAGAGGGCACTCAAAAATGACAACAGCAGTTACAAACTGTATGGTAGTGAGCATTTTCCTCTGCAGCAATTTCTCCTCTTTAGGAAAAAAGTTTGTACTTGCCAGCCAAAATGGATTTGATTGATACACCCTCCAGATCAAGTTGGTGCCTTTTGGCACAAATATGTTTGTTCCATTCTTCCTGTTGGGTTCCCATAAGTCATTAGTATTTCCCATTTGTTTTTCTAGACTCGTTGAGAGAACGAAAGTGTTGTGCAAACAGGATACACTGTGATCTGATGCTCATGGTGTTGTTTTTGCTATAATTAGAGGCGTCCTTAGGCATAAGTGAAAACAGTATGCACTCTGGAATCACCCAATTGCTGGGAGAAAATGTAGATGATTAAGAAAGTTAGAGCTTGTTTGCTGGCTTCTGTTTAGAAAGCCACCCTGATTCTGGGCTTCGGCTGGGGATGAGGGCTGGGGATATACTGAAAGAAGTTGATTTTCCAGGTAAAGAACCATGGTAACTTTTTAACAAGCAGTTTTGTTTTGTTTAGGTGGTAAGGATTTGGGAGAAAAACAATGGGTTTTTTTCCCTATGAGAATCTGTGTGGTGTGATTCTGCATGTGTGTGTCCTTAGATTGATGTCCCCTTCAACAGCACAATTTCCAGTGTCAACTCAAATGAAAAATCCCATAGTTTATATATTTTTTTCAAAATTTATCAAATTATATGCTTTAAATGTGTGCCATTCATTGTGTGCTAGGTGCACCTCAGTAAACTTGGGGAGAAATCCCATCACTAATTAGGAGAATGTTCACAGGGTTCTAAGTGGACAAAACTTAGTGTTTCAGAATCACTGTTGTTGGATTAATAACAACTTCAATTTATAATAAATCTCACCTCTGTCCAGACCTTTAAATTCCCTTCAAGGCTGTTTGATTGACAGTGATCAATGAAAAGCAGCTATCACTGTCTATTTCACATAAGAGAAAACAAAGGATTGGGCAGGTAGATGAATTAGGAGAAAGGGGGTCATGCAGCCCGTGAATGGGGAACCAGGTAGTGCATTTTAGGCCCTTTGATTCCAGAGCCTATGCACTTTCTCTCATACCTCTACTGCCTGGGAGAGACATTGAACTTCTCTTGTGATTTTGGTATCAATTATGTTTTTATCCTTGTTCTCAATGCTCCTTGTGTGGGGCTCCTGCCAGGCCTGATAACTACCCTATGGTAGTTATCTCAGTGCTTCTCTCTTAGAGCCATTAGCACTAAGGGATATTTTCTTCAATGGTACTTGACTTTGGCTCTTCCCTCTTTCCCAAACCCTGTGGATTACTGGAGGCCTCACAGTGACTCTTCTCAGACCTTAACTGAGTGCTAGGCAGGGCTCCATCCTTTGCAAGGTGGTCCCTGTGTTAGCAGCATGTCACACTCAGTTCTGGAAGAATCAGAGACCAGGGATGGGGAGGTGGGGGAGTGGGGGCAATAGAATTGGGGAAAATTCAGTCCAACTTTCACCAACTTAGGTCTAATATTTTGCTTCAGAAAATGTTGCTCAAAATAGAAAATGCCATTGTTGGGTGGGAATCAGACATGTCACTTATGCAGCCATAGTCCCCTGTGATGGGCAAGGAGCCATGTGCACAGTGAGAGAACCAAGAGGTCTTCTTAAAGACTGAGTGTCAGGGGCCGCCTGGGCTCCCTTCCCAGGAGGATGAAGGGGGATTGTGCACTGCAAGGGGGGAAAAGAGAAGCTCAGAGATGTGACTAGAACATTGCCACTCATGTCTCTGTCGAAACTACCAGAGGAAATGGGATTTTGGTTTCTTCTGAAGGTTTGTTTAATTGATACAAATATAAAATGAGCCAAATTATGATTTGAGTTTCCTTTTGGATCATGAATCTTATGTGAGATAGATTTTATTTTAATAAAATTTGGTTGTCTTGTAGGTGTCAACATTTATCTCTACAAAACAAAAAGATAAGACTGCTCAATTAAAAATGTCACTTGTGTATATTAGAAACTATTTTCTCATGACAAGATTGCCCTAGAAATCTTTACTCTCTAGATTATAGATTGTCAATGATGCTAAAGGGACCCTTATTGTGTGTGATCAAAGGTAAAAATCAGTGAGGCTCTAAGAATCCATTTACTGTCACCCAGTAAAATCTATGGGTGAGGGCATGACAGAGACTTAAGCTGGAACTTCAGTGGGAAGGATTGTTGGAGACAGAAGGAAGACACAAAGAACACAGACCATGTCAGGAGGGTGTGGATTCCAAGGTTGCAAGATCAGGTGAAATAGTATAGCATTGTTACCTGGGCCAGCACTGCCCACACTTAGGATGACATTTGGGCTCCTTCTGAACAGGGGTGAGGCAGGATGCAGCTGTCATGGTGGTGTGAGCACTATGTGGACATTTTCTTAAAAGACTAGAGAGAGAAAGTTTCTTTCTTTTCTATCACCTTCTCCATCTATAGTATATGACCAAAAAAAAGGCAGTTTCCTTCATGTAAATTGGTGAGAGGCAGAGAAAGGAGTCAGGTCTCCAGTTCTCTGGTCCAAAAAATGTTACCAAGGATGAAATACAGGGTCAGAGAGAAGGAGGTTCCCAGCCCTCTTCCACCTAGGGAAGGAGGGACCAGTTTTTACTTTTCACCTGTTTCTGGAAGTTGCTTGACAAATAGTCCTTGTCTACACAGTGTTGGCCAAAGATTGTCTGACCCAGCTACACACTTAAGCTGAGGAGATCTCACACTTTGTGGCCAGGGCAGCTGTAGAACATTCTAGTTGTGCAGGAGGTGGGAGGCACACAGACTCCAGTGCTTGTCAAGCCCAGAAAAAGGTGGGGAAGTTCTCGGAGTTGGGGTGGTCCTTGCTGCTCCCTTGCGTGGCTTGGAGGTCATTAGTTTTAGAGTTTCTCTGAAAGCTCTTGGAATTATCAACCCCAAACTCTATCTGTGTGCTTCCACTTGTGGGGACAGGAACATTGGCTGTGGGGGTGTGATACCTACAAGCGCACCACTTGTGTCTTCCTCATCTCTTCTCAGCTCAGTGCTTAGCCCTGGGCAGCCTCTCTTAGGCCCCATAAATATATGATGTGCATACCCCTAGGCTAGGATCTAGTTCATGGTCAGAAAGATTTCCCCCTCAGCTTGTGGTTCCCAAACTAAGCAAGGTGCCTGCCCAGGCTCTAATGCAGGCCAGGGATGAGAACGTGCACTCCCAGATGCAGCGAGGAGTCCCTGCTCTTCTGCCCCCGCTGCTCTGCTTATGTCTGTTACAGGTATACTGGTCATTCTCTTCTACTCTGCTCACATGTGAGCCTCTACTGGGAGTTTGGTAGGACCTGGTGTTGACCTTATTGTTTGAGTGTCCCCAGGACCTCAGGTAAGTGTGCATGTAGCCAGGAAGTGCCTACAAGTAAATGATGAGACCAGGCCAGAGAACTGCTCTGCAGGAACAAGCGGAGAGGGAGAGTATATCTTCCTCATCGTTGTATTCTAGAGCTGCACTCTCCAGCGAGGCAGCTGCTGGCCAGATGTGCCTGCTCGGTTATGAATTAACTAAAGTAAATAAAGTTAAACGTTCAGCCCCTCAACACACTAGCCATATTTCAAGTGCCCAATAGTCCATGTTTCCAACACAGAACTTTTTCACCTTCACAGAACATTCTCGTGAGTAGCTGCTCTAATCCTAGCACAAGGTCTGTTCATTGAGCTCATCTAACTTAAAGCATGAGCATCCCAATTGGAATTTCAGGTTTATCACATTGAGGCTACCACTGTAGTGAATAGGGTATTGAGACAATGAAGGGGCTGCTGTCTGTCATTTAAAGGTTAGGACTGTAATCAATGTCTGGTTGAAGGGCTGTGACTCCATGGAGCCCAAGGAGTGTCTGAGAACCTGGAGAAAGGGCAGGTGATGCTGTGTGAGCCAGCAGGGCCTCAAGAGGAATCAGAAGGGCTGAGCCCTCTCTCCAATCACTTTCTTGCTCATATTTATGTCTTTACAGATTGGGTGGTGGAGAGCGTATGTGACTGGAACAGTGAGGACGAAGTCTCTCTGGGTCAGTAACACCATTCCAGGTCACATTTAATAGGAGAGGGATACTGAGAACAGTCGGCTTATGCCTGCTTCTGTGCAGAGTGAGGAAGTGGGTGGGGTGTGAAATCAGAAAGAAAAAGGAAATGAGTGTTCTTTTCATGATTTTAAGACATAAGAATAAGACCTTTAACATCTATTGCCTTTTGGGTGTACTCTTTGTAATCCTCTTTTCTTGCTTTGCTATTTAAAGTTCAACTTTCTTCCCAACACCTGCTTTTTTCTGCTTCTGTCTCTGGAAAAAGACTTTGGGTTATGTCTGGTTGGCCTGTCCTGGGAACTGAACACGGGAGTTATCAGGTTGTGATGGAGGGAGTCTGGGGGGATCAGACTCTCTGACGGCACATGACCCTGGAGACAATGTTCTCTTGTGTGATCCAGGTGTTGGATGGAAACTAGACACCCTCTGCACTTTCTGGTCTAGTGGCAGCACCTTCCTGTGTTGTCCTATGTTTACTCCTGGTTTAAGGCATTCTCACTCCCAGGTTTGCAGTATAGAGAGTATTTCTTCTCAGCTTCCTGCACATGCTCCTGGCTCATTCTGAAGAGGTGAGGTGGGACTATGTCCTAGAGCACATTTTTCACCTCTAGTCCTCACCCAAATCCCAAATCCTGGGATATCAATAAGACCTGCATTTGCCTCCATCTGAGAGAGGACTGTGTCTAGCTGTCTCCCAAGCCTCCACTATGGCCAGCAAGAGTTCCAGAGGACTGTGTGAAGGGTGGGGGCCTGCTTCTCACATTGCTCTCTCAGTCTTGCTGTCTTAGTCTCCAGGGATTGAGCAGGATTAGGTGAGGGCCTCTGAGCAGCAGGGGGTCACTGCTCCCCTCCAAACACACTGCTCTCACCAAAAGTGCTGCCCCTGCACCCCCCCACACACACACACCCAGTCATGCCCACCCTGTGACCTTGCCTTGGGCCTGCCAGAGGCTGACTCTCCCAGTCCTTCCATGACACCTGGCCAGCCCTGGCAGGTACTGTGTATTTATGTGGCCACACCTGCTGTATAAACTCCTCAGCTTCACTTACAGACCTAGAGAAACTGAGCAAGTGACTTTACCTTGGATTTTGAATTGATCCTCTCTGAGGAGCTAAAAAAATTATGGGTCTGTGGCAAGGACTACATATTGCCCAAGTAATTAAGGTCACCCCAGATACAGGACAGTCACTTGTTATGTGGAGTTGGGTGTCACTTTCTCCCACAGAATCCAGCACAATCCAGACTCATGACAGGTGCTCTTTGGGTCTGGATTGGTTGATTCCTTGATCAATTGATTGATTAGTGATAGTGTCGGTAGAGCCATGATCATCCCTTTAATGTTCCAATATTGGAAAATCATATAGTTGGTGGAGGTGGACAAGGAGAAAGGAAATGGACTCGAACTAGGAGAGAGAGAAGAGGAAGGGAAGGAGTGAGGGAGATAAGGTGATGTCATGCACAGTCCGTTGTGGAAACTGTGACTGCCTTCTTAAAGAAACAAAGTTACACGGGCATGGTTTCCTGGTCACACTTATAGAACTTGAAGGCTGACAGGGGCCCCGCAGACCTGAGAGACACTCTTCATTGCAGAGGTGAATTGATCGAGGTCCAGGAGAGGAGCATAGAGATGAGGACAGAGTGTGTCTTAAGCTCAGGCTTTGTTTATCCTGCTGGGAGCCGCAGGGCCCAGAGTTCTCACCTCAGCTCATAATTCTCTACTTTCCATTCCCACAGCCACCCCAACATCGTTATTGCCCTTGTAACTCAAAGATGCTGTGCGGATTTTAAAATCTCCTACACAGAGAGCAGCATCTACATATGATTTATGTCCTCTTTCTATCTTTTTTATTCTTTTTCTTATCTGTTTGTTCTTTTTTGTGACTCTTCCCTAGCCCTTCCTTTTCTCTTTTTATGATTCTCATCCCAAGAGGCCTGGACTCATCCAGGCACTTGAGGTCCTGGAAACATCCGTGTCTGAAACATCTTCCTCCAGTTTTCCGCGTCCTCTCTCTTGGCATTGCCCTGGCTCCTGACCACTTTCTGAAACTTTGCATTGTGTTGAGCCACCCTGTGTAGCCTGAGCAGGGAGCTGGGCTCGGAGTCAGAAGGGCTGGGCCCACCCTGCTGGAGGTGCCTGTGAGGTCTGGTTCTGCTCTGGGCACCCCCGACACGATGACTCTGGATATGCACGTTTGTTCTGTTCCATGTAGCTTTCTAGGAATTCCCTAGAAGGTGCTTCAGAAGGAGCAGAGGAAGCAATTCAGGTAGAAGAAGAACCGGAAGAATAACTGTGACTTGGAATGCTTGGGATTGAAAGAGTAAGGCAATAAATATACATGTTCTTCATTGTTTTCTACCTTTTTTGGGAAAGGGAATATTTTGTTAAAAGCAACCAAACTGAGATTTCTGGGGTGGTCTCTGTTGTGTGTGACCATACTAGGGGGACAAAGAGATGTTAAAAATCAGTTAAGGCAAGTGAAAAATATCCTGAGTCTTAGAGGAGGTGAAGTTTGAGTGTCAGGATGCATGAGTCAGTCCAAGGAACCGGGGCCTCCTCCCTGCTACTCCTCTCAGCCTCAGCTCAGTTACTGGATGGTTAATTAGTGTTTCTATTACATAGATTTAGAATTGGATTTAGATGTATATTTTATGTTTACTGTTGAAGATTTTTCCATGAAACAACTTATCTACTATAGGTTTCATTTTAAATGTATTTGTATAAAATGGAAAAGGACCCTGAACAAGTTCGGACTCAATGAATTATTGTAGACACTCACCCCAGTCACCACCATCAGATCACCCCTTCTCTCCTGTAAAGCTCACCCAGTGTTACTTGAGAAAAATAACTGCAAATTTAGTTTTTTCCAGATTTCCATAGATCAGTGTCTTTCTAGGAATTTTATTTTATGAAGTTTTTTTAACTCCTCTGGAAAAGGGTCTTGGGAACAGCAGTATCAGAGATTGTGCAACATGACGTGGATGTCAGCACATTTTATACCCGCGAGTTACATGATTGAATATAAAATCAAGGCTGACTGTTCCTCACGTAACTGTAGTACTTCATTTTCTTCTTCCATTAATTATTACAAGGAGGTTGATGAGATTCTATTTTTCTTTCTCTTATACATCATTTGCTTTGTACTTTTTTTTAGACAGACAAACAACTTTTTTCCCTTGAAAGCCTATTAATGTAAGTATCATAGACCCTGCCACTAGCAAGTGCAATTCAATACTCAGGGTGTTCTTTTAATATGCAAGTTTAAAGCATTCTCCCCAAGTCTTGACACCTAAGAGATCATCACGTAGTCTTTGATTACCTTACTGAGTTCCTTGTTAAGAGGCATATAGGCTGTATTCCCACCTACATGACTCGGACTCTGGTGGGATGATACTAGATATTGGATCATCTGGGCCAGTGTATCTGCAGGAAACCCTCTTAGGTGTGAAATCGCTGGCCTGTGAGGGTGTGCATGTTCAGTGCTGACACACGAGGCCCATGGCACTTCAGAGAGGCTGGTGGCTCTGATGCTCATTCAGGCAGGGCATTTGTCACCACAGCAGCTGAGCCCTGCCTGTGCCCTTTTCAGAGAGAGGAAGGGCCTTGGTCCAGAGCACCTCCTGCAGGATCTTGTACTTCATCACCTCTCCTTCATTACTGTGTGCCCTTCTACATTGCCAACCCAATCCCTCGCTTCACCTGGTTCCCACTTTCTCATGCCTGCATTATTGCTACGTCCCCTGGCTGACTCCATGCTTCCACTTGCCTGCCCTTCAGGATCGCCATGTTCTTACTCCATGTGGGACCAGCTTCTGGTTTATGGATCCTCCAGATCTTGCCACCACCTTCAACATCTTCAGTGGCCCCATGTGAAGGGTAGATTCAGCATCAATGCAGGTAGACCTGTATTCAATATTCCAAAACTCTCTGATAATGTTCCCTAAGTGTTTGTGTTTACTTGTCAAAGAGCTCATGGTGGTGGAGGCAGGGGTCTATCCCACATGCTTTTTATACTTGGCTCCAGAACAAAAATCACCATTTCCTGTATCCCATATTTTGGGGGGCTACTTTTGCTACTATTTTAAAAACTAGTCTATGCACATGAAAGTTTCAAACATGTTTGCAATTTCTTTGATATTTTTCCCAAGAAGAAGTGAGGTCTTGGCCCCTCCTTAAAACCAGAGGTGTTACTAGTGTTCCTTGTTACTGACAGATGCCTTAGAAACAACAGTGTCATGTCTAAAGTTATGCTTGAAATGACAATAAGCCCCTGCATAGTCACTCAGTTCACTGCCCTATGGAGCCCTCAGCCACCAAGTACTAGATCTAGATGACCTGAGACTGCCCTGCTGTGAGGACACACAGGCCACATTGGCATTTCTCACGTGGGTCCCGAGCCACGTCCAGGTCCAGCTGCAGACATGGGACTGAGTCACCTCCAGAGCATCCCAATGCCTGGTTGTCCATTCATGCCAGCAACTGGGTCTTCTCTGCTAACATCCAACATCACAGAGCAAAAAAGGGCTGGACCTCTGCCACTTGTCTCAATGCCAACCCCATGACCACCAGCAAAATAATGCCAGTGTTTCATGCCACTAGTTTGAATGCTTAGTTCTAAACACATTTTTTTATACTAAGAGCAACAAGAATAACATCTTCGTAGAAAATTCGAAAGGTGCCATAGAGCATACAGGAAAATCTGAGTGTCCATCCTTTTTCATTCTGTACCCTTCCAGCTTTGGCCTCTGGATTTAATAATGTGTAAGTTTCTGCATGTCCTTTGAGATTTCTTAATTGAACCACCAGATTGCACTGACACTGTCACCTCATGTCTCTAAGGGCTTTCCGATATTTCCTCATTGAATCTCAATTGACCATGAACACACAGGGAGGAGACGGTAGGAATGGAGTCCTCTGCTTCATACTGTTCTCCAAACTGGGGTCTGAAACTCTCCTCATCACTGCATTGTGAATGTTGTTTCTCCAATCACAGGGATACATTGTTCCGAATATTTTCCTTTTCATTTTTGCCTCCAATTCCTTCGTCTACACACACACACACACACACACACACACACACACACACACACACGCATGCGCACATTTTTCTATCAATCCGGGTCATTAAAATTTTTGTTTGGGAAAAACACAATATTACTTGTTATTGTCCACCCTCTCTCAACTGGGTAATCCCTAGAGGAAATGTGACACCGTTTATATTAATTGTAGTTTTTATACCTCATCAATGACCTGTTTGATTTATTAAAGAATTTAGCTGTAAGTCAGCAAGTATTTTTATTATAGTGTAACATACCTTGAAAAGTAGATATTTTGTTTTAAATATGGCTAATCTCTCATCTACATCCTAAAATTGTCACTTACTCCATATTTGGGGGCCTGGTTCCTTACATTCCTACAGCAAGTATTTACCACATTATCATAAGAATGAGTGTGATTAGTTCACATATGAGCCAGAACACACATCAAATTCTAGAGTCTCTGGTCATCTAAAATTTTCATTTACAAAAACATTGGTTATATATTTTTACCAAACCCACTATTAAAATATAGTGGTTCTTTATTCTTATTTGCTCAGTGAATAACCAGTCTGTAATATACACATTGGCATAAAATTGTTCCATGAATTTGCAGAGACTGAGCAATATTTAAGTATATAGGTTTAATTAGGCATATAGATTAGGAATATAGATTTAGAGAATGATAGGATTTATATAACATAGTTATATGCTTAGAGAGAAATACAACTTTTAAGACTGATATACTAATGTTGCTTTTTAATTGATGTGGAACACATTTCCAGTTGTTCTAGAAATGTCTGGTGACACAGGAATAGTAGAAATGGGTGGGGATCATACAGTAATCAAAAATAGAACCACTTTATACAGTCAACATGTCAGTTTTGACCTGTTTAACTTGAAATTCTCACTATCGACTATATTTTCATGAGGAAGTCACTTTCTCTCATATATCATGTTTTCAGAAAGAGAATAACAATGAGGAGGCCTGGTGTTCAATTTTGGAAAGAAAACGCATTTTCTGTTTTAATTCTCTTTGTCACTCTTGTCTATGTAAACACACATGTGTCTCGAAAGCAGCAGTTAGACCAAGAGTGTGCAGCGTGCGTTCACGCTGAAAGTTCTGTGACATGACCCGTCACCATGGTAATGTGATGATGCCCTTCCTGCCTTCAGTTACAACTGTCACTCTGTGAGTTGAGAGGGAGAAGGCGAGAAGGTCTCAGATACTCATTGCTCCAGACCTTGAGATGGGAAATCTCAACTGTTGTGAAGGTACGTTCCTATCGATCTTCTGAATGCTGCTCCCTCAAAGGGGACAGTTATACTTGACTGAAAATATGTTTGTCATTTTTAAAACCATTGCCAATGCTCTCATTTTGACCACAGGATTGTAAGTGTCTTTATAGTTTTGTAGTATTACTCAATTTATATTTCTGATTCTTCTCTCAAGTGGGCTGTCTTAACTATTTTCCTAAATTTAGAACAATGTAAGATTTCCTAGAGAATACTTTGTCCTCATCTCCAGAGAACAGATCCAGAGGAAAAACATCTACACTGCTTCAGGTTGGGAGCTTTATTTCATAAATTCACAGATATTGAGATCCCACCCCAGCAGTAGACATGAGAGGAAAGGGGAATTACAGGCCAACTTCTCAGAATGTGGATGCCAAAATATGAGCCAAATATAAGTAGTCTAAATCCAGAGATTTTAGAAAGGAGAGAAACTGGGATTTCATGGGGCATGTCCATGGGTTGATGCAGACAGGATCCCTGGGAGTTTGGGTGCTGTCTGGGAGAATGGTGAGATGGGACAGAGCCTTTGAATAGGTGGAATAAACACTGGGTGACATAGATTAGGAGTGTTTGGTGGTTCTCTGCGAGGGTCCTGGTTTGGAGTCACAGGCTATCTAAGGAGATCCCTCTCAGAGGACATGGGGTTCTGTCCACTACCACCATGTGGTCTAGGGTTGCAGGAGGCAGTAGCAAAGACTGAATTTTGTTGAAGTAGGACTTGGGCAGGGAAGGTGCACACTCAGAGCCAGAGAAGCCAGAGTCTGCTGTCAGCCAGGCCTTAGCTCAGACTGCTCAGACGGTTGCTCAAAGCAATAGTCAGCAAACAGTGGAGCTTTCAGCCTTAATTCATTGAATCACTAAAGCGACACATCCTCGGGTTGTGGGCATCAACTCCACATCCAGGGTTGGTCATGAAAGGGAAGTTAAGTTTTAGAATGTTGTCATGTGGCAGTTGGTCCAGAATGTTGAGTTGGCTTGGGAGTTGCCTAGTCCACTGGTGACTTGGGGTAGTCCCCTGGTCATGGGGAAGACTCAGAGTGAGACAGCTGACATTGGCCAAATGCTGGAGGGAAGATGGCC